>CM035839.1:7195477-7795477 GCA_020510985.1 Pholidichthys leucotaenia | reverse complement strand
GACTTTGACACCAAAGAATGGCTTCTATACAATACAGGAAGAAGAAAAGCCTGATGGCAACATGATGAGGGCAATTTTAAAAGAGTCGCATCGTTCCACCAGCTGTACTGGAATCTCTTCATTTTACTTAAAATAACCAGCCTTGAAACGCTATGAGTTGAGAGCGGAGACGATAAAACTGCAGCTCTGCCCAGCTTCCAGATGTTTCCAACAGTTTAAATCCTGACCAACAAGTGAACGGGCCAAATAAGAGAAAAAAGAACTGGGGGGGGGGGGGGGGGAGCAATTTAGCATGAGGGACAAAGGAATTAATGTAAATTAGACGAATTTTCAAGAATAAAGGTGCCAAGATATGATAAAAGATTAAAAAGTGGCAAATCTAATTGCACAGAATGAAAATTTAACAGCATTAAGATGAGTGTTGCAAATTTACAAGAAAAAAGGTGAAAATTTACAAGAAAAAAAAAACTGCAAATTTACGAGGAAAAGTTTCAAATTTTCAAGGAAAAAGTTTCACATTTATAAGAAAAAATATGCAAATTTAAAATAAAAAAATTTCAGGAAACAGTTGCACATTTATGAAAAAAACTTTGCAAATCTATTAAAAAAATGCAAGTTTATGAGGAAAAAATTACACATTTTTGAGAAGTGTGATACAAGAAAGGGTTGGAAATTTACAGGAAAGAAGTTACAAATTTTTGAGGAAAAAGTTACAGACTTATGAGAAAAAAGCTGCAAATTTCTGACGGCAAACAAAGCCAGTCGCTGTTGAACTTGCAGCTAGTTGAGCCCTAATGGCTGACAGGATGCGTAGCGTCTGTGTAGTCTGCCCGACGGCCAGAAACTGCCCTGACCTTGGTCCTCTGAGCCAACCGCTCAGACGTGAAAGCAGCACAACCACGCAGTCTTCCTTCTCCTCTAAATGAGTGAGAAAAGCCCACGGAGGCCGGCCGAGCTTCTGTTAGAAAACTAGCAGAAATGTGAGCAAACTTTTCAGGAGTCAAACTAAGACTGGCTGACTTCCTTCTCCGTGTATATTTAGAGCCAAAGCAGCAGCGAGGCAGAGGGAGGAGGCAGCAGAGTGGCGGCGCGGCGGCGGCGGCGGCGGCAGCCGCGCGGTGAAATGAAGTTGAGGAGGGTGGAAGGATTGATTTTCTCTGACATTTCCCACTGAAGAAAGTCCTGAACTCCTCACAAAGACTTGAAAAGGGAAAAAAAGAAGAAGAAGAAGAAGAAGAAAAAGCATATCTAACATATCCACTGGCTCCCCATCCGTCTCTTAGCAACAGTCTGCACCCGAGGCGAGAACGTGGAGCTGTGGAGATGGAGCGATAGCGCCGAGGAGAGGGAGGGAGAACCTAGAACTGGTTCTGCTCAGGGTTCGCTACACAGCCGTCTCCGCTGATATCCATGCTTGGCCCTCAGGGATATTTTTGGAGAGCGTGGCATGGATTTCCCCGAGGAAACTCTGTCTCCTCCACCTTTAAACGCGTCACGGAACAACACGACCACGTCGGCTGAGGGTCGTCAGGTCTACAGACGACATCGCAATCACAAAGAGTTAAATGTGGATGTAATCACTACATTTATTCTGTTTTAACGGGGGTCACAGTTTAGCATGAGGTGCAAGTCTATAAATGTAAATTAGGTACAAACTGGCAAGAATAAAGGTGCAAACATATGATAAAACGGGGCGATTTAAACATTTAACCAGCATGCAGATAGATGAGTGTAAAAGCTGTAAATTTATAAGAAATATGTTGCAATTTAATGAGGGGGAAAAAAGGATGAAAATTTACAGGAAAAAATAAATATGAGAAAAAGGTTTAAAATTTATGATTAAAACTGACATTTTTGCAGGAAAAATGTTGCACCTATACAAGAAAAAAATGCAGTTTTACAAGAAAAAGTTGCAAATTTAGGAGAAAAAGTTAAAAATTAAAAAAAGGTCAATTTTTTTTGTTTTTTTAAATTTGCAGCTTTTTTCTTCATACATTTAAACTTTTTTTTTTCCATAAATTTCTGTTGTTTCTATTGTAAATTTGACACTTTTTTCATAAATTTGTCACTTTTTTCTTGTAAATTTGCACCTTTTTTCTCATCACTGATGGATTTACGAGGAACAAAGAAAGTGGTTTAGAAAGTCCGGTCCACTTCAGTCCAGAAGAAGGACATACGGCGGAGACTCGGTGAGGAACTGCAGCTGCCGTACGCATGTGAACGTTTCTGCACGTCAGCTTCGGCTTTAACGCAGCGTTTTAGTGAGTGAGTCAGATTTCTTCCAACAGTCTGAGCTCAGCTCCGACAGGCTGCTGCTCCCCACTGAAGGTAAAAAAGAAAAAAGATGTGAAATGGATTTATTTGTGGCCATCCAATGCTTTTTAGATAAAAGCCACAGCAGGGATGAACAAGATCTCTCCATCTTTGCTCTTGTGAGTGTGAGAGAGAGAAGGCCTATTCAGGACGGTGATGGCAGCTAAAGATAGGAGGCTTGTGCAGGCAGACATGTTTCAGGAGGATCCCGTGTGCGCTGCAGGCTGGAATAACAGGCATTATGAATTAGCAATCATCCTCCATCATTCATGCCTTGTTTGGACCGCCGTCTCACCCCGTCGACTCTCACATGTCCCTGTGTGTCTCACGGATAAATTCACCCCGTTATTCCTCTCTAAAGTGCTCTGCTCTCCACGGCTTCACTCCGCACGTTCTTCACCCCGACGTGCTCCGTATGTGTCATCAAACACGACCGTTTTATGAAGACAGGAGCCATCCTGCTTGGGGACTTTAGTCCTCGTCTTTTTGCATGGACGTGGACGTGCCATCGGTCCACAGCTGATACTCGCTCTACCCAGCGGCATGCGTGCATTGTGCCAACGTCGGCCCGACGTACCGCGCTTGCATTGGGGACGTGGCTGTAAATGAAGGGGGGACCAGGAAAAAGGAGAGAAGTGCCCTCCCCAATTCATCATGAATCTTTTTATATCCTCTTACACAACAGAATAAAACATCTGAAAGCAACAGTTTTAAAGCTCAAACTATTTTCTTCGAAATTTGCGTCTTTTTTCTCATAAATTTGCAACTTTTTTCCTTGAATTCTGCAACCTTTTTTTTTTGTTATAAATTTGAAACCTTTTGTTGTAAATTTGCAATTTTTTGTCATAATCTGCAGCTTTTTTTGTGTGAATTAGCATCTTTTTTCTTATCAATTTGCAGCTTGTTACTTGTAAATTTGGAGCTTTTTCTTTTAAGTCTGCCACTTTGAATTTGCCTCTAATTATTTTGTTGTATCTTTAGCTGGTTTTAGTTTGGATTGTTGTGAGTTTGTTCAATAAAGTTCTTTATTTTTTATAATAATTCATGATTAACAGCTGACTAACTACTACCCCTAAAACAAATGAATACTGACTTCACGAACTACAGTACTGTATTCAGTGTTGGTCTCATAAAGTGGCGTGATGAATTTACTCGTCACAGCCGGGACTGATGTGACGTCCCCAGCCTAGACGGGGCTTACATTTCTTTATATTAAGTCTGGATTCTGCTGGTTTTAGACTTTCGTTTCTTTTATTGTGTGGACCATGAGTCTGAATAAAGCTTGAATTGAACCAAATTGAAATCCAAGGCAATTTTTCTTTGTATTTAGCCACTTTTTTTTAGCAAATCATTTTCATTTAAATCTGGTTAAATTCTTGCACATGTCCAGAGCTTTTATTGTGAAAGGTAAAACAGGAAGTGGCATGCAGGCATTAAAGGTTTTGCTCCTAATTTCAAGCAAAAAATAACCCTTGGTTACATAAAATTATCTTTGTCAACTCCATATACTGTAAAAATAATTAACACACATATGTAAAATACATCACACCCTGCCACCAAGGTGACATAGTTTGCTCATGCACGCGGCAGCCATCTTGTTGCTGGAACCGATGTGGCAGCCACACAGCTTCCTAGTGTAGCTTAAAACCTGAAATAGCTCAAAGCGAAACTTTAGTTTAGAGAAGGAAATAGGTGAAAATTGACCAAAGTTAACTTAGAAGCTACGATAGCTTAAAGCCAAACACTATTAGCTTAAAACCTGTAAGAAAGTAGTTTCACTTTTAACAGCTTTAAGTTAACACTGATAAATGCTAGCTTACAAGCTAAAATTGTATAAATTTGAAGAAAGTTAGTTTACAAGCTTAACCCTTATGTATACAGGGTAGCTCCACTGAGAGGCAGCCTGTCTTTTACAAGGACACCTGTTCACACAGACACACGTCAACACCAGGAAGCTGCTCAGTGGCCACAGACTGACCTGTGGCCACTGAGCAGCTCCACTGGACCGGCTGGGGTTCAGGGCCTTGCTCAAGGGCACCCCAGTGGGGTTATGGAGGGTGGGGCAAACACCGCTACGGTATCTGTCCCACCCACACCTGATCCTACTGGTCCTGGGACTGACCCTCTGCTCAACAGCCCACATCCCTAACCATTAGGCCCCCACTGCCCCTACGTGGCATAAAGTTACACAATATTAAGGCTAGAACTTTTTAAGTTTAATTACTTCATTTAGGTTAAAGTTATTTCCACTGGACATAAACATCTTATAAATTTAGACCATTTTAGCTTGTCAACTAGCATTCTTCAGCTCTTAACTAATTTTATTTCAACTTTAAGCCACTTAAGCGATTATGCTAACACTATGCAACTTTGAGCCATTTTCACTTGTAAGCTAACATTTTTAAGATAACTGTTTGTACTAATGTAGGCTAATTTTTACGTTCACACTAACATCTATCAGTGGTACCCTCTTAAAATTCCTGTGTTCTGCTCGTGGAACATTTCAAATTATCTACTGCCACTCGGTGAAGAAAGAATTTAATTTGTGTATTTTTAGGGAACTCAGTTTGAAGGCTAAGGGGTTAAACCTTCATTTGGAATTTTTAAACCTTCTTATACTTTAGGCCAATTAAGCTTTTGAGTTTGTTCAGCTTTCCTCGGCTTTAGCTTTTGAGCTAACTTTCTCCAGTTTTAGGCTTTCATGCTAACATAGGTCACCTGTAAGCTAATACAAGTTTAAAGCTAATTAGTCATCTTTAAACGACCTCGACTTTAAGCTATAACTTCTTCTTTAAGCTATTCTAGCTTTTTAAATCAACATCTTTTTTATATAATAAAAATAATAATAATAATAATAATAATAATAATAATAATAATAATAATGTTTTACAGAAGGTCCCTCACCAGGGATATAGGTCTGTAGTTTATACATACATATTTGTGATGCAATTATAGTATATATGGAAGAAGGAACATACAGCCCCCTCCCACCCCTGGGTCAGCGTATGGCGTTAAACTCAGTTCCAAGACACAAGTGTCTGTACAGAGACTGTCTTCATGGAGTCAGATGCTACATCAAGTGTCTGCTGTGGAGTTACAATGCGCATTGTGCTGCAACATTTGGGTGTTAAGCTATTCTAGCTTTTAAGCAATTATATTTCTCTCTCTTTTTTTTTTTAGCATTTCATCAATATTCTTTGAGCATTCACACAGTATTATTCTTTTGGAAATGTAGATAGATAGATAGATTAGTTTATTTGACAGGGACAGTGCAATAAACAGACAATTAATCAATGACAATCAATCTGATGTGTTGCACATGGAGTGTATAGCTATTAGCTAATTTGCAACTCTTGTCCCTGGATGGGCTTTAGAAAAGAGAATCAGGTAAAGAAAAGAAAAGAAATAAAGAAAATACACAATGACCACATACATCAATGCAAAAAGATTATAAATATACAATTATAAATATTATAAATACTATAAATACACTATTATAAATATTATAAATATTATAAATACACAAATATAACAACCTGACTCACATTTGCCTATTTCAGGCCTCCCTCCCTTCGTCACTCACTATAAACAAACACATTCATTCCTTCCCTTCATTCACTCTCACCTTGTAGACAATCAATTCATATATGAGTACAATCTTGTTTATTTTTCAGCCAGTTTTTAACCTTTTTAGTGAATGTTTTAAAGTCCGTTATTATTTTAATTTCATTTGGCATTGTGTTCCAGATGTGACTGCCCTTTATAGAGAAAGCTGTTTGTCCAAATGTGGTTCTGCGGTGGAATATTTTACAGTTATTGTTAACAGAACTCCTGGTGGCTCTGCTGCTGTCCTGTCTTTGGACGAAACCAGCAAGTGGCTCGGGTGCTGATTTATGGAGACATTTGAACGTTAATTTCAGAAGACAGAGGTCAATGAAGCTCTCAAAACTCAATAGGTTGTATTTTTTTTAAAACATTACAGTGATGCCACCTAATGGGCTTTTTGTCCAAGATTTTTAGGGTTTGATTATATAATGAACCTATATGTCTTATTGTGGAAGGGGCTGCTTGAGCCCAGACTGTCAAACAGTATGATATATGAGAAAAAAACCATAGAGTGCATATACAGTACAGCTGCTTGTATGTAATATCTAATTAATTTAAAGCAGTTCAGATTTTTTTTTACTGTTTTTGAAATTTTCTTTATATGAAGATTAAATTTGAGTTGAGGATCTAGTACAATGCCAAGGTATTTGAATTCTGTAGCTAAACTGATGTCATGATCATGTATATTAACTTTAAAACGTTGCAGGTTACATTTTTTGATTGAAAAGCACATTGAGACTGTTTTCTGAAGGTTTAGCAATAGATGGTTCTGGAGGAGCCACTCTTGGACATCAACCATACTTGTAGACAGTACATCTGCAGCCTGTGCTGGAGTCTTGGCAGCTGTGTAAATAACTGCATCATCTGCATAAAGTTGGCATGTTGCAGCTGAGCAGTGTAACGGCAAGTCATTAATAAAAATGCTGAAAAGTAATGGACCAAGAATGGACCCTTGTGGGATACCCATGCGGTTGTTTAAGAATGAGGATTTATCCTGGTGAACTTTTACGCACTGTTCTCTATTCTGGAGATTAGATGCAAACCATTCTAATGTATCTGGGGAGAAGTTAAAAGTTACCATTTTGGATAAAAGCAAACTGTGGTTTACAGTATCGAAAGCCTTTTTGAGATCTAGAAAAACAGCTCCTACCACATTACCCCTGTCCAAGGACTGTTTGACGTAAATTTTCTAGTTCTCAAAGAAAGTTGTTGATGTTTCACCCATGAACCAAGTTTCATTAAACCCCAAGAGCACACATATGCTGCCCTACATCTGCCCAATATACAAAGTTTGCATCAGAAATACATCTTATAAAGATTGTTTGCACATTGGTAAGACATTGGCTAGACCTCGGCCCATGCAACTTGCTGACATTTTCCCAACATATGTGTGTTTTCTTCAAAGTTTACATAGGGAACTCATTGGCTAGCCAAAGTCTTGCCAATGATTGAATGACCTCTATAAGACATATCCCCAATGTAAACTTGCCAATGTTGGCCCGATGTATGCGTGTTGTTTGGGAAATATCGGTCAGTACTTGTTAAATAATTTGGGTAACAGATATGCAAAAGGACAAATAGCACCAAAAATAAAACCTCCTGGGCAGAGGTAACAGTAATGAAGAAAATAAAAGGACAAAGACCTTCAAACTGAAGGCACAGGGAATGTTTTTGGCCTGGCCAACCATGGAGTTCTGGACTAAATCCTTCTTTCTCTGTCTGCCTGAGGTGTCAGTCATCCCCAGTCAGTGAATCCTGAGATCTGCTGCCTGCAATGCAAATCAGCTCAGGAAAAAGGTGTCTGAGAAAAGAATGTGGTTAACTAGTCGCTATGGAAACCCCCACAGGACATTCATTGGCCTCTCTGCTTTGTTTGTTTCTGTCGTCTTGTTGGTTTAACATTCACCTTAAGAAGCCGTCGGAGTTTGCAGGCCGTTTTTGTTAAACCATCAATGAGGGGAAAAGGCGCCAGCTGACCATTAAAGCTTATTAGGTTTAATTAGATCAGGAGTGACAGTGTCAGATTGTGTTATGTCCATAACCAGTACTCCAATGATGAGGCCGAAGGTGCAGTATAACGTAACTTTATTAGTAAACTCACAGAACACAAAGGTGCTCCCGTCAAGACAGAGGTGCTGGTCGAAAAGAAACCATGCCTCTTCCAGGTAGGCCTTTTATACCCTGGGTGGCGGCGGAACCGGAAAGGTGTAGCAGTCACCCACAACACACAATAATAATAATAATAATAATAATAATAATAATAATAATAATTAATACATTACTTTTTTCCCCCTGTAGAAAAGTCCAAGACACACATCATTAGACCCACCCAAATTTCGACCCGAATCACACACTAACAGTAAGTACAATAATGGGGCCTATTCATGCACACAAATAACGAAAACTAGAGGGGGACAGGTGGACTACTGCCCCACCTCCACACAGCCAGACGGGTTATTCTGCCGCCTTTATCATAAAACAGTCCATAGGACAAAATAAGCTGCCGTGTTCCTAATGTAAAACGTGAAAAATAATCCCAACATATGTATAATCCAAACCTTCTCAAAACACTCTATAAACGGTCAGTATATACATCCACACCCCACTGTGCCAGCCCCCCACCCCACAACTTGGGCAAATCACATATCACACATGCAAGTAAATGCAACAGTACAAACAGTGTTGGGCTTTTTTTTTTTTTTTTTTAAACACACACACAGGGCAATCCCAGAGTGAGTAAGTGTGAAACATATCACCTCCATGGCTCGGGCAATACACACCTATGAACAAATTCTGCACCCGCCCCCCCGATAAAAGTAGCCTACACTCTCTTTTTTTTTTTTTAAATGAGCACTCAATCAGCCACTTTTAAGCATATACCACGTCAACACAACAATAACGCAGCCCTGGTAGTGCACACATTAACATTTCAAACATTAGCATGTTAATAGCTCAACCCCAGAAGACATCACCCCTTTGCCACCATACAGTCTCGATGGGGAGACCACCCCCTGGAGACCCGTCTGGCGGGTCCCGACCAGAGCTTCTTCTACGCTTCGCCCCCAGAGATGAACCATGTTGGTGCCCTGACACCTCCTTCTCCTCACCGGCACGTCTCAGCTCGCTGGGGTGTCTCCATGAGCCACTGGACGTTTGAAGATAACCATCTTCCTGGACGGCCACCGCCTGCAGCCATCCCTGGTCCTTTCGTCGTTTTCTCTTGCCATGGACCCCCTTTAGCTGAGTCTCCTCCCTGGGTTGAACCATGTCAGCGACCCACAGGCGAACTCGACTCGGTTTCAAACGTCCACAATGTCTAGACTGGGCTTCCTCTCTGGGTCAAAACTGCTCAAGCGACCCCATGAGAAGCCCAACTTGGCCTCCAGTGTTTCTGTGTGGCACATCTGTCCACTGTGCCAGCCGGTCCTACCCTGCTTTCTTTCATTTTGAACGCCGGCGAAGCCGTTGCAGCCCCTTGCTTCTCGGTACCTCCTGGCCGAATTGCAGAAGCAGAGGGAGCCGTCCTCATAGCTCCACCAGCCATCACTGGCGTTCCACTGTGCCGCCCAGTTCCCACATCCATGGTAACTTGGGCCCTGGCACCGGAACCCTCCCGTGGTGGCCCTGGGTGGGATTGGTCCTGTCCATCTCCCAGAATACTAGGCTAATCTTCGTCCCATACCGCATCATCCACCACACAGGGAACCAGTCAGTCCCACAAACCACGGCCCGACCACTCCTCTCTGATACTGCTGGTGATTGTAAAGCCCAGTCTGTAAAACAGGTCGTAGCCCATCACGTTCGACCTTTTGGCAGTCACCACAAACTGGAAATTTGAGACCACAGCTGACTTGTAGCTCGCCGTCAGTTCCAGCAAACCCACGATGGCTAGTCTGTTACCTCCATAGCCACAATACAGTGTCGACAGTCCTCCTACACAGTAATGTGGGAACAAACTCCCCACAGTAGGCCAGTTTAACGTTGACGTTGCCACGCCCGTGTCCACCAACAACGGCACTTCCATGCTGTCCAGCATCACGTCACAATAAATCCACCCATCTGTGCTCGGGGAGACGGTGTGAATAACCGCAGGAGTCGTGGCAGGGGAATCCGTCCCGTGTCGCCGTTCCCCTCCCTCAAACTTTTTGCAGGCCCTGGCGAAATGATGTAGGAGTCCACGCTTGCAGCAGTGTTTGCCCCTCACTGGACATTCTCACCTTGTATTGGTGCTTGGTGAACCCACAGCCCAAACATCTGGGCGACCCCAGGGTGGACCTAATCTTAATAGCGGTAGCATAATCTTCTTTATATACTTCTATATATACTTCCGGCGCCACACGAGTAGGTTGCCTTTTTGCAACAGCGCATCAATTTCTTCCTATTTCTATTTACTATCTCGCTTCTCTTGCTAATCTTTCTGATCTGGCAACACCTATACATCGGATGGACACATGGATCGCCCAAATGTCTCCTGAGCCGGCAGACGGAGCCACTGTTTTTAGCAGGATACGTTACAGCAGAGACCAGCTGCTAGCACTTAACCGGCCCAAGATGCTAGCGCAAGACTTCGACATACTGGGTGAAATAAGACAGAAACAACGTGGATGCCGTGCTGGAGCAAGACGGCGGGCGAGAAATATAAGGTACAGACCCGTCCTTCCATCCGTTATTATGGGGAACGTTCGATCGCTACTCAATAAGACCGACGAGCTAGCGGCCATCTCCCGCTACGAGAGCGTCTTCAGAGAGCATAGCATGATGTTGTTTACTGAGACGTGGCTAACAGAACTAGCAAGAGATGCTAACATCGAACTGGAGGGTCTCCACGCAATACGGGCAGACCAGACACCAGACAGTGGGAAGGCAAGGGGCGGAGGAGTGATCATGTATGTCAATAACAGCTGGTGCAGACCGGGACATATCACGGTTAAACAACATCACTGCAGCAAAGACACTGAGTTGCTAGCTGTTAGCATGCGGCCTACCTATCTCCCGAGGGAATACTCACACGTGATCTGCATTGTTATTTATGCAAATCCGATGGCGAACGCTGGGACAGCGCGTGACGTCATTCACTCAGTAACTGGCAGACTGCTGACAGAACACCCAGATGCTCTTCTCCTCATCTCTGGTGATTTCAACCATATTTCACTGTCCCCCATTCTGCCCACATTCACCCACTATGTCACATGCCACACTAGAGACAATAAAACACTGGACTTATTCTATGCTAACACTAAGGAGGCATACACCTCATCACCACTCCCCCCACTCGGGAGATCGGATCACAACTTGGTTCATCTCCTGCCGGTGTACAAACTCCTAGTACACAGTCAACCTCCGGTCATGCGGAGGAGGCAATGGACGCTTTAAAGGACTGTCTTGAAACCACTGCCTGGGAGCAGCTCTGCGATCCACATGGTGAGGACATCGATGGCCTCACTCACACCATCATGGACTACATCAACTTCTGTGTGGACAACACCGTACCCACCAAGACCATACGGTGTTGCTTGAACAACAAACCCTGGATCAACCCTGAGATAAAAACACTTCTGAGAGAGAAGAAGAGGATCTTCAGGTCGGGGAACAGGGAGATGCTGAAGTCCGTACAGAGGGAGCTGAGGAGGAAGATCAGAGAAGGCAAGGACAGCTTCAGGAAGAAGATGGAGGACAAGCTGCAACAGAGCGACATCGGCAGGGTCTGGAGAAACCTTAAAACCATCTCTGGGCACCAGAATCTCTCCTCCCAGGCCACGGGGGGCAGGGAGTGGGTGAACAGTCTGAACCTGTTTTAATAGGTTTGACCAACCGCCCCCCCCCCCTCGACTGCACAGCAACCACTGCTGCTTCTAAAGTCATCGAGACCTGCTGTCCACACCCCACTCTACCAACACCCCCCCACTCCCAGCACACAGTTCCCCAACCTGACCCTCACTAAGACCCAGGTGAGGATGGAGCTGAGGAAGATCAAGGCGAGGAAGGCCTCGGGACCGGACGGCATCAGCGCAAAGCTCCTCAAGTCCTGCGCAGACCAGCTGTGTGGGATTGTTATCTTCAACCTGAGCCTGAAGCTGGGGAGGGTACCACAGTTGTGGAAAACATCTTGTGTGGTACCTGTACCAACGACTTCCCACCCCAAAGACCTGAACAGCTACAGGCCAGTGGCTCTGACGTCTCACATGATGAAGACCCTGGAGAGACTGCTCCTTGCTCACCTCCGCCCCCTGGTGGGGCCAGCGATGGATCCACTCCAATTCGCCTACCAGCATGTCATTGGGGTGGAGGATGCAGTGATCTTCCTC
This sequence comes from Pholidichthys leucotaenia, assembly GCA_020510985.1. NCBI lineage: Eukaryota > Metazoa > Chordata > Actinopteri > Cichliformes > Pholidichthyidae > Pholidichthys > Pholidichthys leucotaenia. The sequence goes on along the minus strand of CM035839.1, from coordinate 7,783,253 downwards.
TTTCACCGTTCCCTGTCCCACCTGGAGAAGCCCGGGAATGTGGTGAGGATCATGTTCTTTGATTTCTCCAGTGCTTTCAACACCATACAACCGATGATCCTGAAGGACAAGCTGCTGTGCGCAGGAGTGGACCAGCACCTGTCATCATGGATCCTGGACTACCTCACTAACCGGCCACAGTTTGTGAGAACCCGGGATTGTGTGTCAGACACGATCATTGGCAGCACGGGGGTCCCCCAGGGAACGGTTTTGGCTCCCTTCCTGTTCACCCTTTATACTGCGGACTTCTCACACAACACAACACACTGCCATCTACAGAAGTTCTCTGACGACTCTGCGATCGTCGGCCTCATCTCCAACGGAGATGAAGGTGAGTACAGAGGACTTATCCAGGACTTCGTGGACTGGTGCCACCAGAACTGCCTCCAGATCAACACGAAGAAAACTAAGGAGCTGGTGGTGGACTGCCGCAGGCAAGGACAACCCCTCACAGCACCAGTGAACATCCAGGGAACAGACATTGAAATGGTGACATCCTACAAGTACCTGGGTGTTCATCTGAACAATAAACTAGACTGGTCACACAATACCGACGCACTCTACAAGAAGGGACAGCACAGGCTGTTCCTACTGAGGAGGCTAAGGTCTTTTGGTGTACAAGGGGCACTCTTGAAGACATTCTATGACACGGTGGTGGCATCAGCCATCACTTTTGGAGTGGTCTGCTGGGGCAACGGCATTACAGCAGCTGATAGGAAGAGACTGAACAAACTAATCAAGAAAGCTAGCTCTGTCCTGGGGCAGCGCCTTGACCCAGTGGAGGAGATAGAAGAGAGAAGGATGGTGGTTAAACTGTCATCTCTGCTGGAGTCCGAGTCCCACCCTATGCAGGACATACTGAACGCACTGAGGAGCTCATTTAGCAGTAGACTACATCATCCTAGATGCGCGACCGAGAAGTTTCGCAGGTACTTCCTACCTACGGCTGTCAGACTGTATAACCTAAGCAGGGCTGCTCGCAGAGGTAACAAAAAAACATGACGACCTAATAGTATTGAATGCAAAAGACGCAACAGACGTACACAAATGGTCCCCTCCAGTATACAACTTGGACAATATCAGTCACTATGGAGGGTGACGATATGTATGGGTACATATTCATACCATGCAGGGTAACTAAATAGACGGTTATGTTGTTTAGTCCATCTAGCTACAATGCTCCGCACTGTATATATATATATATATATATATATATACTGTATATATATATTTATGCGTGCATATGTACAGTATATTCACTGCTCTTATTTTCTTATCTTCTAAATCATTGCTCTGAGTGTTGCTATCCCTGTGCTGTTGCAATCCTGGAATTTCCCCATTGTGGGACTAATAAAGGCTTATCTTATCTTATCTTTATCTTATGTGTTGTCGTTGCTACCCGGGTCCACAGTCTGTGCCGCTGATTGTGAGTCAGACTGCCTCAATGTTGTTCTCTCACAAAGGTCCTTTGATAGTTTATCTGCTGCTTCGTACTGTTGAGCTATCTCCACAGCTCATTCAATGTCAGTTCACCGGAGTGTGTGAGGAGCCTGGACCGTGCGGCAGAACACACATAGCGTGTGCTCTGCTAACTGATCGCACACCATTTCTTCCTCCAAAGCCCCAAATTGCCACTCTCCAGCCAGCTGGCACAGGTCCGCAACATACCGTTGCACCAACTCTCCTGGACGCCGGCGTCGCTGTCAGAACTGGATCTGCCGGACGATGACATTCTCAGGAGCATGAAAGTAGCACGCCATTAGCTCAACCATGTCCTCAAAACTATCACTCTCTCCCAATCTGCTGAGAATACGTGACCCTTCCATACTGAGATTATAGACCAGTATCGCTCATGCACGCAGTTTCTCCAATTCGCCGAGGTTCAGTGCCACCAAATAATTTTGGAATGCTGCAAACCACCTCGCCCAGGGAACTGGCGGCTCCCCTGGGAGCTCCAAAAACGGCAGAATACTAGAAACTCCTTTTTCCATAGCTTTATTCTCATCGCCAAATGTTATGTCCATAACCAGTACTCCAATGATGAGGCTGAAGGTGCAGTAGAACTGAACTTTATTAGTGAACTCACAGAACACGAAGGCACTCACATCAAGACAGAGGTGTTGGTCAAAAAGAGACCGTGCCTCTTCCAGGTAGGCCTTTTATACCCTGGGTGGCAGTGGAGCCGGAAAGGAGTAGCGCCACCCACAACACACAATAATAATCATAATAATAATAATAATAATAATAATTAATACATTATAGATTTGATTACACTGGAATAGCAACAAAGAAATAACAGATAATGAGGAAAAACAGTAACAGGGAGCACACGTTTGATAACTGCAACTTTATCTTCAAAAGCTAATTGGCTGATCTCAATATGTTACAAATTATACATTAGCAAAACACGTCCCCAGTGAAAGAAAGCAGAAAAAAACCACAGCATCCAAAAAGATTTGATTTGCTTACAGACTTATTGAAACGCTCCGGTTATTGCAAGAAATGAGCAAAATTATATTTGCTCTCATCAATAATTTTTTAATGAGAAATTTCAAAAGATCAGGCATGCAGTTATTTCTGGAAATATAAGCAATTAAAGCCTCCACATTCACATAATTACACACGGTATAACATAGAGACTGTAACGACTACAGTGACAGGCGGCCGGAGAGCACAAATATGGCTGAACACAGAACAAACATGAGTAAAGTGAGTCAGTACAGACAGGAAGTCCACCAGGTGAGAGGTCAGTCCAGGAATAATCTGAATCCCTTAAATGTTCAGAGTTTTCCAGGAACACACGAAAACTGTGGTCAAAAAACAGCGAAGTTCAAAGACGATGGATTAAATCTGAAAGTAAAAACTGAAGTATGGTGTACACGGAATATACAGACACACAGTGTAGCACTACTGACTGGTTTGAACTTAATTTCACCCTTTTTCCAGAATAAGAACCGTTTATATTCAAGCACCAACTGAAGACATCTCTCCCTGTACAAAAGTGACCCCCAAACAACAAATGTCACCAGGTATACCCCCTCTCAACAGGTTTGTGACTTTGCTTTGCCCAAAGCTGCTTTATTTTCTCTACTGGCACTCAGACATCACGTCACATGATTTGGAAACTGCCCTTTTCCTTTTATTGCTCTGCTTTTAAACAAAAAAGTTAGAGAACCTCATTTCTGATTGGCTAGGGATCTGCTTTCATTCCTTGTCTGTGTCTCTACACCAGTTTGGATTGGCCATTTTCACTGTCAATCAGGTTTATGGCTTGATTTTGCTCAAAGCTGTCAATAATAACTTTGATAAATACCAGAGAATCCCTTTTTACGACTTGACAGAAGAGGACTCTTGTGGATCCACATTACCACCTAATGGACTAAGTCTGAACTTCTGGTCTCTGAAGTTTTACGTCACATCTGTTACATGTTCAACCAGTTTCATTCTACAAGCTGAAGACTCACCCAATGTCAGCACTGCTACTGGATGATTATTTTCTGAGTGTGATGGACTTCTGTGTGTTTGAGATGTCTTATTTTTATGCATGCCTGCACTTTGAAGATATTTATGAATGAATGTGAATTTTATTTGGTAATGAACATACAATAGAAACAACAAAAATATGTAGGACACATTGAAGAAAAACCAAAAGGGTGAAGGCTGAAGCTTGTGCTTATATCATGCCCACCCCGTTACAATTTTAAAATCAATAACATAAAATTTAACTCATACCCAAAAATCAACAAAGAAAATCAAATACAATAAGTAGACAAAAAACAAACGAAAACCTGTAAGTTATTACAAGTTTAGCTTTGAACATTTACAGTGACATACTGAGAGATTTTCTCATCTTTGTACAATTTTTTTGAATTGCTCCAGAGTAGAACACATTTTAATAATTTCAGAGCAACAGTTCCACAGTTTAACTGCAGTGACAGACATGCAGTGATTCTTTGTATTTGTTCTAACCTTTGGTTTATGAAAACAGTTTCTTCTTAGCTCATATTTTCTTTCCCTTTTTCAAATCAGTCTCTGAATATTTACAGGTAATTGGTTATTATTTGCTTTGTACATGATTTGAATGACATTATAATCTACTAGATCTCTAAATTGAAGAGTACGTAATTGAATGAATATTGGATTTGTTGTTCACGGTAAGGTTTCTTTGATACAATGCTTACAGCTTTTTTCTGTAGTAAAAAGATGAAGTTTATGTTTGTTTTGTATGTGCTTCCCCAGATCTCTACACAGTATGTCATAGAAGGAACTATCAGTGAATTATATAAAATGCAAAGAGATTTCTGACACAGGAGATCCTTAACTTTATACAGTACGGCAATGGATTTAGATATTTTAGTTTTGACATAATTTATGTGTGATTTCCAGTTTAGTTTATCAACAATGACTCCTAGGAACTTGGTTTCCAAAACTGTGTCAGTTTCAACATTGTTTATTTTAATTTTCCTGTGACTATATAATTTGTGGTTTCCAAATATTATACATTTTGTTTTTCCAAGGTTAACAGATAATTTATTGGCAGTGAACCATTGATTGATTTGTTTAAGTTCATTTTCTACTGAATCCAGAAGCTGCTTAAGATTTTCTCCACTACAAAAAAAAGTTGTCATCTGCAAATAAAATACACTTGAACAATTTAGACACAAAACATAAATTGTTAATATACAAAATAAACAGCAATGGACTGAGTACAGAACCTTGTGGCACCCCACACATCATCTTCAGCAACTCAGAGTCTGTATTACTCACATGAACATATTGATATCTGTCTTCTAAATAGCTGTGTAACCAGTCAAAAGTAATTCTTCTGATGTCATACTTGTGTAATTTACTGAGGAGTAATTTATGGTCAACTGTATCAAATGCCTTTTGTGAGTCCAGAAATATTTCAACAGTGTATTCTCTTCTACAGCCGCGGCCAAAATTGTTGGTACCCCTCTGTTAATGAAAGAAAAACCCACAATGGTCACAGAAATAACTTGAATCTGACAAAAGTGGTAATAAATAAAAATTCTATGAAAATTAACCAATGAAAATCAGACAATGCTTTTGAATTGTGGTTCAACAGTATTACTTTAAAAAAACAAACTCATGAAACAGACCTGGACAAAAATGATGGTACCCCTAGAAAAGACTGAAAATAATGTGACCATACGGACATGTTCAAACAAAATGTGTCCTTTAATTAACATCACAGATGTCTACAAATTTGTAATCAGTCAGTCGGCCTATTTAAAGGGTGACAAGTAGTCACTGTGCTGTTTGGTGACATGGTGTGTACCACACTAAACATGGACCAGAGGAAGCAAAGGAGAGAGTTGTCTCAGGAGATTAGAAAGAAAATTATAGACAAGCATGTTAAAGGAAAAGGCTATAAGACCATCTCCAAGCAGCTTGATGTTCCTGTGACTACAGTTGCACATATTATTCAGAAATTTAAGATCCACAGGACTGTAGCCAACCTCCCTGGACGTGGCAGCAGGAGGAGATGGATAATACGAATGGTAACAAAAGAGCCCAGAACAACCTCTAAACACATTCATGGTGAGCTCCAAGGTCAAAGTACATCAGTGTCAGATCGCACCATCCGTCGTTGTTTGAGCCAAAGTGGACTTCATGGGAGATGACCAAGGAGGACATCACTGTTGAAAACAAATCATAAAAAAGCCAGACTGGAATTTGCCAAACTGCATGTTGACAAGCCACAAAGCTTCTGGGAGAATGTCCTATGGACAGACGAGACAAAACTGGAACTTTTTGGCAAGGCACATAAGCTCTATGTTCACAGACGCAAAAATGAAGCATACCAAGAAAAGAACACTGTCCCTACTGTGAAACATGGAGGAGGTTCTGTTATGTTCTGGGGCTGCTTTGCTGCATCTGGCACAGGGTGTCTTGAATCTGTGCAAGGTACAATGAAATCTCAAGACTATCAAGGTATTCTAGAGAGAAATGTGCTGCCCAGTGTCAGACAGCTTGGTCTCAGTTGCAGGTCATGGGTCTTGCAACAGGATAATGACCCAAAACACACAGCTAAAAACAGCCAAGAATGGCTAAGAGCCAAACATTGGACTATTCTAAAGTGGTCTTCTATGAGCCCTGATCTAAATCCCATTGAACATCTGTGGAAGGAGCTGAAACATGCCGTCTGCAGAAGGCACCCTTCAAGCCTGAGACAACTGGAGCAGTTTGCTCATGAGGAGTGGGCCAAAATACCTGCTGAGAGGTGCATAAGTCTCATTGACAGTTACAGAAATCGTTTGATTGCAGTGATTGCCTCAAAAGGTTGTGCAACAAAATATTAAGTTAAGGGTACCATCATTTTTGTCCAGGCCTGTTTCATGAGTTTGTTTTTTAAAATAATTCTGTTGAGCCACAATTCAAAAGCATTGTCTGATTTTCATTGGTTAATTTTCATAGAATTTTTATTTATTACTACTTTTGTCAGATTCAAGTTATTTCTGTGACCATTGTGGGTTTTTCTTTCATTAACAGAGGGGAACCAACAATTTTGTCCACGTGTGTATCTGTTGCAGCCGTAATCTGTTCAACAAAGTCCATGAGTGCCAGTGAGGTGGTCCTGTTCTTCCTGAATCCATACTGTTGTTCGCAGACTATATTGTGCTTATCAGTGGAATCATTTGGACTCAACAAATATTTTTTCCAGTATTTTGGAGAACTAAGGTAACAATGAGATGGGTCTGTAGTTTGACAATAAGTGTCACCAGTTTTATACAGAGGAACAACCCTTGCTATTTTCATTTTCTTTGGAAATTTACCAGCAGTGACATGTTGCATATGTAAGTAAAGTACTTACTCATAATAACATGTGCACACTTTAGAAGTTAAGAATGTTTTAGATTTGCAGTTTAGAATTTTCTCATATGTAATCATGCTATTAAATGTTGGCTTCTTCATTCTGATGTTAAACGTGTTATTTTCTCTACTGCCACTCAGACATCACGTCACATGATTTGGAAACTGACCAATAATCTCTCCGGGGTTAGAAAGAGTCCTTTTAAAGTCCTTTATTTTCCTTTTATTGCTCTGCCTTTAGACGAAGAAAGTTCGACAACCTCATTTCTGCTTGGCTAGGAATCTGTTTTCACTGTGTCTCTACACATCTCTGGATAGGTCATTTTCATTGTCAGCCAATCCTGGGGGTTCATAGCCACACCCCTGAATGAACTGGTAAGTGGACTGCTGGCCTCCAGAGGGAGTCACTACTGATGGACCAGCAAACTCTCCAGGGTGTACCCCCTCCATTTGCCCAAAGAAACTGGGACAGGCTTCAGCCCCCCGTGAGGTTCATCGGTCAAGAAAATGAAAAAAGGAATGGCTATTAGTCCATCTCCACATGGTCCCTCTTCACAACTCTAGCAGCTTCCGCTCTTTTAGGAAGGTCTTCCAGCAGAATTTGAAGGATTTTTTTCCCCCCTTTCATCCAAAAGAGCCTTAGTGAGGTCAGACATTAGTGTTGGACCTGGGAGCAATATGGAGTCCCTCAGAGCTGTATGATGGGACCAGTAAAGTTCCTTTGTCTACAGAGTGCAAGAACACTAACAAAGCCAGATGAATGTATTTTACTGTGTAGTACCACATTGTCCATTTGCTGCCACCATTCTACAGGGATATGCACCATTCTGTGAGAGTGGCATCTTCCTTTCCCTTCACCTCAACCATCTGCAGAGTGAGAAGAGACGACTGCTTCTGAGTTGTTTTTTTTTCCTTCTTCAATCCCTCTCTTACAACATTACCATCTGCTGCATGGCTGTTTCTCTCTGCTTCTCCGAGCTTGTCCTCATATTCCCTCTGCTCCTGCATGAGGACAGCCTCTTGCTTTGAAGTCTATGTCCATTCGGGCCAAAAAGCATGTGCAGACGTGCTTGATTACAGCTGTTTGCAGTTCAGACTTGTGCCACATCAGAACTGATACTGGACTTGAAACTATATGGGATTGAGATTAAGATGGGGGTGGGGGTCATTCACGCCTGATTCAATCATTGTTCTAATACTTAACTCCTTAGCGTTCCAGCCAGTTTCCCTAAATTTACCATACGCAAAGAAAGTTGAATTCTTTCTTCACTGAGTGGTAGTAGAAAATGTGAAACGTCCCACTGGCAGAACAACAGAGTTTTAAAAGGTTAAATTTTCAACGGTTTTTTGAAAGAAAAAAACAACAACTTCTTTCTTGTACATCTGCACCTTTTTTCTTAAAAATGTGCAACTTTGTTTTGCAAATTTTCAATTTTTTTCTTTAATATCTGCAACTTTTTTACAATAAATTTCTAACTTTTTTCTTGTAGATCTGAAACTTTTTTGTTAAATTTTTTAACTTTTTTCTCCAATATTTGCAACTTTTTCTTGTAAGTTTTCAACTTTTTTCTTGAAAATTTGCAACTTTTTCCTTGTAAATTTCAAACTTTCTTCATGCAAATCTGAAACTTTTTTCTGAAATATGTGCAACTTTTCCCTGTAAATTTTCAACTCTTTTTTTTTTGTAGATTTGAAACTTTTCTTGTAAATTTGCAACTTTTTCTTGCAAATTTTCAACTATTTTCCTATAAATTTGTAACATTTTTCTTGTAATATTTTTTTTTTTACTTTTTTAACAAATATTTGCAATGTTTTCTTGTAAATCTGCAACTTTTTTCTTGCAAATTTGAAACTTTTTCTCCAAAAATTAGCTTTCTTCTTGCCTATTTGCAACTTTTTTCTCAAATATTTGCAGCTTTTTTTCCGATAAATTTTGAACTTTTTTCTTGTAGATTTGAAACTTTTCCTTCAACCCCTTAGCATTCCAGCTAATTTCTCTAAATTTAGCATACACAAGGAAAATCAAATTCTTTCTTCACTGAGTGACAGCAGAAAATCTGAAATGTCCTGCTGAGGGAACATCTTTATTTCAAGATAAGCCTTTATTAGTCCCACAATGGGGAAATTCCAGAATTACAGCAGCAAAGGGATAGCAGCACTCAGAGCAATAGTAAATAAGATAATTAGATAAGAACTGGTTAGCCAAAGTAGTAAATAAATATACATATGTACACAGTTATATACACAGTGCAGAAGCATTGCAGCTAGATGGAATGAAGAGCATTGCTGTTTGTTAAATTACCCTGCAGAACATGAATATGTACCCAGACAGTATATTTCTCACTGAATCAACAGTGTTGTTGCCACCCTCAGTAATGATTGCAATTGTCCTAGTTGTGTATTGGAGGGGACGATCTCTACTGTGCAAAGTTCTTATGTTTTAGTACATTCAATACAACCTCTGCGAGCAGCCCTGGTTAGGTTATAAAGTCTGACAGCTGTAGGTAGGAAGGACCTGTGGAACCTCTCCGTCGTGCACCTAGGATGGTACAGCCTACTGCTAAATGAGCTCCTCAGTGCGTTCAGCGTGTCCTGCATGAGGTGGAACTCAGATTCCAGCAGAGATAAAAGCTTAGCCACCATCCTCCTCTCTCCTATCTCCTCCACTGGGTCGAGGCGTCGCCCCAGGACAGAGCTAGCTTTTTTGATCAGCCTGTTCAGTCTCTTCCCATCGGCTGCTGTGATGCCGCTGCCCCAGCAGACCACTCCAAATGTGATGGCTGATGCTACCACCGTATCATAGAAGGTCTTCAGGAGTGCCCCTTGCACTCCAAAAGGCCAAGTCTCCTCAGGAGGAGGTTAAGAGGTTAACATCAGTGATGGACACCCGATCAAGAGCGTCAACCACACTAACCACATTTTTTTTTTTTAAGTATGTGGGTTTTTTTAGTTCCTGTTTTTATGTGTTCTTCTTTCTTTTTGCACCTTTTTAAATTTTGGCTTTTAACAAACCGTTTAACTATTATTGAAGTAGTCATTTACAGTATGTTCCATTGTTTTTACATTCTTCATAGCTCCATTTGCTTTTAGATTTTCTTATTTTCATGTGTTCTTAGCTCACTTTCTAAGTATGGGTCTTTAGTTCCCTTTGCTCTTTGTGTTCTTAGTTTGATTTTGTCTTTATGCGTTTTAGCTCCAGTGTTTCCTCAGGATGGTTGCTCCTTCACGTGCTGCCTCAGTGCTGAGCAACGTCTCCTTTATTTTATGTGTGTGTAAGTGAGGTAGGGGGTGATGTATGTGCCTGTGTGTGTTGTGTTTGTGGCTATGTTTATGGGAGGGTTGGAAGGGGTGGGGCTGTATCATGTAAAATATGTAATTAAATGTGTCTGTTGTTTTTATCTATGTAAAGCACTTTGTGCAGCATCTAATGTTTTAAAAGTGCTATACAAATAAAGTTTGATTGATAAAGGCAAAGAGCTCATATGAGAAACCCACAAAGGAAGTGAGCAATTGAGAAACCCCACACCAACTCATTACCAGCTCTGAAACAGTGGAGGACGTGGGTACAGACTTTGTTAAAAGCCAAACACCCAAAATAATTTAGTGCCCTGGATTTACGGCATGTGCTATCTGTAGCTCCTTCACGTTCTCACTCTGGGTGGATAATATATTGCTGCTCCTGGCACATAATATATCGCCTTTGGGTCAATATTTAAGTACCTGCTTTTAAAGCAGCTAAAAAGTCCTTATAATGAGGTTGGAGGAGCAATGGTAATATATGCTCGGCCATGTTCTTTCCATTTTTCCTCCAATGTAGATTTCCATTTTGACTTAAATCTGAAGCACTGAATATTCTTTATTCCAACTGTACCTCTAACCCCAACTTTTCCCTTTGGGTTTAGACACCAAACGCAATACATATTACATTTGCTAACCCGAGAAAAAGTGATGAAAACAGGCCAAAAGCAGCAAAGGTGTAAATATAGCGCATTTCACTTTGCTTGACATTTTAAAAATTGAAGCTTTTTGCAAAACTGCCTCCTGCTCTTTCAGAGCGGCACCAGCAGACGTGTTTTTCTCAACCAAAACTACTGTGATCAGTCCCTGTATCACAAAACTCAGCCCTCTGGGGAGTGTTCACGTCTCGCAGGGAAACTACAAAGAGATATTGTTAAACTTTACCTCCAGGGGTTATTTTTGAGGTGATCCTGCCAGCGCTGTATAAAACATCACATTTCTCTGTTTCTGTGGCGTCGAGGGTGTGAATGAGCGGTTCTGAGAGGGTCTCCGGTGTAACTGTTAGCCTTTACGGATGTGTTAGAGTCCAGCCGTCTGTTCAGAGCACAAACACAGACAGCATCAAAGGTCCAGTCTGATTAAGCTTTAAATAATCGTCAGATGTGAGGATCAACCCCACAGATTTTCTTTTGAAGTCCCTGCCAAAGCAAAAATGCACACAGACCAAAGGTGGTATTCAGCAAGTGTACTCGACAAAAGTTGGTTTTCATCACAAATTGCTAAAAAAAGGCAAGGAATGTGCAAAATTTGCTCCAAAAAAAGGGTAAATCTGGGTCAAAAATCTGCTAAATTTCAAGACAAAAAATTCAAGAATTTTCATAAAAATGTGCAAAATGTTAATGAAAAATGTACAAAATTTGCTCAACAAATGTGCAAAACTACTAAAAGACTGAAAAATGTGCAGTTTGCAAAAAATTCCAAAAAAATGTGCAAAATTTTCTCAAAATTTGCTAAATTAATACAAATTGAAAAAAATTGCAAACTTTGCTCAACCAATGTGTAAAATGTGTCTAAAACTGCCAAATTTTCACAAAAATATGCAAAATTTGCTCAAAATGTGCAAAATTAATGCAACAATGTCAAAAATATGCTAAAGTTGTCCAACAATGTGAAAAAGTTGCTCAAAAATGTGTAAAATTTGCACAAAAAAGAAAATGTGCAAAACTCACTTAAAATGTTCAAACTTTCTACAAAATTTGCAACAAAAAAGTAGAAAATTGAAGGTGCAAAATATGTGCCAAAAATTCACAAAAATGTGAAAAATTTGCAAAAAAAATTACAAATAAAATGTGCAAAATTTGCATGAAAATTTTCAATGAACAAATTTTGAAAAAAATCCATTGTCTTTGATCTATGACAGTAATTAAAATCAAAAACCAAAGGCGGGATGAAAAAAATATTGATTTTATTTTTAGGCCGTATCGACCTGCTCCACGTTATTCTCACTTATTTGTAAGAAAATTTGTGGAGGTTTTTGCACATAAATTTCAGACTTTTTCAGGTAAATTTAAAACTTTTCCGTCAAAATGTCCAATTTGTGTAAATAATAATTTCTATTTTTTAATTAATTTAAATCATAATTTAACATTTGTACTAATTACAATTTGACTTTAGTTTAAATATTTAAATTTTTGCCTTGTACATTTGTGATATTTTCTTGTATATTTGAGAGAGCAGATTTGAGTTTTGGGTTTGCTTTGCTTTTTTGCAGATTAACTTTTTTGCCCTGGTGTTGAAACTGAGATGGAAACAGAATGATAAAATTACTAAAATCAACAAAGATGGAGTCATTTCTGGTTTAAAAAAAAACATTCACTCCAGAATACCCTGCAATAAAATGACTCAAGCATAACGACGTGAAGAGTTCCTTGTGAAATCTAAGTAGTTCGCATCATCATATGTGGCATTAATATTATATATATCATAAAGAAGGAAGGTTTGTCTTATTCCATGTGTGCTCTAAAACCAAAATACACCAAACCAACAGGAAGAGCTGGCTTCATCATCATCATGGATTTAAAGAGTAAAAGCTGTTTTCATGGCCGTGTTATTGCCTAACAAACACCTCATTATTTTGATGAACTGACAGTAAATCACAGCCACGCATTAATGATGCACATCAATCATCCGCCCCGACAGATTGATTCATTTCCTCTGCATAATTTCCTCATAAAATCCCCATCCTGTGGTCACCTTTTCACCAGTTCAGGACGTCATAACTGCAACTGATCTTTATTAAACACCTCAAATTAATGCAGGACAAAACAATGAGGTTTAAGTTTTCAGTGGGCGGCGCTGACGTCATTCTGTTCTGAATCTGCAAAGTTAGGACTAACAGTTACTAATTGATGTTTTTATGTGTTTGTTAAAGTCAAATTAATTCAAGATAGGATTTTTGGTGTGAATTTTGTGTGAATTTTACAGATTTGCTTTAGCAAATTTTGCACATTGTTGAGCAAATTTTGCATATTTTTGACATTTTTTGTGCTGATTTTGTACATTCTGAGCAAATTTTATTCTGAGCAAATTTTGCACATGAAAATTATGGAATTTATTTAACTGTGGTTATTTTACACATTTTGAGAAAATTTTTCATTTTTTTGCAAATTTTTGAAATTTTTTTTGTAAATCTGCAGAATTGTTGAGTAAATTTTGCACATTTTTGATTAACATTTTCCACATTTTTGTTTAAATTTTGGAATGTCTTCACTGAAATGTTGCAAATTTTGTACAAATTATACACATTAGTTGAGCAAATTTTGCATGCTTTTTAATTTTTTTTTGCAATTTAATTCAAGTTAAATTGAAATTAATTATAAGATATACATAAATTAAAAGGTTAAAAAAATCACAAATTTGTGAAAACAATCATAACTTTCCAAGAAAAAAAATCACAAATGAGAAAATTTGTAATTGTATGTGGGTTTTTTATTATTTATAAGGAAAATATAGTAAATTTACAAGAAAACTGACATAAATTTACAACTTTTTCTCAGCCGTTTGTGGGTTTCTTTTTATTCCTTGTATTTTTTTTTTTTAATTTCTAAAGAGAAGCTGGGAAATATAAGAGGAAAAAATAGGATAAATTCATGAAAAAAATTGGTAAATTTATGTTGTTGGTTTTTTTTACAGACAGAAGTACATTTACAGGGAAACAGATGTATGTAAACATTTTTTTTCTCATAAGTTTGTGAAATTTCTTTTCTTCTAAATTTACAACTTTTTCCTTATAATTAAACGTAAAATTCACAAAGTTTCAACTTTTCCCTTTAAGTTTGTAGTTTATTTCCTTGTAAATTTGTGATTTTCTTGTTCAAATTCTTTAAAAAAAACCCACTAAATTTTCAAGGAAAGAACCCATGAACTTAGGAAAAAAGTTTGAAATTTGTTTTTAATAATAAAAAAGTAGTAAATCTGCAAAGAAACTTGCAAAAAAGAAACTAACTTTGTAAATTTATTTCTCAGAAATTTGTGAGTTTTGTTTTTTCTGGTAAATTTATGATTTTGTTCACATTTGTAAAGAAAAGTAGTAAATTTACAAGTAAAAATGGCATAAATTTTGAATAAAACTTCTCAACCTGACAACAGTAAAGTGGTGAAGTTGAAATATTTTTCTTGGATCTCTGCTCGTTGTGTAATTACAGTGGTGTGAAAAAGTGTTTGCCCCCTTCCTGATTTCTCATTTTTTTCTATGTTTGTCACACTCAAATGTTTCAGATCATCAAACAAATTTAAATATTAGACCAAGATAACACAAGTAAACACCAAATGCAGTTTTTAAATGAAGGTGTTTATTATTAAGGGGAAAAAAATCCAAACCTACATGGCCCTGTGTGGAAAAAGTAATTGCACCCCCCCCCCCCATTAAAACATAAATTAACTGTGGTTTATCACATCTTTGGAAAGCTGAGTTCGATTTCTCTAGCCACACCCAGGCCTGATTACTGCCACAACTGTTCTCAATCAAGAAATCACTTAAATAGGACCTGCCTGATAAAGTTAAGTAGACCAAAAGATCCTCAAAAGCTAGACATCATGCTGTGATCCAAAGAAATTCAGGAACAAAAGAGAAACAAAGTAATTGAGCTCTATCAGTCTGGAAAAGGTTATAAAGCAATTTCAAAAGCTTTGGGACTCCAGTGAACCACAGTGAGAGCCATTATCCACAAATGGCGAAAACATGAAACAATGGTGAACCTTCCCAGGAGTGGCCAGCAGACCAAAATTACCCCAAGAGTCCAGCAACAACTCATCCAAGAGGTCACAAAAGACCCCACAACAACATCCAAAGAACAGCAGACCTCACTTGCCTCAGTTAAGGTCAGTGTTCATGACTCCACCATAAGAAAGAGACCGGGTAAAAATGACCTGTATGGAAGAGTTCCAAGACAAAAACCACTGCCGAGCAAAAAGAACATAAAGACTCGTCTCAGTTTTGCCAGAAAACATCTTGATGATCCCCAAGACTTTTGGGAAAATACTCTGTGGACTGATGAGACAAAAGTTTAACTTTCTGGAAGGTGTGTGTCCCATTATATCAGGTCAAACACAGCATCTCAGAAAAGGAACATCAAACCAGCAGTAAAATATGGTGGTGGTAGTGTGATGGTCTGGGGCTGTTTTGCTGCTTCAGGACCTGGAAGAGTTGCTGTGGTAAATGGAACCATGAATTCTGCTGTCTACCAAAAAATCCTGAAGGAGAATGTCTGGCCATCTGTTCATGACATCAAGCTGAAGCGCACTTGGGTTCTGCAACAGGACAATGATCCAAAATACACCAGCAAGTCCACCTCTGAATGGCTTAAGTAAAACAAAATGAAGACTTTGGAGCGGCCTAGTCAAAGTCCTGACCTGAATCCGATTGAGATGCTGTAGCATGACCTTAAAAAGGCGGTTCATGCACGAAAACCCTCCAATGTGGCCGAATTACAACAATTCTGCAAAGATGAGTGGGCCAGAATTCCTCCACAGCGCTGGAAAAGACTCATTGCCACTTATCACAAGCACTTGATTGCAGTTGTTGCTACTAAGGGTGGCCCAACCAGTTATTAGGTTTAGGGGCAATCACTTTTTCACACAGGGCCATGTAGCTTTGGATTTATTTTTTTTTTACCCTTAATATATAATAAACACCTTCATTTAAAAACTGCATTTTGTGTTTACTTGTGTTATCTTTGTCTAATATTTAAATTTGTCTGATGATCTGAAATGTTTACATAAGTATGACAAACATACAAAAAAATGAGAAATCAGGAAGGGGGCAAACACTTTTTCACACCACTGTATATGGTAAGACTACGTCCAATTTACTGTAAAAACTGCAGTATTTTTCCCGTCATCTGTGTGACAGCGGCGCCGCAGTGATGTGCTCCGCTTTAACATCCAGTGGCGTTGATCCTTTGATATAGCTTTTGTGCGCTGCCGTTTTATCCCGAGCCTTAGTGCAGAATTGTACCGCATCTCTATAGCGATAAACCACTTTGGAGGCTCAGCCAGGCCCCGATATTTTATCTCGGCACCATCACAGGAGGCAGGTGGAACTGATTGAAAAGAAATTATGAAAGAGGAGAGAGAGAGAGAGAGAGAGAGAGAGAGAGAGGGTGGGTGTGGGTGGGGACATAGCATCTGCAGCGCCGGGCTGAGGACATTAAAGAGAAGATTGAATACAGGTTATCAAATCTGAACCCAAAATAAATCTCTTTCATCAGACTCATGGTCTCAGTCTTCGGGGCGGTGGTCCTCTCTGAGCCGCCCGTATACGCCGTCGAACCACATCAAACCTGCTGTGAGCCGCTGACTCAGTTGGGGCTCCGGCAGCACACTCAGACTCTCAGAATTAGAACTTCATCTCTTCACAGGAATCTCTTCTCAGTTTGAAATATTTCTCATCGAGTACCGAGCAATTTGTTCTAGATCCCATAAGACTGTGAGCGTGTGCTCTGAAGATCAATGAGCTGAAAGTTCGAATGTTCTATGTTCATCTTTACCTGGAAATTTTTCACATGGAGATAAAAATTAATCCTTTTCTTCCAACAGAGTCGGTGCGTCCTCCATTAGAGCGTTACTATAAACAGCCTCTATAGAAGTACAAAAATGTTTCTTCTAGCAGTGTCACTTTCATGGCCATCAACAGTGGCTGTGATCGCCTATTGTTAGTCGCATGACGCCACATCACACCTCATGCATGTAAACGCAATTAACTCGCTCTGGTGTGATTAATCACAATCAATCGTGATTAAAGTGACACCACTACTTTCTTTTTCTGTGTCCAACGCCCCCCGGCACTCTTTGCATATAATTTCTTTTAGATCAGCGTCACTCGCCCTGAACCCAAAACATGTCCAGACAGCGGATGATGATGATCCTTTCGAGGCACTAGCTCCTCGCCTCCACATGGTAGCGTACCGTCACCTGCTCCCAACATCTGGTTTGTGTTTTGTTGGGGATTTTAACTTTACCTATAAATGTCTTTTTGATCTGGTGGATAATAGTACAAAGATGCATTCTGGGTATTTATTATTGCATCTTGTACAAGAAGGGAAAAGTCAAGCAGCACTACACACAGGCAGCACCATGGGAGGATTCCATCTCAGAGTAGAGTGCAGAGTTTTAATACGGTAGACCAAAGAGATACAGATAAGAGCTGAGAGTGCTGAGTCAGCAGTATTCAGAGCCTAGCTGTCTCTTGGCCTGACCGTGATAGGCTAGAGCCACAGACTCACAGGAAGAAAACATGACATGCTTTGTTCAGGAATATGATATCAGGAACAAAGTGTAACACTGAAATATAAAATAGAGAAATCTTTTACAGTTTCACCGTCACACTGGTCCCGTATTCATAACTTGAGGCTGCCGCTACAGGACGCGCTCGCTTGTCAGTTCTGCAGCTTCATGAAGCCCTGATGATCGTTTGTCGGCTGACTGTTGGTTGAGAAAATGCTTGATTTGATGTGCAGCAGAGCCTGCTTTTTTAAATGTCAATATCACAGACGATCAGGTTAATTTAATCAGGTTAATCGATCATGTTAATTTTTATTGAAGGATTAAAATTTGGTGACTTGTGCAGCCCTGCCCTCACACTTCCTGCTCGTTCATTCATTCATTCCCCTAAAAAAGTTCATGCCTGATCTACAGGCTGTACGCCTCCTCTAAGGTTGTGATTAAAATGAAAAATTAAAAAATTAAAAAGTTATTTGGTGCATCATCATATGAAAATTAAAACAATACTTTGATCGAATCATAAATTTTTATGGCGCTTTGTGTCAGCTGTAGCTGTTTTTAAAGTGCTTTAGAAATAAAGTTGGACTGGATTGGACAAAAAATGTTAAAAAACAGACGACTGACCAAGCCAGCATGTCCATGTGGGCCCCATCACAGATTCACACTGGGCTGTCTTATGGGTCCATGTGGGTTTGCCCACATGGATGAGAAGGTAATCTGATTACATGCTTTAATCCCAGCTGGAACACTTGCACCACAGGTAATTCCGAGAAAAAAGTCACAAATTTATAAGAAAAATGTGAAAATTTCTGAAAAAAAAAAGTAAAAAAGTTACAAAAAAGACTAAGGAATTTACAAGCAAAAACCGTGAAAATTTAAGAGAAAAAAGCTGTAAATTTACAACAAAAAAGTAAAATTACTTGAAAAAAGTTACAAACTGATAAAAATTTAGCAAATTTAAAAGAAAAAAGTCACAAATTTATGAGGAAAAAATTATAAAAAGCTGCAAATTAACAAAAAAAACAGCAAATATGAGTGAATAAATCAAAAATTTACAAGAAAAAAAAACACAGAAAAAAAAATTGCAAGTTTACAGTAAAACAAAAAGTAAATTTTTTTTTAAAGTTCCAAATTTAAAAGAAAAATGTCACAAATTTAAAAGAAAATAGGAAATTTACAATGAAAAAAGTGACAAATTTATGAGAAAGTTCCAAAGTTACCAGAAAAAAATGAAAATTTTCCAGAAAAAAAAAATCACAATTTTACAAAAAAAAAACAAACCGAAACACATTTATGAGGAAAAAGTTGAAACTTTACAAGAAAAAAAATCCTGAATTTACGAGTAAAAAAGCTGCAAGTTTATGAGAAAGTTTGAAATTTTCAAGCCAAAATGTACATTTATGCGGAAAAAGTCACAAACTGACAAGAAAATAGCAACTTGATGAGAAAATGAAGACGGGTCCAAGTGGGCAAACACAGATGGGGCCCACTTGGACCCTGCAGATGAACCCATCTGGACCCTGCAGACAGCCCAGATCAACCTGTTCTGGCCCACATGGACATGCTGGCTGGGTTGCAGCTTATTCCAGATGTTTGCTCCAAAGCCCTGAGGAGGCTCATTTCAGCACCGTGTGATGAGCCGCTGTGGCCGTGACGATCCCGCCGCCACACGCATCGCCCTCAATGGTCACGGCGAGACTACGACGTCGTGTGACGCCCTCACAGAGAAATCCTCATCAGCCTGGATGGCCGAGTCTCCGGCAGCCGCTCCTAACGGCCCGATTCTCCCTCGTTAGCGCCGGCTCATTACCCCCATCTGACCCCTGAATGTGAGGCAGCAAAAATGGACGTTGTGCTTGGGAAAACGCCGATGCCTGCGGGAAATGAGCGTCGCCTGAGATGGGCGCGGTAACAGCTCTGACTTTTTATCACAGCACTGCCCTCCACGCATCATCACTGAAGTGGTGTGCCGCACGCCGGTGGTATTTCAGCAGATATAATCACCCACGTTCATGAAGCGCTGATCGCCCAACATCTGCTGTGTGCAAACGAACGCAGAGAGGCCCATCACATCAGCATTCGCCCGCCGCCGTGTTAGATATACGTGGCAGACAGTTCATGGCCGGTCTCTGTGGGCTGTGTGAAGACGTGTCCGGCCCGGCGTAATTAAAATGCCCATACACGCATGCTCGGATGCAACCGTTACTGTACTGGCTGCTAAAACAGGCTGGTAATTGCAGCGTGCTCTGACAGCCATCTTAATGAGATAACGAGGAGGAGGAGGGTGAGTCAGAGCACCACCACCTCCTCCTCCTCAACCTCCTCCTCCTCCTCCTCCTCCTCCTCGTCTTCAGAGGCAGAGACAGACGAAGAGGTCGACCTCAAAACGGGCGAGAAGACAGACGAGCAAATGGAAGGAGGTTAAAGAGGGAGGAGGAGAGGAGAGGCAACAAAGAGGAAGTCATCTGCAGCGCTGATGGACGAGGAATAATTAGATGTGAGGAAGGAAACGGAGCCGATAGGAAGAAGGGATGTGGTGACGCAGAGATGCTGGTGAGGGTCCTTCACAAAGGTCTGGGTCATACAGCCCGATCTCCACTTCTGACTCAACCTCACAGGAGGAGTCTGGTGGCTCCGACCATCACGGTCTACTGCAGATGGCCAGCTCGCTCACCCTCGTGACCCACAGTGCAGCTGGTCCCAGACGTGCCAATAATCCAGTGACGTTCAGCTCTTCACCTGTGGCCCCGAGCTGGAGCAGCGTTTGGCCTCGAGGTGTTTGCTTTAGTCATGTTGTTTTTCCCCTCTAGTCCACTTTGGTCCGCGTGCGCTTTGGACGAGCCCGGCACGCACGCGGCGCTGTCCATGCTCACTTTTTTCATCTACCCAGGCCAAGCGGTTGACGCATGCGCACAACCATCATTTGTAGCTTCACTCCTGCCCTATAGGTAGCGCCAATGGATTAAGGATTTTCACCAATCAAGAAACGCTGCTTGCTTTCAGCTGCTTGACTTCCTGGTTTTCACTCCTTTTCCATGAAGATGCTGCTGCTGAAGTATTTATGTATGATTCATGTATGCTTATTCTCGTCTTCCACTTCCTCATTGTCTTCTTCGTCTACTTTGTCTTGGTATGCTGCGCCGATATCACCACCTCGTGAAAGGGATGTTCAGTCTTGCACATGCGCAAGACTGTGCAACGCGTTCAAGTCGTGGGCAGGCGGTGCGGTCACAAAATTTGGGCTGCACGCGGTCGTCCGTGGTCGAGCCCTGCGGACACTAGCGGGGTAGAGACGATGACGTAAATTTCGTCACACGACGTTTCCGGTCACACGTACGCGGACAGCAGAGGTGCAGCATGAATCCAGCTTACTCCTGAAGTTAGCCGCCCCAATCTGACAGGAACTGTACTGGTGGTAGAACCTGTTAGAAGCTGAGCAGGTTCTGGTGTCAGGGGTCAGCAGCTGACAAGGAAGACGAGCTTCAGCGACCCGTCAGAGGCCGCGGGGGTGAAAGCTGGATCAATTAGGTGAAGGCTTGATTGAACTTTGTCCACATTTCTACTGGAGTGCTGGTTCATGTGAGCGGCCTCGCCGCCACACTGACGTGAGCTCCTCTGTTTCTCTCTATTCCAACAACAGCGACGGACACGGAGCGCACTGTGATGGAGTCGGATCTGACAGCGGCGGCTTTTACCACGGGCGCTGGAACGTAGAGCAGAAAGGAGACGTCAGAGGAGACGGGGAGCATGATAACCGAAGACTGCTGCTGTTTGATGATTCTTGTAACGGGACGACTCAAACAAATCTCATCCTGTTTACTAAACAAATGCTTAGTTGATCGCTTTTTGATTTGCTCTGTTGTTTGGCGAATGCACCTTGGAAGTGGCACCAGGGAGAAACAGGAAGTGAGCACAGGAGAAGTTAAGACATGAATGGTTGCATTTTCTGCAGACATGAACACAGGGCTGCACAGCTTCACCTTCAGTCAGCAGCAGCACTTATTTCAAGCTTTACAGTTGAGTTTCTTCTCCCTCATAGTTCACTGACAAGGAACTTTTCCTCCAGAAATTTCCAATTCTCCCACAGTAAATTTGCAACGTTTTCCTCCATAGATTTACAAATTTTCCCAATAATTTGCAAGTTTTTTTTTACATAAATCTGCAAACTTTTTGACCATGAATTTGCAAATTTTTCCTCATAAATTTGAAACTTTTTTCCTCATAAATTTGCAACCTTTCTCACTGAAATTTGCAACTTTTTTCACATTAATCTGCAAAATTTCTCATAAATTTGTATCATTTTTCTCAAAAATTTGCATCATTTTTCTCATAAATTTGCAACATTTTTCTCATAAATTTGAAACATTTTTCTCATAAATTTACATAATTTTTCTCATAAACGTGCAACTTTTGTCTCATAAATTTGCAAATTTTGTCTCATAAATCTGCAACTTTTCTCATAAATTAGAAACATTTTTCTCATAAATATACAACTTTTTCCTCATAAATTTGCAAAATTTCTCAAAAATTTGCAACTTTTTTCTCATAAATTTGAAACTTTTTTCCTCATAAATTTGCAACCTTTTTCACTGAAATTTGCAACTTTTTTCACATTAATCTGCAAAATTTCTCATAAATTTGTATCATTTTTCTCAAAAATTTGCATCATTTTTCTCATAAATTTGCAACATTTTTCTCATAAATTTGCAACATTTTTCTCATAAATTTGAAACATTTTTCTCATAAATTTACATAATTTTTTCTCATAAACGTGCAACTTTTGTCTCATAAATTTGCAAATTTTGTCTCATAAATCTGCAACTTTTCTCATAAATTAGAAACATTTTTCTCATAAATATACAACTTTTTCCTCATAAATTTGCAAAATTTCTCAAAAATTTGCAACTTTTTTCTCATAAATTTGAAACTTTTTTCCTCATAAATTTGCAACCTTTTTCACTGAAATTTGCAACTTTTTTCACATTAATCTGCAAAATTTCTCATAAATTTGTATCATTTTTCTCAAAAATTTGCATCATTTTTCTCATAAATTTGCAACATTTTTCTCATAAATTTGAAACATTTTTCTCATAAATTTACATAATTTTTCTCATAAACGTGCAACTTTTGTCTCATAAATTTGCAAATTTTGTCTCATAAATCTGCAACTTTTCTCATAAATTAGAAACATTTTTCTCATAAATATACAACTTTTTCCTCATAAATTTGCAAAATTTCTCAAAAATTTGCAACTTTTTTCTCATAAATTTGCAACTTTTTTCTCATGAATTTGCAACATTTTTCTCACAAATCTGCAACATTTTTCTCATAAATTTACATAATTTTTCTCATAAATGTGCAGCTTTTGTCTCATATATTTGCAACATTTTTCTCATAAATCTGCAACATTTTTCTCATAAATTTACATAATTTTTCTCATAAATGTGCAACTTTTGTCTCATAAATGTGCAACTTTTGTCTCATATATTTGCAACATTTTTCTCAAAAATTTGCAACTTTTTTCTCATAAATTTACGTGTTTCTCATAAATTAGAAACATTTTTCTCATAAATTTACATAATTTTTCTCATAAACGTGCAACTTTTTTCTCATAAATTTGCAACATTTTTCTCATAAATTTACATTTTTCTAATAAATTAGAAAAATTTTTCTCATAAATTTACATAATTTTTCTCATAAATGTGCAACTTTTGTCTCATAAATGTGCAACTTTTTTATCATAAATTTGCAACATTTTTCTCATAAATATGCAACTTCTCAAAAATTTGCAATATTTTTCTCAAAAATTTGAAATATTCTTCTCATAAATTTACATAATTTTTCTCATAAATGTGCAACTTTTCTCTCATAAATTAGAAACATTTTTCTCATAAATATGCAACTTTTTTATCATAAATTAGCAACATTTTTCTCATAAATTAGAAACATTTTTCTCATAAATATGCAACTTTTTTATCATAAATTAGCAACATTTTTCTCATAAATTAGAAACATTTTTCTCATAAATATACAACTTTTTCCTCATAAATTTGCAAAATTTCTCAAAAATTTGCAACTTTTTTCTCATAAATGTGCAACTTTTGTCTCATATATTTGCAACATTTTTCTCATAAATCTGCAACATTTTTCTCATAAATTTACATAATTTTTCTCATAAATGTGCAACTTTTGTCTCATATATTTGCAACATTTTTCTCAAAAATTTGCAACTTTTTTCTCATAAATTTACATGTTTCTCATAAATTAGAAACATTTTTCTCATAAATTTACATAATTTTTCTCATAAACGTGCAACTTTTTTCTCATAAATTTGCAACATTTTTATGAGAAAAATGTTGCAAATTTATGAGAAAAATGTTGTAAATTTATGATAAAAAAGTTGCACATTTATGAGACAAAAGTTGCACATTTATGAGAAAAATGATGTAAATTTATGAGAAAAATGTTTCTAATTTATTAGAAAAATGTAAATTTATGAGAAAATTCTCATAAATTTACATTTTTCTAATAAATTAGAAACATTTTTCTCATAAATTTGCCACTTTTTCCTCAAATTAGAAACATTTTTCTCAAATATGCAATTTTTTCCTCAAAAATTTCAAACATTTTCTCATAAATATGCAACTTCTCAAAAATTTGCAATATTTTTCTCATAAATTTGTAACTTTTTTCTCATAAATTTGCACAATTTTTCTCATAAATTTGCAACTTTTTCCTCAAAAATTTGCAACATTTTCTCATAAATATGCAACTTTTTCCTCATAAATTTGCATCATTTTTCTCATAAATATGCAACTTTTTCCTCATAAATTTGCAACATTTTTCTCATAAATATGCAACTTGTCAAAAATTTGTAATATTTTTTCTCATAAATTTACATTTTTCTCATAAATTTGAAACATTTTTCTTCATAAATTTGAAACATTTTTCTCATGAATTTGCCACTTTTTTCCTAATAAATTTGAAACATTTTTCTCATAAATGTGCAACTTTTTCCTCAAATTAGAAACATTTTTCTCATAAATATGCAACTTTTTCCTCAAAAATTTGCAACATTTTCTCAAAAATATGCAACTTCTCAAAAAATTTGCAATATTTTTCACATAAATTTGAAACATTTTTCTCATAAATTTGCAGCTTTTTTCTCATAAATTTGCAATATTTTTCTCATAAATATACAACTTTTTCCTCATAAATTTGAAACATTTTTCTCAAATATGCAACTTTTTCCTCAAAAATTTGCAACATTTTCTCATAAATATGCAACTTTTTCCTCAAAAATTTGCAACATTTTCTCATAAATATGCAACTTCTCAAAAATTTGCAGTATTTTTCTCATAAATTTGAAACATTTTTCTCATAAATATGCAAATTTTTTCTCATAAATATGCAAATTTTTCTCATATATTTGCAACATTTTCTCATAAATATGCAACTTTTCCTCATAAATTTGAAACATTTTCTCATAAATATGCAACTTTTTCCTCAAATTAGAAACATTTTTCTCAAATATGCAACTTTTTCCTCAAAAATTTGAAACATTTTCTCATAAATATGCAAATTTTTTCTCATAAATATGCAAATTTTTCTCATATATTTGCAACATTTTCTCATAAAGATGCAACTTTTCCTCATAAATTTGAAACATTTTCTCATAAATATGCAACTTTTTCCTCAAATTAGAAACATTTTTCTCAAATATGCAACTTTTTCCTCAAAAATTTGAAACATTTTCTCATAAATATGCAACTTCTCAAAAATTTGCAATATTTTTCTTATAAATTTGAAATATTTTTCACATAAATTTGTAACTTTTTCCTCATAAATTTGCAACTTTTTCCTCATACATTTGCACCATTTTTCTCATAAGTGTGCAACTTTTTCCTCATAAATTTGAAAGGTTTTCCCTCATCAATTTGAAAGGTTTTTCTGATAAATTTGAACTAGCGCTCTCTCCACTGATGACTAACTTTTGGAAGTTTCAGTGCTGATCGAGGTGAAACTTCTCCCTAAAGCCCACTCTGCTCCACTGCAGCCCTGACTCTGTGCTCGCTTGTTTTCCCGCACCACCGACTACTTTAAGAGAAAACAAAATCTGTAAGAAAAAGGCTGCCATGAAGAAGGAAATTCAGGCCACGTGCAGAAGATTTTAAAATGTTGTGTGCTTTGTATTTCTTTGACCAAAACCTGCTCCCACAGCTGAGTTTGCTGCCTCCTGCTCCACAGAAACCCGAGGTGAAAAGCCTGCACGACCCTGCCGGGATTCCAGAGTAAATGAGCTCGCTTTTATTTTTATTAACAAAATAGGGCTGCAGAATTGGACCGGCTTCACCGTTTTATGAACCGGTCCTGATAAAAGAGCAGCGATGAATATAAAAAGGAAGAAAAAAGCTGTTTGGATGAGTCATGTATCCCCACAGAAAACAGCAACAGCAGCAACACTCGGCAGCGGAGACGCAGCTATTAACCAATTTTTTCATCTCTCCATCGATCTGTGGCGACGACTCTCTCTCTCCGTCTCCGTGGCCCCATCCTTCTCCTCCTCTGCAGACGGGGCTCAGATTACATCTTTGCTTTCATTACGCACCTTTGTTTTCCATGGGCGGGCTGGAATTGTGTCTTGCTGTTTGCCATCATTGGGTTTTATTACCGTGTCAACAGGCCGCCGATCCTCGGCTGTTACTCCGTCGTGTTACGGAAGCTCGTCGACGCGGGATTCTCCCACCAGCTCCGCCATATGCTAAAGAGGAAAATATGGCAGGAGGAGCCTGGAATTAGGGCGACGCACCGCAATATGTGCTCATTACGGGACAAGTCTGTTGATTGTTTTAATGAGTCCCTCCTGCCCAGCAGGCTGCACCCCCGAGGGGACCAGAACCAGACCCCGTCTTCACGTCCCAGCCCTCAAAACTTCAGCTTTTGCTCATAGATTTACAGCTTTTTCCTTCATAAATTTGCAGTTTGCCATTTTTCCTTTAAATCTGGCTTTTGAACTTTTTTTTTTTTCATAAATTTGTAAAATTTTTCTTGTAAATTTTCAAGTTTACTATCATAAATTTGCAACTTTTTACTAATAAATGCATGGCTTTGTTGTCTAAAAAATGCAACTTTTTTCTTGTAAATTTGCCATATTTTTCCTTATAAATTTTAAACTTTTTCTAAAAAAAAACCCTGTCTCATGAATTTCCAATTTTTGTCATAAATTTGCATTTTTTTCTTGACAATGTACAATTTTTTCTTTAAATCTGCATCTTTTTTTTCCATAAATTTGTATTTTTTTTTCTTGTAAATTTTCAACTTTACGCTCATAAGTTTACAACTTTTTTCTCATAAACGTGTGATTTCTTTTTTGAAAATAAAATTGCAACTTTTTTCTTGTAACTTTGCAATTTTATTCCTGCAATTTTTTTAAACTTTTTTTCTCATAGATTCACACCTTTTTGTTCAAAAATTTGCAACATTTACCAAAAAAAAAAAAATCTGTCTTTTTTCTCATTAATTTTTGACTTTTTTCCAGTGAATTTGCAACTTTTTCATAAAGAACTAAAAAGCGTTTATTTTTTTTAATCATATTTTCCTATGGAAAACTATGGTTTACGCTGTGTTCCTATGGACCATCTATTTCTCTGTCCTGGATGAAGTTTTTGATTGATTGATCATAAATTTCTATTTTTTTTTTCTCAGAAATTTGGAACTTTTCTCATAAACCATATTTTTTCTATAAATTTGCAACTTATTTCTAAAAAATGTCAAACTTTTTTCTTAAAAATTTGCAACTTTTTTTCATAAATTGCAACTTTTTCTCAAATCTGTAACATTCTTTCTAAAAAATTTGCATCTTTTTCCTCATAAATTTGCAATTTTTTTCTAAAAAATTTGAATTTTCTTCTTATAAATTTGCAACTTTTTTTCATATATTGCATTTTTTTTCTCAAAAATCTCACTTTTTTCTCAAAAAACTGCAACATAGCATCATCTAAATTTGACTTTTTTTGCTAAATTGCGGCTGTTTTCTTGTACATTTGTAACTTTTCTTCACTGTATAATTCCTCTGGATGTTTGTTAAATTTTTATGCTGTATAAGTAAACTGTAATTAGTGATGTTTTAATTGTAAATGAGCATCTTTCATCATATTTTTGCACCTTTATTCTTGCAGACTTGTACCTAATGAACATGTATTCATTCATAGCTGATGTTAAACCTCTGAACACAGCAGCACCACAGCTCATCCACACCTTCACATCTTCTACTTTCCAAGGTGACTGGAGGCTTCAGATGAGTCAAGCTCAACTTCAGACAGACGACAGAAGCGTCTTCACCACAGCTCCAGCACTCAGCCCGAGTCTTTCATCATCATCATCGACGACGTCGTCGTCACACGCTCACACAGACATAATGATGTGTGTCACAGCCTGATAGCAGATGAAGGACAACACATCCATCTCTCAGCAGTGCCACCATTTAACCATGGCTCCGTGTGCTCATCAGGAGGCTACTGGCAAATATTTGCCGCCATAAACACACACACACACACACACACACACACACACACACACACACACAGAGTTCATGTGGCTTTGACCGATAAATACATGAATCCAATCTAATGTGAAACCTGAGATCAACATGGGAACTTCACACGAAAAAAGTGTCACATTTTAAAACATACAGACGTGGACAAAATTGTTGGTTCCCCTCTGTTAATGAAAGAAAAACCCACAATGGTCACAGAAATAACTTGAATCTGACAAAAGTGGTAATAAATAAAAATTCTATGAAAATTAACCAATGAAAATCAGACAATGCTTTTGAATTGTGGTTCAACAGAATTATTTTAAAAAACAAACTCATGAAACAGGCCTGGACAAAAATGATGGTACTATTAACTTAATATTTTGTTGCACAACCTTTTGAGTCAATCACTGCAATCAAACGATTTCTGTAACTGTCAGTGAGACTTCTGCACCTCTCAGCAGGTATTTTGGCCCACTCCTCATGAGCAAACTGCTCCAGTTGTCTCAGGTTTGAAGAGTGCCTTCTCCAGACGCCATGTTTCAGCTCCTTCCACAGATGTTCAATAGGATTTAGATCAGGGCTCATAGAAGGCCACTTTAGAATAGTCCAATGTTTGGCTCTTAGCCATTCTTGGGTGTTTTTAGCTGTGTGTTTTGGCTCATTATCCTGTTGCAAGACCCATGACCTGCGACTGAGACCAAGCTGTCTGACACTGGGCAGCACATTTCTCTCTAGAATACCTTGATAGTCTTGAGATTTCATTGTACCCTGCACAGATTCAAGACACCCTGTGCCAGATGCAGCAAAGCAGCCCCACAACATAACAGAACCTCCTCCATGTTTCACAGTAGGGACAGTGTTCTTTTCTTGGTATGCTTCATTTTTGCGTCTGTGAACATAGAGCTGATGAGCCTTGCCAAAAAGTTCCAGTTTTGTCTCGTCTGTCCATAGGACATTCTCCCAGAAGCTTTGTGGCTT
Organism: Pholidichthys leucotaenia; assembly: GCA_020510985.1. Taxonomy (NCBI): domain Eukaryota; kingdom Metazoa; phylum Chordata; class Actinopteri; order Cichliformes; family Pholidichthyidae; genus Pholidichthys; species Pholidichthys leucotaenia. The sequence continues at coordinate 7,754,347 of CM035839.1, read as the reverse complement.
GTCAACATGCAGTTTGGCAAATTCCAGTCTGGCTTTTCTATCATTTGTTTTCAAATTTTTTATTCTTTTTTATCATTTGTTACCTTGACCTTGAAGTTCACCATGAATGTGTTTAGAGGTTGTTCTGGGCTCTTTTGTTACCATTCGTATTATCCGTCTCCTCCTGCGGCCACATCCAGGGAGGTTGGCTACAGTCCCGTGGATCTTAAATTTCTGAATAATATGTGCAACTGTAGTCACAGGAACATCAAGCTGCTTGGAGATGGTCTTATAGTCTTTACCTTTAACATGCTTGTCTATAATTTTCTTTCTAATCTCCTGAGACAACTCTCTCCTTTGCTTCCTCTGGTCCATGTTTAGTGTGGTACACACCATGTCACCAAACAGCACAGTGACTACTTGTCACCCTTTAAATAGGCCGACTGACTGATTACAAGTTTGTAGACACCTGTGATGTTAATTAGAGGACACATCTTGGTTGAACATGTCCCTATGGTCACATTATTTTCAACCTTTTCTAGGGGTACCATCATTTTTGTCCAGGCCTGTTTCATGAGTTTGCTTTTTAAAATAATTCTGTTGAACCACAATTAAAAAGCCTTGTCTGATTTTCATTGGTTAATTTTCATAGAATTTTTATTTATTACCACTTTTGTCAGATTCAAGTTATTTCTGTGACCATTGTGGGTTTTTCTTTCATTAACAGAGGGGTACCAACAATCTTGTCCACGTCTGTAAAACATTTTAAACATTGCAAACCATAATGAAAATTTCAGGTAATTAATTATGCTGCACTGAGACACGAAGGTTCCCACCGCAGCACCATCTAATTAATGTCACAAATTGACTTTAGGCTCAAATTTGTGCCTTTTCCCACTCCAAACATCTCCATCCGCATCAGTCCTTCCTCCTCATCTTCATTTCACCAAAAGTGACACATAGAGGAGCCATTCTGCTCAGAAGTTCCCAGTAGAACGACCAGTTTTAATGACGAATGTAGAAGGAGACTCTTCCTCTTATCGTCTTTTTATTGGCTTCTTTTGGCGTTTTCACATTTTGAATCAAATGGAGGTTTTTATGAACTCTGACCTCTAGCGGGACTCTGATGAAGTCAACAGCAGAGCTGATGAGGAACAGGTGGCAAAGGTGCCAACTAAAAGACCGAATGAACGGTACGGTACAGAACGTTCCAAACATGTTTCTTACATGTTCCGTATGGGATGTCTACCAATCCCGCCTGCTATCAGTTCTACGTCAACATGCCTTTATCATGAGCTGCAGTCCACATGTAGCATTAGTATGTTCCATAGCTGATGGTTGTAAATAAACACAATTGCAATTATCAATAAAAAAAAAATACATGCAAAAAGAACTTAAGGAACATACCGTGAGGTTTGCTGGTTGTCAGGTTGTGTTCGTTCATTAATCCATAAATCACAAAAAGCAAATACATTTTTTTTTGTTTCTTTTTCCAGTAGTCCCAGTTTTAATATATAAAAATCCTTTATAAACAAACTGTTTCTGATGCTTATGTTTTTCTAGTGTTCTGTATGGAACATTCAGTATCTACAGAACACGTGCAGACCATTAGCTAGCAGGAACTCTATGGAACATGTACATGTAAGTAATGTTATATTTTCATGTTAGTGAAACACTTGAGCTAGCAGAACTAGATAGCATTCCGTACAGAATGTTCCACATCTAATGTTACAAGTACATGCTCATAAAACACTTGAGACTGCTAGCTAAACTGGCCCGCTAGCATTCTGTAAGGAACATTCTGTATCTATGGCACTTGGGAATGTACAGAATGCAGATGGAAGACATGTATGGAACAAGGAATGTTCCATACAGAAGTGTATGGGATGTTCTGTACTCTACTGCTTGTTTCGTCTTTTAGTAGTCCCCAATGGGAAAGTATGATGTTGTGGTTCCACTGTGTGGGGAATTCTCCACCCAGAGTTGGGAGACGGGGGGAAAAGGGAACAATGGATCAAAGGAGGAAGTGGTACTGGGGGGTCTCAGATGGAACAGAAAGGACTCTTCGCCCCCTGGGGAGTTCAGGAGGCGCCAGAGCTGCTGGAGAAAGAGAGGGTGTGAGAAGCAGGTCTGGCGTTTTGTGATGCTAATGTTCCACGCATGTCTGTGTTCCACTGATTGTATTGTGTTGGGCTTCCTGGGTCCCATGGCACGGAATTAAAGGTTATAAAAAGAAGGTGCTTATAGACCCAGGCAGATTTTTACTGTACTTGATGTTGGAGAAGGAATAAAGTTTGTGTGTCGTCCAGCTCGTGCCTTGTCTGCTTCCTTCCTCCACAATGTGACACTTGTGGACTGTTTGTGTTGGCCATGAGAGATCTTCAGAGTAATTACGGTTTAGAAGGCAGCAGCTCTGCCCGTCTGGTTTAGGGGAAGTCAGCTGACTGGACAGGCTGTAGTGAGATGCTGAGATGTCTTCCTGTCTGCCAGCATCCCATTAACCAGCTTCAAGTGAAGATCAGTGAGTCAGCCTCTTTGTCCATCATATCTTCAGAAGTGTCATCCTAACCCCGCGCCTCCCCGACTTCCTGCCTGTCATGTCTGTCTGCACGGTCCTGACACACACCTATCTCAGTAGGAAGGCTGTGCAGAGGGTCATCAACGCCACCCAAAAAATCTGCCCTGGAGGACATCTCCAGATCCTCCTGTCCCAGGAAGACCAAGGCCATGACAAAGACCCCTCACATCCCGCCCACCACCTGTCTGACCTGCTCCCCTCTGGATGACAGTTCAGATCAACCATCAACCAGGTCCCACACCTCCAGACTAACAAACACTTTCTTACAAATTACAAATACTTTATTATCCAAAAATGTGGACATTTGTCCTTGGTTTTACCACAAAAATGAGACACATAAGAACACAGCATTTTAAAATAAAAATACAGAACAATATCAGCTGATGGATGAGCAGACACTCCATCCCATGCAAACAAGCCTCATGCGCACTAAAATACACACATTATCAGATCATTTAGCCGTCAATAAAAAGAAACAAAAGGTAAAAATCTACTTGCTGTAAAGGTTTGCCTCACCATTGGTCACTAATCCCAGTGTTGAGACACATCTTCTGGGGCAAGAGGATGATGATGAGACCTCAGGAGAGCTGGAGAGTGCCAAGAAGTCTGGAGGAAACACCGGCAGTCCCATCCAAAATGGCTTCATCGGGACACGCTCGGCGCACTGCTAAAGCTAAAAAGCATTTCACTGTCGGTGAAATCCGGACATTTGCTCTGACTTTTTAGGACGGGGGTCGGCACCCTGTACTGCACCAGGACTGACTGTGAGTGAGGTTTGTATAAAAATGATCTGTGAGGAGCCCCAAAACCTCTGAGCCTAAAAACGGAGATAAAACGGCTACAATCCGACCCGACAACATCACAAAAAACACTTTTTTCTCATAAATTTGAGGCGTTTTTAAGGGAAACTGTAAACACCTTTTTTTCCCCTCACAAAATTGCTACTTTCTCTGGTAAATTTTTGATTATTTATAAAAAGTTTGTCTTTTTTTCCTTGCAAACTTGTGTCGATATTTTCTTCATTAATCTGAAATTTCTTGTTACTGATATTTTTCATAAATGTGTTTTGCTTTTTTCCTAAATTTCGCGTATTTTTCTTTGCAAATTTATTACCTTTATGAACTAAAACTGAAAACTTTTTCCATGTAAATTTGTGACATTTTCCCCAACAACGTTCTAAGCTTTTTTCATAAATTTTGATATTTTTTGCCATAATCTTCTGCTTTTCTCATAAGATTGTCTGCTGTTTTTTAGTTTATTTTTATTTTTTTTTTTTGCATTCGTTGCACTGCATTGGAACGATATGGACTTCATATTAGCAGCTTCAGCATGCATTAATTTTTAGATTATCACAAAATATAAGATAAATAAAATTCTGAACAGTTGTCAGAAAAGGTCTGTACGTGTTAAGTTAAAGAACAAGCATTCAGGGCATGACAGCAGCAGGAGCATTTTAATTTTGGGGTAAAACCAACAGCTGCAGCTGTCTGTTCTACCCCGACATTAAAACAACCAAACACGCTGTTGTGGTTCTTTGTGGCTCTGACTAGATTCTACGTTTGCTCTCAGGTAAATCTGATTATGTCCAACATCTTGTAACAAAATGCAGCCGACTTTACTGCGGTGGAGACGTTGGTGTATCTCAGAGCTTTGATTTGTTTACAGCGTTAGCATGTTAGCAGTGGAGCTAACATACGGAGCTGCTGTCTGCCAGGACACTTTTAAAGCTCATCTTCTCATCCCTCCATAGTCGTGGGAAGTGCTGTGATTATATTACTGTTTTTGAGGTGCTAAAGACTGTGTTCCTGCGTTTCTGATGACAAAGTCATTGTTTTTTAACAAGCAAAAGTGTCCCATTTCAGTGACAACCACACGTTCTAAACTAGTACCGGAAGTTGTGCCCATAATTCACACAAGGCATCATGGGAGCGAGGAACACGGTGGACTGTATTATTATATTTTTCTTTGTAAATTTATTACCTTTCATGGGCAAAACTGCAGCAGTTTTACAAAACCCGATTACACTTTTCTCACAAAACTTCAACCTTTTTCCCGTAAATTTATATCTTTTTTGTGATTTTTTTTTTTTTAACAAATTTATGGGTATCTTTTCCTCAGAAAATTGCAAATTTTTACCCTAAATTTGTGAGATTTTTTTTGCATAGATTTTCAGTTGTTTTCACTTTCTGCTTTTTTTTTCTCATGAATGTGCGACCTTTTTTCTTCTTTTCTTGGAAATGTAGGAGTTTGTTTTTTCCTCTAGGCCTTAGGGAGCCACTGTTAATGGGCAACAGAGCCGCATGTGGCCCCAGAGCCGCAGCTTGCACCCTCATTTTAGGAGACGATGCAGTTAAAAAGAAAGAGAGAAAGAGGCTCAGGGCTCCCACTGAGGGTGAACGTTTCCTTTAGTGACACACTTGGTTTCCATGCTAACCTTCACTCTGACTCGGGCAGCTGCAGACAGAAGCAGCGGCAGCAGAACCATCCATCCATCCAGCAGAACCGTTCTGCCAAAGTCTACATGTCTGAACCTCTGTCACTCCTGTTTGTCCTCTGCTCCTCTCCATCATGCCGCTGCACTCACACACGTGCACGACAATCAAAAGGGAGTGCGGGGGCAGGAAGTACGTGTGTCATTTTTCCGTGTCACGGGACAGGGAGACGCAGACAAAGAGCACTGATGCCACGTAAAGTAAATAGATGGCCCCTCAGTGAACCGTTGAGACGCTTTCATGTCTTCGCATGCACACACACACACACACACAGGAGGACCCACAGAGCTGCTGCTCCATTCTCGTCGGTGCTCCAATTCTTTTGGCGCATCCGACTTTTCACGGTAATGAACATGAGTCGGAAATAGTCGTCCTACTTTCAGTTCAAACCGTCTAATATCACAGTTCAGGGAGTGCTCGTACGTTCCTCCGCCGGTGCTTCGGGTTCTAGATAAGATAAGATAAGATAAGCCTTTATTAGTCCCACAACGGGGAAATTCCAGGATTGCAACAGCACAGGGATAGCAACACTCAGAGCAACAATCAGAAGGCAAGAAAAAAACAAGCAAGCAAGAGCAGCTAATATACATATGTACGTATTACTATAAAATATATATATATACACACACACACAGACACACAGTGCAGAGCATTGTAGCTGGATGGAATAAATATATGAATATATGAACACACAGTGCAGAGCATTGTAGCTAGATGGAATAAATATGTAAATATATAAACACCCACAGTACGGAGCATTGCAGCTAGGTGGAATAAATATGCAAGTATATAAACACACACAGTGCGGAGCAATGTAGCTAGATGGAATAAATATGTAAATATATAAACACCCACAGTACGGAGCATTGCAGCTAGGTGGAATAAATATGCAAGTATATAAACACACACAGTGCGGAGCAATGTAGCTAGATGGAATAATATGTAGATATATAAATATATAAACACACCCAGTGCTGAGCATTGTAGCTAGATGGAATAAATATGTAAATATATAAACACACACAGTGCAGAGCATTGTTGCTAGATGGAATGAAACAGCATAACCGTCTACTTAGTTATCCTACATGGTATGATTATGTGCTCATACATATTCTCACCCTCCATAGCGACCGGTATGTTCCTAGTTGTATGCCGGAGGGGACCATTGTGTAAGTCTATTGCATCTTTTGCATTCAAAAAACTATTAGTTTGTTACGTCTTTTTGCTATCTCTGCGAGCAGCCCTGCTTAGGTTGTACAGTCTGACAGCCGTTGGTAGGAAGGACCTACGAAACCTCTCGGTTGTGCACCTGGGATGATGTAGTCTGCTGCTAAATGAGCTCCTCAGTGCATTCAGTATGTCCTGCATAGGGTGGAACTCGGACTCCAGCAGAGATGACAGTTTAGCCACCGTCCTTCTCTCTCCTATCTCCTCCATCGGATCAAGGCGCTGCCCCAGGACAGAGCTAGCTTTCTTAATCAGTTTGTTCAGTCTCTTCCTATCGGCTGCAGTAATGCCACTGCCCCAGCAGACCACTCCAAAAGTGATGGCTGATGCCACCACCGTGTCATAGAATGACTTCAGCAGCGCCCCTTGTACACCAAAAGACCTGAGTCTCCTCAGCAGGAACAGCCTGCGCTGTCCCTTCTTGTAGAGTGCATCAGTATTGTGTGACCAGTCTAGTTTATTGTTCAGATGAATACCCAGGTACTTATAGGATGTCACCATCTCGATGTCTGTTCCCTGTATATTTACTGGTACTGTGAGGGGCTGCCCATGCCTGCGGCAGTCCACCACCAGCTCCTTAGTTTTCCTCGCGTTGATCTGGAGGCAGTTCCGATGGCACCAGTCCACGAAGTCCTGGATAAGTCCTCTGTACTCAGCTTCATCTCCGTTGGAGATGAGGCCAACGATCGCAGAGTCATCAGAGAACTTCTGTAGATGGCAGTGTGTTGTGTTGTGTGAGAAGTCCGCAGTATAAAGAGTGAACAGGAAGGGAGCCAGCACCGTTCCCTGGGGGGCCCCCGTGCTACTGATGATCGTGTCGGACACACAGTCCCGGGTTCTCACAAACTGAGGCCGGTTCGTGAGGTAGTCCAGGATCCATGATGACAGGTGCTGGTCCACCCCTGCGCGCAGCAGCTTGTCCTTCAGGATCATCGGTTGGATGGTGTTGAAAGCACTGGAGAAGTCAAAGAACATGATCCTCACCATATTCCCGGGCTTCTCCAGGTGGGACAGAGAACGGTGAAGGAGGAAGATCACCGCATCCTCCACCCCAATGCCATGCTGGTAGGCGAACTGGAGTGGATCCATCGCTGGTTCCACCAGGGGGCAGAGGTGAGCAAGGAGCAGTCTCTCCAGGGTCTTCATCAAGTGGGACGTCAAGGCCACCGGTCTGTAGCTGTTCAGGTCTTTGGGGTGGGAAGTTTTTGGTACAGGTACCACACAAGATGTTTTCCACAGCTGTGGTACCCTCCCCAGTTTCAGGCTCATGTTGAAGATATACGTCACAATCCCACACAGCTGGTCTGCACAGGACTTGAGGAGCTTTGCGCTGATGCCGTCCGGTCCCGGCGCCTTCCTCGCCTTGATCTTCCTCAGCTCCGTCCTCACCTGGGTCCTGGTCAGGGTCAGGATGGGGGGCTGTGTGTTGGGAGTGGGGGGGTGTTGGTGGAGTGGGGAGTGGGCAGCAGGACTTGATTTCTTTAGAGGCAGCAGTGGTTGTTGTGCAGTCAGGGGGGAGGGCGGTTGGTCAAATACACCAAATACATGATAGATGATAGAACCATGATACCCACCTCCTATATAAGCCTGGACTCATTCATCCAGCAACAGACTAAATTCTCAGAAACATGCAGTCTGGTAGGGTGAGGAGTTTTTATGAACTCCTGCTCAGAGAAAAACTGTTGAAGAGATCAGAACCAGGAACATGGAGACAACAGCGGCAGGAGTGGAGTTTCTCCCGTGGCTGGCTGACAGCTAAACCACAGATGTGCGAGGAGACGGTTAAAACTGGCAGGAGAACCCAGCCCTGATCGACTGGGAGACTGGCCAGTACAGCATGACCTCCCAGACCACATCTGGATCTACATCTTGACCTGGCTACTTCAGGACTGGAAACGGAGCCGACCTGAGACTGAAACACACACAGCTCCTGTTGACCTTCAAAACTCCAGTCTTCTGCCGGCGGGATGTTTCAGATTCTCTCCCGCCACTCAGTGGAGAAAGAAATGGATTTTCTTTGCTCCTGCTACATTTATGGAAACTGGCTGGAACGCTGGTCTCCTCCGTCCATCCTCCGCTCTCATATTTCCTCCAGTTGTTTGTCACAACTTAAACAACACTTGACTGTTCTTCACCTTGGCACGTCTGAGAGCTCCCACTTGTGAAGAATGGTTAAGAGCCGCAGAATTCACTGAAGCACTTCACAGGGATGTTCTGGTGAAATTACTCCACCAGTGAAGAGCAGATGAGGACTTTCTGGAGGACTTCTTAGAATAAGAAGATTTAGGCCAGAGAAACCGCTGCTCATTGAAACCAGGACTTAAACTCTTTTCCTGTAAATGTGTAAGTTTATTTTCTAGGTTTACCACTTTTTTCTCACTTTTTCTCACCAAATGGTAGTTTTTTTTCTCATAAATTTACAAGTTCTATCTCAAAAATGGCATTTTTTTTCTTGTAAATATGAGTTTTTCTTCTGAATTTGCAATATTATCTCAAATATTTGTGACATTTTTCTCATGATCACCAACTTTTGCCCACATAACTGCTATTTTTTTTTCTAAATACGCAATTGTTTTAATGTGAATTAGCATGTTCTGTCATGTTTTTGCACCTTTATTCTTATAAATTTGCCATTAATTAACATTTATATCTTCATACCTGATGCCAAATTAGTGGACACCTTTACAACGCCCCCCCCCCCCATTAAAAAAATAACACATGGCCTCCTGTCTATAATTATTACTAGTAAAGGGCGTAACAGTTGTTGTTTGCAGCCTACAGGTGTGAAGCGTCAAAACAGCTGTAGGACTGGGGTTAAAATAAGTGACAGACAATCTAAGACCCCCCATCATACACCCCCTTAATGACTGTTTGTATGTGAGTGTAACATGAAGGGGGGGGTATGTTGCTGTAGAAGTCATTTAGACAAACTGGCTCTCCAAACAGATGATGAACAATTCTCGTTGAGCCTCCCCTCCTCCCCTCTACCCCCCAAACCACATTTCAGGAGGCTTTTCTTTTTTAATAAGAACTTTTTTTTTGCAGCAAAGCAGCAGCCTTGAGATGCTCTTCCTCCAGGTTGAGATGGATTTATGATGTGCTGTCAGCCAGCAGAGGGAGAGGAGGAGGAGGAGAGCGAAGGAGGCGGCACGGTAAACATGTCCCCCCTTTTTCCTGCTGAAATTTGAAGGGGTGGAGGGCACGGAAAGGGGAAAAGAGCTGGGTGTCTATTTTTCCAATAATCCAGCACATTGAAAGTGAGAACAGGAGAAGATCACCATGCAAGGAGAAAGTGAGACCCGGTCAGAGCTGAGAGAACACGCAGGAACCACAGGTGGATCACATGTTTGACTGTTTCTGATTTAGCAGAGCATCTTATAATGGTTCTACAGTTCCAGTTTTTTCATGTTAGGCTAGCTGCCAACTTTAAATTGTCCCTAGGTATCTGGCACTGATAGGCCCTTTGAACAGAGAAGGTTAGTGTGCCTAAGAGTTAAGCACTTTGAGTGGTCTTTGTGATTAGAAAGGCGCTATAGAAGTATACAGGTCCTTATCCCTCATTTATTATTCAATTTTTGTCCGTGTTAGTACTTCCCACATGATACAACTTCAAAATTTACACATATTTCATGAACAGAAGCGGAGAGTCTCATAAACACCTGCCCCCACCTCATGACTAACATGAACAATATTACGTCTGTGTGAGTACTGATGGTCTGCTGCTGCACCACTGTTCCACATTAACCTCTTCACATTCCAGTGTTCCACCGGTCAGACGCTTCACGTTTTCTACTGTCACTCGGGAAGACAAAAATAGATTTTCTTTGCATCTGCTCAATTTAGGGAAACTGGCTGGAATGCTAAGGGGCTGAAAGAAAAGTCTGAAATCTACAAGAAAAAAGTTGCAATTTTAAAGGAAAGAAGCTGCAAATCTTTGAGGAAAAAGTAGCAAATTTGTAAGAAAAAAGTTACAGATTTACAAGAAAAAAATACAAATTTACAGGAAAGAAAGTTGTAAATTTACAAGAAAATGATGCAAATTTATAGGAAAAAAGCTGCAGATATACAAGATACAAATTTACAGGAAAAAAGTTGCACTTCATAAAATTCTGGCGTTCTGCAGACGGGATGTTTCAATTTTTCTACTGGCAGTCAGTGAAGACAAAAACAGATTTTCTTCAACACCACAATTTTAAGAGGTTAAATTAAAAAAAAAAAGTCCAAACTTTTGATGGAAAAAAAATGAGTTTGTATTTTTTTAATCAAAATTCTTTTGACAGAAATACAGGAGAAAAAAAAACCAAACTAATTTACAGACAAAACTCTACAAAGGATAAGAAGAGATAGTGAACTTATGAGGACAAAAAGTTGAACATTACCAAGAAAAAAATCAGCAAATACAAGAGGAAAAAAAAAACAAACCAGCAGCTGATGCATCTGAAAAATGAGACGCTGGATGACGGAGCGGCTCATTCTGGCCTGAGTGCCGAGGAGGAGTGAAGATGTTTGTGAAACAATAAAGGCCCAGACTTTTTTAAGGAGAAAAAAGTTGCTAATTTTCAACGTTAAGAAAGTCCTTGTATTATGTTAAGGGTCAATTTGACCCATTTCGGTTTTTGTGTTGACCAAAGTACGGGTTATCCTTTCTTTTTCTTCATGAAATTTTGTGACTTTTCCTCATCTAGCGTCATGATCTGGTGTGTAAAATCTGGACACTTTGATGTGTAGTGGAATGTACTGTATGTGCAGAGTTTGTATACAAAGATGATGTTGCGGGTCATTTTGACCCGGACACTTTTAGGTGGGTAGTAGCTGTACAGATCCAAAATAAACATGCCTCTTTGATGTACTTTATTTTGACTGCCAGAGACCCAGGTGTGTGTCAAGGAGGGACTTTCTCTCCCTTGTCCTTGTCACTTTTCTCATGCCATCTCTTTGACAAACACACCAAAAATGAGCTCCAGAAGGTTTACAGCTGAAGAAGCTTCATCACATATTTTGAACTGGGATAGTGACGCAGAGGAAGAGATTTCAGAGACTGAGGACAATGTAATTGATGATCCAGGTTGTCAATTTTCCGACGATGAGGAGGATTCAGAGGACGAGCCTGCCGTTGTGTCTCCATTGGATGAAAGCCAAGGAATGCAGCAATCATCATCCACAGAGGGGACATGGGCATCTAAAGATGGTAATATAAAATGGTCAACATCACCACACCAAAGCCGAGGTAGACTGTCATCTTCCAATGTCATCAAAATGACTCCCGGTCCTACAAGATTTGCTGTCACACGAGTTGATGATATTCAATCAGCATTTCAGCTCTTCATATCCCCACCAATAGAGAAGATTATACTGGAAATGACCAACTTGGAGGGGAGGCGTATATTTCAGGAGAAATGGAAGCCCCTGGATCAGACTGACTTGCATGCTTACATTGGAATTCTGGTATTAGCTGGAGTGTACAGGTCAAAGGGAGAAACAACTGCAAGTCTATGGGATGAAGAGTATGGAAGGCCAATCTTTCGAGCAACACTGTCTCTGGAGACATTTCACATGATATCTCGTGTGATCCGATTTGACAGCCGTGACACCAGAGCTGGTCGACGTGAAAGAGACAAACTAGCTGCGTTTAGAGATGTGTGGGATAAATGGGTTGAAATTCTACCTTTGTTGTACAATCCTGGTCCCCATGTTACTGTAGACGAGCGCCTTGTACCATTCAGGGGGCGCTGTCCTTTCAGACAGTACATGCCCAACAAGCCTGCCAAGTATGGCATCAAAATGTGGGTAGCCTGTGATGCAAACTCTAGCTATGCATGGAATATGCAAGTGTATACTGGAAAGCTACCTGGAGGAGCATCTGAGAAGAATCAGGGGATGTGTGTGGTGCTGGAGATGAGTGAAGGGTTGCAAGGTCATAACATCACACGTGACAACTTCTTTACATCCTACCGCCTTGGAGATGAACTTCAGAAGAGAAAGCTGACTATGTTGGGAACAGTCAGAAGAAATAAGCCAGAACTTCCGAGTGAAATTCTGAAGATGCAGGGCAGACCTCTGCATTCCTCAATATTTGTTTTCACTGAGAAAGCAGCAGTTGTTTCATACTGCCCAAAGAGAAACAAGAGTGTTCTTGTAATGAGCACAATGCACACAGATGCATCTCTGAGCACAAGAGAAGACATGAAGCCACAACTGATCCTGGACTACAACTCCACCAAAGGAGGAGTTGACAATCTGGACAAAGTCACAGCAACATACAGCTGCCAGCGCAAGACTGCCCGTTGGCCCTTGGTGATTTTCTACAACATTGTCGATGTGTCTGCTTATAATGCCTATGTCCTGTGGACTGAAATCAACCAGCAATGGAATGCCGGCAAATTGTACCGACGTCGGCTTTTCCTGGAAGATCTCGGCAAAGCACTTGTCACTCCCAAGATCCAGAGGCGAGCCAGGCCAGCTCGATCCCCAGCAGCTGCAGCTGTCATTGAAAAGGTCAAGGTCAGGTCATCCAACCAATCTGCAATGGATCCAGTGGACACAGGTGTAAAGAAACGGAAAAGATGCCAGGTCTGTCCCTCCCGAGAGGACAGTAAAACAAGTACCTCTTGTGTGAAATGCAAGAATTACATCTGCAGAAAGCACACAGTTACATTCTGTCCATCATGTGGAGAGCACTGAAAATGTTGAACATTGAAAATGTGAGAAAAAGGGGCAAGTTAAAGGGAAAAAAAATGCAGAGGGAAAAACTTGAACAAAATAGTTCTTAAGTATAGTGTTGAAATTAAAAAATGTATTGTTATGTCTCTTTTATAAATGTTTATATAATCTAAAATAAAGTTGTTATTGGTTTAACCTGTTTTTTGACTGTTTTGAGTGGATTTACACAGTACGGGTCAAAATGACCCCCAACATAATCAATGTAATTTTTTTTCAACATAATACAACGGTTAAGTAGGAAAAATAATGAAAACAAACATTTGGTATTTTTAATTAATTTTTAATCACAAAAAATAAATGAACAGAAAAAAATTATCACAAAAAATGTCAAATTTGGGATAAAAAAGTAAAACGTTAACAACAACAAAGTTGCAAATAGAAGGGAAAGAAACAAGCTAATTCATGAGGGGAAAAAGAAAAACAGGAATTTGATGAAATATACTGTATAAAATTATTTATTTTATCCAGACCGGAGTGGTGGCATAGAGGTAGCGCATCCGCCTCACAATCGGGAGGCTGGAGTTGAAACCCCGGCCGGGTCATGCTAAAGACCATGAACAAGTGGAATTTCCTGCCATCCAGCTTGGTGCTCAGCACAATGGAACAGAGGAGGGAAATGTTGGTTAATCAGCCACATGGGGTGCACAAGCCAGTGTACTGCCTGTGCCGGTCCCAAGCCAGGATAAAATGGGCAGGGTTGTGTCAGGAAGGGCATCCGGCATAAAACCCAGCTCCAACCTATAGATATGGAAAATATATTGATGTCTGCCACAGCAACCCCACCAGAATGTGGAAATAAAACTCGAAGAAGAAAAGATATATATAATTTATTTTATCCAAATTATTCAATCAGAAATACAGAAAAATGTGAAATTGACAAGAAAAGGAAATGTTAAAAATTAATGAGAAAATTTGTGAATTTATGGGGGGAAAGTTAGACAATTAGGAAAAAAACAGTAAATTTAAGGTGGGGGGATTAAAATTTACAGTTAAAGATATGCCATTCAATAAGAAAAAAAGCAAAATTATAAAAAAAAAGTCAGACACTTGGACAGAAGTTGTCATCAGTGTGCAAGTTCTTTAAGTGACTGATGAGAAATCAAACAGTTGGATTTAAACCGAATCTCTGCTCCAGCTCGGGATTCTTTCATTCTCTGCGTCCCCTGTAGATCAATCAGCGACTGCCCCTTCGTTCCTCCTCTTCCTCTGCTGCTATCACCACTTAGCATCCACTCTGACACTTCAAAGCCAACAACAGAAAGTACCCGGTGCCGTGGGAGTTGTTAGCGGCGACAGCCATTGTCATTCGAAACAAAGTCACGTTTGGAGAAAGGCTGACATGCTTCACGAGGGCCGACGTTTCACAGCCACGTTCTAATCTCTGCAAATCTGAAATACTTAAAAGAGTCATCTATGATAAAAGCTGCCACTGCTGCTTTAACGCTTCACACGTTATGAACACCATGCTGTCTCTGGGCTTTTACCTAACGTATGCAATCAGGCTAGTGGTCATCTCTGTTCTACCATGTGTTGTTGTTTTTTTTTTTTCATACTCTCATCATCCAGTCTTTATCTTAAAATCCCTGATTGGACCATTTTCCCAGCAGGCTAAACAGCTTTAATAAGCAGAATTAAAGAATAAGATAAAGAAAAAGTTTAACGCTGCCACATTGTCTGACAGAAAGACAGCACAATCACTTTGGAACTACTGAGGATTTAAAAATTATGGCGAGATAAACAATTAAAGAAACATGAAAGTTTAAAATGATGAAAAGGTCCATTTAAGAAACACTGTGATGGGAAAAATGCCATATGGTTGCACGATGTATGCATATTTGTATGTATGTACAATGGTGTGCTAAAGTGCTAACAAACACGGATGAGAAATTAGGATTCACAGTGTCTGATTTTCAGGAACTTTTTGACAGGAATTTATTGCAACCAGAGTGGATATTTATGGAGGATTTTGTCCATGCTATTCCAGTCTCCTGCTGGCTTCTACTCAAAAGATCAAATCAGAGAAGATAAAGCTGTGGTCATTATGAATGGTTGTGAACACCGTACGAACGATTTTTGGATCATTTCATACTGCCTTCTTAAGGTGGCTGTAGGAGAATCCAGCGTTCGTAGACCGTAAGTTCATGGCCAGGTCAATGGTCTTGTCCAAGATTCCTATGAACACCGCACGAAAACCCCTCATTGTAAGGCGGCCATATGAATGCCATTGGAACAATGCAAGAACTACGCAAGATGTTGGCTCAAGAACACCTTAAGTTGTTCTTGAGGGCCCCTTACAGCGGTCATAGGAAGTGCTGATTAGTACAGTGTGCGTAAGGCACTAGTGAGGTGCTCATAAGGAAGAAGTACGTCATTCGTGCAACATCTGTGCCGACAAAATGTGCCGAAAGCATCCTACCAACAATTTGAGAGTACTGTGAGTTACACAAAAACTTTTGTAAGATGGCAGTGAGAATGCCGTAGGAAGATCCCAAGGCACGCTTACAGAGAATGTAAGAATGCTAGGGCCAGCGTACAATAGAAAAGCACCTCATTTCTCAAGAATGCCTCAAGTTGTTCTTACAAACTGAATGGCAGCTGTAAGAAACTATGCCCCCCTCCACGAATGTCTGTACACTCAGAAATTCGTAGGAACTGGGAGATTCTTATGAACCCATTGTTCATAAGAATCTTTGTGACCGTAGCTTAAGATGAGATGAGACGAGATGAGATGAGATAACTTTATTAATGCCACAAGGGAACTTCAATTGCCAGCAGTCCAGAACAAACATTCATACAATGGTACAACAATAAGATGTAATATCACCCCCAAAAACCGACAACTTTATCTACAAGGCAATTCTTGGTCTACTGCCATCCTACATTTGCGATCTGATTGCATTGCGAAGTATTGGTCGTTATGCTTTTTGTTCACAGGATTATCTGATGCTCTCTGTTTTTCATGAACTGGGGTTGATGGTTTCAAACCCAGTTCCATGATGCTGTGGCTACTTGGTCTTTTGTGTATTTTTGCTTCGTACTTGCTATCAGGCGCTTTCAGGGAGCCTCTGGGGTTTGCTCGGCTCCCTGACAGCTGACAGCCACGCCTCCCTCTCCTGCCAGTTATACCAGCTGTGTGTCATTATTATTTGTGTTTACTCCTCTGTTCATTCACGCACATACACACACATATGCATGCTTCCTCTCACTCTTACACTTATGCACACTCTTGTATGCACCCACACACCCACTCATTCTCACTCACATGCTCACAGACATTCACTCACACACTTGTCTCCATTTAGTCCAGCCCACTCATTCCTACACTCTCACTCACACTACACACACCGGCAATCACTCTTCTCATTAGGTTTGGCATTATGTAAGCCCTGTGTCTGCTTGAGTGGATTGCCGGATTATTGTCCTTTACAGTGTTTGAACTGTGTGTTTGTTCTGTTTATTTCTATGTATGCATGACTAGATGCCCTGCCTGCTTTTTTGGTACCGCATCCCTCTGCATATCATTAGCGTTCTCCGTTTGTTTGTTGTTCTGCTCTGCACTACCTGACATGCTCCAAGATTGCCTGCTGGCGTTACCTGGTGTCCATCCATCCATCTTCTTCTGCTTAATCCTTTTTGGGTCACGGGGGGGCTGGAGCCTATCCCAGCATCTTTGGGCAAGAGGCAGGGTCCACCCTGGACAGATTGCCAGTCCATTGCAGGGTCAACACAGAGAGACAGACAACCATTCACTCTCACAGTCAGACCTAAGGACAATTTAGAATCCCTAGTTGATGCCAATTAACCTAACTTGCATGTTTTTGGCATGTGGGAGGAAACCGGAGAAACCCCAGAATAAACCCACGCAGACACGGGGAGAACATGCAAACTCCACACAGATCACTGTTGGTCGGGGGCTGGGATCGAACCCAGGATCCCCCGGCCAAGGGTGAGTTGCTGTGCTGCTGAAGTGCTAACCACTACGCCACTGCGCTGCCCCGTTACCTGGTGTATCAGTTGTTTTATTCCCCTCACTGTTTATTGTTCACGGACTGTTCCAACCCCTGTACAATTTGCTTTGCCCCTGCCGTCCAGTCCCATCTGGAGGTTTTTTCCTGGGCTCTCCTGTTCGTTCCCCCTCTGCAGTTCCGCCTGCCTGTGCTTTGGAACATTTTTCCCCTGTGTTGTACTCACTTGTGTGCTGTAGAGCATCCTGGAGGTTATCCTTGTTCATTCTGTGCAACCCGTTTGTTTGTCTGAACAGTCTCATCACGTCTAAGCACAATAAAATACATACAACTACCTCCTGCACTTGGGTTTTAATTCTTCCAGCCTCAAATAGGCAGGAAATTCATAACACTGTTCTGTGTGTCCACATTCTTAGCCAGGTCTCCCTTGGAAAAAAAGGTTTTTCATCTCAATGGGATTTTTACCTGGCTAAATAAAGGTGAAATTAAAAAACAAACAAACAAACAAAAAAAAAAACCAACAGCAACAAATGCTCATTATAAAATCTAACTGCTCCCGAAACAAAAGACCTCCTCAGTCTTGTGGTTTTGTACCACAATGACTTCCTTCCTTCCTATCCTCTTCAACGCTAAAGAATGCTCCCAAATTTTCTTAAACACATCCCTGTTCTTGGCGACTTTATCTTACTGGCTCTGTGTCGTATTGGTACAAGAGGAAACACTTAACCTGTGTCATCGGACAAACTCGCCACTGCTGTTCTTAAATGATCGTGGAGAGGAACAGCTGGATCGATGATATCAAAGTTCTGTCAGTTTCTAGGACTACTGGCCCATATCATGTTGATCTGGGCAACTGTTCCTCACACTAGACAATCATTCTGGACTTTTGGGTTCAGATGTCAGTCAGTATGGGACAGATACAGCAGGGCGAACAGGCCTTTAGTTTAGTTTTCTTTATCTGTCCTCAGCTTCATCAGGACATCCATTCAGCTGCTCACCTTTAAGCTCATGCAACTTTGTTATTTGGATGAATTGAGGGTGTAATGCATGAAAATGGACAAAGCACCACCAGAAATGACCAAAACCACCGTAAGGTGCAATGTGTGGCACAAATTCATGCTTTAGATCATCGCACTTGTCTTCGTCATATAGGGCAACATGAGGCAATATGAGAAAACTTCTCAAGCCTCTACAGACAGGTTACACTATTTTTATTAAGACTGTTATGTCAGGAGAAGCGAGCAGAGGACTCATATGCAGGGCGATTATTAAACATGATCTATTGGACAGAAGCGACGCGTGAACACACAGCAACCTCTCTTCTCTCTTCATGTTTTTTGTTGTTTAAATTGCTTAATGTACATACAGTATATGATGCTGCGCACAAGCTACAGCTGCCACAGTCTTCTGGAGATAAGAAATACGACTGAACATCACGTCTTGGACCAGAACGTCACAGAGGAGCCCTGTGGCCAAGGCATTCTCCACACCCTCGGACTCGAGTGCCACGCCTCATCCCAAATGAAGGTGCCGTAGACACTGTGAGAGGAGACAAAAGAGAGGTATACATGGAGGTATCCAAACGAGGCTAACCGCTAGCCTGCACAGACTCCCGATTCCTTCATCAATTCTGGCCAATGTACGCTCACTAGACAACAAAATAGACCACATACAGCTCCTGAGATCTACACAACGTGGTGTGCAAAACTGCTGTTTTTACCTTTACGGAAATGTAGTTAAATGACAAAATGCCGGACTGCCATACAGTTAGCTGGGCTAACATGGTATTGTAGCTACAGAATGCTAACGGTAGCAGGGAAAACCCAGGGTGGAGGCAGGTGTGTTTACATCAGTGATGCTTGGTGCAGAGATCCAACTCTCATGCACAAGCACTCTTCTCCATTGGTGGAGTTTATGATCATCAAGTGCAGACCCTTCTACATACCTAGAGAATTTTCATCTGTCCTGCTTGCCACCGTGTATGTCCCGCCCACCAGCACCAGCGAGAGGAGCAAAGCACTGAAAGAACTCTATCAGGCCATCAGTGAGACACAAACAGCACATCCACAGCAGGAGACTTCAACCATGCAGATTTAAAGGCCATCCTACAAAGCCTATATCAACATGTAAACTTTGCGACAAGAGGAGACAATTTGCTGGACCTGGTGTACACAACTCATAAGAATGCATACAGACAATCCCCCTTCCCTCCCCGGGTCTCTCTGATCACATCAGCATCCTGCTAAGGCTGGCATACAGACCCAGAGTGAAAGCCTTCAGACCAACTAAAAAACAGGTACGTGTGTGGCCAGAGGGGACCTCTGATGCTCTGAAAGACTGCTTCAGCACTACAGACTGGGACACTTTCAAGCAAAAAGCCACTCACAATGGACATACAAACCTCGAGGAGTACACTGAGATTGTTGTGGCATACAGTATATAGCTAAATGCATTGATGATGTCACTCACTGCAAGACCCTCACTGTTCGTGCTAACCAGAAGCCATGGATGACAGCAGAGGTCCACAGACTTCTGAGGGCTCAGGACACAGCCTTCAGGGCCGGCGACACTGCAGGACTAACAACAGCTAGGGCCAACCTGTCCTGTGGTATCAAGGAGGCAAAACAACAGTACAGCAAGAAAATATCCGGACACTTCAGCAACACCAGAGATGCAGGTTCTCTCTGGCGTGGCATACAGACCCTTACCAACTACAAACCTCCACCTCAGACCGGTGCGACATCACACTGCTCAACAACTTAATGACTTCTTTGGCCAATTTGAAGCACAAAACAGCACATCAGCACAGAAGACCACTCCTCCTCCCGACAAGAGGTCCATGAGTCTCTTTTTCCGGTTCCGGTTCCGCCGGACCAGTGGCGCCACACGAGTTGGCTGTTGTTTGCAACTGCCCTTTTCTTATCTTCCTTCTTCTTTCTACACCTTTCACTCTATATGTGCCCTTCAGAGGTAAAGTGGGCTATCCCACAAAACCATTATTTTGAGAAAATGAGCTCTAAAGTTGAAATATTCTCAAAAAATCAGTGTGCCTATATCATTAAAAAGTTACCCCCTATAGGGGTAACTTTTTAATGATATAGGCACCAACCGCCACCCGCCACCCGGTGTAACGGAGAAGCTCGACATGCTGAGGAACTGTGGCGAAAACGACGCGGGTGCCGGGCTGGAGTTTAGGCGGCGTGCAAGAAATATAAGACAGAATAATAAAGAGCGATGGCAAGAACCAAGTAGACTGCCCATAAATCTACTGGAGGAAAATGTCCCCCAGGAAGCAGCTAGCCACCAAGGCTGCTCGAAAAAAAGCGCTCCGGCCACCGGCGGAGTGAAGAAGCCTCACCGTTACAGGCCCGGTACCGTGGCTCTGAGAGAGATCCGTTGCTACCTGAAATCCACGGAGCTGCTCATCCGTAGGCTGTCCTTCCAGCGCCTGGTGAGGGAGATCGCTCAGGACTTCAAGACCGACCTGCGCTTCCAGAGCTCCGCCGTCATGGCTCTGCAGGAGGCCAGTGAGGCCTACCTGGTGGGTCTCTTCGAGGACGCCAACCTGTGTGCCATCCACGCCAAGAGGGTACCATCATGCCCAAAGACATCCAGCTGGCCCGCCGCACTCGCGGAGGGAGAGAGAGCTTAGACTTTCTGCTGCACATCCACCAATCACAATGCTCCGCACTGTGTGTCTATATATATATATATATATATATTTATAGTAATATGTACATATGTATACTAGCTGTTCTTGTTTTTTTTCTTGCCTTCTGATTGTTGCTCTGAGTGTTGCTATCCCTGTGCTGTTGCAATCCTGGAATTTCCCCATTGTGGGACTAATAAAGGCTTATCTTATCTTAAAAAGCCACTCACAAAGGACATACAAACCTAGAGGAGTACACTGAGATTGTTGTGGCATACAGTACATAGCTAAATGCATTGATGATGTCACTCACTGCAAGACCCTCACTGTTCGTGCTAACCAGAAGCCATGGATGACAGCAGAGGTCCACAGACTTCTGAGGGCTCAGGACACAGCCTTCAGGGCCGGCGACACTGCAGGACTAACAACAGCTAGGGCCAACCTGTCCTGTGGTATCAAGGAGGCAAAACAACAGTACAGCAAGAAAATATCCGGACACTTCAGCAACACCAGAGATGCAGGTTCTCTCTGGCGTGGCATACAGACCCTTACCAACTACAAACCTCCACCTCAGACCGGTGCGATAGCACATTGCTCAACAACTTAATGACTTCTTTGGCCAATTTGAAGCACAAAACAGCACATCAGCACAGAAGACCACTCCTCCTCCCGACAAGAGGTCCATGAGTCTAGATCCAGCTAGTATGAAGAGGACCCTCTGCAGGATCAACCCACGCAATGCAGCTGTCCCAGACAACATACCAGGTCACGTCCTGAAGGACTGCGCAGAGGAGCTTAAGAATGTCCTGGCCGACATCTTCGACATCTCCCTGTCTCAAGCTGTTGTCCCCACGTTTCAAAATTGCCACCATAATACCATTCCCAAAGAAGGACGTCCCATCCAGCTAAATGATTACCAGCTCGTAGCACCGACCCCCATTATAATGAAGTGCTTTCAGTGGCTAGTCATGCAGAACATCAAGTCCATACTGCCTCCCTCCCATGATTAGATTAGATTAGATTAGATTCAACTTTATTGTCATTACACATGTATGAATACAAGGTAACGAAACACAGTTTAGCATCCAATCAGAAGTGCAAAGGACAGCAGTGCAGTATATACGGTAATTAACAGTATGTGCAATTTAAGCAAATATATACAAATATATGCAGCAGTGCAGAAAGTTAAGAGTACTGTTATGTGCAAATAATGTGCAATAAGTTAGATGTAGTTATGTAGTTATGCAGTTATGTACAGGTGAGGATGGTAAGAGATGATGGTAAGAGAGTCAGCGGGGAACTAAGTTCAATAACGTGACAGCTGTTGGAAAGAAACTGTTCCTAAACCTGCTGGTTCTAGTCCGAAGGCTTCTGAAACGTCTTCTGGAGGGGAGAAGCTGGAACAGTCCATGAGCAGGAAGGTTGGAGTCCCTAAGAATGCTGCGTGCCCGGCGCAGACATCTTTTCCTGTAGACATCCTCTATAACTGGAAGTGGAGTCCCTGTGATGCGTTGGGCGGTTTTCACCACCCGCTGCAGCGCCTTGCGGTCAGCGACAGAGCAGCTCCCATACCAGACTGTGATACAGTTGGTCAGGGTGCTCTCTATCACGCAGCGGTAGAAGTTGCCCAGGATGTCAGTTGACAGATGGTTCTTCTTCAGTGTCCTCAAGAAGAAGAGGCGCTGATGGGCCTTCTTGATCAGGCTGGTGGTGTTAACTGACCAGGACAGGTCCTCCGAGATGTGGGTCCCCAGGAATTTGAAGCTGGGGACACGTTCAACAGCTATGCCATTGATATGGATGGGGTCATGTGTCTCTTCCCTCTCCTTCCTGTAGTCCACTATGAGCTCCTTGGTTTTGCTGGTGTTAAGGAGCAGGTTATTGTCAACGCACCAAGTAGCCAAGTGCTCAACCTCTGCCCTGTAATCTGACTCGTCGTTGTCCCTGATGAGTCCAATCACCGGGGTGTCATCTGCGAACTTTATGATGGAATTGGATCCATACATAGGCCTGCAGTCATGGGTGTAGAGGGAGTAGAGGAATGGGCTGAGCACACAGCCCTGTGGTACACCAGTGTTGAGTGTGATGACGGAAGAACGGTTGGGGCCTGACCTAACATGCTGGGGTCTGTTGGTCAGAAAATCCATGATCCAGTTGCAGGTGGAGGTACTGATTCCCAGGTCCCCAAGTTTAGTGAGCAACTTGGAGGGGATAACTGTGTTGAATGCTGAGCTGAAGTCAACAAACAGCATTCTTGCGTAGGTGTTCTTGTCATCCAGGTGTGAGAGTACATAGTGCAGCGCTGTAGAAACCGCATCCTCTGTACTCCTGTTGCTCCGGTAGGCGAACTGATGAGGGTCCAGTGTAGGGGGCAGGCCTTTTTTGAGCTTTGCCAAGACCAGTCGCTCAAAGCACTTCATGACTATGGGCATCAGTGCCACAGGGCGATAGTCATTTAGGCACGATGGTGTTGAATGTTTCGGCACTGGTACTATTGAAGTGGTCTTGAAGCACGCTGGTACCACGGCCTGGGCCAGGGACAGATTGAAGATGTCTGTGAAGACCCCTGCCAGCTGCTCAGCGCATGCCCTCGGCACACGCCCAGGAATGCCATCAGGGCCAGCAGCCTTACGTACGTTGACATGACTCAGTGCGTTACGGACGTCGGTGTGGGTGAGTGTGAGGTGGTGGAGGTCATCAGAGGGTGGGAAATTGATGTTCTTTTCGTTGTTGTCCTTGTCAAAACGAGCATAGAAGTCATTTAGCTCATTGAGAAAGGGCACAGTCATGGCTATAGGTATGGAGTTGCTTGGCTTATAATCAGAGATAACTTGAATGCCCTGCCACATACGTCGGGGGTCAGAGTCCCCAAAATGTTCCTCCACCTTCAGCTTGGAGCTGTGCTTGGCCTTCTTGATGCCCCTCTTCAGATCTGCCCTGGATGAACTGTAGGCCTGTGCATCACCAGATCTAAAGGCATTGTTACGTGCTTTTAGCAGAAGCTGCACTTCTCTGTTCATCCACGGCTTCTGATTTGGGTACGTGGTGATCTGTCTTTCCGTGGTGACACTGCCAATAGTGGTGTTGATATGGTCCAGGACTGAGTGGGTGTAAGAGTTGATGTTTATGTGGGAGCCACAGGTAGCCTGAGAGGTGAACATACTCCAGTCTGTGTTCCTAAACTTCTCCTGGAGTACAGAGTCAACCCCCTCTGGCCACACTTTGATGGTCCTCACTGATGGCTTCACCCGGTTGATGAGCGGTACATACTTGGGGGTAAGGAACAAGGATAAGTGATCAGACTGACCTAGGTGGGGGAGGGGAGTTGCTGTGTAGGCTCCCACAATATTGGTGTAAACATGGTCCAATGTTTTGTCCCCTCTTGTGTGACAGGAGACATGCTGGTAGAATTTAGGAAGCACTGTCTTGAGGTTAGAGTGGTTAAAATCACCCGCCACAATAAATGCTGCCTCTGGGTGTGCAGTTTGTTGTTTGCTAATAGCTGCATGCAGTTCTTTCATAGCAAGCTTAGCATTAGCATCCGGAGAAATGTAAGCGGCTGTTATGATGGTACAAGTGAACTCGCGTGGCAGATAGAAAGGTCTACATTTAACCATGAGAAACTCCAGGTTAGCTGAGCAGTGTCTCTCAACAGTGACAGAGTTCATGCACCAAGCCTTGTTAATATAAATGCACACTCCCCCCCCCCCCTTGTCTTACTGGAGTCAACTGCTGCTCTGTCTGCCCGGAGTGTGTGTAGGCCGGCTAGCTCGATAGCATTGTCAGGTATTCCACCGTGAAGCCATGTTTCCGTAAAAATCATGATATTGCAGTTCATAAGGCTCTTATTGTTGGTGATCCGAAGCCGTAGTTCACTCATTTTGCTCACCAGAGACCGTACATTAGCAAGGAAAATACTGGGTAGCGATATCCGGTGCGGTGTTAGCTTTAGCTTAGCTCTTAGCCCTCCGCGCTTACCCCTCCTTTGTTTACGATCTTTACGCCGCCTGCGAGCACTTCCAGTCGGCCGGGAAGCCTGCCGAGCGTCGGGAGTTCTCCAGAGCTCCGGGATGAGACGTAGATTCAGACGTAGGTTGCTGATAAAAAGGTCGTTATCGTTGCTTTGTAATCCAATATTCAAAAGCTCATCTCGGGTGTAAGATGTAAAAGCAGAGCTGTTCTGAACGAACATACCCGAAATGAGCAGAAATAACACTGCTAGTCCCCAGAATCTGGTAGGACGCTGGGCCTCGCGTTGTGCACGCGCCGCCATCTTGTGCCACAAGACCCATGACCATGACCATGACCATGACCCATCCCAGTTTGCATACAAGTCAAACAGATCCACAGAATATGCCATCACTGCTGTTCTCCATTCAGCCCTCACCCACCTGGACTCAAAAAACTCTTATGTGTGAATGCTGTTCTTGGACTTCAGCATTCAACACAATCGTCCCCCAGCACCTAATACAAAAACTCAGACACTTGGGACTCAAAACCTCTCTCTGTAACTGGGTGCTGGACTTTCTCACAGAGAGGCCACAGAACGTGCAGGTTGGCAGCAACACCTCCCAGACCATTACACTGAGCACAGGGTCCCCACAAGGGTGCATGCTCAGCCCGCTGCTCTTCACTCAGCTGACCCATGACGGTGTACCAGCTTACAACACCAACCACATTATCAAGTTTACGGACGACACGACGGTGGTGGGCCTCATCTCCAACAATGAGGAAGCCACCTACAGAAATGAGGTGAGTCAACTGGTCCAGTAGTGTCAAAGTCAAAGTACCTTTACTGATCTCCTTTAGGAGAGATTTGTCTTGGACAAAAGGATCTGCTGCACAGCAAAAACACATACAACCAATACATACAGTTAGGCCCAGAAATATTTGGACAGTGACACAATCTTCATGATTTGGGCTCTGCATGCCACCACATTGGATTTGAAATGAAACAACTACAACGGAATTGAAGTGCAGACTTTAAGGTTTAATTCAAGGGGTTGAACAAAAATATATGATTAAACATGTAGGAATTGTAGCTATTTTTATACAAACGCTCCTCATTTCAGGGGCTCAAAAGTAATTGGACAAATAAACATAACCCTAAGTAAAATGTTTCTTTTCAATAGTTTGTTGAGAATCCTTTGCAGGCAATGACTGCCTGAAGTCTGGAACCCATGGACATCACCAAACGCTGGGTTTCCTCCTTTCTGATGCTTTGCCAGGCCTTTACTGCAGCTGTCTTCAGTTGTTGCTTGTTTGTGGGTCTTTCTGCCTTAAGTTTTGTCTTGAGCAAGTGAAATTCATGCTCGATTGGGTTGAGATCTGGTGATTGACTCGGCCATTGCAGAATATTCCACTTTGTTGCTTTAAAAAACTCCTGGGTTGCTTTTGCAGTATGTTTTGGATCATTGGTGAAGCGCCGTCCAATCAACTTTGCTGCATTTGGCTGAATCTGAGCAGAAAGTATATCCCTATACACTTCAGAATTCATCCAGCTGCTTCTGTCTTTTGTCACATCATCAATAAACACAAGTGACCCAGTGCCATTGGAAGTCATGCATGCCCATGCCATCACACTGCCTCCACAATGTTTTACAGAAGATGTAGTGCTTTGGATCATGAGCTGTTCCAATTCTTCTCCAAACTTTCTTCTTCCCATCATTCTGGTACAGGTTGATCTTAGTCTCATCTGTCCAAAGAATGCTGTTCCAGAACTGGGCTGGCTTCTTCAGGTGTTTTTTGGCAAAGTCAATTCTGGCCTTTCTATTTTTGAGGCTGATTCATGGTTTGCACCTTGTGGTGAATCCTTTGTATTTACTCTCATGAAGTCTTCTCTTTATGGTAGACTTAGATACTGATACACCTACTTCCTGGAGAGTGTTCTTCACTTGAGTGGATGTTGTGAAGGGGTTGTTCTTCACCATGGAAAGGATTCTGTGATCATCCACCACTGTTGTCTTCCGTGGACGTCCAAGCCTTTTTGAGTTCCCAAGCTCACCAGTGCACTCTTTTTTTCTCAGAATGTACCAAACTGTTGATTTGGCCACTCCTAACATTTCTGCTATCTCTCTGATGGATTTCTTCTTTTTTTCAGCCTCAGGATGGTCTGTTTCACCTCCATTGAGAGCTCCTTTGACCGCATGTTGTGTGTTCACAGCAACAGCTTCCAAATGCAAACGCCACACCTGGAATCAACTCCAGACCTTTTAACTGCTTAATTGATGACAGGTTAACGAGGGAAGAGCCCATGCAGCCTTGTTATTTTTTTTTGCAGCCTTCTGAGTCAATTGTCCAATTACTTTTGGTCCCTTGAAAAAGAGGCGGCTACGTATTAAAGAGCTGTAATTCCTAAACCCTTGCTCCAATTTGGATGTGAATATTCTCAAATTGCAGCTGAGATTCTGCACTTTAAGCCCATATTGATTATATAATTGTATCCTGAATATGTTTTTGTAAACAGCTAAAATAACAAAATTTGTGTCAGTGTCCAAATATTTTTGGGTCTAATTGTAGATAACCACCAAAATAAAATCAACATAATTCGTCAAGGTGCAAATACAGTGCTATTATCTGTTCAACCTCACAGTCTCCCTAACTTCCGTTCACCTGATTTATCCGCTCATTAATGAGCTTCACCGACAAGGGAATGAATGAATGCTTATACCGATTATATTTACAAAAAGGGACCCTGTACCTTCTCCCTGAATTCATTAAGACATATTCAGGATACAATACATGAGAACCATCAGATAAAAGGCAATTTGCCTATCTGAGGGTGGCTTGTTCAAACAGATCTTGGGGAGTTCGATTCAATTCAGTTCAATTCAGCTTTATTTATACTGCGCCACATCACAACAGAAGCCGTCACGTGGCGCCACAGTGCATAGTTGGAAGTGCTGCCATGCCCACGATCTTCCCTGCTATCTTTATCAAATTTAATATCTGAGCTTTTGATTTTACTGTTAAATTGCCAAACCAGCTGGTAATACCATACCGTAACACAGACTGAATGGTTGCCCTGTAGAAAATTAACATAATATTTCCACAGACGCCAAACAGTCTGAGCCGGCAAAGAAAATGCTAAGACAATAACCTCTTCCTGAATGTGGGAAAAACCAAGGAGATTGTGGTCGACTTCAGGAGAGGACACACACAGCATCCCCCTCTGATCATCGATGGTGCAGCTGTGGAGAGGGTGAGCAGCACCAAGTTCCTGGAGGTGCACATCTCCAAGGACCTCTCCTGGTCCAAAAACACCACATCACTGGCCAAAAAGGCTCAAACTCTCCTCCATTTCCTCCGCAAACTGAAGAGAGCACAAGTCCCACCCCCCCATCATGTGCTCTTTCTACTGGGGCACCATTGAGAGCATCCTCACCAGCTGCATCACGGGGTGGTACGGAAGCTGCACCGCCTCCTGCCGGAAGACACTACAACACACGGAGAAAGTTGCCAGCAAGATCATCGGTGCCCCTCTGCTCCCCCCCCCCCCAAGACATCTACCTCACCCACCTCACCTGCAAAGCCATCAACATTGCAGGTGACACCTCCCACCCCTCACACTCCCTCTTCAGCCCCCTGCCCTCGGGGAAAAGGTACCGAAGCCTCTGGGCCCGCTCCACAAGACTGCTTAACAGCTTCCTTCATCAGACCATCAGGACCCTGAACTCTGTGCACCCCCCCCCCCCCAGATGGTAACACAATCACCCGCATAATAAGTTCCTCAACTGTTTGCACAGAAAGACTGGCACACCAACAGTAATACTTTTGCTGCTGTATGTCTCTGCACATTAACATTAACCACACCCATTTGCACACATGCCATATCTGCTGTCATCTGTCTGTCACAGCCATACTGATCACGTGCAGACCTATCTGTTACTATCTGCACCTACACTACCGCACTGAACTGCAATTATGGGTATTCATCTTTAGTTGTCTGTATATAGGATTGCTGGGTTTTATCATTGTTATGTGGTGGCACTGAGTGGGGGGTTCTCCACCCACAGTCGGAAGCCGGGGGGGGGGGGGTGTCAATGGAACAGAGGACTGAAGGTGGAATTGGCACCGGGGGGGTCTCAGATGTAACAGAAAGGACTAGCCACACCCCAGGGAATCAGGAGACATCAGCGTTTGCTACAGTACGAGAGGGAGTGAGAAGCAGGGTTCGTGTTCTGTAACGTGCACACAGACACTGTGTGTATTGTCTTTGGCTCCCTGGGTCTCATCGGGCAGAAACAAAGTGGTATAAAAGGAGGCGCCCAGAGACCCCGGGAGAAGTTTTCTCTGTGTTTAATGTTGGAAGTTGAATAAAGCTCGCGTGTTGTCCAGCTCTCGGTTTTGTCTGTTTTCATCTTCCACAGTTAATAGTTTATCTCTATTTGCACTATGGGAGGTCTAACTAACTAACTAACTAACCCGCACTTATATAGCGCTTTTCTAGTCACAAAGACCACTCAAAGCGCTTTCATTAATACTAACCCTCTATTCTAAGGGCCTATAGGAAACAGATATCTAGGGACAATTTAGAACAGCCAATTAACCTAACATGCATGTTTTTGGCATGTGGGAGGAAACCGGAGAAATCCCGGAGTAAACCCACGCAACACGGGGAGAACATGCAAACTCCACACAGATCACTGTTGGTCGGGGGCTGGGATCGAACCCACGATCCCACGATCCCCACAATCCCCCGGCCAAGGGTAAACTGTGCTGCCGCAGTGCTAACCACTGCGCCACCGTGCGAGTCTGAGTCCGTGCGGTCTGAGTCTTTCTTGTCCTAATATGATGCACACCAATGAAGAGAGGGAGAAACGCCATTTCAGTTCTCCTGTATTCATTCATTCATTCATTCATCTTCTTCTGCTTAATCCTTTTCGGGTCGCGGGGGGGCTGGAGCCTATCCCAGCATCTTTGGGCGAGAGGCAGGGTCCACCCTGGACAGATCACCAGTCCATCGCAGGGCAACACAGAGAGACAGACAACCATTCACTCTCACATTCATACCTAAGGACAATTTAGAATCCCCAGCCTGATGCCAGTTAACCTAACTTGCATGTTTTTGGCATGTGGGAGGAAACCAGAGAAATCCCAGAGTAAACCCACACAGACACGGGGAGAACATGCAAACTCCACACAGATCACTGTTGGTCGGGGGCTGGAATCGAACCCAGGATCCCCCGGCCAAGGGTAAGTTGCTGTGCTGCCACAGTGCTAACCACTCCGCCACCGCGCCGCCCAATATGTCCTGTACATATAGGATTACTGACAATAAAATCTTTGAATCTTGAATCTTTGAATCTTAAAAATAAATACAGCTCGTGGGCTGGAAAATGAGGTAACGCCGTATGGCGGATAAACTTACAGATGTGATTGTTAGAAAAATGTATATTCTTCTCCTAAATTACTCTAATTGTGAACATGGAATGCAGCTGGTGCTGAAGGAAAGATACTGGGAGCACGAGTTTGTGACCTACTGTGGAGTTGGTTTGGCCAACATCTGGGGGAACAGACAGTTCCTCTCCTTTGTCTACTGCCCCATGGGGTGGCCAGCCATGACTGGACCAATCAGCAAAGACCACTCCCCCCGCAGTAAAGAAAGAAAAAAAGCACAATATGAGTTGCACAGGAGCACTCTCTGAAACACAATCTTCTGCATGTCGGTCCGTATAGTGCTCCATCAGCTGATGATTTTTGTTATTGAATTCTCTTAACTTTTACTCTGCCTGGTTATTTAGTGGGATAAAGAAAATTTTCCTATCAGTGATAAAAAAAAAAAAAAAAACTTTACTTCATGGTGCTAGGACAAGACGTGATCATGAAAACGTGAGCTTGGTAACTAGGCTTTGTAAGAGTGAGAATAGAATGCTGTGCTGAAGGCAGAGCATGGCATTTATAAATAGGACCAGACAAATTAGGCACTCCTGTGAACAATGAATAATCAAAACAAGATCCAGCTGTGAACAATCAAGAATACAAAACAAGGACCATGACATTAATCCGGAAATAACCAAAAAGGCTGTTAAAATAAAAGTCAAACTCAGAACCTAGATCATGACAGGAATGATACCTGACAAACACCAAAAACCAAGATAATAATAATAATAACCAAGAAAGTCTCAAGAAATAACCAAAAGTGAAGACATGGGCTGTGCCCATGACCTGATCATGACAGTAAATCTCAAAACATAAACCAAGGCGAGGGCTCATGTCTCTATCAGGACAATTTAAGAGAAAGACATGTTGACGAACTAATGAAATCTTAAAAAGAAGCAGCAGTGGACAGACTCAACCGATAGTATAATACGAATAAATATATTCATCCAGTTTGTTCAAGGAACTTTATTGTTGTAAATGGCGATGGAACATAAGAGGAAAGACAACAGAGATAGAACAGACTAGAGTGCTCACAGCTAACATTATGGTGGAAAATTTGGTACCATATTGGTACTAGACAAAGTCCTCATGACAGGCCTTGCAGCATTGTGAGAATGGGACTTCCACATAATGGTTTGCTGTATTTGTTGTTATAAGCTGGAACATTATAAGTTATAATAAGTAACGTGGAACATTATGAAGACAATTTTTAATGAAATTGTAAAGATTCAAGGTTGATTTTATGTTTTTTGTTGTGTTAAGTTGCAGAATGGCACCTGAATGTGCACATGCCACTTGTACAAATATTTTAGTAAAAGGTAATGGACTTCTCTTTTCACCGGCAAGTTCTCATGAAAATGAAGTGAAACACTTGATGTTGCACTTTGTCAGTCCTTCCCTCATAATCAGTTGTGCATTATTTTAGATGCAAATGAGTAACTCCTCTGACCCACTGACAACACAAGAGGAGTTTTCTTCGGTGAACTTAATTGATGCCCAACAGAGTAAAAACTGGAACAGAGGCAGAAGTAGCATCAGCATCAAAAACTCTATTAAACTACACAATATTTATTTATGCTTATTTAACAATTCAATCTTAGCAAAAGAATATCTAACAAACTGCTAATGATTTGTGTGTGTGTGGGGGGGGGGGGTAAGTATTGAACACGTCAACGTTTTTCTCATGAAACATGTTTGTGATGGAGCCATTGACCTGAAATTTTCACCAGATATCAGTAACAACCCAAGTAATCCATACATACAAATAAATCAAGGCACCTGTGTTCATGAAACAAGTTATATTTAATAAAGTGGAATGACACAGGGAATAAGTACTGAACACACTTGGTGAAATTCCTTTAATATTTAGTAGAAAAGCCTTTGTTGGTAATAAAAGCTTCCAGATGCCTCCTGTATGGAGAAACTAGGTGCAGGCATTGCTCAGGAGTGATTTTAGCCCATTCTTTCACACAAACTGTCTTCAAATCTTGAAGGTTCTGTGGGTGTCTTCTATGAACTCTGATCTTCAGTTTGTTCCATAGATTTTCAGTTGGCTTCATCCTTCTCTGGAGCCACTTGAGAGTTTCCTTGGCTGTGTGTTTGGGATCATTGTCTTGCTGAAACGTCGGCCCTCGTTTCATCTTCAGCATCTTAGCAGATGGCAACAGGTTCTTATCAAGGATGTCTCTGGACATTTGTCCATTCATCTTTTCTTCAATTATATGAAGTCTGCCTGTACCATGTGCTGGAAAAACACCCCCACACCATGATGGGATGTGCAATGCCATTTCTCCTCCAAACACGGTGTGTGTTGTGACATTCACAAAGTTCATTTTTGGTCTCTTCCGACCAAACTATATTCTCACAGTATTTTACTGGCTTGCCCAAATGTTGTGCAGCAAACTTTAAACAAGCTTCAACATGCTTTTTCTTCAGTAATGGAGGCTTGCGAGGTGAGCAGGCATACAGCCCATGTTGGCTGAGTGCATTACTTATTGTTTTCTTTGAAACAGCAGTACCTGCTAAATACAGATCTTTATGAAGCTCTCTACAAGTGGTCTTTGGCTCTTGGATAACACTTCATATAATTCTTTTGACTCCTCTGTAAGAAATTTTGTGAGGAGCTCTTGGTCATTGCTAGTGTATTTTAAATGATGTTCTTTCCATGTCCGAATGATGGTTCCAACAGTGCTCACTGGAACATTCAACAGTTTAAAAATGGGCCTGTAACCAAAGCCATCATTATGTTTTGTAACAATAAGGTTGCAAAGGTCTAGAGAAAGCTCTTTGCTTCTGCCCATCATGAGTTTTTTGTGGTGTAACAATCTAATATTCATAGACCTTTTTAAAGGCTATCAGTCAGGACTTTACCAGCTGAAATGAATTTGCACTGATGGTGGATGGGATGGCTTCCTAAATTCTGATGGAGTTCAGCTGGTTTCTTTGCTTTCTATGCCTTTTTGCACCTCTTTCTTCATGTGTTGGGATGGCTGTGGTGCAGGTGTGGTGTGGCTGACTACTGATCGGAGGGTCGGTGTTCGATTCCCACTGTGTCTACAGTCTGCATGTTGAAGTGTCCCTGAGCAAGACACTGAACCCTCAGCTGCTCCTGGTGGGTCAGGCCAGTGCCGGTGCACGGCAGCTCTGCTGCCATCAGTGTGTGAATGGGTGGATAGCGGGATCTGTAAAGCACTTTGGTCATCTAGAAATGAGAAAAAGTACTATATAAGTGAACGTCATTTACCATTTACCATGTGTTCAATACTTAAAGTATTCCAGTGTCATTCCATTTTATTAAATATAACAGAGTTGCCTTGATTTCTTTGTGTGTATGGATTACTTTGGTTGTTACCAATATCTAGTAAAAATCTCAGGTCAATGGCTCCATCAGAAATATGTTTGATGTGAAAAATGTTGACCTATCCAATACTTATTTTCCCCACTATATATACCGCTACCACCACCATATTTTACTTTTGGTATGATGTTCCTTTTCTGAAATGCTGTGTGACTTTTATGCCAGATGTAATGGGACACCCACTTTTCAAAAAGTTCAACTTCTGTCTCATCGGTCCACAGAGTATTTTCCCAAAAGTCTTGGGGATCATCAAGATCTTTTCTGGCAAAACTAAGAAGAGCCTTTATGTTCTTTTTGCTCTGCAGTGGTTTTTGTCTTGAAACTCTGCCATGCAGGCCATTTTTGCCCAGTCTCTTTCTTATGGGAGTCATTAACATTGACCTTAACTGAGACAAAAGAGGCCTGCAGTTCTTTGGATGTTGTTGTGGGGTCTTTTGTGACCACTTGGATGAGTCGTTGCTACGCTGTTGGGGTAATTTTGGTCAGCTGGCCACTCCTGTGAAGATTTACCACTGTTCCATGCTTTCGCCATTTGTGGATGATGGCTCTCACTGTGGTTTGCTGGAGTTCCAAAGCTTTAGAAATGGCTTCATAACCTTTTCCAGACTGATAGATCTCAATTACTTTGTTTCTCATTTGTTCCTGAATTTCTCTGGATCGCAGCATGATGTCTAGCTTTTGAGGATCTTTTGGTCTACTTCACTTCATCAGGCAGGTCCTGTTTTAGTGATTTCTTGACTGAGAACAGGTGTGGCAGTAATCAGGCCTGGGTGTGGCTAGAGAAATTGAACTCAGCTTTCCAAAGATGTGATAAACCACAGTTAATTTATGTTTTAATGGGGGGGGGGCAATCACTTTTCACACAGGGCCATGTAGGTTTGGATTTTTTTTTTTTACCCTTAATAATAAACACCTTTCTTTAAAAACTGCATTTTGTGCTGACTTGTGTTCTCTTTGTCTAATATTTAAATTTGTTTGATGAGCTGAAACATTTAAGTGTGACATACAAAAAAATGAGAAATAAGGAAGGGGGCAAACACTTTTTCACACCACTGTATATCTATATCGATCGATCGATCAATATAGATATACAGTGATATAGATATATACATCGATCAATTGATAGATCAATAGATCGATAGATATGCAAAGATCTGGTACAGATATATTTATTTTCAGGGAACAAGTGTAGTCTGTCTTTTTCAATATTTCTTATCGTT
Source organism: Pholidichthys leucotaenia (assembly GCA_020510985.1). NCBI lineage: Eukaryota > Metazoa > Chordata > Actinopteri > Cichliformes > Pholidichthyidae > Pholidichthys > Pholidichthys leucotaenia. The sequence goes on along the minus strand of CM035839.1, from coordinate 7,719,778 downwards.
TAAAGCGGTACAAGTGTCAGTTCAATATTTTTTAGCATATTCTGTTGACAAACAATGAGAAAGAAAAACATTTTTTTTAAAAAACACAAAGGAGACAATTCAAGTTGCTTCTTATTTGCTATTGCTTTATTTGTCCAACTACTGCTATCATTAGTAGTATTAACTATCATTGGTAGTATTATTAATCATTATTGTTATAATTATTAATAACAGTAGTAGAATTAGCATTATTAAATATTATTATTATTAAAAATAAGCTCTTCTCAAATTAACTACCCTGTCTGTTTGGACTTGCCATCTTCACAATCATAATTCTGTGAATGAGCATCACTATCAATAGCAGATGAACATGAGAAGAAAGAAAAACAAAATCACTTGCATACGGAGACAATCTTGAAATATGGGACACTTGGTGCTGAAAACATCACATCAGTGTTTAAATCAATAACACTGTTAAAACCCAGCATCGTTTATTTTCCTTAATATTCTCCCACGCTCACACATCCTCCCTGACAACCAGTGCTGTTTGTTTCGTGTGGCTCCACGGTGTTTTTGAGCTCTTTATCAGCAACCAATACGGCCACCTAAAACTAGCCTAGACTGCAGTCACACTATTTCAATTAAAACGTGTCAACAAAAAGAAAAATTCTTCCTTATAGTCAGTTAATTTACTCCGAAATTCTCTGTGAGAAGTGAAATCAACGGGACAAAAAGACCTGAGGGACTTTTTCTTTTTAAATTTTCACCTGAAGCACCAACCTGAGGCTCCAGAGAAGTCTGCAGGCAAATGTCTCCACATCAGAGCCACAGAAATCATCTCACCGCCCTCCTGAGCCCCATTCTTCCCCTGACTCGTCATAATAAAAGCCAAATTCAAAGCTGCTAAATGCTCCATTAAATCTGCTGCTGAAGTCACGTCTTCTTCATCCTCTCACTGCTTCACACCAGCAGCGAAGACTCCATAGCATCTGCAAAGGAAAAGCAAAGACATTCCAGCATCCTCCGATTTGCTCCGGGATGCTGGTTTCCATAGTAACAGGGGGCAATGATAAATTAGCCTGACGATGCTAAAGATTACACACACACACCCCACCGTCCTGTTCTGCTTTTTCACAGACAGCAGATTTACTTATTTAGGAAAAGAAACTGCTGCAGACAGGAAGTGAGCAGAGGTGGAGGATCACCGTGCGATGTGATTTACCACAATAGTTTCTGTACTTGAGGACTGAGCAGTGACTTTCTCTTATTTGTGACTATTTTCTTTCCACCCATCTTCTACCGCTTTTCCAGAGGACTGGATTGCAGAGGCAGCAGCTCAAGAAGAGAAGCCCAGACTTCCCTCTCCCCAGCCACCTGCTCCAGCTCGTCAGAGAGGATACCAAGACGTTCTCAGACCAGCTGGGAGACATAGTCTTTCCAGTGTGTCCTGGGTCTGCCCCGGGGTCTCCGCCCACTGGGATGTGCCCGAAACACCTCAAGTTGTGTTTAAAAAAAACATATGTCCCTCAAAATTTTTCAAACCCTGAACCAGGCAAAATGAATTTGGGACCCTCAAAGTAAAAAATAAAAAAGGTCTGCTTGGGGGGCACTTAAATGTACGGAGTATGGTCTCCAAACGTGAACAACTAGAACATCTGCTCATAAACTCCAACACTGATTTTATGGGTCTGTCTGAAACCTGGTTATCATCCTGGTAACCTGAACCTGTTGTTACCATGTCTGGCTATGATGTGTATAGGAATGACAGGGAGAAAAGGTGGCGGAGTTTGACTCTGTGTTAAAGACACCTGAACATGTAACCAGACTGAATGGTCAGAGGATCTGAATCTAGAATGTGCAGGAGTTAACATTAAGCTGTCAGCCAGTATGACCTTCTCTGTTATTTGTTTATACTGCAAACCCTCCTCTAAAGCAGATTTTTATGACCAATTTAATGCACTTCTTAATCAGTGCAATCATAAAAATGAATTAATTTTATTAGGTGATTTTAATATAAACTGGGACGACAAAAAGGACAGAAAAAAATCTAAAAATCATTCCAGATCACTATAACTCAATTAATAGATAAACCAACAAGAGTCACAAGCCAGTCAAAAAACAAAACTGATTTGCGCAGTCATGCCAAACTGCCGCTGCCTCCCAATCTATGAATCCTAGGCGTGGGAGAGATCATCTCTGTTCAACCCAGATGATTCTCCCCTCCAAACACCACGGTGGGGTCGTGACCAACTTGGCAGAGCTGTCAAATCTGTCGGGTCAGTCACGTCTAAAACAGCTGATGTGACACGTTAGGAACATCAGATAACAGCAGTCACAACCTGGCTCAAAGGCACGTGAACTGATGGCGATAAAAAGTTTATTTTCGATAAACTGAAAAAAACAAGATAATGCATGGAGTGTGCTTTTGCTGGGAGGCACAGCCAACAACAAAGTGTGATTTATCATGGAAAACAGCTGCGCTCTGCGCTTCAAGTGATCAGCTGATTGGATCCTCCTCCTCCGGTGTTCTGACATTTTGGCATATCTATCAGAACAACATGGGACAGCTGATGGTATGGACTTCAGTCAAATAGAAAAACCCAGACAGGTACCGTCATACAAACAAATACAGTGGCGTGAAAAAGTGTTTGCCCTTTTCCTGGTTTCTCATTTTTGTCATACTTAAATGTTTCACATCATCAAAAAAAAATAAGTATTAGACAAAGATAACACAAGTAAACACAAAATGCAGTTTTTAAATGAAGGTGTTTATTATTAAGGGGAAAAAAAATCCAAACCCACATGGCCCTGTGTGAAAAAGTGATTGTCCCCCAAACCTAATAACTGGTTGGGCCACCCTTAGCAGCAACAACTGCAATCAAGCGTTTGCAATAACTGGCAATGAGTCTTTTACAGCGCTGTGGAGGAATTGTAGCCCACTCATCTTTGCAGAATTGTTGTAAATCAGCCACACTGGAGGGTTTTCCAGCATGAACTGCCTTTTTAAGGTCATGCCACAGCATCTCAATCAGATTCAGGTCAGGACATTGACTAGGCCACTCCAAAGTCTTCATTTTGTTTTTCTTAAACCATTCAGAGGTGGACTTGCTGGTGTGTTTTGGATCATTGTCCTGCTGCAGAACCCAAGTACGCTTCAGCTTGAGGTCATAAACAGATGGCCGCACATTCTCCTTCAGGATTTTTTGGTAGACAGCAGAATTCATGGATCAATTTACCACAGCAAGTCCTCCAGGTCCTGAAGCAGCAAAACGGCCCCAGACCATCACACTACCACCACCATATTTTACTGTTGGTATGATGTTCCTTTTCTGAAATGCTGTGTCACTTTTAGGCCGGATGTAATGGGACACACACCTTCTAAAAAGTTCAATTTTTGTCTCGTCAGTCCACAGAGTATTTTCCCAAAAGTCTTGGGGATCATCAAGATGTTTTCGGGCAAAACTGAGACGATCCTTTATGTTCTTTTTGCTCAGCAGTGGTTTTCATCTTGGAACTCTGCCATGCAGGCCATTTTTGCCCAGTCTCTTTCTTATGGGAGTCATTAACATTGACCTTAACTGAGGCAAGTGAGGCCTGCAGTTCTTTGGATGTTGTTATGGGGTCTTTTGTGACCTCTTGGATGAGTCGTTGCCAGTGTTGGGAATAACGCATTACAAAGTAACGCGTTACTGTAACGCCACTACTTTTGCAGTAATGTGCTGTGTAACGAAATTACTGTTTATAAATTCAGTAATGAGTTACAGTTACTGAAATTTGATAAGATGTGTTACTCGTTTTATTAATATGGATAGATATTTTAGTGCAAATAAATACAAACTGACCCCTTAGCTAATGAGCCGTCAGTCAGACAGAGCCGCTTCACCGCTACAGCCACAAATGGAGCTTGCTCCTGCTGGGAAAAGATGAAGCTACTTTGTTTTTGTGGAAATAGACTAGATAGACTAGACTAAATAGACTAAAATAGATTATTTTTTTCTTTGTCGCGGTTAAAGATAAAGGCATACTGGTGGGTTGCAAGCTAAATGCGCTTGAGACCGACTGCAATATTCAGAAGCTCCTAAGAACAGCAACAAGGCCCTGCAAAGCTAGTGCTATGCTATGCTAAGCTAGCACCGTGTTAGCGGATTTACACTATCTGAACAGCAGCTGGATTTCGAGCACAAGTTGGATCTGGACTGTTTGTGACCCAGCAAGAATTAAACCGACTGATTGCCAGATACGTCGTTACAGAATGAAGATCTGATAACAGCCATTTCCCATCAGACAGCTGTTATCCACTGAAGTTAAAACACATTTACTTGCTACCTGGATAAAGATTATTCAAAAATGGATTTGATCTCCAAAAGGACTGGATCATGTCTCTGTCACAGCAGACATCTGGACTGTGGATAATGGACTTTTTCTTTGGATCACTGCACATCAGATTAAATCCATAATATTCAAGGTAAGGAACTGACAGCTTTATGCAGTGTTGCCAACTCACTCTTTTTCCCTCTCTCTCACTCCACAAACCCAATTTCTCACTCCAAAATGAGGAAATTACTGGCAGTTCTGTGTTGATTTTCTTCAGATTTTTCCCACATTAAGAGCTCTCCAGGCAGGATAAAGCAGACTGAACGTGTTCTAAAGCTCTGTCTGAAACAGTCTGTTTTCAGTCTGACATTAATGAGCCCCTAATGGAATCCGTTAATTAAATTATCTTGCTATGTGTGCAAGATGATTTAAGTGTGCATTTAAAAGTAACGTGAAAGTTACTTTTCAAAGTAACTAGTTACTTTAATTATGCAGTAACTCAAAAGTAACTCAGTTACTTTTGAAAAGAATAAACTAGTAACTGTAACTAGTTACTATTTTTTTAGTAACTTGCCCAACACTGGTCGTCGCTGTGCTCTTGGGGTAATTTTGGTTGGCCGGCCACTCCTGGGAAGGTTCACCACTGTTCCATGTTTTCGCCATTTGTGGATAATGGCTCTCACTGTGTGGCAGCGCGGTGGTGGAGTGGTTAGCACTGCGGCAGCACAGCAACTCACCCTTGGCCGGGGGATCCTGGGTTCCATCCCAGCCTCCGACCAACAGTGATCTGTGTGGAGTTTGCATGTTCTCCCCTTGTCTGTGTGGGTTTACTCTGGGATTTCTCCGGTTTCCTCCCACATGCCAAAAACATGCAAGTTAGGTTAACTGGCATCAAACTGGGGATTCTAAATTGTCCTTAGGTATGACTGTGAGAGTGAATGGTTGTCTGTCTCTCTGTGTTGACCCTGTGATGGATTGGCGATCTGTCCAGGGTGGACCTTGCCTCTCGCCCAAAGATGCTGGGATAGGGTCCAGACCCCCCACGACCCAAAAAGGATTAAGCAGAAGAAGATGGATGGATGGATGGGCTCTCACTGTGGTTTGCTGGAGTCCTAAAGCTTTAGAAATGGCTTTATAACCTTTTCCAGACTGACAGATCTCAATTACTTTGTTTCTCATTTGTTCCTGAATTTCTCTGGATCGCAGCATGATGTCTAGCTTTTGAGGATCTTTTGGTCTACTTCACGTTGTCAGGCAGGTTCTGTTTAAGTGATTCCTTGATTGAGAACAGGTGTGGCAGTAATCAGACCTGGGTGTAGCTAGAGAAACTGAACTCAGCTTTCCAAAGATGTGATAAACCACAGTTAATTTATGTTTTTTGGGGGGGGGCAATCACTTTTTCACACAGTGCCATGTAGGTTTGGATTTGTTTTTACCCTTAATAATAAACATATTCATTTAAAACCTGCATTTTGTGTTTACTTATGTTATCTTTGTCTAATATTTAAATTTGTTTGATGATCTGAAATATTTAAGTGTGACAAACATACAAAAGAAAAAGAAATCAGGAAGGGGGCAAAAACTTTTTCACACCACTGTATGTGTGTGCACATACAGTATGTGCTACAGGCAAAGAGCTCTGTACGGGTTTTTCCTGTGAACCAATGCTGCAAATATGCCATTTGCTCTGCGAATGCGGGACGTATCAGCCATACGCTGGATATGTCAGAAATTTTTCAGCATGCTGAAAATTAATTTTCAGAGCAGCTCAGTGAACTATGTCATAGCGTGCTTCAACATTCTTCAGTGTGCTCTTAACTTAGACAAAACTTAACCATAACTGATTCAACGTACGCCAGCGCATTCTCCAAATTTGTCATATGTTTTGGCTGCCTAAATCATCTAGGTGTGACAGGGCCTTAGTCAAGGCAGCAGCCAGACACCAAAGCACAGCTGCCAGCCGGACACTTAGAAGCAACAGTTCTGTTAAAGCTTTGGGGAAACAAGAGTGGATCTGCAGCTCAACCAACAAGTGTGAAAGGAAATGGAGCTCCACAATGAAAAGGTGTTGCTCGAACAACAAACCCTGGATCAACCCTGCGATAAAAACACTTCTGAGAGAGGAGAAGAGGATCTTCAGGTTGGGGAACAGGGAGATGCTGAAGTCCGTACAGAGGGAGCTGAGGAGGAATATCAGAGAAGGCAAGGACAGCTTCAGGAAGAAGATGGAGGACAAGCTGCAACAGAGCGACATCAGCGGGGTCTGGAGAAACCTTAAAACCATCTCTGGGCTCCAGAATACCTCCTCCCAGGCCACGGGGGGCAGGGAGTTGGCGAACAATCTGAACCTGTTTTTAATAGGTTTGACCAACCGCCCTCCCCCCCGACTGCACAACAACCACTGCTGCCTCTAAAGTCATCGAGACCTGCTGTCCACACCCCACTCCACCAACACCCCCCCACTCCTAGCACATAGCCCCCCAACCTGACCCTCACTAAGACCCAGGTGAGGACGGAGCTGAGGAAGATCAAGGCGAGGAAGGCCTCGGGACTGGACGGCATCAGCGCGAAGCTCAAGTCCTGCGCAGACCAGCTGTGTGGGATTGTAGAGCACATCTTCAACCTGAGCCTGAAGCTGGGGAGGGTACCACAATTGTGGAAAACATCTTGTGTGGTACCTGTACCAAAGACTTCCCACCCCAAAGACCTGAACAGCTACAGACCAGTGGCCCTGACGTCTCACATGATGAAGACCCTGGAGAGACTGCTCCTTGCTCACCTCCGCCCGCTGGCGGGACCAGCGATGGATCCACTCCAGTTCGCCTACCAGCATGGCATTGGGGTGGAGGATGCAGTGATCTTCCTCCTTCACTGTTCCCTGTCCCACCTGGAGAAGCCTAGGAACGCGGTGAGGATCATGTTCTTTGACTTCTCCAGTGTTTTCAACACCATCCAACCGATGATCCTGAAGTAAAAAGCTGGTGTGCGCAGGGGTGGACCAGCACCTGTCATCATGGATCCTGGACTACCTCACTAACCGGCCACAGTTTGTGAGAAACCAGAATTGTGTGTCCGACACGATGATCAGTAGCATGGGGGCCCCTCAGAGAACGGTTTTGGCTCCCTTCCTGTTCACCCTTTATACTGCGGACTTCTCACACAACACAACACACTACCATCTACAGAAGTTCTCTGATGACTCTGCAATCATCGGCCTCATCTCCAACGGAGATGAAGCTGAGTACAGAGGACTTATCCAGGACTTTGTGGACTGGTGCCATCGGAACTGCCTCCAGAGCAACACGAGGAAAACTAAGGAGCTGGTGGTGGACTGCCGCAGGCAAGGACAACCCCTCACAGCACCAGTAAACATACAGGGAACAGACATCGAGATGGTGACATCCTACAAGTACCTGGGTGTTCATCTGAACAATAAACTAGACTGGTCACGCAATACCGACGCACTCTACAAGAAGGGACAGCGCAGGCTGTTCCTACTGAGGAGGCTCAGGTCTTTTGGTGTACAAGGGGTGCTCTTGAAGACATTCTACGACACGGTGGTGGCATCAGCCATTGCTTTTGGAGTGGTCTGCTGGGGCAGTGGCATTACAGCAGCCAATAGGAAGAGACTGAACAAACTGATCAAGAAAGCTAGCTCTGTCCTGGGGCAGCGCCTTGACCCAGTGGAGGAGATGGAAGAGAGAAGGATGGTGGCTAAACTGTCATCTCTGCTGGAGTCCGAGCCCCACCCTATGCAGGACATACTGAACGCACTGAGGAGCTCATTTAGCAGTAGACTACATCATCCTAGGTGCACAACTGAGAGGTTTTGCAAGTCCTTCCTACCTACGGCTGTCAGACTGTACAACCTAAGCAGGGCTGCTCGTAGAGATAGCAAAAAAACGTGACGACCTAATAGTATTGAATGCAAAAGACGCAACAGACTTACACAAATGGTCCCCTCCAGTATACAACTAGTGTGGGCAACATATGTTGGTTACATATGCTCCACAAATATATTGCTGTGTGTTGATTGTATTGTGTGCTGCACGTCTCAAGGAACAAAAGGACTGAGCCTCCGAGAGAGCCTTCGGGAGGTAACGGGAAAGTGTGAGGTTTGGCCTTTGTTTCAAGGAGATGACCTGGAGAGATTTCCGGACCACCGGAGACTAAGGGACAATGGTGTGAAGTTCAGAGGAGTTACATTGTGACTGGGATTACGTACCATGTGACTGTATGTTTGATTAAACACCATGTGACTGCAGTTTTGATGTCCGGGGTATAAAAGACAGATGTGAGATAATTCATCCTCTTTTTCTGCTTTGAAATTGTTGGAGTATGTGTTTGTGAATAAAGCTGAACCTGAGGAATAAACTCAATCTCATCCTTCCGCACATCCTCCACACTGGTGACCTTACGACGAAGCATGAGCAGAGATAATTCTCCCGAGCGGGGCTCGGCAGAAGCCAGCCTGATGACTGCCGCCATGTTCCAGCTGCCCGACTTCTGGATGCATAGTCCGCGCTCCTGGTTTAGCGCGGTCGAGGCGCAGTTCAACCTCCGGAGAATCTCGAGAGACGACACGAAATTCTACCATGTGGTGGCAAAGCTGGACAGCCACACAGTCCAGAGGGGGGAGGATCTGGTCAATCACCCACCGGACAGCGACAAATACAGTGCATTGAAGGATGCTCTTATCAGCCACTTCATTCCCTCGGTGCAACAGCGAGCAGAGGGGCTCCTAGCGTTGATGGAGTCGGAGAACGACAGACCCATAGACCTGATGGTGAAAATGCTGAGGCTGAGAGACTCCGAGGATTGCGATTTTATCTTCGCCCACCTTTTCCTCCGGACCCTGCCGCCAGTGGTGAGAGTTACCCTGGCAGACTCACCTCGGTTGGCCCGGCGAGACTACCATGGGCTGAGCAAGGAGGCGCAACGACTCGTCGACGCCCACAAACAGAGTGCGGTTTCGGCCGCGGCAGCAGAGCTAGGAGCAATGTCCGGAGACGGCATGGGGCCAGTGGCTGCAGCACCAGACTCACCGGCGACGGCAGCAGTAAGGACCAAGCGACACGGAGTGGACGACGTCCTTTGCTTCTATCATCGCCGCTTTGCAGAGAGGGCACACAAGTGCCTCCCACCGTGTCACTTCAAGCATTCGGGAAACGCCAAGACCGGGGGTTGGTAGCGGCTGCGGCCCTCGGGGAGGAGAACAAGCTGCTCTACCTGACGGATGCACGCTCGGGGAGGCATTTCCTCGTGGACACAGGCTCCCAGCTGAGTTTCATGACGCCTTCCTACGCAGACCGGCTGACGCCGTCTAAGGGTCCCCGGATGTCAGCAGCGAACGGCTCAGCGATTAAGACCTTCGGTGAGAGGACTCTGCTTCTGTCTTTGCAGGGCCGTGCATTTGAGTGGACTTTTGTAGTAGCGGCAGTCAATTTCAACATGTTAGGGGCTGATTTTTTGTGCTCACATGGTTTATTGGTTGATCTTGCTAACAGATGTCTGGTTAATGCACTGTCCTTTCACTCTATTCCTTGCACAGCTCGAGTGGCGCCGCCAACTGCACAAGCCAACGTCACAGCTGCGGGTGGTAAGTTCAACGCACTCCTCACTCAGTTCCCAGCACTCACAGTCCCAACGTTTTCGGCGACAGTGGCTAAACATGGGGTGGAGCATTCTATCACTACCACCGGCCCGCCCGTTTTTGCAAAAGCTCGGCGCCTGGACTCAGCTAAACTGACGATAGCGCGCAAGGAATTTGCCAACCTAGAAAAACTGGGCATCATCAGGCGTTCGAAAAGCCCTTGGGCTTCACCACTGCACATGGTCCCAAAGGCTGATGGCTCGTGGCGACCTTGCGGTGATTACTGCAGGTTGAATAACGCCACAGCACACGACCGCTACCCAATTCCGCATATCCAAGATTTTTTGGTGCATTTGGCGGTGGCGCGCATTTTTTCTAAAATAAATTTAGTACGTGGTTACCATCAGGTTCCAGTGCACGCTCAGGACATACCCAAAACAGCGGTAATAACTCCTTTCGGGCTTTTTGAGTTTTTGCGCATGCCTTTTGGACTCAAGGGAGCGGCGCAGACGTTCCAACGCATGATGGACGCGGTCCTGCGTGACCTCCCTTTCGTGTTCGTCTATTTGGATGACATTTTGGTAGCCAGCACGTCCGAAGACGAACACGAAAGCCACCTCACAGCAGTTTTCACACAGCAGTTTCACACAGCAGTTAATAATTAACCCAGCGAAGTGTCAGTTTGGGGTGGCGCAGATTGATTTTTTGGGGCATCGCGTTTCGCCAGAAGGAGCGGTCCCTCTGCCCGATAAAGTGCGCGCAATAACAAATTTTCCCCAACCTCAAACGGTCAAAGCGTTACAGGAGTTTTTGGGAATGGTTAATTTTTATAACCGTTTCCTCCCCAGCGCAGCGAGGCTCATGCAACCATTGTATGCTGCACTAAAAAAACAAAAACTCACGAATAAAATCGAATGGTCTCCTGAGCGGGAGCGCGCATTCTCTCAAGTCAAATCAGCCCTCACAAACGCTGCTTTGTTGGCACACCCAGTTCCAACGGCCCGCATGGCGCTCACCACTGACGCGTCCGATTTAGCCGTCGGGGCGGTCATTGAACAGTATGTAGCTGGGGCCTGGCAACCGCTCGCGTTTGTCAGCAAAACCTTGCGCGATAGCGAGCGAAAATACAGCGCGTTCGACAGGGAGCTGTTGGCTCTGCACTTGGCCATCCGCCACTTCCAGTTCTGGCTGGAAGGACGCCGTTTCACCGCGTTCGTGGGCCACAAGCCGCTGACTTTCGCGATGGCCAAGATTTCAGAACCTTGGTCGGGCCGGCAGCAGAGACAGCTGGCCGCGATATCGGAGTTTACCACCGATATCCAGCATGTGGCAGATAAATATAATGTAGTGGCAGACTGCCTCTTACGTGCTGTGGCGGCTCCGAGCCCCATGGGGGCAGACTCTGCAGCCATGGCCGTGGGCTAGGGTAGCAACGCGGAAGCGCGCGCAGCCCCGGTCCGCGTAGGGTTAGATTATGCAGCCATGGCCGCGGAGCAGGTTAGCGATGCGGACGTGCGTGCGCTCCAGTCTGAACCTACAGGGTTAAGGCTGGAGTACAGGGTGCTGCAAGATGGTATGCCCCCCCCCCCCAATCTGTGATATCTCCACTGGACGGCCGAGTCCGGTGGTACCAGCTGCGTGGCGCCGTCGCGTTTTTGACTCAATCCATTCTCTGGCGCACCCGGGAGTGCGCGCATCGGTCAAAATGGTAGGAGAGAAATTTGTATGGCCGGGGTTGCGCAAACAGGTCAAAGAATGGGCGACAGCCTGCGTAGCTTGTCAGCGAGCCAAAATACACAAACACACTAGAGCTCCTTTGGAGCCTTTTCACATCCCGGCTAAGCGCTTTGATCATGTGCATGTCGACCTGGTAGGCCCCCTCCCCTCGTCACAGGGGTGCACACACCTTTTGACAATGGTGGACCGCACTACGCGTTGGCCGGAAGTGGTCCCACTGGCATCAACCACAGCCGAGGAGGTGGCGCACGCGTTTTTAACAGCATGGGTAGCGAGTTTTGGAGTTCCGTCGGACATGACGTCCGACAGAGGTCCTCAGTTTGTGTCCGAGCTCTGGTCAGCGATGGCCCGCAGCCTGGGGTTAATGATCCACAGCACTACCGCGTACAACCCCCAGGCTAACGGTTTATGCGAACGTTTCCATAGGTCATTGAAAGCAGCCCTCAGAGCGTCGCTTACGGATACAAATTGGGTAGCGTTCTGCACCTAAGGAGGATTTGCAAGCCTCCCCAGCTGAGTTAGTTTTTGCATAGCCTCTCCGGCTGCCCGGGAAATTTCTCCCGGATAATCCTGCGCCAAATTGCCCCCCCGCTCAACGGTTGCAGAGCGACACGGGATCAAACACGCTTCCTGGCCCGGTTCATCACAGCTTCCCACGCGTTTTTGTGCCGAAAGCCTTAAAAAGTGTGGAGTTAGTTTTTGTCAGACATGATGCCCATCGCCCAAATTTGCGGCCGCCGTACGATGGACCGTTTAGGGTGCTGGAAACAGGAGAGAAGCATTTTTTGCTAGATTTGGGAGACAGAAAGGAGGTAATTGGTATTAACAGACTCAAACCCGCTTTTGTTTTGGTGGATGAAGCTGTGCAGTTGGCGAGGGCCCCCCGTCGCGGCAGACCCCCTAGAAGGCATTCTCCAGAACACCCACAGAGATTCACTAACAGTTCTAATCCACAGGCAACAGTCCCACAGCAGACTGCAGAGGCAGTAAAGCCAGCTTACAGCAAATACGGCAGAAGACTTAGGCCTAGGCAACGGGTGGATTGATATGTAGAAATGTTATTATGTCATGCATCTCTAGTTATGATTGTTCCATTTTAGACGTTTGGGGGGGTCATGTGGGCAACATATGTTGGTTACATATGCTCCACAAATATATTGCTGTGTGTTGATTGTATTGTGTGCTGCACGTCTCAAGGAACAAAAGGACTGAGCCTCCGAGAGAGCCTTCGGGAGGTAACGGGAAAGTGTGAGGTTTGGCCTTTGTTTCAAGGAGATGACCTGGAGAGATTTCCGGACCACCGGAGACTAAGGGACAATGGTGTGAAGTTCAGAGGAGTTACATTGTGACTGGGATTACGTACCATGTGACTGTATGTTTGATTAAACACCATGTGACTGCAGTTTTGATGTCCGGGGTATAAAAGACAGATGTGAGATAATTCATCCTCTTTTTCTGCTTTGAAATTGTTGGAGTATGTGTTTGTGAATAAAGCTGAACCTGAGGAATAAACTCAGTCTCATCCTTCCGCACATCCTCCACACTAGGACAATATCAGTCGCTACGGAGGGTGACAATATGTATGGATGCATATTCATACCATGTAAGGTAACTATATAGACGGTTATGCTGTTTATTCCATCTAGCTACAATGCTCCGCACTGTGTATATATATTTATGTGTACATATGTATATTCACTGCTCTTATTTTATTTTCTTATCTTCTTAATTATTGCTCTGAGTGTTGCTATCCCTGTGCTGGTGCAATCCTGGAATTTCCCCATTGTGGGACTAATAAAGGCTTATCTTATCTTAAAAGGTAAAGATTTTTAAAACTATAATTTTATAGCTAAAGTTATCTTTAACATGCTTTGTGTGGACGGCCCTATAGGCTATTTTTATGGTGCTTGGTATGGATGCCACTTAAATCGGGTAGATCATCACTGAAGGCCTAGCTGTAAAATACATGGTCCGCCACTGGGTTAGGGGATGTTCTACGGCATGCAGACACTTACATGGTATGTATGTGCCCGTGTGTTGCACACGTGCATCACTTTGCATGATTGCACAGTGTTGTTGTTGTTGTCTGTTGTTGTGCAGTGCATGTGCACATATAGGTATATTTACATGCACTGCACTTCATTTGTGTAATGGATACCTGAGTGTTTGTTTTGAGATTGTTCAACACATGCACCATAGACAAAATAATAGTATTTTTACTTTCACATTTTAACACATGTCCGCGTCCCTCGTGGTTTTTTTGTGGGGCGTGCTTGGGGAGTATAGGGTATTGGGCTTGTTGTTACGAGCTATTCGGTCTCTGTATGACCATTGTGAGAGTTTGGTTCGTATTGCCAACACTCGGTCGGAGTCATTCCCAGTGAGAGTTGGACTCCGCCAGGGCTGCCCTTTGTCACCGATCCTGTTCATAATTTTTATGGACAGGATTTCTAGATGCAGCCAGGGAACGGAGGGTGTCATGCTTGGTGACCACAGGATCTCATCTCTGTTGTTTGCAGATGATGTTGTCCTGTTGGCTTCATCCAGCAATGACCTACAGCTCTTGCTGGGATGGTTTGCCGCTGAGTGTGAAGTGGCTGGGATGAGAATCAGCACCTCCAAGTCCGAGTCCATGGTCCTCAGCCGGAAAAAGGTGGATTGTCCAGGAGGCATCCTGATCAGATGCCCAAACCACCTCAACTGGCTCCTTTCAATATGGAGGAGCAGCGGTTCTACTCTGAGCCTCTCCCGGATGACTGAGCCCCTCACCCTATCTCTGAGGGTGAGTCCAGCAATCCTACAGAGGAAGTTCATTTCAGCCGCTTGTATCCGTGATCTCGTTCTTTCAGTCATTACCCAAAGCTCATGGACATAGGTGAGGGTAGGAATGTAGATTTACTGGTAAATCCACAGCTTTGCCTTAGAACTCAGCTCCCTCTTCACCACAACAGACTGGTACAACGTCCGCATCACTGCAGATGCTGCTCCGATCCATCTGTCGATCTCTCGCTCCATTCTCCCCTCACTCGTGAATAAGACCCCAAGATACTTAAACTCCTCCACTCGGGGCAGGAGCCTGTCCCCAACCCGGAGAGGACAATTTTCTAACAAAGTTCAATTTTTCTCATAAATTTGCATTTCTTCCCAATAAATTAGTGACTTTTTCCATTCACATTTCCAACTCCTTTTCCTCATAAATTTATGACTTTCCTAAGAAAAAAAACATTTTTGGCAAATATGCAAAATATCTAATGAATGAATGAATGCATGAATTAAATATGTGTCAGTATGTTATAGAGGGAATTGGACTTAAAATTGCTTTATACTGGCAGGAACAATAAAAAAACTGAACAAAATGGTGGGATTTAAGTTTTTTTTTACTTCTTCCCACTCCTTTTCAGATAATTAAATTAAGGCAAATTATTATTATTCATTCATTCATTCAACTTCTTCCGCTTAATCCTTTTCAGGTCGTGTGGGGGGGGTGGGGGGTCTGGAGCCTATCCCAGCATCTTTGGGCGAGAGGCAGGGTCCACGCTGGACAGATCGCCAGTCCATCACAGGGCATTATTATTATTATTATTATTATTATTGTACATATTTGAAATTAAAAATTAATTGAATTTGCACATTTTTTCTCAACATCTGCAGCTTTTCTTGTAAACTTGTAACTTTTCTCTTGCAGATGTGCAGATTTTTTTTTTT
This sequence comes from Pholidichthys leucotaenia, assembly GCA_020510985.1. Taxonomy (NCBI): domain Eukaryota; kingdom Metazoa; phylum Chordata; class Actinopteri; order Cichliformes; family Pholidichthyidae; genus Pholidichthys; species Pholidichthys leucotaenia. The sequence goes on along the minus strand of CM035839.1, from coordinate 7,704,450 downwards.
TAAGTGCGTCACCCTGAGAAAACCAACCATAAACCACTCACACGTGTGTCCTCTAAAATAATCTAAATCTTATAAAGGAACAGCAGATGGTGATTAATTATGTATTTCCTGAGCCAGAAAACATAATTTAGATGGATAGTTTATATTATATTTTCCACATATGAACACTAATCAGTTTGTTTATCATCAGACGAATTAAGCTGCTGTTCAGATAACATTTTATTGGTCGTTCTTGTTAATTACGGCATACTTGAGTAATAATTAATATCTTAAAGGCCCAGTGTGCAATAATTAGTGCTACTGAGCAGTCAGATTTCAAAGCAAAATGCTTAACCTAAACGCTTTTTCAAAGCAGTTAGGATAACCTACAGGAGTGATTTGTGTCATCAAAGTTTGACACATAAACTTGGAAAGACATCATGGTCCAAGATGGCCGCCTACATGGAAGTGTAGGTGAAGTCTCTTCCTGTGTATAAAATACTCGTCTTACCATACATGAAACACATCAAATTTTAATTAAGAATGATCATGTTAACAATGAAAACTAAATGATAAATTCATGCTGCATTAAATTTCAGAATACAGATTATCCAAAATATTACATACTGAACCTTTAAGGTCGTACTAGCTTTACTAGCAAAATTTCCAGATACTCTGCTCACCTCAGCTTGTGTGCTTTTGCTAAATCAAGACTTTTGTTCCATTTCCAAACTCATAAAAACCCCTCCCTCAGCTAATTTAGTTAAAGCTCTGCGAGGTTTTCCCAGTTTCAGTCAACTAAAAGAACGATTAGGCTATTGTGGCAGCTGCAGCTTTGGCAGCCTCATACACACACACACACACACACACACACACAGAGGACCGATGCCATCCCGCCCTCCCCCTCCTTCCTGGCTGGCGGTCCTGGGTTCAGAACCTTTCCCTTTAACTGCGTGTTAATTAAGTAAAAACCCTTGCTGAGACGCACTCGCTCCACGTGTTACATCATCATAACGACTACAGATCTGTCCCAGAATCTGACAAAAAATAAAAAAAAAACCATGTCCAGGTTAAGTAATTACTACAGTGATGCTAAATAAAGAGAGAAGTGCTGTCTCAGCCAGGACTAACAGGCTAACACTGTTACGTTAAAATGAAAGGAAATCTGCATTTGACTGAAGAGAATCTGGTGGAGACGCTGCAAGATGGGGGAAAAAAAATGAAATCTGCTGATATAAAACTGAAAATACTTTAACTTCTTAAAATTCTGGTGCTCCACCACCGGGACGTTTTTCTACTGCCACTCAGTGAAGAAAGAATTAGATTTTCTTTGTGTACATTAAATTTAGGCAGACTGGCTGGAACGCTAAGGGGTTAAAGGTGAATACTCTGCTGCAGATTCTCAGTCATCCAGGTGTGTAAATATACTGCATAACAGCTCAGTCAAGTATTTGTAATTGTTAACCGTTTCACGTTGATCCAGGTGGCTTCATCAGTAACAAATAAAAATAGACTAATTAAAGTGCTGTGAAAAATTGTTTTGCCCTTTCATGATTTCTTATATTTTTGCATATTTGTTACACTTAAATGCAATCAAGACTTTGCGATAATTGGCGATGAATCTTTTTCATCGCTGTCGAGGAATTCTGGCCCACTCTTCTTTGCAGAATTATTTTAATTCAGCCACATTCGAGGGCTTGAACTGATGACTGGACATTCTCCTTCAGGATTTTCTGGTGGAAAAAAGAATTCATAGTTCCATCAGTTACGGCAAGTCGTCCAGGTCCTGGAGCAGTAAAGCAGCTCCAGACCATGACACTACCACCACCATGTTTGACTGTTGGTACCATGTTCAAACTGAGGCAAGTGAGGCCTGCAGTTCTTTAGATGTTCTTCTGTGTTTTTGGTTCTCATCTGTTCTTGAATTTCATTATATTGCAGCGTGATGTGTTGATTTTTGAGATCTTTTAGCCTACTTCACTTTGTCAGACAGGTTCTATTTCAGTGATTTCTTGATTATACAGGTCTGGCAGTAATCAGGCCTCGGTGTGGCTAGTGAAATTGAACTCAGCTTTCCAAAAAAATGTGGTTAATCACAGTTAATTCAAGATGTAACAATGGGGGAATTATTTTTTTCACAGAGAGCCAGGTAGGTTTGGATAGCTTTTTCCCCTTAATAAATGATATTATGCAGTATATGGTTGAACTCTGACCAGTAGCGTGACTTTGATGAAGTCAGCACCACAGTTGGATAAGAAGCTGACAACAAGGAGAATTTTTAGGTCTGTGGACTGTTTGTGTAGGCCACGAGAGACAATAACAGATCAGGCACCAGCTCAGGCAAGCTTTTTTTTTTTTTTTTTTTTTTTTTTTTTGTTACTTATTTGTACCCGTAGGTAGATTTGGTTTACAGTCTGGTGACAAGCCACCGGCTGCCGGTCGCTGTGTGCGCGAGCGCCCTAAACCTACATGTTTTTGGTATGCGGGAGGAAACCGGAGAAATCCCGGAGTAAACCCGCGCAACACGGGGAGAACATGCAAACTCCACACAGCTCACTGTTGGTCGGGGGCTGGGATCGAACCCACGATCTCATGATCCCCGCGGTCTCCCTGGCCGAGGGTAAACTGTGCTGCCACAGTGCTAAACCACTGCGCCACTGTGCAGCCCATCATGCAGCCCATCATGGACCGTGCAGCGCATCAAGCTTGATCATCTGGTTCAGGTTAAGTCACTTCAGTATAAAGGCAGGAGCAAGACATAAAGATAATGAGATGCTTCTTCTGTCTCCCAGCGTGCTGTAATAAACAGCCTTAATACAAGATCAATATGTCAAGCGTCTTTGTCCATCATATACTTGACAAATGAGCAAAAATGTCCCTTGGTGATCTTGAGTCAACGATGCCTTTTCTGGAAATTTATTCTTCATCAAGAGGAAGATTTCATGCAGCAGTTCAGCAGAAATGTTCACAGTCAAAATGGTGCGGGCAGATTTTACACCTTGGAAAAAGTAAAGATATATGAGAACGTTCTGTGGGAGTACGGAGCCTTGCTGTCTGGCAGGCCAAAGTCTCAGTGTCTAAGGAAGAAACACAATACACATCTAGGAGCATAATAACAGGAAGACTGTGTAATATTAATAGATAAAATAAGGAAATCTTCCACACTAGACTGTGTGCTAGCAGTCTGTGTGACACTGCAGATCATACAATGTCACCAAAATTCTACATAACACACAAAAATAAAGAGGAAACCCTAGAAGCAGAAAATGCTGCCAAAACTTTGCTCCAGAAGGTTCCGCTGAACTGAACTACTGTCATCTAAAAGATGTTATCCCTGTAGTCTGCAATGCAACAACTTTACAGCACCACAGAAGAGCAGCAGAACAAACAGAAGTTCTAATAAACACCTTGGAGAACCTGCTGAGCCCAGATGTAAACACGCTCTCACAGACTGAAGACTGCGATTGTGTAAGACGGGTTCAGATCATCTTTCTGTTTCCGGTTTGTGTGAGGAAGGTCGTAGGAGAATACAGCAGGGTTAACCACCGAGCCACGGTGCTTATTTATGATTCAGAACTTCCATCCAGAATCTTTCTGTGAATCAAACCGGGCCGTTCACTCCTCAGACTCCCCCTGAGAGCGCCGAGTGCAAAGACACCCAAACTCTATCTGTAGAGACAACGCGAGACAATGCGTCCTCAAAGAAGAGAAAAGAGAAAAATGAAGAAAATTATTTCGATATGGATTCACACTCAAACAGCTCAATGGGATTTTCTTTTTTCTTCCATTACTCAGCACGCTGAAAACCCTGAAGATCGTCTTTTGTAAAGCGAGACGAAACAAACACGCAGGCTGTTATTTTATAGACTTCTCTGATTGTTTCTTTCATTGGCAGAGACATAGCAGAGCTTTATTTTGACTCTCTGTTTACAGTCTGATTGTAATAATGGTGATTTTTTTTGAGCGGCTTTTGTCTGTAAATATTTCACACTTGTTTAATGTGAAACGTATTACTGACGGCACACAAAATGAGTGCTCTGAATCTGTCCATTTGTGAATTCCTCCTTAATATTCCTCATAATTTGCATGACACTTTGCTTCTCGTGTTTTTCCTCTTATCAATTAATTAGTGAATCAACAAGGCTACCACTCGTGCTAATCAGCAAATAAATACGGAGCAGTGGAAATTCATTTGCAGGGGTGACAACTGAATATCTGAGCAGCTTCCCTCCCGCGTGTCAGAGAAGGCATTACGGCTTATTACGCTGTTGACTGCCGCTCCGGCCCACACGGGCCAATCAGAGGAGAGCCGATCGAGCTGATGAGTTCAATCAAAACGCGTCAGATTATGAGATGAGTGGAAGATGGCGTTGCGGACCCCAGATGAGATGAAGACTACTTCCTGGCTCCGCTGCCTCTCTCCCCGCGAGCTTGCACTTCACGATCACCTGGAGGTCGATGTTTGACTGCTGCTTTCGGGATGCTAACAGCGTGTCGGGGCATCACCTCAATTAGCATATAAAGTACAGCGGTGATCTCTGTCGGCGGTGCCGCCTCTCCAAAATGTTTCTGCAGCTGTCTGGAGACGTTTGTAGGACCAGGTGTTCGTGTCTGTGGGATGGAGATGAGGAGGGAGAGTGTGTACACTGGACAGAGGCCGAAGAAGAGGAAGAGGTTCGCGATGGAGACGCAGAACGTTAACTACACAGTCTACCGAGTTCCTCTTTTTTCTATGAAAATCAGTGTGGAGCCATAAAAAATATTGGAGCCTTAAAATAAAGGAAAACAAGCAAGTCACAAAAAAAAAAAAAGACTAAACTGGCTTGTCAATAACGACAATACCATGTTTCCCTCACAAATCAGTGTTCTTCCTTTATGTTTGTAATCTTTAATTCTTTGGAAATGTGAAACATTTTATTTATAAATTTGTAAATTTTCTTGTTTCTTTCTTTTTTGTTTGCTTAAAAAAGAAGCATGGAGTCATAAAACAGTGAAGCTTGAAATAAAACCTTGACACAGCCAGGTTACGAGAATAACCTACAGTATCTCATCACTGGTAACGGCAGCTTTTTCCACTTGGAAAACAGGTTTTTTTCTTTTAAAGGTTGTGCCTTTTTTCAGTGTTGCTGTTTTAGTGCATTCACAACTTTTCACTTATTGATTTGTAAAGTACGTTCGAAGAGATGTGGCTATATAGACGACTGCTCTGAGTTAGCCGGCAGGAGAGATGAACAGACCAGATGAACTAGGATGTCAACAATGAAAAGGAGAAAGTTGAAGTTTTTTGGGACAAATCATGAAGGAAAAAAGGCTGTCCAAAACATCAGGACCCAGACAACATCACCAGACAAACAGAACCCTGGCCTGTAACATGAGGGCAGCAGCAGCTCCAGACACCTGGCGTGACCTGATTCGAGCAGCAGTGTGTGAGAGTGGCGGCTCAACATCGAACACAACGGCACCAAGTGATTGATGGATTGCTTGAGGTTTAAAGGAATTGTTTTAAAACCAAGTTACACAGGAATAAAAATTAAATTAAATTAGGGCGGCGCGGTGGCAGAAGGATTAGCACTGCGGCAGCACAGCAACTCACCCTTGGCCGGGGGATCCTGGGTTCGATCCCAGCCCCCGACCAACAGTGATCTGTGTGGAGTTTGCATGTTCGCCCCGTGTCTGCGTGGGTTTACTCCGGGATTTCTCCGGTTTCCTCCCACATGCCAAAAACATGCAGGTTAGGTTAACTGGCATCAAACTGGGGATTCTAAATTGTCCTTAGGTGTGACTGTGAGAGTGAATGGTTGTCTGTCTCTCTGTGTTGGCCCTGCGATGGACTGGCGATCTGTCCAGGGTGGACCCTGCCTCTCGCCCAAAGATGCTGGGATAGGCTCCAGCCCCCCTGCGACCCAAAAAGGATTAAGCAGAAGAAGATGAATGAATAAATTAAGTTAAAAATTAAATTAAATCACCCTTTATTGTCATTCAACCATACAACCAATCATGTACAGTAGAATGAAATTGTGTTTCTCCTATCTACAGTGTTAATCACCCCCCCCCCCCCATATATAGAATCAGAGGGCCGCTGGCATGCAAGGCGCCACCACAGATTTCCCTCCTCCATTCCATTATTGCTGAGCACCAAGCTGGATGGCAGGAAGTTCCACTTTTATATGGTCTTCGGCATGACCCGGCCGAGATTTGAACCCCTGCCTCCCGGGTGTGGGGCGGATGCTCTACCAACTGAGTCACCACTCCGGTGGTGAATAAATGGACTCATCAACATTAATAACAGGATACTCCAGGGCTTTCACACCTAACCTGTTAAGTTCTGACTTGTGGACTTTTCACTTTGATTTGGACTGAAATATTAGGCGAGAAACCTCTCCTGAACCACAGCCCAGACCAAAGAGCAGAATTCTGGCCCAGCACAAAGACGCGGTCTCAATCCGGATCAAACTGAAACTTGGTCCAGTTTGTTCAGGGTGTGAAAGCAATTTTTAGAAAGGTTCAGACTTTCAGACCAAACACAGGAAGTTAAGGCAGGAGTCTGAAGCAGTTTATACTTAAGCTGGGTTTATGCTCCAACTCCAATTTACGCATACGCGCAACCACGAGGTTTGACTGATGAAAATTATGTCATTGTCTCCAGTCCGCTAGACTCCGTGAGCCCCCTCTGTGGCTGACTGTGTGATGCCCAAAGTTTTGTGACCGCAATGCCAGGGCACACTGACTACACATATGCAAGATTGAACCTCCCATTTAAGAGGTGGCGCTATGACACAGCATACAAAGACAAAGCAGAAAAGAAGACAAAAAGGAAGAGGAGAATAAACTACATGAATAATTTTGCAGGAGCAGAGCATTGAAAAATGGTAATTCAAAGAGCTTAACAGAAAATTGAATCAATATTTGAGGAGAAACTGTGTGGAGTCCACCGTTATCTTAATTGTAAAAGTTATGTTAATTTGTCCTTAAAACAATATAAGAACACATATGCACATTGGCGCTAACTATAGAGCTGGGGTGAAAGCACAAATGACAGCTATGTGCATGCGTTGAACACTTGGCATAGCATACAGACATTGACAAAATTGTTGGTACCCCTCTGTTAATGAAAGAAAAACCCACAATGGTCACAGAAATAACTTGAATCTGACAAAAGTGGTAATAAATAAAAATTCTATGAAAATTAACCAATGAAATCAGACAATGCTTTTGAATTGTGGTTCAACAGAATTATTTTAAAAAACAAACTCATGAAACAGGCCTGGACAAAAATGACGGTACCCTTAACTTAATATTTTGTTGCACAATCTTTTGAGGCAATCACTGCAATCAAATGATTTCTGTAACTGTCAATGAGACTTCTGCACCTCTCAGCAGGTATTTTGGCCCACTCCTCATGAGCAAACTGCTCCAGTTGTCTCAGGTTTGAAGGGTGCCTTCTCCAGACGGCATGTTTCAGCTCCTTCCACAGATGTTCAATAGGATTTAGATCAGGGCTCATAGAAGGCCACTTTAGAATAGTCCAGTGTTTCGCTCTTAGCCATTCTTGGGTGTTTTTAGCTGTGTGTTTTGGGTCATTATCCTGTTGCAAGACCCATGACCTGCGACTGAGACCAATCTGTCTGACACTGGGCAGCACATTTCTCTCTATTCAATTCAATATAACTTTATTTATTTAGCGCCATTTCACAACAACAGTCATCTCATAGCACTTTAAACTGTAGGGGGAACCCCCACAGCTGCAGAAAGACCCCAGCAATCAGGCGATCCTCTGTGAACAAGCACTTGGCGATGGTGGAGAGGAAAAACTCCCTTTTAACAGGAAGAAACCTCCAGCAAAACCAGGCTCAGGGAGGGGCAGTCATCTGCTGCGACTGGCTGGGGGGTGAGGGGATAGAGAAGATCAAAAGAACAGACATGTAGAGAGCAAACAGCACGGTGGCGACTCAATCTATGGGAGAGAACAAACAAATGTTAATGACCAGCAAAAAAAAAAAAAAAAATATTTCATTGAGAGTGAAGAAAGGAGTGAAGCCCAGTGCATTATTGGAGGTCCCCCGGCTGACTAAACCTATTAGCAGCATAACTAAGGGAGGGTTTAGAGACACATGATCCCTCCCTAATTGTAGGCTATATCAAAAAGGAAGGTTTTAACCCTATTCTTAAAAACAGCGATCGAGTCTGACTCCCGAATCCAGATTGGCAGCTGGTTCCACAGGAGAGGAGCTTGATAACTGAAGGCTCTGCCTCCCATTGTACTTTTGGAGATTCTAGGTATTACAAGTAATCCAGCATTTTGGGAGCGTAGTGCTCTGTTAGGATAATAGGGTAGTATCAGATCTTTTAAATAAAAAGGAGCCTGATTGTTTAGAGCTTTGTAAGTAAGAAGAAGGATTTTAAACTTAATTCTAAACTCTATGGGAAGCCAATGAAGGGAGGCCAGAACCGGAGAGATATGACCTCTCTTTCTAGTACCTGTTAAAACTCTTGCTGCAGCATTTTGGATCAACTGAAGACTTTTTTTAAAGATGTTTTAGGACAACCTGATAATAAAGAATTACAATAATCTAATCTAGAGCTAACAAAAGCGTGGATCAGTTTCTCAGCATCACTCTGGGACAAGATGCTCCTAATCTTGGCAATATTATGCAAATGATAGAAGGCAGTCTTAGAAACAAATTTAATATGCGAATTGAAAGACAGATCTTGATCAAAAATAATTCCAAGGTTCCTCACAGAGCTATTAAGAGAAAGAGTAACCGCATCCAAACTGAAAGTTTGATTTGGAAAGGTATTTCTAAGATTTTTTGGACCAACAAGAATGACTTCAGTATTATCTGAATTTAATAGCAGGAAATTACAAGTCATCCAAGCTTTGATTTCCTTAAGACAGGCTTCCAACTTATCTAATTGATTACTATCATCTGGCTTCATTGACAGGTATAATTGTGTGTCATCTGCATAACAATGAAAATGTATACAGTGCTTTCTAATAATGTTGCCAAACGGAAGCATATATAAACTAAAAAGAGTAGGGCCTAGCACAGATCCCTGTGGAACTCCATGACTAAGCTTTGAGTTGAAAGAAAACTCATTACTGACATGAACAAACTGGAACCTATCAGATAAATAAGATCTAAACCACTGCAACGAAGTTCCATTAAGTCCAACATAGTGTTCTAATCTATCAAGTAGAATATTATGATCGATAGTATCAAAAGCTGCACTAAGGTCTAAAAGGACAAGTACAGAAAAAAGTCCACTATCAGATGCAATGAGGAGGTCATTAGTGATCTTCGCTAAGGCTGTTTCAGTACTATGATGGATTCTAATCCCAGATTGAAACTCTTCAACTAAACCATTTCCCTGCAGGTGGTTAAATAATTGCGTAGCAACAACTCTGAGATTTTTGAAATGAAAGGGAGATTAGAGATTGGTTTACAGTTAGCTAAAGCTCCTGGATCTAGTGTTGGCTTTTTGAGTAAGGGTTTAATTACAGCCGTTTTAAAAGCCTGCGGTACATGGCCTAAAGTTAATGAAGAATTGATTATATTAAGAATAAAGCTACCAATAAGTGGGAAGACTTCTTTAAATAACCTGGTAGGAATAGGGTCTAAAAGACAAGTTGAAGGCTTGGATGAGGAAACTATTTTGTCTAACTCTAAAAGGTCAATTGGAGTAAACTCATCAAGACAGATATCAGTTGAAGGAGTTGTAGTAGTTACTGAATTGAAGTTAACGGTGGGAAGAATCTGATTGATTTTATCTCTGATGGGTGAAATTTTATGATTGAAAAAGTTCATAAAGTCCTGACTAGTAAGCTCTAAGGGAATGCGAGGATTGACAGAGTCCTAACTCTTTGTCAACCTGGCTACAGTACTAAAAAGAAACCTGGGATTATTCTTGTTCTCTTCTATTAATGCAGAATAATAACTCGTTCTAGCTTTTCTCAGAGATTTTTTATAAATTAAAAGATGATTTATCCAAGCTAAATAGATTTCATCTAAATTAGAGCGCCATTTTCTTTCTAATTGACGAGTCTTCTGTTTTAAGCTACGAGTTTCTGTGTTGAACCAAGGAGTTTGAAATCTCTGATTAGACTTTTTCTTTTTTAAAGGGGCCACCAAGTCTAGAGTCTGATGCAGAGAAGCTGTAACACTATCCACCATGTTATCAATTACAGAAGGAGCAAGCTGTCTATAGCTTATTTCCGTTGTGTTGACATATGGCATAGAGGAAACAATCTGCATAAATTTGGTAACAACATCATCTGAGAGGCATCTACTGTAGTAATATTTTTCTTTAGGAGCCAAATAGTCAGAAATAGTAAAATCAAAGGTTAACAGACAATGGTCTGACAGTACAGGGTTATGAGGAGACACTACCAGATTTTCTATTTCTATGCCATATGTCAGAACAAGGTCCAACGTATGGTGGAGGTAACGAGTAGAATTTCCTACTTTTTGAGAAAACCCCATCGAGTCTAATATTGAATTAAATGCCATATTAAGGCAATCACTATCTACATCTACATGTATATTAAAGTCCCCTACGATAATTATTCTATCTGATTTCAGCACTAAATCAGCTAAGAATTCAGCAAATTCGGATAAAAATTCTGAGTAGGTTGATAGAGGACGATAAACTATGGCAAATAAAATTCGGTTTAGCCTAAAATTGCTAAAGTGCCCAGTACTGAGGACCAGGCCCTCAAAGGATTGATAACGTGTTTTTTGCTTTACATTAACTAGTAATTTGGAATGGTAAATTGTTGCTACTCCTCCTCCATGACCAGAACTTCTGGGATTTTGACAGTTTAAATAACCCAGAGGGAGTTGATTCATTTAAACCAACAGAATCCTCTTGCCCTAACCAAGTCTCTGTAAGGGATATTAAATCAATCTGATGATCAATTAACAGATCATGGACTAACAGAGACTTGGGAGTTAGAGACCTAATATTTTAACAAACCACATTTAATTTTTAAATTATGAAGAGGAACAGAGGCCAAATCATTAAATTTAGGGGCTTCATGTTTAATTTGAGTTTTACCAACTTTTTGTTTAATCACTTTGGAATTCTTATACATAATATTTTTATTTGCTTTGGAGGGAGCAGACAATGATTCTCTGATGGGGAAGACGGGCTAAGTTGAGGGGTGGCGGATGAAGAGGAGCTGCAGAGAGGCGTGTAAGACTGCGACTCTGCTTCCTGGTCCCAACTCTGAGTTGTCAAGGTTTTGGAAATTTGGATAAAAATGATGCCAGATCGTTAGATAAATGAGACGCATCATCCAAAGTGGGATGGATGCTGTCTCGTCTCATAAGACCAGATTTTCCCCAAAATGAGCTCCAATTGTCAATGTAGCCCACGTTGTTTGCAGGACACCACACAGACAGCCAGCAGTTGAAGGACGACAAGCGGTTAAACATGTCATCACTGGTCCGATTGAGGAGGGGCCCAGAGAATACTACAAAGGCAGACATCGTTTTGGCAAAGTCACACACTGATTCTACATTAAGTTTCGTGACTTCCGACTGCCGGAGACGGATGTCAATGCCGGCATGAATAACAACTGTGGAGTATTTACAGTTACTTTTAGCCAGCATTTTCAAATTTGATTCGATGTCGCCTGCTGTGGTCCCAAGAATGCATTTGACTATGGCCGCTGGGGTCTCTAGGTTCACATTTCTGACTACAGAGTCGCCAATGATCAGAGTTTTTTCCTCAGCAGGTGTGTCGCTGAGCGGGGAAAAACGATTAGAAACGTGAACAGGTTGGTGGTGAACCGGGGCTTTGTGGCTAGGCTTCCCTCTCACCGTCACCCACCCAGTCTCCTCGCTGCTGAGGAGGACCGGAAGACTGCTAACAGGTCGCCCTATACTAGGGAGCTCCGCTGCAGCTAGAGGATGTCCGTCAAGATTAACTGGCGCAGACGGTGTTTCAATGCAGCGGAGCCGGGATTCCAAATCAGACAACCTCGCTTTGAGCGCCTCAAAAAGACTAAATTTATTACATTTACCGTTATCACTAAAAGAGGCAGAGGTGTAGCTAAACATGTGACAGAGAGAGCACACCAGAGGAGGAGAGGAAGGAGAGCTAGTAGCCATAGCTAGTGACTAACCCAAAGCTAACAAAAACACCGATGAAAGGTGAACAGAAGGCTCAAGAGGGTGATTAGGTGACACTGAGTGAGCACACAGGTGCAAGAGGCTTGATAAACAGAAATGAGAACTAACGGTAGATGGAAAAAAGTGGTTAAAATACAATTAAAAGCAAAATCCTCAGGAGAGTGAGGAGAGCAAACCACACGGACAGACAGCAATACAGGAAGTGACGATACATTACCAAAAGTGACATGTCCCACCCAAATATAAAATACCTTGATAGTCTTGAGATTTCATTGTACCCTGCACAGATTCAAGACACCCTGTGCCAGATGCAGCAAGGCAGCCCCACAACATAACAGAACCTCCTTCATGTTTCACAGTAGGGACAGTTTTTTTTTCTTGGTATGCCTCATTTTTGCGTCTGTGAACATAGAGCTGATGTGCCTTGCCAAAAGGTTCCAGTTTTGTCTCGTCCGTCCATAGGACATTCTCCCAGAAGCTTTGTGGCTTGTCAACATGCAGTTTGGCAAATTCCAGTCTGGCTTTTTTATCATTTGTTTTCAACAGTGGTGTCCTCCTTGGTCATCTCCCATGAAGTCCACTTTGGCTCAAACAACGACGGATGGTGCGATCTGACACTGATGTACCTTGACCTTGGAGTTCACCATGAATGTGTTTAGAGGTTGTTCTGGGCTCTTTTGTTACCATTCGTATTATCCGTCTCCTCCTGCGGCCACGTCCAAGGAGGTTGGCTACAGTCCTGTGGATCTTAAATTTCTGAATAATATGTGCAACTGTAGTTACAGGAACATCAAGCTGCTTGGAGATGGTCTTATAGCCTTTACCTTTAACATGCTTGTCTATAATTTTCTTTCTAATCTCCTGAGACAACTCTCTCCTTTGCTTCCTCTGGTGCATGTTTAGTGTGGTACACACTATGTCACCAAACAGCACAGTGACTACTTGTCACCCTTTAAATAGGCCGACTGACTAATTACAAGTTTGTAGACACCTGTGATGTTAATTAGAGGACACATCTTGGTTGAACATGTCCCTATGGTCACATTATTTTCAATCTTTTCTAGGGGTACCATCATTTTTGTCCAGGCCTGTTTCATGAGTTTGTTTTTTAAAATAATTCTGTTGAACCACAATTCAAAAACATTGTCTGATTTTCATTGGTTAAAAAACCGTCTCCAGTGTATTCCATCTCCACAATGCAAAAGCTGCCAGAGAACTAAACATCCACCTGAGTGGACTCAAGCTTAAGCATGCCCCAAATCCAACTTATCTTGGAGTGACCCTTGATAGGACCTTATCCTTCAAGGAACATCTAAAGGGGACGGCTGCTAAGGTGAAGGTACGAAACAACCTGCTCTGCAAGCTCGCTGGTGCAAAATGGGGGGCGGCAGTCTCCACCCTGCGCACCTCAGCACTGGCCCTTTCATACTCTGTAGCAGAATATTGTGCCCCTGTCTGGTCCAGGTCATCTTACACACACCATGTAGACACCCAGCTCAACTCAACCATGAGAACTATAACTGGAACAATCCGCTCAACACCACTCCCCTGGCTCTCTGTACTGTCAAACATAGCCCCTCCACACATCCGGCGAGCAGCATTAACTCAAAGGATGCTCCAAAAAGTTAAAGATTTTCCTCACTTGCCAATCCATGCAGATATCTACACCCCACCCACTGCCCGACTTTCATCCAGACGGCCGATTTGGAAAAACCCTCCCCCAGCTGACTTTACCATCCAGACAGCTTGCCAAGAGGAATGGGAGACCAAGGAGGTCCCAAACAAACAGCTGGTGATAAACCCCAACCAACAGGTCCCGGGCACCAACCTCCCAAGGAGACAGTGGTCTACACTCAATCGCTTCAGGACTGGACATGGCCCCTGCTTGGCCAGCCTTCACAGATGGGGCAGTAGCCCTAGCCCACTGTGCGCATGTGGAGAGGAGCAAACAATGGAACACATCATAGAGGTTTGCCCGCTCCAAAGACTGGAAGGAGGATTACACACCCTCCATACAGCAAACCAGGAGGCAACTGCTTGGCTTAAGGACTTTGCATTCGCTAAATAAATAAATTGGTTAATTTTCATAGAATTTTTATTTATTACCACTTTTGGTAATAAATACCACTTCTGATTCTGCACTTGGGGTGTGTGTGATTAACACAGTAGATAGGTAAAGCACAATCTCATTCTGCTGTACATGATTGGTTGTATGGTTGAATGACAATAAAGGGTGATTTAATTTGATTTAATTTAATTTTGTCAGATTCAAGTTATTTCTGTGACCATTGTGGGTTTTTCTTTCATTAACAGAGGGGTACCAACAATTTTGTCCACGTCTGTACAACCACGTGCACTCCGGCCTCATCCAAAGTGGAAATGCATCTCAGTGCACCAGAGCAGAGGTGTAGCATAAACAAGGCTTTAAAGTGTGGTTAGCTGAACAAAACACCTTGGAGAGTGAGCAGCATGTTTGCTAACTAGTGGTCTGTGCTAACAGCACAAACGTCATCATGACAACAAGAGTATGCTCTCTACATGTCTGTTCTTTTCATCTTCTCTATCCCCTCACCCCCCAGCCAGTCGCAGCAGATGACTGCCCCTCCCTGAGCCTGGTTCTGCTGGAGGTTTCTTCCTGTTAAAAGGGAGTTTTTCCTCTCCACTATCGCCAAGTGCTTGCTCACAGGGGATCGCCTGATTGCTGGGGTCTTTCTGCAATTGTGGGGGACCCTCCCTACAGTTCAAAGTGCTATGATATTACTGTTGTTGTGAAATGGCGCTATATAAATAAAGCTGAATTGAATTGAACACGACATATCGAAGCTGCTGTTATGTAGGAAATCAGTAGGAAATCAAAGCTAAAGCTATGCTCACAAAGATTCTTATGAATGATGGGTTTGTAAGAATCTCCCAGTTCCAACAAATTCTGGAGTTCACAGACATTTGTGGAGGGGAGCATAGTTTCTATCGGCCGCTGTTCAATTAGCAAGAGCAACTTGAGACATTCTTGAGAAATGAGGTGCTCTTCTGTCATACAATGGCCCTAAAGTTCTTACGTTCTTGGTCAGGGTGCCTTGGGATCTTCCTACGGCATACTTACTAACAGTTTACAAAAAATTTTGTGCAACTCATGGCACTCTCAAGCCATTGGTAGGAAGCGCTTATGGCTTTCAGCACATTTTGTTGGCACAAATGTCGCACAAATGACGTACTTCCTCCTTATGAGCACCTCACTACCGCCTTACGCATGTTGTATGAATTGGCATTTCCTACGACCGCTGAAAGGGGCCCTGGAGAATAACTTAAGGTGTTCTTCAAGATACGACCAAAGTCTTGCGTAATTCTTACGTTGTTACTACGGCATTTGTACAGCCGCCCTATGATGAGGGGTTTTCTTGGAGCACTCGTAGAAATCTTGGACAAGACCACTGACCTGGCCAGAAACTTACGAACATTCTTCGCATGCTGGATTCTCCTATGACCACTTTAAGAAGGCCATACAAAATGGTCAAAAAATCGTTTGTATGGTGTTCGCAACTGTACGTAAGGGTATTTGAGACTGTAACTTAACCGGACCAAATGTAGACGACGGAATAAAAACAAGAACCTTGGTCCAAAATCTTCAGGAGTAAAAACAACCTTAAAGTCACAAGGAACCATTGCTTATATGGGCAAAAGATCCACATGTGACTCTGGAGCCACAGGTTACAGATCCCGGATAATGTCCTATTTAAATAATCCCCACCAGTGCAGGCATAAAGAGTTCCCACGGACTGCGCTCATACACAAAGAAATTCCAGCTGTATGAGCTTACATAAATTAGGAGAAAAAAACTTTAAAATTATACATAAGCAGTTGCGAGTTGGAGGAGAGAAATCAGCACAAAGGAAAGAACATTTAAGACCACAACAATTCAGGCTTTTGAAAAATGTCTTCTTCTGAAGCTACTGAAGCAAAACCCTAAAGAGATAAATGGGATGTAGAACTTTATTGTTTTTTATTTCTCACATTCAAACAGCTCTCAGCAGCCATTTATAATCAAAACATTCAAAACGAGCGGGCGATGCAGCTTTGTTTTTTTAGAATAGAATGCAGTCATCAGAAATGTTCCGAGTGCAGTGAAGAGCTTTACACCGCCGCCAAATGTTTTCATATACCTCACAACAAAATCATCATTAATTCATCGCTTTTGAACACACTCGACATGTGTAGGGTTTCCCTCTCCTGTGAGAAAACATCATTTGAAGTTTTGGAACTCTATATAAAAGAAATAAAGTGAGAAGACTCTTTTCCCCCCATGTTGTTAAATATTTATCCAAGCTGCTGGCGTCTCAAGGTGTTTATTTAAGAATACACAAATATTTCAGAGAAAAGTTAGTTTATTCTCTTTACTCGGCTGTTTTTATTCGTCATAAAGAGGACATAGTTTGGCCTTTTTCCACATGTTGGCTGATAGAAAATTATTGTGAAACATTCATTTCTTTAAATATGCTACTGTTGAGTTTCATTCTCTTTCACTAATAACTGAACATTGCTTAGATCCGAGTTCATTCGAGTTCACTGTATTTTCTTTCTCCTGTTTCATGTGAATATCATGGGGGGACACGTGTGCAAACATGTCCCACTCTAAGTTATGCCTTCTTTCAGTTGTCTTTATTGTCACTCTGCCCTCACCTTTAGTTTTCGGTTCCTTCTCTGTATCATTATCACTCTTATTCTGTCATCTTGTGTTTACTCATTGCGACAGCTGATTTTCTTATATTTGTTTATAGCTTATATAAGTTATAGATGTTTAGCGACTCCCATTGAGTGGGGCTAAAATGCAGTTAGACAAGACTGACTACAACTGCCTAGCCAAGCTAATGCTACTGGTTTGAGCAACTGACTGTTACAGTGAAAATATATCAAAAGGAGCTCGAATGATGGGAGACATAATATCACCTGTGGACCAGTGGGCCACGAGGGAACAAAGATGTCTGTTGGGTGACTGAAATCTAAAGAAAACAACAATAAAAAAAACTGCTTGTCCTGGGCCGGGGTGCTTTACTCACATTGCCTCTGGTGTCTCTGGCGCCGGGAATGGGTATGTGTGGCTCTTCGATGGTGGTCAGGGAAGGGGTGGGGGGTGTTGGTGTGGGTTGGCGGCCATTTTTCCGTTGGTTTGCCCCCGGTGGTTGTGGCTGCAGGGCTAGCTTACTGCTGTTGAAGTCTTTCTGGGGTGGATGGTGGGTGGGTTCACGGTGGGTGCTTTGGAATGTTGCATGACATGTGGAGCACCGTATGGATCTGACCATTATTCATTATTAGTCATAATATTGACTAATAATGACTATTAGTCAATTAGTCATAAAATAATCCACACATTTATAATAAGGTTTCAAATTAAGAAAAGTCAATTTTACAAGAGAAAATTACAAATTTGAGGAAAATGGGTTCAAATTTAGATAAATTTACAGAGAAAAGTAGAAAACTATAAGAAAATTGTTATAAATTTTGGAGAAAAACCTCAAACCTTCAAGACTGAAGTCATTACTCAAGTTTTAAGTGGCTGCTCTTTGTACCCTTAACTCAGCTAGACATTTTTGGTTGTCTACTTTTAATTACACTGATCAACACCAAATTTATTGTCTCAGTTTTTTTTAGCTGATTTAGGACAATTTTGATGTGCTGAATCCAAAAATCACATTGGTTTTGCTCAATCAGGTCAACTTTTTGAACTATGGCCACATGTTTTCTTACATTTTTGTTTACATGTATGGGTATTTTCGCTGTATATGATGCAAAATTCTTTTTTATTTCTTTAAATTCTTTGAATTTTGAGCAATGATGACATAACATTCAATTTACATGTTCTTACCTTTATCAATGTCTACTATTCAATTTACAGTACAACTGTACAACTGCTTATAACTTAACATAAAAACCTGACCTGATCAAGAGAAACAGATGTCATTTTAGTAGTAGTAGTAGATTAGTTTATTTGACAGGGACAGTGCAATAAACAGACAATTAATCAAAGACAATCAATCTGATGTGTTGTACATAGAGTGTATAGCTATTAGCTAATCTGCAACTCTTGTCCCTGGATGGGCTTTACAAAAAAGAATCAAGTAAAGATGGGAAAGAAAAAAAAATA
The DNA here is from genome assembly GCA_020510985.1 of Pholidichthys leucotaenia. Taxonomy (NCBI): domain Eukaryota; kingdom Metazoa; phylum Chordata; class Actinopteri; order Cichliformes; family Pholidichthyidae; genus Pholidichthys; species Pholidichthys leucotaenia. The sequence continues at coordinate 7,686,201 of CM035839.1, read as the reverse complement.
TATATATACACAATAACCACATACATCAATGCAGAAAAATTATAAATACACAATTATAAATAAATATTATAAATACACAAATATAACAGCCTGACTCACATTTAACATAAATATTATAAATATTATAAATACACAAATATAACAGCCTGACTCACATTTAACACATATAACATAACTCACATTTGCCTATTTCAGGCCTCCCTCCCTCCATCACTCACTATAAACAAACACATTTATTCCTTCCCTTCATTCACTCTCACTTTGCAGACAATTAATTCATACATGAGTACATTCTTGTTTATTTTTCAGCCAGTTTTTAACATTTTTAGTGAATGTTTTAAAGTCCGTTATTATTTTAATTTCACTTGGCATTGTGTTCCAGATGTGACTGCCCTTTATAGAGAAAGCTGTTTGTCCAAATGTGGTTCTGCGGTGGAATATTTTACAGTTATTGTTAACAGAACTCCTGGTGGCTCTGCTGCTGTCCTGTCTTTGGACGAAACCAGCAAGTGGCTCGGGTGCTGATTTATGGAAACATTTGAACGTTAATTTCAGAAGACAGAGGTCAATGAAGCTCTCAAAACTCAATAGGTTGTATTTTTTTAAAACATTACAGTGATGCCACCTAATGGGCTTTTTGTCCAAGATTTTTAGGGTTTGATTATATAATGAACCTATATGTCTTATTGTGGAAGGGGCTGCTTGAGCCCAGACTGTCAAACAGTATGATATATGAGAAAAAACCATAGAATGCATATACAGTGCAGCTGCTTCGTAAGGTATGTAATATCTAATTAATTTAAAGCAGTTCAGATTTTTTTTTACTGTTTTTGAAATTTTCTTTATATGAAGATTAAATTTGAGTTGAGGATCTAGTACAATGCCAAGGTATTTGAATTCTGTAGCTAAACTGATGTCATGATCATGTATATTAACTTTAAAATGTTGCAGGTTACATTTTTTGATTGAAAAGCACATTGAAACTGTTTTCTGAAGGTTCAGCAATAGATGGTTCTTGAGGAGCCACTCTTGGACATCAACCATACTTGTAGACAGTACATCTGCAGCCTGTGCTGGAGTCTTGGCAGCTGTGTAAATAACTGCATCATCTGCATAAAGTTGGCATGTTGCAGCTGAGCAGTGTAACGGCAAGTCATTAATAAAAATGCTGAAAAGTAATGGACCAAGAATGGACCCTTGTGGGATACCCATGCGGTTGTTTAAAAATGAGGATTTATCCTGGTGAACTTTTACACACTGTTCTCTATTCTGGAGATAAGATGCAAACCATTCTAATGTATTTGGGGAGAAGTTAAAAGATACCATTTTGGATAAAAGCAAACTGTGGTTTACAGTATCGAAAGCCTTTTTGAGATCTAGAAAAACAGCTCCTACCACATTACCCCTGTCCAAGGACTGTTTGACGTTTTCAATAAGGCAACAATTTGGTGTTTCTGTTGAGTATCCTGGTCTAAAACCAAATTGATGTGGATGAAGAAGTTGACTGTCTTGTAAGTAGTCTATCAGCTGTGTAGCTACAACTTTTTCAAGAACCTTAGATAGGACTGGTAAGATAGAGATTGGGCGGTAATTGCATATATCGTCTTTACTGCCTGATTTATGAACTGGTATGACGACAGCTTTTTTCCAGCCAGATGGAAATGTACTAGACCTAATGGAGAGATTAATGAGATGGGTCAGTGGTTTGATTAATATTTTGCTGTGCGTTTTGAGAAAGGAGGTGCTCATATTGTAGATATCATTAGTTTTTGAGTTTGACAGTGTTTTAACAATACCAGCAATTAACTCCTCATTTACCTCATCGATGTGAAAAGTATCTGTTGGAAGTATGGAATTTGTGTTGTTGAGCACATTTGGCAGCACAAAAATTTTTGTTAAGTCTTCCACAGAGCCCACAAAGTGTGAATTGAATTCATTTGCCAAAGTAGCCTTGTCACTGACGGTCTTGCCATTGATTCTAAGTTCCTTTACCCCCTTCTGATCGTTTTTTTTTATTAGTTAAGTTATTTAAATGCCTCCATAGGGAACTGTTGTTACCCTTTGCATGATCTATCAGTTTATTGTAATAAGATATTTTTGATTTTCGCAGCTCATGTACCACTTTATTTCTTAAACTTTTGTACACAAGGTGATCATTTTGTAGTTTGGAGGTTAGTGATGTTTTCAGTGCATAGTCTCGCCTCTTCATAAGTTTTCTTATTTCATTATTTAACCATGGTAGGCTAATCTTCTGTTGTCTACTTTTAATTTGCTTTGAAAATTTTTCTATAGACTTTGTGATTGTTGCAGTTATAAAATTACAACAATCATCTACTTCACATGTTGACATGAGCTGCTCCCAATTTTGATTCTCTAAGTAATGTTCAAACTCCTCATTTTTTGATTTGGGGATAATAAAATTTGATTTGTCAATATCGACTCCCCCAAAATACTGTAGTCGCTTTTTAGTAAGTTTCCTGACAGCAAGAACCATGTTATGATCTGAGAGACCAGTTACAAGATTATAGGTTCTGGTTATTCGTTCTGGTTTATTAGTAAATACCATGTCAATAAGTGTTCTGGATTGTTTGGTTATCCTGGTGGGTCCTTTGATGATTTGCTGGTAATTAAATTTAGTCATGAGGCTTTTCAGTTTTTGTTTGTCTTTTTTATCAGACCAGTTGATATTAAAGTCACCATGAATTATTGTTTCTCTGTTCTTCTCAAGTTGTTTAACCAGATCACTTAATTCATTATAAAAGGAAGAGTTGTGTGACGGTGGGTTGTACACTACTGCAATGTTGAAATTCATTACCGGAGAGAGACATACATTAACAGCTAAACATTCAAGTGAAGTATTCAAATCAACCAGTTGACATTTATTTTTCTCTTTGATGTAAATTAAAACACCTCCTCCCCTCCCTTATGATTCAGCGGTGCAAAATTGTCTTAAATCAGTTGAAAAAACACAGACAACTTCCAAAAAAATTATTTTTGTTATGTTGTGTTATTAATTTCAAAGCACTTCTTTTACATGAGTAGAATTTCTGGTTACTATACCCACCTGATCATATAATGTAAGTATGCATGAGTACATTAATAATAATAAGTTTATTTATAGAGCACTTCTCACAGAGAGTCACAAAGTGCTTAACATGGTAGAAAACAAAATAAAAACACAGGCACATAAAACAGTAAAAAAAAACAAAGTAGACAGTAAAAGCACATAAAAATACAATCAACACATAGCTAGTTAAAAAGCCAGGCTAAAAAGGTGGGTCTTTAGTTGCTTCTTAAAAACACCAATGGAAGGTGCGGATCTAAGTTCAAAAGGCAAGGAGTTCCACAGTCTGGGAGCAACAGCAGCAAAGGCTCTATCGCCTTTGGTTCTGAGCCTAGTGCTAGGGACTACCAATAGATTCTGATGGGAAGACCTGAGAGACCTGCTGAGCTGGTGTAGAGAGAGCAGGTCACTAATATAAAAAGGTGCCTCTTCATGAATGGCTTTGTAAGTAAGAACAAGAACTTTAAAATCAATTCTACAATTTACAGGAAGCCAATGCAAGGAGGCCAAAACAGGAGTGATATGACACAATCTACTGGACTAACTGTAGGCGGTGTAAAGAGGATTTGCTAAGACATGTGAAGAGAGCATTACAGTAGTCCAAATGTGAAGAAACAAAGGCATGAATAATGATTTCTAACTGACTGTAGGAAACCAATGACCTAATTTTGGATATATTCCTAAGGTGGAAAAAACAACTCTGGGTCAGAGATTTGACATGCTGATCAAAACTCATCGACTGATCGAAAATGACACCAAGATTTTTTAGATTAGACCGTACGTTAGTGCTTAATGAACCAATGCTATTAACCAACTTAGGAATTAGATTATCAGGTGCTACAATAAGGACTTCAGTTTTATCAGCATTAACTTGCAAAAAGTTACTAGACATCCAGTCCTTAATTGCAGACAGACAATCATGAATAATTTTTAAATTGTCAACATGGTCAGGCTTAAAAGAGAAAAGTAGCTGTAAATTGTCAGCGTAGCAGTGATAAGACACACCTTTAAATTAGCTAATGATAGAACCAAGTGGCAGCATATACTGTATAGGGCAAATAAAAGCAGACCCAGAATAGAACCCTGAGGCACCCCACAGGTTAAAGGAGCAGAGTCAGATGAATAAGAGCCAATAGGCAGGGAAAAAGTCGTAACAGAAAGGTAGGAGAAAAAAAATCGAGAGGTTTTCCAGAAATACGTACACAATCTGTAAGCCTCTGTAACAAAATAGAATGATCAATAGTATCAAATGCTGCAGTAAGATCTAATAACACTAAAACAGAGCATTTGCCAGAGTCTGATGACATTAAAATATCATTTGACACCCTGAGAAGAGTGGTCTCTGTCGAGTGTTTCTGACGAAAACCTGACTGAAATTTGTCGAAAATATTGTGTTCAATCAGAAAGTCAGTGAGCTGCTTGGCAACAACTTTTTCTAAAAGCTTAGAAATAAAAGGAAGCTTAGAAATTGGCCTGAAGTTTTTAAAAACAGATGGATCAAGGTTAGTTTTTTTTTTAAAAGTGGCTGCACAACTGCATGTTTAAAATACGAGGGTACACAACCAGATTCAAGTGAACTATTAATGATATTAACCAAAGACGCACCCACTGAGCCAATTACCTCTTTTAACATTGAGAAAGGCAAAATATCTAAAACGCAGGAGGAGGATTTCACGGAACTCACCAACATTAACAAATCCTCAAAAGAAACTGGGGTAAAATCACTTAAAAAGGCCTGTCTGTTAGGACAATCAAGGATTAGGGGAAAGGAATGAGTAAAACCAGCCCTAACAGCAGTGGCCTTGTCAACAAAAAAGGAAAGACACTTGTTACAGTCATTACATGAATAAACAGGGGGAGCAGAACTGACAGGATTAACTATACTGTCTATTGTGCTGAAGAGGATCTTTGAATTGTTACTATTGGAGGAGATGATGTTGGAAAAATAAGAAGTTCTTGCCATTTTTATCATATTGTTAAATTCAATTAACAGCTCCTTAAGGTACAATCGATGCACCTCAAGTTTAGTGGACTTCCACAGTCTTTCCACCCTCCGACATTTACGTCTAAAACAACAGAGATCATCACTTAACCAGGGGGATGAATTAACAGCACGGACAGTCCTGGTTTTAAAGGGAGCAACTACATCTAAGATGCTTGAACAGTGTGAGTTAAGACCAAGCTCTCAGTCTGCTATTACTACATTATATATACATTATATTATAATACATACATATACACACACACACACACACACACACATATATATATATAAGATAAGATAAGATAAGATAAGCCTTTATTAGTCCCACAAAGGGGAAATTCCAGGATTGCAACAGCACAGGGATAGCAACACTCAGAGCAATAATCAGAAGGCAAGAAAAAACATCTACTAAACATATGTCCATATTACTATAAATATATACTGTATATATAGACACACAGTGCAGAGCATTATGGTTGGTTGGTGAATGTGCAGCAGAAAGTCTAAGCTCTCTCTCCGCGGATGCAGCGGGCCAGCTGGAAGTCTTTGGGCATGATGGTGACCCCCTTAGCGAAGAAGAGACCACCAGGTGGGCCTCGCTGGTCTCCTGCAGAGCCATGACGGCGAAGCTCAGAAAACGCGGGACGGTCTTGAAGAAATATATATAAAATATATATATATATATATATATATATATATATATATATATATATAATATTACTACATTACTATTATGAATGTTTTTTTCTTCCCTTCCCTACTCTCTCAATGGAAAAAAAACGAAACACTAGAATAAAAATACAAAAAATACACATATTTTTGTCATTTCTGTAAACCATGACAAAAAAAAAAAAATCCTGCAAAACAAAACATGGCACTTGATATTTTTGAACCTGTTTGTATACCACTATAGACAGAGAGAGAAGCTGAATTAGACAGAGCTCAGAGAGGGAAAGATGAGACAGAAGAGAGGAGCCAAGGAGAGGAAAGTGTTCAGGCAGAGGGTCCAGGAGAGGTGAGAGCAGAGGAAGGAGAGAAGGATGACACCAGTAAAAAGTCCAAACACAGGACATCTGGGTGGGACCCCAACTGGCCCAATATTCCAGTATTCAAGCCTCGGTTGTACAATACTTCAAATGGTAAGTTCCACATGCAAAGTTACTGTGCAAAATTTTAAAAAGAATTAACATATTCCAGTAACAGTCATGTCATATGTTTACTGCCCCCCTCGTCCCCGGGGAAAAATATGTTGCCACTGCGCCGAGGTCTTTCAGCCAGAGGAAACACTGCACATGCACACACACACACACGTACACACACATATGTCTCTCTGTTCTTTTACAGGTGCAGATACCAGACTTGTGATGAGACATTTTCAGTAGAAGAAACAGTTTGTTTTCTGTTTGTTTCAGTTATGTCAGTTTGTTTTTTCAGTTTACCTTTTGAGTCAATCACTGCAATCAAATGATTTCTGTAACTGTCAGTGAGACTTCTGCACCTCTCAGCAGGTATTGTGGCCCACTCCTCATGAGCAAACTGCTCCAGTTGTCTCAGGTTTGAAGGGTGCCTTCTCCAGACGGCATGTTTCAGCTCCTTCCACAGATGTTCAATAGAATTTAGATCAGGGCTCATAGAAGGCCACTTCAGAATAGTCCAGTTCGCTCTTAGTCATTCTTGGGTGTTTTTAGCTGTGTGTTTTGGGTCATTATCCTGTTGCAAGACCCATGACCTGCGACTGAGACCAAGCTGTCCGACACTGGGCAGCACATTTCTCTCTAGAATACCTTGATAGTCTTGAGATTTCATTGTACCCTGCACAGATTCAAGACACCCTGTGCCAGATGCAGCAAAGCAGCCCCACAACATAGCAGAACCTCCTCCATGTTTCACAGTAGGGACAGTGTTCTTTTCTTGGTATGCTTCATTTTTGTGTCTGTGAACATAGAGCTGATGTGCCTTGCCAAAAGGTTCCAGTTTTGTCTCGTCTGTCCATAGGACATTCTCCCAGAAGCTTTGTGGCTTGTCAGCATGCAGTTTGGCAAATTCCAGTCTGGCTTTTTTATCATTTGTTTTCAACAGTGGTGTCCTCCTTGGTCGTCTCCCATGAAGTCCACTTTGGCTCAAACAATGATGGATGGTGCGATCTGACACTGATGTACCTTGACCTTGGAGTTCCCCATGAATGTGTTTAGAGGTTGTTCTGGGCTCTTTTGTTACCATTCGTATTATCTGTGTCCTCCTGTGGCCACATCCAGGGAGGTTGGTTACAGTCCTGTGGATCTTAAATTTCTGAATAATATGTGCAACTGTAGTCACAGGAACATCAAGATGCTTGGAGATGGTCTTATAGCCTTTACCTTTAACATGCTTGTCTATAATTTTCTTTCTAATCTCCTGAGACAACTCTCTCCTTTGCTTCCTCTGGTCCATGTTTAGTGTGGTACACATCATGTCACCAAACAGCACAGTGACTACTTGTCACCCTTTAAATAGGCCGACTGACTGATTACAAGTTTGTAGACACCTGTGATGTTAATTAGAGGACACATCTTGGTTGAACATGTCCCTATGGTCATATTATTTTCAATCTTTTCTAGGGGGACCATCATTTTTGTCCAGGCCTGTTTCATGAGTTTGTTTTTTAAAATAATTCTGTTGAACCACAATTCAAAAGCATTGTCTGATTTTCATTGGTTAATTTTCATAGAATTTTTATTTATTACCACTTTTGTCAGATTCAAGTTATTTCTGTGACCATTGTGGGTTTTTCTTTCATTAACAGAGGGGTACCAACAATTTTGTCCACATCTATGTACTATATAAAGCTCCTTGTGACAAAAAAAAATCTCTGGCACAATAAGGGAAGCAGGTTTCTGTTCTGCTCACCTAGCTGGTGGACAAGACAAAGGGGAAAAGAAAAATAAAGTGTTTTCTAAGTTAACTCCATAGTAGTACTGTTAGCCCTGAAGCTAACACATTTGGCTGAGAAGCTCTGGGTGGGCACTGGCTTGATATCACAGCCAGTAGAGTGGATTATCTGTCAGTGATGTGGGGAAATGGAAACTGGAGGAGCTACAGCAGCTTCTGCCAAACTGTGAAGAGAGATTTGAACATTTTGACTTTCATCATGTGACCTAAGAAATCATTTTAGGAGGCAAAGCCAACCATGTCTGAGCGAATGGGACCTTTAAGGCTCCAAAATGGGTTTTGTGACCCCTGCTCCCTGTCAAAACAACAACATGTGATGCTGTGGATGAAAATGTTCACCTGGATTTATAGAGCAAGGCTGTAGAACACAGCAGGGTCTCAGCGTCTCTCTCCAGGCTTCTTTTTCTCCCCTGACTGTAGACGAACTGCTGAGGGTTTTTTTCCTCTTCCAGGATTTGCATCTGATTCAAAACCAAACTGAGTGCCAGCCGTCGGCACGCTACCCGCAGCCATTACACTGCCTCCTATTGTTCCAGCAGAGAGGAAATGGCTGAATAAAAATGAAGTGGCTTCATATTTTTTTGGAGGTCTGCATAATTTCCAATGATGTTGCTCTTCTCTTGGCTTTTTATTGAAAACAGGAGCAGGTGTGAACTCGGCGGACGTCTGCCAAGGTTATCAATTTCATAACAGTTATTAGTCCCCAAACTGGTCTGCCGGGCCGGGCTGGGCCGGGCCTCTCCATCAACACAGAGTCCATTACAGCAGTGTTAACACACACAGACCCACGCCGCCGCCAACACCATCCCTGCTGCCAGCCGCCGGCGTCTGCGGCGTGCCATAAAAGCCCAAATCTGTCCATTTGTTCTGCGCTCCTTCTGCATGACAACAACAATAACTCGGCCGCCTTTAAACGCACAATTACAGAGAAGGGCTCTCGGGCACACGGGCTGATGGCCCACTCGGCTCCACTCGCTCTAGCGTTTACATGTTGCAATTTGTCGGAGCGTTCCTCAGAATCTGTCGAGCGCCCGTATCCGCCTGCACGTGGTTGTTGGTGTATGTTCGTTACGTAAGTCGACACTCGTTTCCTCTGAAGTGAGCCGGTCTGTCTCTCGGGGGAACAGAAATAAAGCTGTGCAGACAATGGAGTGGATATAAAAAGGATCTAAGAGTGTTCAGTGGTGACACGTTTTAGAGCAGAGCTTTATTCTGGAATCTGTGGTGGCTTATTCACACGTTTCTGCTCTCATCACCCACTTGTGGAAGAATTTACATTCTTTTTTTGTAGCATGATTAAAGCTTTTGATATCCAATTAGCATGAGTTTTTCATTCCTTTTTAGATCGCAGGAGGTTTACCAGCAGGGATGTTTCTAGGCTTTGGGCTCTATGCAAGATTGTGTTTGGAGGGCCTGTTTTAGAGAAAAACACGGAAAAACAAACATGTCATCAGATAAGAAGGAACCGAGATTCCATCAGAACCATAAATGGAACCAAAACAGAAAAAAAAAACATGAACCAGGTGATGATGCTTATTTAACCACAGGGATGATGGGAAAAAAGAAAAAAAAGAACAAACGTGCAAAGATATGATCAAAAATGCTAATTTACTATTTAAAGTCACAAATTTACCATCAATGTGTTCTAAATTTAGAAATTGTGAGAAACAAAAACATTTCCAAGAAGAAAAAGTCATCAGTTTACAAGAATTAATAAAGCAATAAAATCACTAATTCATTAAAAATTGTTTTTACAAAAAAAAAACATGAATGTTGCAAATTTACAAAAAAGTTGCACATTTATGAATGAGTTTTAGAATTTGTAAATTTGAGAGAAAAAAGCTGCAAATTAACAAGAAAAAACAGCAATCTATGATAAAGATGCAAAATTAGAAGAAAAATTAACAAAAGTCACAAAAAGTTAAAATTTTACAAGAGAAAAACTGCAAATTCATAAGAAAAAGGTTGCAGATTTATGATAAAAAAAAACCCAGCAGATTCATGAGAAAAGCTGCAAATGTAGAAGAAAAACAAATTTATGATAAAGCTGTGAATTCAGAAGAAAAAAAAACAACAAATTAACAAGAAAAAAGTCACAAAAAGTTGAAATTTTATGAGAAAAAGGTGCAAATTGGCAATGAAAAAAGCATGGAGTGTGTGATGAGATGCTGGGAGGGATTTTAAGGGTCTGAACTCCTGCCCATAACAAAAACAGGAGCCCCCCCCCCCCCCAACACAATCTTTCATAGGACCCCCCCCCCCCAAAAAAAAAGCTGGAGGTGGTCCTGGTGAGTAGTGACCACAGAGCCCATAAGACAGACGATCATGTGACGGCGCCGCCACATCTGATGACATTTTCTGCTCTGATTTCAGCGTGTTTTCATGGACATAAAGAACACGTCTTCCTCTGGTGTCCCCAGGCTGGAGGACGCAGGATTTATATCTTCCCTCGTCCACATACGTATGTGGGTCCTTTTTTCTCTCCTCCTGCATCTTCATCCTGCTCTCCCATCCATCCATCCATCCATCCCCCTCTAGCCATCCATGCACATGCCACAGCAGTCATCCAGAATGCCCGGCAGCGGCTCAGCCGTGTGGAAAACGAGAACGCTGTCGACCAGCTATCCTCAACCGTCAAGAGTTCTTGGGTAAAAGTCGCCCTGAGGGCCGACGAGGTCAGTGCCCCCAACACGACCAAGAAGCTTGTTCTGCTGCAGAACATGTGGCGCTCCACTCCAACACCCATGCACGCCCACATGCTCTCCTGCTCCTCAGTCACCGTGGCAACAGATGAGTGAATTAATGCATTCGTTTGATTTGCAAATCAGAATTTCTGAACAAGTACATTCATTAATCCAAGTAAGGTGAAAGACGGGCTGGAGCCGGTCAGAAGTCTCTCCAAAGAAAAACCTCACCAAGACTTCGCAGAGGAGCTGGCAAACACCTCACTGTTGTTTCATCCAAGGCAGGAATGATGTCTTTACTTTCTCAGTACCCGGCGTAGCACACACCCAGACAGTATGTGAGCACACGCTCCACTGAGCAGCGATAGAAGGCCAGCAGCAGCTTCTGGTCCAGGTTGTGCTTCCTCAGGACACGGAGGAAGTGCAGCCGCTGCTGGGCTTTCTTCACCAGGGCCTTGGTGGTGACAGTCCAGGAGAGGTCAGAGGAGATGTGGGTGCCCAGGAACCTTTTTTTTTTTTTTTTTTTTTTTTTACTTATTTGTACCCGTAGGTAGACTTGGTTTGCAGTCTGGTGACAAGCCACCGGCTGCTGGTCACTGCGTGCGCGAGCGCCCTAAACCTACATGTTTTTGGTGTGCGGGAGGAAACCGGAGAAATCCCGGAGTAAACCCACGCAACACGGGGAGAACATGCAAACTCCACACAGCTCACTGTTGGTCGGGGGCTGGGATCGAACCCACGATCTCATGATCCCCGCGGTCCCCCGGCCGAGGGTAAAACTATGCTGCCACAGTGCTAAACCACTGCGCCACCGTGCAGCCCGTGCCCGTGCAACCCGTGCACGTCCACGTCCACGCGGTCACCATTTATGAGGGGGAGGGCAGGGTGGTCCTCTCTGTTCTTCCTGAAGTCCAGAATGAGTTCTTTGGGGGGTTTTTGGACATTCAGTTTCAGGTTGTTTGCTTGGCAACACAGCAGCAGATTCTCTACATCCGCCCTGTGCCTTCTCATCGTCGTTGGTGATGAGCCCGACCAAGGTGATGTTGTCCGCGTATTTCATGATGACGGTGGTTGGGTGGGTTGGAGTACAGTCAAAGATGTACAGGGAGTACAGTAGTGGGCTTAGCACGCAGCCTTGGGGGGAGCGAGTACTGAGAGACAGTGTGGAGAAGTGGTGGCGACCAAGTCTGACTGTTTGTGGGCAATTGGTGAGAAAGTTCTTTATCTAATAAAGGCTTATCTTATCTTATCTTATCTTATCTAGGAGTGGGTGGGGGGGATCTGGAGGAGGTGCAGTTTGTTGATCAGCATATCTGGGATGATGGTGTTAAAAGCTGAGTTGTAGTCCACAAAGAGCATCCTCACGTAGCTCTGTGGGTTCTCCAGGTGGCTGAGCACTCTGTGGAGAGTGGTGGTGATGGAGTCTTCTGTAGACCAGTTCTCCCTGTAGGCGAACTGGTGGGGGTTGAAGGAGGGGGGGAGACAGTCCCTGATGTGCTGGGCACCTGTTGCTCAAAACACTTCATGACTACAGATGTGAGTGCTATGGTTCTGTAGTCATTCAGGCTGTCAATTTGGGGATGGGGATGATGGTGGAGGCCTTGACGCTGGAGGGGACAGTGGCGTGCATCAGGGCGTGTGTCAGGGACAGGTTGGACAACTTGGTCAAGATACCTGCCAGCTGGTCTTCGCATGCTTTGACCACCACTCCTGGGATGCTATCTGGTCCAGCAGCTCTGTGGGGGTTCACTGCTCTCAGTTGCCTCCTCACTTTGTGCACCTGTGGGGGGGGGGGGGGGGTGAGCTCAAACTGGGCAGAGAAGCTGTTAAGCTCCTCTGCCAGAGTGAGGTTGCTGTCTAATGTTGGGGACCCTGGCCCCTGTAGTTGGTGAGGGTCTGGATGCCTCTCCACATCTGTCAGCAGTTGTTGTCTGTGAGGAAGCCCTCCACTTTCCTCCTATAGGCGTTCTTAGCGAGTTTTATGCCTCTCCTGAGGTTGGGTCTGGCAGTGCTGTACAGAGAGCTGTCTCTCTGTCTGAAAGCTGAGTTGAGCTCTGATCAGAGCCTGGACTTCACTGGTCATTGAGGATTTGCAGTTTGGAAAGACCAGGATGTGTTCGGATACTGTCACATTTTCTACACAGAATTTGATGTAGAAAAGGACAGATTCAGTGTAGGATTCCAAGTCCTGCTGTTCAAAGATGCTCCAATCCGTGTAGACAAAGCAGTCTTGTAGCTGGAGGAGAGCGTTTTCAGGCCAGGTTTTAAATGTTTGTTTAATTGGGGGTGGGATTCTTCCTCAGGGGGGTGTAGGCAGGTATTAAAAGCAGAGAGCGCTGGTCTGATTTTCCAAGATGGGGGAGGGGGGTGGCTCTGTAGGCATGCTTAATGTTGCTGTAAACATGATCCAGTGTCCTTTCCCTTCTTATGGGACACTTAACATGTTGGTGGAATTTGGGGAGTACAGTCTTTAAGCATGCTTGTTAAAATCCAATACAATCATGTGGACTGCATCAGGGTGCTCTCTTTGCTGCCTGCTGACAATGTGCTGGAGGTGGTTGAGTGCTAAGCTACCATTAGCATCTGGAGGAATGTAAACAGCTGCTACAATTACTGCTGTTAGCTCGTGGGGAAGATAAAAAGACCTACACAGGAAGGACATGGCCTCTAAGTCCAGTGAACAGTGGATTTGAACTATTCTGCTGTCATTACAGCAAGTTTGAAGCACATAAACACAGAGCCCGTCACCTCTGCCCTTACCGGAATTGGCGTTGCAGCCCAAACGGAGTGTAGTTTGGCTGGGTAATTCCACAGTGGAATCTGGGATAAGTGGATGAAACCAAGATTTGGTCACAATCAGAATACAACGGTCCCGGGCGTAGCGATTGTAGGGGATCTCAGATCGCAGCTTATCCATTTTGTTGGTGAGGGATCTGGTGTTGGTGAGAAAAACTGAAGGTAACGGTGGTTTGGTGCGTAGATTGTGCAGCTGGGCACGGAGGCCAGCCCTGCAGCCTCATTTCTGCTTCCTCTCTTGGCGCTGTCTGTGCCTCTTGCTGGGCCTGATAACAATCCACGAAGTGCCCAAAAGTTTGGCGATCTCCTCAGGGATGTGGTGGTGATTGCTGGAATGAGCACTGGAGATGTCGGAGTTGAGTTGGCAACCAATGCCTAGAAGTTACTGGCAACTGTAGGTAATTAGTCTGTCACAGAAGGAGCACAGCAGAAAAATCACAGAAAAGATCTCAGTCGTCTGGAGTGTCTAGGTGTTTATTTTTAAAAAAAGCTTGAAAATGAGCCCATTTCCCCAACCATAACCATTACGTAGACATCCCATCCCCCACCCACCTACGGCGCTCCGTGCACCACAAAACAGATGGAAATTTACAGGAAAAACTCACAAATTTTTGAGAAAAAAGTTGTAAATATGAGGAAAGAAATGAAAATTTAGAGAAAAAAGTGAAAAATTTACAAGAAAAAAATGCAAATTTATGAGAAAGAAGTCATACATTTTTAAGAAAAAAGTCACAAATTCTTTTTAAATTAAATTACCCTTTATTGTCATTCAACTGTACAGCCAATCATGTACAGTAGAACAAAATTGTGTTTTTCCTATCTACAGTGTTAATCACAGACACCCCATGTGTAGAATCAGAGGGCCGCTGCCATGCAAGGCGCCGCCACAGATTTCCTTCCTCCATTCCATTACTGCTGAGCACCAAGCTGGACGGCAGAAAGTTCCACTTTTATATGGTCTTCGGCATGACCCGGCCGGGATTTGAACGCCTGCCTCCCGGGTGTGGGGCGGATGCTCTACCAACTGAGCCACCACTCCGGTGGCTTTTTGAAAAAAGCGGCAAATTTATGAGAAAAAAAATTGAAAATTTAGAGGAAAAGATGCAAATTTACAAGAAAAAAGTTGAAAATTTAAAGGGAAAAAAAAATCACAAATTTTTAAGAAAATAAATTAAAATATACATGGAAAAGGTTCCAGATTTACAAGAGAAAAAAAAAAAACCAAACACCTGAAATGTTATTTTGTCTTTTGGGGTCAAATCAAACCTTTAAAGTTACCAGGCTGCACCTTCAACAGAGTAATCACAGAAAACCCTTACTGGAACGACCCCTCCAGCCTGGCGGTGACATTTTGAATTGTACATGTTGTTGAATTTGCACCCCCCCCCACCCCCCCGGAGCCTGAACTTCTCTCTCTGCAGGTGTCCTACCACAGCCAGGCCCCGGCATGCTCCCGCCGGCTCCCCCCGCAGAGCTCCGGGCTGTGCTGGAGGAGCTGTTTATACACTGTTGGGTTTCCCATGGATGTACTGCCCCCCCTCTGAGGACACCCTGGGGTGACCCCACACCCCACACACATGAATCAAGCCTGGGGGCTGCAGGGAACTCAGGAGCAGCTGGGTGAGACCAAAGGAACCTTCATAAGAACCAAGAAGTATCACCAAAAAAGGATGAAAATCTACAGGAAAAAAAGTATTAAATTTAAGAGAAAAAAAGTCACAATTTTTTAAGAAAAAAGTCACCATTTTTTTTTTAGAATTCTCAATTTTGTTGTATTGTTTTTTTTAACAATGGAATGACAATAAAGGCACTTTGACTTTGAGAAACAAAAGTTGCAAATCTATGAAAAAAGTTGAAAATTTACAGGAGAAAGTTACAAATTTATGAGAAAAGAATTAAAAAAAACATGAGAAAAAAATACAAATTTACAAGAAAAAAATGAAAATTTATGAGAAAGAAGTTATAAAATTTTAAGAAAAAAGTAAATTTTTTTAAGAAAAGAGCTGCAAATTTATGCAAAATTTATGTGAAAAAATTTACAAATTTACATGAAAAAGTTAAGAATTTGGAAAAAGTGCAAATTAATGAATAAGATGTCACAATTTTGAAGTAAAAAGTCACATTTTTTAAAAAAGTTGCAAATCTATGAAAAAAAAATGAAAATCTATGAGGAAAAAAATGAGAATTTACAGAAAAAAGTAGCAAATTTACAAGAAAAAAAATGCATATTTATGAGGTCATATTTATGAGATCATAATAGAATTGGGGCGGCGCGGTGGTGGAGTGGTTAGCACTGCGGCAGCACAGCAACTCACCCTTGGCCGGGGGATCCTGGGTTTGATCCCAGCCCCCGACCAACAGTGATCTGTGTGGAGTTTGCATGTTCTCCCCGTGTCTGCGTGGATTTACTCCGGGATTTCTCCGGTTTCCTCCCACAGGCCAAAAACATGCAGGTTAGGTTAACTGGCATCAAACTGGGGATTCTAAATTGTCCTTAGGTGTGACTGTGAGAGTGAATGGTTGTCTGTCTCTCTGTGTTGGCCCTGCGATGGACTGGTGATCTGTCCAGGGTGGACCCTGCCTCTCACCCAGAGATGCTGGGATAGGCTCCAGCCCCCCCGCGACCCGAAAAGGATTAAGTGGAAGAAGATGGATGAATAACAGAATTGCAGAAGTTTGGTGAAATAACACTGAATGACCATTGCCACTGTTTTTATTGGTGTGGAGGAAAGTGTCATAATGACTCATTAAAGAAAAGACGGAGCGTATTCTGACGAGTGGAGCAATAATCCTCCCTGAATTCTCATTTACATAAAACAGCAATTAGCCCGAGATTAAACTGAACGATAGCATGCTGCTTCAATCGCTTGGCTCCTCAGTCACGGCTACAGCCAGAGGAAAACATGCTAGTGAGTATTCGGAGTTAAATCTCAGTCCCACCGTCTGTCTGCTCACTATAGGTGGAGCTCAAATGCAGAAAAGGAGACAGAAGGACAGAGAGCTGCTGCCTCCGCACATCTGACCCCTGCCGCATCGCAGAAAGTCCAAATATAAAACCTTCATCATGCAAAACTGAGTTTGCTGGGGGTCACCTAAAGAGTACCCGCAGTAATAACGAGAAACAAGCCGGGACGACTCCTGTGGGCAGAAAACTCTCAGAGGTGAAGCAGGGGAGAAATGGAGTTTGACAAATAGGAGTCAGATGAGTTTCTGACATGGTTTAGAGTTTTTATGGTCGACTACAGCTGACGGAGTGACTATATTAGTGCTGTCACCCTGAGACCTACAGAGTTATGTTATGTGTAAATGTTTTGGCTTAATGGTGTAATGAAAGTGGAACAGCGGTGTGGTGCCTTACCTAAAGTCTGAAAACTGGGAAAGAAACAGAGCATCACGGAGACCAAAACTATGGTGTTGGCAGGACACAAAAGGAGAGGAGATGAGCACACAACCAGGAGTGCATCAGCTAGCGGCTAACACCGTGCACAGTTCACCCACGAGCAGACAGGACACTGATGAATGGTAAAACTAAAGGAGGAACTGTGCGTTTTTGAACTCCTCAGCTCATTAATAGCACATTTAGCACTAGCTAAAATGAACCAACAATAATCACCAGGCTCATTAATAACAGAGTAAACGACAGTCCCAGTAACTTTTTAATATGACCCTTCTCTCTTATCTCCTTGTTTTTTGTTTTTTCTCTCATCTCTTTGTCCTATGTCCTGATTGGTGGAGCCTTGAGCACTTTTATCATGTTTATAGTCAGCTTCATGTGTGCCTGTGTTTGTGTTCACGTTGAATGTAATTGTGGTTTGTAAATATGGATGTCACCTGACTGCAAAACAAGTCTACCTACGCGTACAAATAAAGAACCTGAACCTGACTAAACCTCCCCACAATTCCAGAGTCAGTCTTCAAGGTTGTCCAGGATTTTCCACAGTATTAACTGTCATAAGCCAACCGCAATCACAAACTAAACAACTCGCCATAACAGCTGTGTGGTTCTCCACAGGTTCCCGTCAGCCTGGCGCCCATTATTACTCCCGATCCTCCTCTGCTCCTGGACCCTCTAACAGCTTTGTCATGATCAGGCTGTGGTCCCTCACGGGAAGTCCTGACTGGCAGGGACCGGCCAGCTGATGTTTCTGAGGAGGGGCAGAAACTGCCTGAAAAGTTCTGAGGAGGAACAGAAAACCGTCTCGGTTTAAATACCTGTTGATTCCCAGCCAGCATGTCCATGTGGGCCCACCACAGGTTAAACTGGGCTGTCTTCAGGGTCCATGTGGGATTGTCCACGGGTTCCATGTTGGTCCCACTGGGTCTGCCCACATGGACTTGACCCGTTTACCTCTTTTCAACTGATTTTCTCAGAAATGTTTGGCTTTCTTGTAAATTTGTGACTTTTGATTTGATATATTTTTCTTGAAAATGTAAAAATTTCTCATATATTTGCAACTTTTTTTTTTACTGTAAACGTGCAACTTTTTCTGATAAATTTGATTTTTTTTTCTTGTAAACTTGCAACTTTTTTCCTTCTAAATTTGGTAGTTTTTCTTGTAAAATTATGACTTTTTTCTTGCATATTTGCCAGGTTTTTCTTGTAATTTTGGAACTTTCTCATAAATTTCCCACTTTTTTACTGTAATCCTGCAACTTTCTCTCATAAATTTGTTACATTTTTCCTTCCAAATTTGCTATTTTCTTATAAATTTGTGACTTTTCCCATAAATTTGTGACATTTTTCTTGTAAATTTGGAACTTTCTAAAAAATTTTCAATTTTTTTTCACTATTAACTTATAGCTTTTCCTCATAAATTTGGGACATTTTTCTCATAAATTTTCAATTTATTTACTCATATATTTACTATTTTTTTCTCAAACATCTGTGACATTTTTCCTGTAAATTTTCATCTGTTTTGTGGTAAATTGGAAACTTTTTCCCTGAAAAATTTCACCTTTTTTTTTTTTTTTTTTACAGATTTACAAATCTGTTTTCTAAAAAAAAAAAAATTGACTTTTTTCCTTTAAAATTTGTGACTTCTTTCTCATAAATTTTCAATTTATTTACTCATATATTTACTATTTTTTCTCAAACATCTGTGACATTTTTCCTGTAAATTTTCATCTGTTTTGTGGTAAATTGGAAACTTTTTCCCTGAAAAATTTCACCTTTGTTTTTTTACAGATTTACAAATCTGTTTTCTAAAAAAAAAAATTGACTTTTTTCCTTTAAAATTTGTGACTTCTTTCTCATAAATTTGCATTTCTTTCATGTTAAATGTTTCTGTATTTTTCCTCATAAATTTGTGACTTTTTTCTTGTAAATTTGCTAAAATTTTGTAAGTTTATAACTCTTCAACTAATTTTATTATTTTTTTCTTGTAAATTTGTAGCATTTTTCTCCTACATTTTCACTTTTTCTCATGAATTTGCCACTTTTTTCTAGTAAATTTGTGATTTTTTTTTCCTGTAAATTTTCTACTTTTTTTTGTAAATTTGTCACTTTTTTCTCATAAATGTTGACATTGTTTCCACAGTTCTGTGACTTTTTCCTCCTAACTTTGCCGATGGCACCAGTGTTACTGAAACCTCCTTTAAACCCACATGGGCTCAGATGAGTTGAAAGTGGGGAACCAGATGATCCGCTCACCTGCACCACAGGTGAAGTCCATGTGGACAAACCCACATGGACCCATAAGACAGCCCAGTTTTAACCTTTGCTGGGGCCCACGTGGACATGATGGCTTGGTTGTATCAAAATATAACTAAGCTGGTGTTGTTAACGTGAGAATTTTTTTAAAAGTCTGCAAAATAAACACTGAAATGCATATAAAACCCAAAAGCTCCAGTACTGTACCAAGTTCTAACGAGGCAGAAAGGTGAGTCTCATATCTAGGAGCCCCAGTGTAATAATATGAAGACAGCAAAGTTCCTTAGATGGTATGGGTTTTGCCATGCACACAGATGTCTCTATATCAGCAGCACAGGTGAAGGACCTATTCAGCCTGTAGTCAAACAGAGTTATTTTCCTCTGCTCTATAATTCTATGTATCAGTTCAGGTTATTCTAGTGTGACTTGTTATTTGTGCAGAAAACTGCTGTAGAGCCGTCAGCCTTCTCCTCACTAGACTGTAACAAGATGGCAGTCATCCTGCGGCGCCGGGAGCATAAAGAAATACATTTGGAAAAACTCAGCAGAAATGCCTCTTTTCAGAAATTATGATCACACTGTGAGGCCTTTCATGTCGGTGCTCGTTTCTGCCTGCGTCTGCCAACCAAAGAAAGGAAAAGAAAAAAGAAAAGGCTACATGGTCTAACATTATTACAGCTCGAAGGAAATGTGAGGATCCTTCTACACCGGGGGGGTGGGGGGTGGGGGGCTGGCACTGGCAGGTGGAATTCAGCAGAAATCGACCCCACTCTGTTGTTTTAGACATGTGAGCATTTTTGCTCCATTTCTGCATATCTCTGGTAATTCACCCGGACAGGTCTGTTTAGGCTAATGTGCTGCCATCATTAAGTGATCGTACGTAACAACGCAAACGCTCCACACACGTGTTCTATGCAGTCAAATGTCAACAGGAAAAAAATGAAAGATGGAGCACCAATCTGAAAACACGAATGGAATCACAGATGTTTGTAAGGATGAACTCTGACCTCTTGCATGAAGTTGGCAACACAGCCAATGACAAACAGACAGGAAAGTATAACGTGAAGCATGTGGACTGTTTGTGTTGGCCGTGAGAGATCTGTGAAGTAGTAACAGCTTAGGCACCCGCAAATCTGCACATCTGGTTTAGAGGTCCTGAAAACTGTTGAACTCCAACTGAATCTCCATTATCTCAGCTATGTGTTTTTGGTAGTAGCAGCTGCTACCCTTATTTATCACCATAAAACAGTTAAAACATTTAAAAACATCTATATCAATTAGAGTCTGAATTTTATCTGGAACAGTACAAAACTTTACTCATTTACACATACCAACATCCTAATTGTGCTAAATTTGTTTCACTGATGTCCATGAGATATTCACTATATTAAACTCCAAAAACAATTGGTAGCATCCAGGCTAGGCTAACACCTACCCAGACTCCAAGTCTGATGGACTGGCTCAAGTTTAAAATGGACCAGACCAGTTCGAGTGGAGAGAAAGATGAAAGGAACTTGGATAACCAGGATTACAGCTGAGGTACACAGAAGAGAAGATCGTCTCTGGGGGAACAACACTGACCTTTGGAACAGATGGGCCACAACAGCAGAAGACCTCAACTGGTGCCAGTCCTGTCAGCTAAGAACTGAGGCCACCAGAAAAGGACAATAGAATATTGGAAAAAGGTCGGCTGGTCCGAGTCTCGATGTGTGCTGCAATACTGTGACAGTGTTGCATGCAAGGGCCATCATGGACGTCCAGCCAACACATGTGCAGCACATCAGCATGGACTGGTACCTCTGAGGAACAGCTCCAGAACTTTGATGGATCTATGCCATGAAGAACTGAGGCAGTAACAGAAAGACACAGTTATTAAGGTGGCCTGTGAGAGTGTGTTGAAAAAGGCTGATTTTAGTTGATGGTTTCCATGGGAACTATCATGGATGTAAACCTGCCTGTCTGTTGCATAACTGTGATGCCTCATCATCTGATTCTGTTACCTTCAAGGAAGGAACATACGACACATACGGCCATTATAATAATAAAACCCCAATGGACGGAATAATAAGGATTAAACAAAGACGGAGCAGCTGAGATGATCTCCTCACACTCATATCCATCACTAAAATACTGTAACTACACATTAACAGATTTATTCCCTACGGTCTCCTGCGTGTTAACAGCAGGTTTTCCTAAATTCACAAAAACCTCCTGAAATGGGCTCTGCCCATCCATCCCGGAGGACAGAAACTCTCCACTGACAAGGTGACAAATTCATTTGTTTTTTGTTTTTTTGGGTGGGGGGTGGGGGGTGAGGGTTAGCAGCTCTTTAAGCTGGGCCCTGGACGCTTTGACAGCAGACTCGCTCACACCAAGCTGCTCAGCAAAATAAAACAACACCTTCACCTCCACTTCACTGCCGGGGACGGGATGAGATCTGAATTTTAATAAAAGACCAATATCAGGTGGATAGAAGCAATATTTTCACAGGGAGGAAGGAGAAAGGACTGAGACACACAAAAGAAGAAGAAGAAGAATCAACTGACTGAACTTATTCAGGATGGAGACAACATCGCTGCTGTTCTGACGAGAGGAAACTGAAGCACTGACCAATCAGCTGCAGCCTCTGTGTGTTTGTATCGTTCTTCAGCAGGTTTTAAATTCACATCCAGATGGAGAATTTAAGCAGAGTTTGATGGCCCACCTTCAGGATCTAAAACAGGGGTGTGCAACCTGCGGCCCCGAAGCCACGGGAGGCTTTTTATCCATGACCGGTGACTGCTGAAATAAAATGAAATCAGATAAAAGAAAGTAAGATAAAATAACATGAAAACATAAAACAAAATAAAATCAACCAAAATAAGATAAAATATGACGAAATAAAATAAAATATATTAAAATGAAATAAAATCTGGTAAAATAAATCAAAGTAAAATCAAATCAAACAAAATAAAAGATAAAATAAAATAAAATTGGCTAAAATAAAACAAAATAAATAAAACAAATTATTACAAAGTAAGATAAAATAAAATGAAAACAAAACAAAATAAAATCAAACAAAATAAGATAAAATAATGACAGATTTACGAGCTAAGAGTCACATTTTATAGAGGGGCTGCAAATTATGAGAAAATGAGATTTTTTTTTAAGAAGAATAGCTCTTCCCAACTGCCAAATCACCAGGAATTACCAGGAAAAAAGAACATTCACAGGGTTCAATCTGAGTAAAAAAAATGTGCTAAAGTCTTGGTAAGAGTCACCAGTTTGCAACCCCCCACCCCCCACCCCCACCACCACCACCACCAAAAAAAAGCTGCAAACTGAATAGAAAACATCCCAACATTTAAGATAAAAATTCACATATAATAATAATAATTTTGTTATTATTATTATTATTATTATTATTATAAAATTTAATCAGTAAAAGTTTAAAAAAAAGTTGCTTTTGAAATTAATGTATTATTGCTTTAAATTCCCTGCACAGTCAGGGAATATATATATATAATATATATAATATAGCTCATGTGAATTTTAAAGTGTTTTTTTTTTTTTTCTGAATGTGACAATAAACCATCCTTGATGCTTTAAAAGGAACTCAATAAAAAAAAAATCAGATTTTTTGACTAATAATTTTTTGTGAAAAATGTTGCAATTTTACCTGAAAAAAAATATAACAATTAAAAATACAACAAATTTTAAGAAGAAAATTGAAGATTTAGACCAAAAAAATCGCAAATTGAGGGGAAAAAAGACACCCACAAATATGCAAGAAAAAAGTCTCAAAATTTCTACAAATATTCTAAAATTTATTGAGAAACATGATGATTTTTAAGAGAAAATGGTAACAAAACTGACACTAAATGTGTTACATTTCTGCTGATCCTGATGTCGTCAGGATCAAAGATTTACGATTTTTTTTTTTAGGATAAAACCACTCTGATTGGCCGACGTTCTTATTTTCGCTCGGCTGTTTTATTTGTTTTATTCGGCCCATCGGCGGCAGCGTTCTCCGGTGGGAATCATTAAAGTTTGATCTGCCGTAATTCGATCCGGGTTAATCCAATCTCAGTGACACCCAGTCCTGACTGATACAGGAGTTTGCTCGTATTTCTACATTCTCTGTCGTGCTTCAGTGCATCTGCTGAGTTTAAACTCTACCATGATTTTTTAAATGCCTTAAAACTCGTTTTGTGTCCTCAGTTCCACCCCAGGCTAACTTGTAACGTCGTTCTCCTCACTGCTGCAGCTTCTCTTGTAAATTAGTTTGCTTTTTCTTTACTGTGAAGCACCTTAGATTGTGTTTTGCCTGAAAGATGGTTTATAAATAAAGTTGTGTTGACGTCCCACTTTTCGTCCATCACTCCAAATAGAAGAAAAAGTGACTTGGTTTATTCCCCAGACTTCAGTGGTGGAGCTCCAGGGTCTAAAGTCATTAACAGACAGACCTTTCATGGTTTAATTATTTTTGATGTGACAAGTTGTCAGAATATGCTGACAGCAGAGAGAATAAGGTCTCAGATTTAGAAGATAGAGCTTGCAAAAAGTCGCT
Source organism: Pholidichthys leucotaenia (assembly GCA_020510985.1). Lineage (NCBI taxonomy): Eukaryota > Metazoa > Chordata > Actinopteri > Cichliformes > Pholidichthyidae > Pholidichthys > Pholidichthys leucotaenia. The sequence goes on along the minus strand of CM035839.1, from coordinate 7,662,546 downwards.
CATTTATGAGGGAAAAATGTGCAAATTTATTAGGAGAAAGTGGGGAAATTTACTCCTCAAAAAGTTACATATTTTGTCATGAGTCTGAGCCCAGTGCTCAGATTCTCAGTGTATTTTTGAGTATTTTATGTCTATTATTTTCTTGTCAGTTCTGTTAGTTTTGGTTTTGTGATACGAGCCTCCTTCCTCCTCTCCCAGACACACCCACCATCCACTCACAGTCTGTTCCCCAGTTCCCAGCTGTAAGTGATTGTCTGTCAGGTTCACCTGCTCGCTCAGTCTGCCCACACCTGCGGCTCATTTGGGTGCCGTGTATTTAAGCCTTGTCAGTTCATTGTTTGAGGGCAGCACCGCTGTTTGTTCTTCTGCTTACTCCCTGAATGACTCACATTTGCAGAGTGATGCCAGCTCTGGAATGTAGACTGTAAGTTTTTCCTAATTTGTATTCTTGTAAGTTTTGCACCGTTTCTGTTTTTTTGTTCTTCTGTTAATAAATGTCACAACACAATTCAGCGCCTAGGTCTGTCTCTGTCTGCCTCGAGGGACGTTCATGACAGAATGGTGATGCCAAGTTAAAGATCTAGCTGTTGTGTTGTGCATTTCTTCCTTTTGTGCTTTTTACCTTTTTCACTCACCCGTTCTGTGGAGCAGTCATGTTTCCTGCAGGCGAACCAGACCGGAGGAGGAGGAAATGGAGTCGGGATGAGCTGGAATTCGTCTCCATGATCGAGGACATGGCGAAGGGGGCTCGGAGCTGCTCATCCCGCAAGGATGAGAGGCTGTGCAGGGGTGGAGTCGCCAACTCTCTGGAGGTCAAACCCAGCGTGCGCTTCCGTCCTCTGGTTATAAGACTCTCCCTTCCTCCACTCCCGCCGATTCCATCTGCCTCCTCCTCGCCTGCTCAATCAGCTGCATGGCAGTGATGACATCTCACTCTGGGCCACTGGAGGAGACCTCCAGCCTCCTCAGCAGACATTCCCCTTATACCGAGCAAGACAAATCCCGCAGCAGTACTTTCTTCTTCTTCCTCTTCACCGGCTATTTCTCCAGCCTTCTCCTTCTCCTCCGCTGCTGCTACTCCCGTCTCACCAACGTATCCTCCTGCTGCTGAGAGGTCCTCCAGGGTATCCCCGGCTACACCCACTCCCGTGTCTACAGGGGCGGCTCCTCCACAATCACAGAGGGGCCCAGGTTCACCACAGATACGGATAGGGATGACTGTCCATCAGCTGCAGTGGATAACATCACACACCGAGATGACAGGCAAGTTTCATTTCATTCTATGTCAATTTACGATGCCTGATTCCCGGTAGGGAGGCTCAGGAAACACAGTCCCCTGAGCTCTCCCCACTTGCTGCAGCAAATTATTTTTCACCTGCACTCTCCATGTCTCATCCTGTTACTCCTGAGTGTCTGCCGGCTCCGGAACTGAGCCACCAGACGATGGAGGAGCCTGTGGCCCTGGAGGACCCAACTCCAGTGCCAGCATGTCGCCGACCCCCAGCTGCCACGCTGGGCGAGCCACCAGTGTGGGTCTCTTCGTCTGGGGAGACGTGGACTGCTACCACCATCATGCCTGCTGTGGAGGCCGCTGCAGCAGAGTGGGAACCGGAGCTGGACCTCCAAAAGACCAGGCCTGAGAGGTTGTTGTCGGGATCAACGGAGTCCAGGACGGCGGTGGAGCTGGAGCTCAGGCAAGTACTCGCTCTTGTTTTCCTGTTATCTGTTTTGGTGAGATCTTGCCTGGCTCTTGGGGAGGAGACTCAGGTGGAGCCATCAGCTGCGCCTGAGCTTGCCTTGCCGGGCTCTGATGCTGCTGGTGACCCTGACCATGTACCTCACCCTGTTTGTTCTGAGCCTTCTCCCAGGGTTGCCAGGGAAAATCCGACTTCGCCAGATGTCTCTGTGGGTCCAGGCTCACCACCCGAGGACGTCATGGGCCCAGCAACCCCCACTGAGGTCATCGTGGACCTTGCCCCTTCGCACTCGTCTAGTGTCCCTTTGGTGAATCGCCTCCTTGGCCTGGTGCTCTCGCGGGTCGGCATGTTCCCTGTGGGTCAAGCTCTGGCCCAGTCCGAGTGCACCGTGTGTGCGGCAATGCTCCAGCCCAGAGCCACCACGGGTGCTGCAATCCTCCCGCCCAGAGCCACCACGGGTGCAGCGTTGCTCCAGCTTGGAGCCACTGCAGGTGCACCATTGCTACCAGCCTGGAGCCACCACGGGTGCAGGGTTGCTCCAGCCCGGAGCCACCGCAGGTGCAGTGTTGCTTCAGCCTGGAGCCACCATGGGTGCTGTAGTGCTCCAGTCTGGAACCACCGAGGGCATCGGGGCCTCCTCTTCTTTACCTGGCACCATTACGGTTCCCCCACCGTTGCTTAACATTGCCGTGGGTCTTCCCATGAGGAGGCCGCCTCCTGGGTCACCCCTGCGGTCCTGGTGGCTAAAAAACTCAGGCCGGCCGCCTGATAGACTGAGCCGCTGGATTGGGTGGCCCATATTCTCTGGTAAGCCACCTGACTCATATTACCTTGTCATCTGGCTGGCCTGGGACTTCGGTCGGCAACCTGAACTGGCTTGTTCTTTGGTCTAGGGCACGGCCCAGGGGCCTGGTAGGCCGTAGGTGTGGATCTTGAGCGGGTTCCATATTTTTTCCCTCCTACCTTTTCCCCCACCTCCAACCATGGGTGGTTTTTTGCTGTACACTTTCTCTGGGGGGGGGGGGGGGGGGGGTCCTTTTTTGGTGTTACCTTGGGGTGTCTGAGTCCCACCTCTTGGGGGGGGGGTCTGTCATGAATCTGAGCCCAGTGCTCAGACTCTCAATGTATTTTTGAGTATTTTATACCTGTTATTATTTTCTTGTCAGTTCTGTTATTTTTGGTTTTGTGATACGAGCCTCCTTCCTCCTCTCCCAGACACACCCACCATCCACTCACAGTCTGTTCCCCAGTTCCCAGCTGTGAGTGACTGTCTGTCAGGTTCACCTGCTCACGCAGTCTGCCCACACCTGCAGCTCATTTGGGTGCCGTGTATTTAAGCCTTGTCAATTCATTGTTTGAGGGCGGCACCATTGTATGTTCTCATGCTTACTCCCTGCATGACTGACATTTGCAGAGTCATGCCGGCTCTGGAACGTAGACTAAGTTTTTCCTTATTTGTATTTTTGTAAGTTTTGCACAGTTTCTGTTTTTTTGTTCTGTTAATAAATAACACAACACAATTCAGCGTCTAGATCTGTCTCTCTCTGCCCCAAGGGGTGTTCATGACATATTTACAAGAAAAAATGAGCAAATTTGCAAGTAACGAGAGCACTCTGAGGCGAGTGTAACATCCCCTGCTTCCGTTTTCTTTGAAGATCCCAATACTTAATGACAGAGCAGTTTTCAACTTTTCAATATCACTACTGTAGCAGAACCAAATTATGATAAACCATCATCCACGAATATACAATGAAGTATACAACCATAGTTATAGGTCAGGATCCTGAGGTGAACCTGTGTAGCCAGTTTGGTGACCCTAGAGAGCTTTACACGTTCTATAGTAAGAGATCATAGGGAGTGCCAACCTTGACCTTTGACCTTTTGACTCTAAACCTGTAGTCAGAGGTCATGGTCTCAGAGTAATCCTGCGTACCGGCTAGGTGAACCTAGCTTTCTTTATTGTTAAGATATACAGTGGTGTTAAAAAGTGTTTGCTCCCTTCCTGATTTCTCATTTTTTTTTGTATGTTTGTCACACTTAAATGTTTCAGATCATCAAGCAAATTTAAGTATTAGATAAATATAACACAAGTAAACAGAAAATGCAGTTTAAAATTGAAGGTGTTTATTATTAACCTCTTGCACTCCGGTGTACCGCGGGCGGACACGTCTCTGCGTCCTAGAGCGCACGAGGGCGCTGCGTCCTAGAGCGCACTGAAAAAAAAAAGCTGCATTTCCGTTCTTCCACTACAGACACAGCCGCGAACAGAAAGCCAAAGGAGTGCTTTGATTGGTTTAGATGTGATTGACCTCTCATTCGACTAATAAGAGCCTTGAATTGGGTTTCTGAAACCATGAAGAACCAATGACTGAAAACCTAGCAAGAAGGACCCACTTACCAACGACTGCGAATACAGTGAGCCAATTGAAGCACAGAAGTTCGAAAGCTGTTTTGTGTAAGGCTGGGTGACACACAGGCGTTCGCCAGTCTTTTTTTCTAACTACTGTTCTTATTTGTTTTGAAAAATCGTTCGCCAAAACCGCAATCATGGAAGCGCAAAACCGCAATAATGGAATTATGGTTTGACCGGGTCGCGTGACCAGAACCACGAGTCCGTAACAAGCGGACCAGCGTCATGTTCGTCTGACAATGAGGAAGAGAAGTTCGCCAGCAACATTGCTGTTGTGGACAGGTAAGTGTTATAAGCTAAATTATTCTTTATCCCTGAAAATTGTAATCAAAATGACTTTTGACCTATCGGTAAATTACAACTGTGCGTCATGTTGCAAACCCCCCCCCCCCCTCCACTACTCTTCTGTAGCGGAATGCAGGTATATTGGAGATATTTTAGTCCAACTGTGCGTAGTAGACCGCGGCGCACCGTCACCGCTTTTCATCATGTAGCGATGGGCGATGTCTGTCCTCTGTAGCGGGGGGGGGGGGGGGGAGTTGTTATCTTCTACATTACAGATATTCTAGTATAATTTTTAGTGCACTGTAAGTTATTTTTTCTTGTAAAAAAAAAAAGCCACACATTTTTTACGTGGCAGGCTTCTTTGTGTGTGGGGGCTTGTTTGTTCATTCATTAATTCATGAATGAATAAACAACCCCCCCCACACACACACACAGCCCTTCACCGTTCATTAGAGCCCAAGATGAAGCTTCTATAGTGTAGCGAACTCAATATGAGCACCCTACTTGGCTTGCCAAGTGGGTTGACCCTATTGGCGACACAGGTAGGGTGCGGGACTCCGGAGCGGGAGGCGTGAGTTCGAATCTCCCGGTGGGACGTCGCCATGTCGAGCAGCACGTTACATTGGTGTCAGAAGTGGGATCTCCTGTCCAAAGCAGTAATGGGGCGCTGACATCGGGACGATGTCGAGAACCAGAGGGGAGTAGTGTAGCGAACTCAATATGAGCACCCTACTTGGCTTGCCAAGTGGGTTGACCCTATTGGCGACACAGGTAGGGTGCGGGACTCCGGAGCGGGAGGCGTGAGTTCGAATCTCCCGGTGGGACGTCGCCATGTCGAGCAGCACGTTACAATATTGAATAATTCAAAAGTTACAGACGTTTTTCCAAACTGTGCCATTTGGCACAATTTGGCACAGTTCAAAAACGCCTGGGAACAACCTAAGAAAAAAGCTGTGTAATATATTAATTTTTTGTGGTATTGTTACAAAATTTTGACCTCAGCTGGATAACACTTGGTTCTACATTTCTGTTGCATTTTTCAGCCCGGATCTGACAGCTGTGTGTTATTTGCAAGCATTTGTATCAAAAAAAAACACCCAGGCGAAATTTATTTTCTTCAAGTTCAGTATGTTTAGATGACTGTTACTCAGTGGCAGGAGCACTTAGAGAGATTATGACTGTTTTGCCAAAAAATTCAAAGTGTTTTCTTTGAAATGAGACCAACCCCATGAAGATGCTGCAAAGGGTTGAAGAACAGCTTTTGATTTACATTGGGTACGCTATTTTTTGGCGTTTTTAGGGAAATTGACCAGAGTGCAAGGGGTTAAGGCTAAAAAAATCCAAACCTACATGGTCCTGTGTGAAAAAGTGATTGCCCCCCCGTTAAAACATAAATTAACTGTGGTTTGTCACATCTTTGAAAGCTGAGTTCAATTGTCTGTCCATTTCTGAAGCTTTGGGACTCCAGCAAACCACAGTGAGAGCCATTATTTATTTATTTATTTGATTTTGTATACTTTATTGATCCCCAGAGGGGAAATTGAGGGCATCCACCTGGATGGATGAAGCAGCCACGGTACGGCGCTATCCCTTAACCATTCACACACACATTCACACCTAGGGCCGCTTTAGAGTCTCCAATTAACCTAACCTGCATGTTTTTGGCCTGTGGGAGGAAACTGGAGAAATCCCGGAGTAAACCCACGCAGACACGGGGAGAACATGCAAACTCCACACAGATTACTGTTGGTCAGGGGCTGGGATCGAACCAGGGATCCCATGGCCAAGGGTGAGTTGCTGTGCTGCCGCAGTGCTAACCACTGTGCCACCGCACCACCTGTTTTCGCCATTATCCACAATGGCAAAAACATGGAACAGTGGTAAACCTTCCCAGGAGTGGCCGACAGACCAAAGTTACCCCAAGAGCGCAGTGACGACTCATCCAAGAGGTCACAAAAGACCCCACAACAAGATCCAAAGAATTGCAGGCCTCACTTGCCTCAGTTAAGGTCAGTGTTCATGACTCCACCATAAGAAAGAGACTGGGCACAAAATGGCCTGCATAACAGAGTTCCAAGACGAAAACCACTGCTGAGCCAAAAGAACATCAAGGCTCGTCTCAGTTTTGCCACAAAACATCTTGATGATCCCCAAGACTTTTGGGAAAATACTCTGTGGACTGACGAGACAAAAGTTGAACTTTTTAGAAAGTGTGTGTCCCATTACATCCGGCGTAAAAGTAACACAGCATTTCAGAAAATGAACATCATACAAACAGTAAAATATGGTGGTGGTAGTGTGATGGTCTGAGGCTGTTTTGCTGCTTCAGGACCTGGAAGACTTCCATCTATCCATCCATCTTCTTCCGCTTAATCCTTTTCGGGTCGCGGGGGGGGGGTGGGGGCTGGAGATTATCCCAGCATCTTTGGGCGAGAGGCAGGGTATAGGCAGGGTATACCCTGGACAGATCATCAGTCCATCGCAGGGCCAACACAGAGAGACAGACAACCATTCACTCGCACATTCATACCTAAGGACAATTTAGAATCCCCAGTTTGATGCCAATTAACCTAACTTGCATGTTTTTGGCATGTGGGAGGAAACTGGAGAAATGCTGGAGTAAACCCACGCAGACATGGGGAGAACATGCAAATTCCACACAGATCACTGTTGGTTGGGGGCTGGGATCGAACCCAGGATCCCCCGGCCAAGGGTGAGTTGCTGTGCTGCCGCAGCGCTAACCACTCTGCCACAGCACTGCCTTTGTTCCAGTGGGCCTTTTCAGAGTTTAACCACATAAATGTCACTCACAGACAAATTTTATAGGTTGAAACCCACAAAAACTCAAGTGTGCACCTTTAAGTTGGAGTCCCTTGAATCTCATTTACATAACCACATCTCATCATGTTTGTTTCCTCCCATCATGTAATCTGATTATTTCAGACAGCACACAAACGTCCCCCCTCATGTTCACGTTAAACATTTAATTTCCTTCCACAACTGCACTCTGACGACCAAACTGGAGGTAAACTGAAGACGATTTATCTGAATTACGAGGATGAAGATGTGACTCATTCCCACACAGAATGACTACAGAGGTTAATAACTTCTACCAGAGAGGAAACCTTGGAGCTCCAATTCAATTATGTCTTCCTTTATTAAAAATAACCAAAGCAGGCGACTGATAACAATCCTTTATTCCTCTGTAATTATCTAAAAAAACAACATGGTTAAAGTGCTTCTTCTGACCCTCCATTAAAGTAGAAATACTAATAAAGCAGTCACAGATGTCTTTTCTGATTCTACATAGAAAACAGTGATGCTCACACATTAAATTACTCATTCATCCACACACCAGCAGTCTGTATCCTGCCCTTTACTGGTGAATCCTGTAAAAAAACAAAACAAAACAAAAAAAACCCTCCCAGCTACAAATTTACAAGAAAAAAATTGCAACTCATCTTTGTTCTCAAAGTTCCTACACATGGAGAAGCTGTTGGGTTTCTCGGTAATTTGAAGTTTTAAAGGGCTCATTGACTGCCCTTTCTGCACATTTAAACAGCTCACACGTGTCTTAATAAAGTGTCTGTGACATACTGTATTTTGTTCACATTTTAATTTTCTAATCATTGAAGCAAATTTGTTTTGTGTTTTTTCCTGGCTTTCTTGAAATGCTCTGATTTAAAGCCTGTCACTTTAAGAAACATCCGTCACCTATTCAACTCCACCCTCCCTCTTACGTCAGTTAGCCATTAGCTGACTAGCTTGTAGCCTTTAGCTCTTAGCCTCCTTCTAGCTTGGATGAGCGGTGCTGGTTCACTGATCCACAGTCGATGGTTTATCTCACATCACTCTGGCCCATCTCCCAATAATTTTGCCATGATTCCACGACAAATCACTAGCCTTGGGTCAGTTGCCATGAGGAGTGACAGACAGTAACTTGTATTGTGGACTGGTGAGCCAGGTGGTAACAGGGGTGGCTATTAGGGTGAATGTTATGGCCCTCTTTTACAGCTCAGAGGGACTGAACATATGAGAATCACTCAGTCTGAAGCAATCAACAGGGCTTATTGAAAAACAGAAAGCTACTCAACACAACCAAGCGAACAGAGATGGGAGCCCTGGCTGAAACAAACAAAAGAGGGAGAAGGCCAAGAACCAACACAGCAATGGGCCGTCAGATTCCGCCTCCTCCCCTAACCTAACCGAAAGAAACTTACTGAACAAAACAAGCCCGAAAACAAGTCTGCCAGCAACTCCCAACTCTACTGTGAATAATATGCAAAACTATAGAAAAAAACTAAGATAACGGAGAGTGAGCTGGGCTGGTGGTGAATGCTGGCGATTGAGGAAATGAAGTGCCTGTCTCGGCGCCCGCTCTGCCTCCTTTGATAGGCGTCCCCTATGGTCCAGAGCCAATGACGCCTGCGACAAGGATAAACAAAGACAATATTAAATAAACAAAACATTATAGGTGGACATGCATGGCGCACTGAGGAGCGCGTAACAGTGACAAAGATCTGAGGAAAATAACTATAAGCGGCAGTTGGTGCAAGCCTCCTGTGTTAGCTTGGAGGCTAATAGCTCAAGGGCTAATAGGCTACGTTTAGCACCCCTTCCAACTACATGACAGACAGCTAGGCGGGCCAATAATAAAGCAGTGGGCGAGTTTCAAGGACGACAGTGGGTTGGCGTTGTCAAACTGTGACGTATACGATTTACCTGGAACAGTCAAAAATGTTTCTGGTGTTTCTGGGAGAGAAAAATGAGATAAAGGTTGTGTGATTTCTTTTTTTTTTTTTAAGAGAATCGACTGCTTTGATATTTTTGGGATAATTACATGATCAACTGACACATTTCAGACAGTTAAAAACTATTTTTCAGTCAATGACCCCTTTAAACATCAGTGAATTATAAAACAACATATATACAACAACAACAACAACAACATACACACACACACACACACATATATATATATGTAATAGTGTGGAGAATGTGTTGAAGGATGAGACTGAGTTTATTCCTCAGATTCAGCTTTATTCACAATCACATTCTCCAACAATTTCAAAGCAGGAAAAGAGGATGAATCTTCTCACATCTGTCCTTTTATACCCAGGACATCAAACTACAGTCACATGGTGTTTAATCAAACATAGTCACATGGTACTTAATCCCAGTCACAATATAACTTTCTCCGATCTTAACACCATCCACCCCCCAGTCTCCGGTGGTCAGGAAATCTCTCAAGGCCATCTCCTTGAAACAAAAGGCCAAATCTCACACCTTCCCGTTACCTCTGGGAGGCTCAGTCCCTTTGTTCCCTTGAGACGTGCAGCACACAATAAACACACAGTATTCTATTTGTGGAGCATATGGAACCAACATATGTGTCCCACATGACCCCCCCCCCCCAAACGTCTAAGATGGAACAATCATAACTAAAGATGCATGTCATAATAAAATCACTACATATCAATCCACATGCCGCTTAGGCCTCAGTCTTCTGCCGTATTTGCTGTAAGCCGGTTTTACTGCCTCCGCAGGGTCCTCCTGCTGTGGGGCCGCTGCCTGTGGATTAGAACCGTTAGTCAATCTCTGTGGGTGTTCCGGAGGATGCCCTCTAGAGGGTCTGCCGCGTCGGGAGGCCCTCGCTAAATGCACAGTTTCATCAGCCATCATAAAAGTGGGTTTGAGTCTGTTTATGCCAATTCCTTTCTGCCTCCCAAATCTAGCACAAAATGCTTCTCTCCTGTTTCCAGCACTCTAAATGGTCCATCATAAGGCGGTCGCAAGTTTGGGCAGTGGGCATCATGCCTGACAAAAACAAACTCCACATTTTTTAAAGCTTTAGGCACAAAAACGCGCGGGAAGCTGTGATGAACCGGGCCAGGAAGTGTGCTCGCTCCCGTGTCGCTCTGCAACCGCTGAGCAGGGGGGCACTCTGGCGCAGGATTATCCGGGAGAAACTCCCCGGGCAGCCGGAGTGGCTGCACAAAAACTAACTCAGCTGGGGAGGCTTGCAAATCCTCTTTAGGTGCAGAACGCAACTCCAATAAAACCCATGGTAGCCTGTCCACCCAATTTGTATCCGTAAGCGACGCTCTGAGGGCTGCTTTCAATGACCTATGGAAACGTTCGCATAAACCATTAGCCTGCGGGTTGTAAACGGTAGTGCGGTGGATCATTACTCCCAGGCTGCGGGACATCGCTGACCAGAGCTCGGACACAAATTGAGGACCTCTGTCAGACGTAATGTCCGACGGAACTCCAAAACGTGCTACCCATGCTGTTAAAAATGCGCGCGCCACCTCCTCGGCTGTGGTTGATGCCAGTGGGACCACTTCCGGCCAACGAGTGGTGCGGTCCACCATTGTCAAAAGGTGTGTGCACCCCTGTGACGGCGGGAGGGGGCCTACGAGGTTGACATGCACATGATGGAATCGCTGAGCCAGGATGTGAAAAGGCTCCAAAGGCGCTCTAGTGTGTTTGTGTATTTTGGCTCGCTGACAAGCCACGCAGGCTGTTGCCCACTCCTTGACCTGCTTGCACAGGCACAGCCATACAAATTTCTCTCCTACCATTTTGACCGATGCGCGCACCCCCGGGTGCGCCAGAGAATGGATTGAGTCAAAAACGCGGCGGCGCCACGCAGCTGGTACAACCGGACGCGGTCGTCCAGTGGAGACATCGCAGATTAGGGGGGGCATACCATCTTGCAGCACCCTGCTCTCCAGCCTTAACCCTGTTTGTCCAGACTGGAGCGCGCGCACGTCCGCGTCGCTAACCTGCTCCGCGGCCATGGCTGCATAATCTATCCCTACATGGACCGGGGCCGCGTGCGCTTCCGCGTCGCTACCCTGGTCTGCGGCCATGGCTGCAGAGTCTGCCCCCACGGGGCCTGGAGCCGCCACAGCACGTGAGAGGCAGTCTGCCACTACATTATATTTACCTGCCACATGCTGGATATCAATGGTAATCTCCGATATCGCGGCCAGCTGTCTCTGCTGCCGGCTCGACCAAGGTTCCGAAATCTTGGCCATCGCGAAAGTCAGCGGTTTGTGGTCCACGAACGCGGTAAAACGGCGCCCTTCCAGCCAGAACTGGAAGTGGCGGATGGCCAAGTGTAGCACTAACAACTCCCTGTCGAACGCGCTGTATTTTCGCTCGCAATCGCGCAAGGTTTTACTGAAAAACGCGAGCGGTTGCCAGGCCCCAGCCACGTACTGTTCAATGACCGACCCTTTGGCAACATCTGACGCGTCAGTAGTGAGCACCATGCGGGCCATTGGGACTGGGTGTGCCAACAACGCAGCGTTTGCCAGGGCTGATTTGACTTGAGAGAATGCGCGTTCCAGCTCAGCAGACCATTCGATTTTATTCGTGGGTTTTTGTTTTTTTAGTGCAGCGTACAATGGTTGCATGAGCTGCGCTGCGCGGGGGAGGAAACGGTTATAAAAATTAACCATTCCCAAAAACTCCTGTAACGCTTTGACCGTTTGTGGTTGGGGAAAATTTGTTATTGCGCGCACCTTATCGGGCAGAGGGACCGCTCCTTCTGGCGAAACGTGATGCCCCAAAAAATCAATCTGCACCACCCCAAACTGACACTTCGCTGGGTTAATTATTAACCCGTGCTCTGCCAACCTCCGGAAAACTGCTGTGAGGTGGCTTTCGTGCTCGTCCTCTGACGCGCTGGCTACCAAAATGTCGTCCAAGTAGACGAACACGAAAGGGAGATCGCGTAGGACCGCGTCCATCATGCGTTGGAATGTCTGCGCCGCTCCCTTGAGCCCAAACGGCATGCGCAAAAACTCAAAAAGCCCGAAAGTAGTTATTACCGCTGTTTTGGGTATGTCCTCAGCGCGCACTGGAACCTGGTGGTAGCCGCGTACTAAGTCTATTTTAGAAATAATGCGCGCCCCCGCCAAATGAACCGAAAAATCTTGGATATGCGGAATCGGGTAGCGGTCGTGCGCTGTGGCGTTATTCAACCTGCGGAAATCACCACAAGGTCGCCACGAGCCATCAGCCTTTGGGACCATGTGCAGTGGTGAAGCCCAGGGGCTCTTTGAACGCATGATGATGCCCGGTTTTTCCAGGTTGGCGAACTCCTCGCGTGCTATGGTCAGTTTAGCTGAGTCCAAGCGCCGAGCTTTTGCAAAAACGGGCGGGCCGGTGGTAGTAATAAAATGTTTCACCCCATGTTTAGCCACTGTCGCCAAAAACGTTGGGACTGTGAGTGCTGGGAACTGAGTGAGGAGTGCGTGGAACTTACCACCTGCAGCTGTGACGTTGGCTTGTGCAGTTGGCGGGGCCACTCGAGCTGTGCAGGGAATAGAGTGAAAGGACAGTGCATTAACCAGACGTCTGTTAGCAAGATCAACCAATAAACCATGTGAGCACAAAAAATCATCCCCTAACATGTTGAAATTGACTGCCGCTACAACAAAAGTCCACTCAAATGCACAGCCCTGCAAAGACAGAAGCAGAGTCCTCTCACCGAAGGTCTTGATCGCTGAGCCGTTCGCTGCTGATACCCGGGGACCCCTGGAAGGCGCCAACCGGTCCGCATAGGAAGGCATGATGAAGCTCAGCTGGGAGCCTGTGTCCACGAGGAAATGCCTCCCCGAGCGTGCATCAGTCAGGTAGAGCAGCTTGTTCTCCTCCCCGAGGGCCAAAGCTGCTACCGGCCCCCGGTCTACGCGTTTCCCGAGCGCCTGAAATGGCACGGTGGGATGCACTTGAGTGCCTTCTCTGCAAAGCGGCGATGGTAGAAGCAAAGGGGGTCGTCCGCTCCGTGTCACCTGGCCCTTGCTGCTGCCGTCATCGGTGAGTCTGGTGCTGCAGCCTCTGGCCCCATGCCGTCTCCGGATGTTGCGCCTAGCTCTGCTGCCTCGGCTGAAGCCACACTCTGTTTGTGGGCGTCGACGAGTCGTTGCGCCTCCTAGCTCAGCTCGTGGTAGTCTCGCCGGGCCAACAGAGGTGAACCTTCCAGGGTCACTCTCACCTCTGGCGGCAGGGTCCTGAGGAAGAGGTGGGCGAAGATAAAGCTGTCATCCTCGGAGTCTCTCAGCTTCAACATTTTCACCATTAGGTCCGCGGGTCTGTCGTTCTCAAACTCCGTCAACGCTAGGAGCTCCTCTGCTCGCTGTTGCACCGAGGGGGTGAATTGGCTGATAAGCGTAGCCTTCAATGCACTGTACTTGTCGCTGTCCGGTGGGTGGTTGACCAGGTTCTCCACCCTCTGGACTGTGTGGTTGTCCAGCTTCGCCACCACATGGTAGAATTTTGTGTCGTCTCTCGAGATTCTCCGGAGGTTGAACTGCGCCTCGACCGCGCTAAAGCAGGAGCGCGGACTATTCTGCTAGAAGTCCGGCAGCTGGAACGTGGCGGCATTCATCAGGCTGGCTTCTGACGAGCCCCGCTCGGGAGAATTATCTCTGCTCATGCTTCGTCGTAAGGTCACCAGTGTGGAGAATGTGTTGAAGGATGAGACTGAGTTTATTCCTCAGATTCAGCTTTATTCACAATCACATACTCCAACAATTTCAAAGCAGGAAAAGAGGATGAATCTTCTCACATAAGATAAGATAAGATAAGATAAGCCTTTATTAGTCCCACAATGGGGAAATTCCAGGATTGCAACAGCACAGGGATAGCAACACTCAGAGCAACAATCAGAAGGCAAGAAAAAAAACAAGCAAGCAAGAGCAGCTAATATACTGTACATATGTACATATTACTATAAAATATATATATACACACACACACACAGACACACAGTGCAGAGCATTGTAGCTGGATGGAATAAATATATGAATATATGAATACATGAATACATCTGTCCTTTTATACCCAGGACATCAAACTACAGTCACATGGTGTTTAATCAAACATACAGTCACATGGTACTTAATCCCAGTCACAATATAACTTCCTCCAATCTTAACACCATCCACCCCCCAGTCTCCGGTGGTCAGGAAATCTCTCAAGGCCATCTCCTTGAAACAAAAGGCCAAATCTCACACCTTCCCGTTACCTCTAGGAGGCTCAGTCCCTTTGTTCCCTTGAGACATGCAGCACACAATAAACACACAGTATTCTATTTGTGGAGCATATGAAACCAACATATGTGTCCCACAATAGGCTTGATTGTCATTGTACAGTACAATGAAACTGTGGGTGCTCCACCAGGCTACTGCACAGTAAAGTAGGAGAGAAGGACTAGCTAAAACACAGTTACAGAGCACACAATTAATTACACGACTAAAATCAAAGTAAAATAAAAATAAAAAGAGGGGTGAAAACCTTCCTATGAGGAGTTTCATGTGTTCTGTGTGGGTTTACTCCGGGGACTCCGGTTTCCTCCTACAATCCAAAGATATGCATGTTAACTGGTGACGCTAAATTGGTATTTGTCGCTGATTGGTCCTTAGAATAGAGGGTTGTCATACCTACTAGTTAAGCGCTTTGAGTGGTCATTGTGACTAGAAAAGAGCTACACAAGTACAGGTCCTTACCAGAGATGAAGTCATTGTTCTTCTATTCTGACTCAGCTGTCAAGGAATGAGTAAAAAGTTTCTCACACACGGGGAAGCTGTTGGGTTTCTCTCCGTAATATTTAAACGCCTTTAAACCTCTTTTATGATCTGAATGGATCTATTGAATTTGTTGTTTTTTTCTGTCTTTTCAAATGTTATCTTTATCTTTTTTAATGAACCGTTTTTTGATTTTTTTTTTTTTTTTTTATTTTGTATACTTCATTGATCCCCAGAGGGGAAATTGAGGGCATCCACCTGGATGGATGAAGCAGCCACGGTACGGCGCTATCCCTTTACCATTCACACACACATTCACACCTAGGGCCGCTTTAGAGTCTCCAATTAACCTAACCTGCATGTTTTTGGCCTGTGGGAGGAAACCGGAGAAATCCCGGAGTAAACCCGTGCAGATACGGGGAGAACATGCAAACTCCACACAGATCACTGTTGGTCAGGGGCTGGGATCGAACCAGGGATCCCGTGGCCAAGGGTGAGTTGCTGTGCTGCCGCAGCGCTAACCACTGCACCACCGCACCGCCCAAGGTTTTCCAAGGTTTTTCATACTTACCCAGCAACAGTTGCAAATTTGTTTGAAAATCTCCCAAATTTTCATGTAAAAATGGGAAATTTGTAACCCCACATGTATTAAAAATCAAGTTACACATTTAAAAGAAAGTTAGGGAGAAATCATTCACAAGACAAAAGACAAAATTAATATTAATGCATAATATCAAAATCATTATGAAGCTGCATCTGTTCACAGAAATTACCGTAAGAAAGCTGTTAGTGAATCTGCTAGCTGTGGATCTGATGGCGCGCTAACGTTCAAACAAATGATGACCCGGGTGAAGGAGGCCTTCGATGACGTTTTGGTTCTGGAAAGAGTACTCGTGTAATTAATATCATAAGTTATCATCCCTATTCTGACTTGAGTATAATTTCTGGATCCTCTCCGATCTCTGATGGAACCACAGAAAAACAAAGAACATCAATCCCCCCAGTTGTTGCTATGCAATTATTTGACCACCTGCAGAGAAATGGTTTATTTGAGGAGTTTCAATCTGGGTTTAGAATCCATCATAGCACTGAAACAGCCTTAGCGAAGGTCACTAACGACCTCCTCATTGCATCTGATAATGGACTAGTTTCTGTACTTGTCCTTTTAGATCTTAGTGCAGCTTTTGATACTATTGATCATAATATTCTACTTGATAGATTAGAACACTATGTTGGACTTAATGGAACTTCGTTGCAGTGGTTTAGATCTTATTTATCTGATAGGTTCCAGTTTGTTCATGTAAATGATGAGTTTTCTCTCAGCTCAAAGCTTAGTCATGGAGTTCCACAGGGATCTGTGCTTGGCCCTACTCTTTTTAGTTTATATATGCTTCCGTTAGGCAACATTATTAGAAAGCACTGTATACATTTTCACTGTTATGCAGATGACACACAATTATACCTGTCAATGAAGCCAGATGATACTAATCAATTAGCCAAGTTAGAAGCCTGTCTTAAGGAAATCAAAGTTTGGATGACTTGTAATTTCCTGCTATTAAATTCAGATAAGACTGAAGTCATTCTTGTTGGTCCAAAAAACCTTAGAAATTCCTTTCCAAATCAAACTTTCAGTTTGGATGCAGTTACTCTTTCTCTTAATAGCTCTGTGAGGAACCTTGGAGTTATTTTTGATCAGGATTTGTCCTTCAATTCACATATTAAATTTGTTTCTAAGACTGCCTTCTATCATTTGCGTAATATTGCCAAGATTAGGAGCATCTTGTCTCAGAGTGATGCTGAGAAGCTGATCCACGCTTTTGTTAGCTCGAGATTAGATTATTGTAATTCTTTATTATCAGGTTGTCCTAAAACATCTTTAAAAAGTCTTCAGCTGATCCAAAATGCTGCAGCAAGAGTTTTAACAGGTACTAGAAAGAGAGATCATATCTCTCCGGTTCTGGCCTCCCTTCATTGGCTTCCCATAGAGTTTAGAATTAAGTTTAAAATCCTTCTTCTTACTTACAAAGCTCTAAACAATCAGGCTCCTTTTTATTTAAAAGATCTGATACTACCGTATCATCCTAACAGAGCACTACGCTCCCAAAATGCAGGTTTACTTGTAATACCTAGAATCTCCAAAAGTACAATGGGAGGCAGAGCCTTCAGTTATCAAGCTCCTCTCCTGTGGAATCAGCTGCCAATCTGGATTCGGGAGTCAGACTCGATCTCTGTTTTTAAGAATAGGGCTAAAACCTACCTTTTTGATATAGCCTACAATTAGGGAGGGATCATGTGTTTTCTGAACCCTCCCTTAGTTATGCTGCTAATAGGTTTAGTCAGCCGGGGGACCTCCAGTAATGCACTGGGCCTCACTCCTTTCCTCACTCTCTATGAAATATTTTTTTTTTGCTGGTCATTAACATTTGTTTGTTCTCTCCCATAGATTGAGTCCCCATCGTGCTGTTTGCTCTCTACATGTCTGTTCTTTTCTTCTTCTCTATCCCCTCACCCCCCAGCCAGTCGCAGCAGATGACTGCCCCTCCCTGAGCCTGGTTCTGCTGGAGGTTTCTTCCTGTTAAAAGGGAGTTTTTCCTCTCCACCGTCGCCAAGTGCTTGCTCACAGGGGATCGCCTGATTGCTGGGGTCTTTCTGCAACTGTGGGGGTCCTCCCTACAGTTGATAGTGCTATGAGATGACTGTTGTTGTGAAATGGCGCTATATAAATAAAGTTGAATTGAATTGAATTGAACATCTGAATTCTACACTGCTCCCAGCCTGTTTTTTCAAAGTATGGCCAAACTTTTCTAACTAATTAACTAATGTACGTAGAACCACTCCAGACATGCCACCATGAAAAATCTGAGAATTAAATGTCCTAAAATCATAAAAAATGGACTGATTTTGCATCACATCCATAAATGTCACCTTTGTTTTCCGTTTTCCGTCCTTTAGCCCGTACATCTCTTCTATTCTATTTCCAAAAGCCTCAAAGAGTCACTTAATGAATAGCCTTAATATTATCATCATTATGACTATTATTATTTGGGGGTTTCTTTCTGCCTCACACAACAATGGCCAGCTCGTCTCTGCAGAGTGTGGCCATTCTAGTTTTTTAATGTCACCCAAATTGCCATAAAGGATCTAAGTACCAGCTAACTGCCCCAGAGCACAGATTAACCTCCATTATATCGCACCGATGACTGTAAATACTCCACTTCTGTGTATGCAGCCGTCACAATAGTAACTAGAAAAGCAGAGACTGCATACCTCTGCCAAGGCTCCTTCCCACCTTCCGCTTGTCCATCCATCTGTCTGTACCTCCCTGCCACCATCCCTCTGTACACTGCAAGACAGAGTCTTGGTGGAGGTATGCACTCATGGATCACCTCCAAAATGTAATGTCTGTCTGTAGCCCAAGGGCCACCTCTGATGAAAATTTCATTCAAATCCATCTAGTAGTTTTGGCATAATCTTGCTAAACCATTGCTAGAAGATTGAGTCTTGGTGGAGGTATGTACTCATGGATCATGTCCAAAATGTAATGGGCTCCTCCTCCATATGCCAAGGACAACGATTGGTGAAAATTCCATCCAAATCTGTCCAGTAGTTTTTGCTTAATCCTGCTAAAAGACAAACGTCGGCAAAAACATGACTTCTCTGGAGGCGGTAACTGGAAAAATTCACATTTCCTGGTGAAAATGCAGCATGTGTGCGGTTTGCTGAAAAAATGGTTTCCAGAAATGCTAAAAAATGGATCTAATTTGGTGCTTTAAAGTAATCGTAGTACATGCTAATATAGCCTAATTGTTAAAAACATAAGCATGAAAGTGGAAATTGCTTAAAAATGTTAACCATATGTTTTAACCTTTAAAAAATTGTAGCTGAATTGTGACAACAGCCTAAGCTTTAAAAGGTTAGCATAAAAGCATAAATAGTTAACAGTTGTAGGAAGGTAGCTCGTTGTTGTGTTGGCGTCCTCTCATCAAGGGTTGCTGATTTGTTCTCCCCACAGCTTGCCATCTCTGGCTGTTGGAATATAAGGCAGGGTCATGCTGCAGTGCTGGCTTAAGTCTTTTAGCCAAGAGGTGCGAGGCCGGCCTCTTGGTCTTTTTCCATGCACTCTTCCCTCCATCAACTTGGAGCGGAGGCTCTCTTTCCTCATGTGTCCCAAAAACCTCATTTGTCTTGACAGTAGCTGTTGGCAAAGATTCAGCTGATTTCCAATCCTGATGTAGACATCCTCATTAGAAATGCAATACTTCCACGAGATTCCAAGAATCCTTTGATAGCACCAGTTTTCAGAGCTTTGAACTCTCCGTATGACATCTGTAGTGTGTGTCCATGTTTCAGAAGAAAAACTCGTGCTTGACCAAACCATCATCTCGGAAGGTAGCTTAAAATGCTAAATATATGCTTAAACCTTAAAAAATGCTAGGTCGATTGCTAACCTTTTAAAATGTTAGCATTAATAATATTTGCTAACCCTATTTTGCATTATTATAACCCACCACAGGGGGTGCACAAGCCAGTGTACTCCTAGTGTCGTTCCCAAACCTCAGTAAATGGGAAGGGTTGTGTCAGGAAGGGCATCCGACGTAAAACCTTTGCCAAATCAAACATGAGGATCATGACGAATGAGACTTTCATACCAGATCAGTCGAGGCCCGGGTTAACAATGACCACCACTGGTGCTGTTAACCGACAGGGTGCCAGTGGAAATTGGGCTATTGTTGGTGAAAGATAGAGGAGGAGGAGAGGGGGAAGGCGTGTTAGGAGGGAGAGAGAGAAAAGGAAAGGTAGAAGTCTGGAGGTGAGAGTAGGGACGATAAATGTAGGGACTACGACTGGTAAAGGCAGAGAGTTGGCTGATATGATGGAGAGAATAAAGGTAGATATACTCTGTGTTCAAGAAATCAGATGAAAGGGAAGCACGGCTAGGAGCACTGGAGGTGGACTAAAACTGTTCTACCATGGTGTAGATAGGAAGAGAAATGGAGTAGGAGTAATCTTGAAAGAAGAGTATGTGAAGAGTGATCGGGGGTAAAGAGGGAGTCAGACAGAATCATTAGTTTGAAGCTAGAAGTCAAAGGTGTGATGGTGAATGTTGTCAGTGCATATGCACCACAAATTGGATGTCAGGTAAAAGAGAAAGAGGAATTCTGGAGTAAGTTGAATGAAGTGGTAGAGAGTGTTCCCAGGGGGAGAGAGTGGTGATTGGAGTGGACTTTAATGGACATGTAGGTCAAGGGAACAGAGATGATGAGGAGGTTCTGGGTAGGTATGGTCTGAAGGAGAAAAATGTGGAAGGACAGATGGTTGTGGATTTTGCTAAAAGGATGGAAATAGCTGTGGTGAACACATACTTCAAGAGGAGAGAGGAACATAGGGTGACTTGCAAGACTTACAGGTGGACTACATCTTATGCAGAAGGAGAAATCTGAAAGAGATAGGAGACTGCAAGGTGGTGGCAGGGGAGAATGTAGCTAGACAGCATCGGATGGTAGACTGTAGGATGACTTTGGAAAGCAAGAAGAGGAAGAGAGTGAAGGCAAAGCCAAACATTAAGTGGAGGAAGTTATAGAAGGAAGAAGGTCGCACAGAGTTCAGGAAGGAGTTGATACAGGCTTTGGGTGGTAGGGAAGAATTACCAGATGACTGGGAAAGTACAGCAAAAGTATTGAGGGAAACGGGTAGAAAGGTCTGTGGTGTATCCAGTGGGCAGAGGAAGGAAGACAAGGAGACTTGGTGGTGGAATGAGGAGGTACAGGAAAGTATCCAGAGGAAGAGGTTAGCAAAGAAAATGTGGGATAGTCAGGGAGATGAAGAAAGTAGACAGGAGTATTTGGAATCTAGGCATGTGGCAAAGAGAGAGGTGGCAAAGGAAAAGGAAAAGGAATGTAGTGAGTTGTATGAATGGCTGGACACTAAGGAAGGAGAAAAGGACTGGTATCAACTGGCTAGACAGAGAGATGGAGCTGGAAAGGATGTACAGCAGGTTAGGGTGATTAAGGACAGAAATGGTAATGAACTAACAAATGATGAGAGTGTGTTGAGAAGGTGAACTTTGAAGAGCTGATGGATGAAGAAAATAAGAGAGAGGAGGATGGATGAAGGAAAGATGGTGAACAAGGAAGTCCCAAGGATTAGCAAGGCAGAAGTGACTGATTGATTGATTGATTGATTTTTTTTTATTTGAACATTGTTAAAGAAAGAAAAAAAGAGAGTTCAAAACACAACAAAAAAACAAACCAAAAATAAAATGTTCAAAAGGAGTGGGAAGAAGCCAACGCTTATACAGTCCCACCCCTTCTCCACACCAAACGAACACCAAGTGAGGGCAGCTTTGAAGAGGATGAAGAATGGGAAGGCGGTTGGTCAAGAGGACATACCTGTGGAGGTGTGGAGATGTTTAGGAGAGATGGCAGTGGACTTTTAAACCAGATTGTTGAACACAATCTTGGAGAGTGAGAGGATGCCTGAGGAGTGGAGAAGAAGTGTTTTGGTACCAATTTTCAAGAACAAAGGTGATGCTGAGAGCTGTAGTAACTACAGAGGCATAAAGTTGATCAGCCACACTATGAAGATATGGGAAAGAGTTGTTGAAGCCAGGTTAAGAGGAGAGGTGACAATCAGTGAGCAGCAGTATGGTTTCATGCCAATAAAGAGTACTACAGATGCAATGTTTGCTCTAAGAGTGCTGATGGAGAAGTATAGAGAAGGTCAGAAGGAGTTGCAATGATCAGGTTGAACGGTTTGGAGACAAAGTAAGAAAGGCAAGGCTGAGATAGTGTGGAGATGTGCAGAGGTGGGATAGTGGAGATATTGGACAAAGGATGTTGAAGATGGAGCTGCCAGGCAGGAGGAAAAGAGGAAGATGAAGGGATGGGGGGAGATGGAGACAGATGATCTGCTGTGGAGACCCCTGAAGAAGAAGAAGAAGAAGAAGAAGAAGAAGAAGAAGAAGAAGAAGAAGAAGAAGAAGAAGAAGAAGAAGAAGAAGAAGAAGAAGAAGAAGAAGAAGAAGAAGAAGAAGAAGAAGAAGAAGAAGAAGAAGAAGAAGAAGAAGAAGAAGAAGAAGAAGAAGAAGAAGAAGAAGAAGAAGAAGAAGAAGAAGAAGAAGAAGAAGAAGAAGAAGAAGAAGAAGAAGAAGAAGAAGAAGAAGAAGAAGAAGAAGATGAAGAAGAAGAAGAAGAAGAAGAAGAAGAAGAAGAAGAAGAAGAAGAAGAAGAAGAAGAAGAAGAAGAAGAAGAAGAAGAAGAAGAAGAAGAAGAAGAAGAAGAAGAAGAAGAAGAAGAAGAAGAAGAAGAAGAAGAAGAAGGAGAAGGAGGAGGAGAAGGAGGAGAAGGAGGAGGAGGAGGAAATAGTTGGCATTATTTATTAAAAATATGGAGTTTTCTCCTTAATCTGGTAAAGTTTTGGTTACTGATTTAAAATCAAGTAAAACCTGAATACCAAATTTGAAAAGTGAATGCCAAAGTAACAAATGAATATCCGGATTATTGAACATTTGGTTACAGCCTTACTTAAACATATTGAAACATGTTTTTGCTTTGCATATAAAGATTTTTCAAGAACTGCTTTATTCTGTCGGGGCATGCACACGTTGAGACCCGGTGTTATACCGTAACGTCCTGGTATTCATTTTTATTCTCTTCAGCTTTAATGTGTCCAACGAGGCTCTTTGGGGCTCCGCAGAATAATTACACCAAAAAGCACAATATGTCATTAACTGATAGTTGGCAGTCCAGTGTGTGATTCGGCTGCTTTTATTTGATTTGAAATGAGGAGGAGGATAAAAACGAGGGCAGCGTCCCCCAGAGAGGTCCGCTCCGTTGGCTGATCCAGGCGGTCAAATCAGGATTCACTCTCCAGCTTCTGTTTTTTCATGTGTTCCTCTGTCGCCGCCGCTCCAACTCATTTATAGTAAACCCTCTCGCTGCCACATGCATGTGATAAAATGCACGTCTGTCCTATAACCGCACATCAGTGTGAATCCGGTTCTCGGGGGGGGGGGGGGGGGGTCCATGCTGCTCAGGGGGGACAGCCATGACTTTGCCAAAGGGAGCGAGGGCAGTGGAGCAGAGGTGGTGGTGGGGAGTTTACAGAGATTAATGATGTGAACATCTCTGGTTCTCCCCCCAATGGTGGAGATGTTATGCAGAGGAAAACTCCGGCTCGTTTAACGGTGAGAGGCCGTTTCCACCAGGACTCCTGGCACTGGGCTAGAGGGAAAAAAACACACAGAAACAGGCTGTGACGCGGCCAGTAGGGCCGCCGGGGCAACATGGGGCGTCGCTGCAGACAGTCGGATTTTTACCAGAGACCCCAGCTGAGTGATAGATTAAAGACTTGGCCCAAAACCAGCAGAACTCTACGACTTTGATCAACAACAAAGAAGAAAAAAAAAAGAAAAAAGAAATACTTCAGATCTGCAAGAAAAAACATTTAAATTTAATACAAAATGTAACAAATTTGTGAAAACTGTCAAAAACTTATAAAGAGAACATTAAAATATTGCAAGTTTATAGCAATAAATTCAGAAATTTAAGAGTGAATAAATAAACAGGAGGGGAACCAGATTATTAAGTTTGCAGACGACACCACGGTGGTGGGACTGATTCTGAGGGATGAGGAATCAATGTACAGGGAAGAAGTGAGAGACCTGGAGGGCTGGTGCAGGGAGAACAATCTGGTGCTCAACGTGGACAAAACGAAGAAGATGATTATTGATTTCCGGCGAACACAGCCTGAACACGTCCCTCTCAGCATCGGCGGCTGTTCAGTGGTGAGAGTGGAGAACATCAAGTTGCTTGGAGTGTAGATCTCGCAGGACCTGACCTGGAGCAAGAATTCCTTGGGGATCAGGAAGCGGGACCAGCAGAGACTGCACTTCTTGAGGAAACTCAAACAGGCCTCTCTCCCCATCTGCATCCTCAGGACCTTCTACAGAGGTGTGGTGGAGAGTGTTCTGACGTACTGCATTGCTACATGGTACTCCAGCTGCAGTATGTCAGACAAAAAAGCCCTGCAGAGGATAGTTAAGGGAGCTGAGAGGGTAACTGGAGTCTCCCTCCCCTCTGTCCAAGAACTTTTTCAGAACCGTTGTAGGAGCAGGGCACTGAACATTGTCAAGGACCGTTCTCACCCTCTGCATAAACACTTTGAACTTCTGCCGTCTGGTAAACAATTCCGGAGCATCAGAGGCAGAACCACCAGACTGATCAACAGCTTCCTTCCACAAGCTGTCAGGATGTTGAACAGTTGATCCAGAATCTCTCATACACACTACTGCACCTACGGACATTTTGTATATTATTTGTATATTATAGTTCTGGTTAGTTTTCAAGTATGTCTCAGGGATGTGTGAATGGATGTGGTGGGGTGGGGGGTGAGGGTGTGTGTGAGTGTGTCTTTAATTATGTTCTTTTTACTTATATGGATGCCGAGAGAAACGCAATTTCATCTTGCCTGCACTACAGTTGTATGTACAGTAATGTGACAATAAAGGCTGATTTGATTTGATTTGATTTAAATGAAGGAAATGCTGTGAGAACAAGCTGAAACACTTAAGCTGAAATACTGCTAAAATATTAGCTGAAGTGCTATAATGCTACGAAAAAACGCTGAACAAGCTGAACGCTAAATAGTTTTAGCTAAAAGGCTAAAAAACCTCAAACCCTGGGCTGGAAAAGATCAGAAAAGCTGAAAAATCTAATGCAGAACATTTCATGTTTTCAAATTTCAAAGCTGATTTTTTTAGCTGAAAAGCTAAAATACCTTAAATTAGACCAAAGGTGGAAAGCCTAATCTTGAAAAAAATGTTAAAAAATAGAAATTGAAATAAGTGTGTGCTTAATTAAAAGGAAAAATGTGTAATTGTAGAAAAAAAAAACATTTTGTACACATAGCAGGAAGTTTGTTTAAAGAGGCTAAATGTCAGCCTGAAACCTAAAAAATGCTATCTTACATGTGAAAACAGCCTTGTCTTGAAAAGTTTGCATAAAAGCAGAAATAGCATGGCAGGAAGTTAGCTTAAAGATGCTAAATATGAGATCAAAACTTTGGGCAGCACGGTGGCGCGGTGGTTAGCACTGTGGCAGCACACAGGATGGATTCCACCCCGGACCGTCGTGGGTTTGATCCCACCCCCTGACCATCAGCGACCCTTCTGTGTGGAGTCTGCATCTTCTCCCCGTGTCTGCGTGGGTTTACCCCGGGTGCTCCAGTTTCCTCCCACAGGCCAGAAACTTGGAGGATAGGTTAGTTGGAGACTCTAACGTGGCCCTAGGTGTGAATGTGTGTGTGAATGGTGGCATGACTAATGTCGCACCATGGCTGCCTCATCCATCCAGGTGGACGCCCTGAATTTCCCCTGTGGGATTAATAAAGTATACAAAAAAGCTAGCTTATATGCTAAAATATCCTAATCTTGTAAAATGTTAGCAGAAATGTAGAAATGTTGCAGGAAGGTAGCTTAAAAATGTTCAATAAAAGCCTAAAACTAAACAGAACTGCCGCAAAGAGTCGACTTCTTGCCAGAGACCCCAGCCAAGAGACACATTAAAGATTTGGTCCAAAACCAGCAGAACCCTGAAACTTTGACCAAATAAACAATGAAAGAAAAAAAAAATGCTTCAAATATGCAAGAAAAACCACAATTAAATTCACTAATTCACAGGAAGGATCATGTATTCATTGCGTCAGAAGGCTAATGAATGATTAGAAAACCCTTGTGCAATCATGTTAGGTCTGCAATGCTGTAATTGCTGCAAATGGAGGATTCTTTGACAAAAGCAAAGTTTGAAGGAAAAAATTATTATTTCAAATACAAATCATTATTTCTAACCTTGTCAATGTCTTGACTATATTTTCTATTCATTTTACAACTCATGGTGGTAAATAAGTGTGACTTTTCATGGAAAACACAAAATAATTGTCTGGGTGACCCCAAACGTTTGAACAGTAGTGTATATAGTGCGGAGCATTGTAGCTAGATGGAATAAACAGCATAACCGTCTATTTAGTTACCCTACATGGTATGAATATGTACCCATACATATTGTCACCCTCCATAGCGACTGATATTGTCCTAGTTGTATACTGGAGGGGACCATTTGTGTAAGTCTGTTGTGTCTTTTGCATTCAATACAATTAGGTCGTCACGTTTTTTTGCTATCTCTGCGAGCAGCCCTGCTTAGGTTGTACAGTCTGACAGCCGTAGGTAGGAAGGACCTGCAAAACCTCTCGGTTGCGCATCTAGGATAATGTAGTCTGCTGCTAAATGAACTCCTCAGTGCGTTCAGTATGTCCTGCATAGGGTGGAACTCGGACTCCAGCAGAGATGACAGTTTAGCCACCGTTCTTCTCTCTCCTATCTCCTCCACTGGGTCAAGGTGTTGCCCCAGGACAGAGCTAGCTTTCTTGATCAGTTTGTTCAGTCTCTTCCTATTGGCTGCTGTAACGCCACTGCCCCAGCAGACCACTCCAAAAGTGATGGCTGATCCCACCACCGTGTCGTAGAATGTCTTCAGCAGCGCCCCTTGTACACCAAAAGACCCGAGTCTCCTCAGTAGGAACAGCCTGCACGGTCCCTTCTTGTAGAGTGCATCCATGATGACAGGTGCTGGTCCACCCCTGCGCACAGCTGCTTGTCAGAATCAGAATCAGAATCAGAATCAGGTTTATTGCCATTGTTCATGTAGTACACAAACTAGGAATTTGTCTCGGTACAATGCTGCAACATTAAACATGATAAGATAAGAGAAATAAACTATACATGTAATAAAGTGTAGGATAAGATTAAGTGATACTGGTCAACAGTTAAAATATATATTAGCCAGCAGCAGATACTGTGGAGAACTATATAGTGCAGTCGGCAATGCAGGAAGAAAACAGCGATGATTGACATGAGTCTGGTTGAGCTGCTGTACATGGTGCACGAGAGTCACTTAGTGTTCAGCAGTCTAATGGCAGAGGGGAAGAAGCTGTTCATGTGACGGGAGGTTTTAGTCTGGATGGACCGAAGTCTTCTACCAGAGGGGAGGGGGGCAAACAGTACGTGACCAGGGTGTGAGGGATCGGCTATGATCCGGCCAGCACGCCTCCGGGTCCTGGAGATGTACAGATCCTGGAGAGATGGGAGCTTGCAGCCGATCACCTTCTCAGCAGTGCGCACGACGCGCTGCAGCCTTAGTCTGTCCCTGGCAGTGGCTCCTGCGTACCACACGGTTATGGAGGTGGTGAGGATGGACTCGATGATGGCTGTGTAGAACTGCACTAACATCTTGGTGGGTAGCTTGAGCTTCCTCAGCTGCCGCAGGAAGAACATCCTCTGCTGGGCTTTTTTGATGAGTGAGCTGATGGTCAGCTCCCATTTGAGGTCCCTGGTGATGGTAGTGCCTAGGAAGCGGAAGGAATCAGCAGTGGTGATGGGAGAGCCTGAGAGGGTGAGGGGGGGCAGAGGAGTAGTGACTTTCCTGAAGTCTACAATCATCTCCACTGTCTTCAGAGCGTTCAGCTGCAGGTTGTTATTGCTGCACCAGGACGCCAGCTGGGCCACCTCTCTCCTGTAGGCGGACTCGTCGCCGTTGGAGATGAGCCCGATGAGGGTGGTGTCGTCCGCAAACTTGATCAACTTGACAGACTGGTGGCTGGAGGTGCAGGAGTTGGTGTAAAGGGAGAAGAGTAGGGGGGAAAGTACACAGCCCTGGGGTGATCCGGTGCTGATGCTAGTATAGTCCTGGTCCTTCAGGATCATCGGTTGGATGGTGTTGAAAGCACTGGAGAAGTCAAAGAACATGATCCTCACCGCATTCCCAGGCTTCTCCAGGTGGGACAGAGAACGGTGAAGGAGGAAGATCACTGCATCCTCCACCCCAATGCCATGCTGGTAGGCCAACTGGAGTGGATCCATCGCTGGTCCCACCAGGGGGCGGAGGTGAGCAAGGAGCAGTCTCTCCAGGGTCTTCATCATGTCAGACGTCAGGGCCACTGGCCTGTAGCTGTTCAGATCTTTGGGGTGGGAAGTCTTTGGTACAGGTACCACACAAGATGTTTTCCACAACTGTGGTACCCTCCCCAGCTTCAGGCTCAGCTTGAAGATGTGCTCCACAATCCCACACAGCTGGTCTGCACAGGACTTGAGGAGCTTCACGCTGATGCCGTCCGGTCCCGACACCTTCCTCGCTTTGATCTTCCTCAGCTCCGTCCTCACCTGGGTCTTAGTGAGGGTCAGGTTGGGGGGCTGTGTGCTGGGAGTGGGGGCGTGTTGGTGAAGTGGGGAGTGGGCAGCAGGACTCGATGACTTTAGAGGCAGCAGTGGTTGTTGTGCAGTCGGCGGGGAGGGCGGTTGGTCAAACCTATTAAAAAACAGGTTCAGATTGTTCGCCCACTCCCTGCCCCCCGTGGCCTGGGGGGAGGTATTCTGGAGCCCAGAGATGGTTTTAAGGTTTCTCCAGACCCCGCCGATGTCGCTCTGTTGCAGCTTGTCCTCCATCTTCTTCCTGAAGCTGTCCTTGCCTTCTCTGATCTTCCTCCTCAGCTCCCTCTGTACGGACTTCAGCATCTCCCTGTTCCCCGACCTGAAGATCCTCTTCTTCTCTCTCAGAAGTGTTTATCTCAGGGTTGATCCAGGGTTTGTTGTTCGAGCAACACCGTATGGTCTTGGTGGGTACGGTGTTGTCCACACAGAAGCTGATGTAGTCCGTGATGGTGTGAGTGAGGCCATCGATGTCCTCACCATGTGGATCACAGAGCTGCTCCCAGGCAGTGGTTTCAAAACAGTCCTTTAGACCGTCCATTGCTTCCTCAGACCATAACTTCACTGTGCGCATGACCGGAGGTTGTCTGTGTACTAGGGGTTTGTACACTGGTAGGAGATGAACCAAGTTGTGATCCGATCTCCCGAGTGGGGGGAGTGATGATGAGGTGTACGCCTCCTTAGTGTTAGCATAGAATAAGTCCAGTGTTTTATTGTCTCTACTGTGGCATGTGACATACTGGGTAAACGTGGGTAGAATGGGGGACAGTGAAATATGGTTGAAATTACCTGAGATGAGGAGAAGAGCATCTGGGTGTTCTGTCAGCAGTCTGCCAGTTACTGAGTGGATGGCATCACGCACTGTCCCAGCGTTCGCCGTCGGATTTGCATATGTAAATAGCAATGCAGATCACGTGTGAGTATTCCCTTGGAAGATAGGTAGGGCGCATGCTAGCAGCTAGCAACTCAGTGTTTTTGCTGCAGTGATGTTGTTTAACCGTGATATGTCCCGGTCTGCACCAGCTGTTATTGACATACATTATCACTCCTCCGCCCCTTGCCTTCCCACTGTTTGGTGTTCGGTCTGCCCGTATTGCATGGAAACCCTCAAGTTCGATGTTAGCATCTGTTGCTAGTTCTGTTAGCCACGTCTCAGTAAACAACATCAAGCTAATCTCTCTGAAGATGCTCTCGTAGCGGGACATGGCCGCTAGCTCATCTGTCTTATTGATTAGCGATCGAACATTCCCCATAATAACGGATGGAAGGACGGGTCTGTACCTTATATTTCTCACCCGCCGTCTTGCTCCAGCATGGCATCCACGTCGTTTCTGTCTTATTTCACCCGGTATGTCGAGGTCTTGCACTAGCATCTTGGTCTGGTTAAGTGCTAACAGCTGGTCTCTGCTGTAACGTATCCATGCTGTAACGTATATGCCAATAAATAGCAAATGTTGCTGCATAACATGCACTTTATATACGTTGTACGGTAGCTGCTTCTGGTGATCGTCTTTGAATCTATTTTATTTAGTTATTTTTTTTTATTAGTTGCGGGATAATGAATGCATAACTTTTTGGAAACGTGAGCAAATTGCAGCATTTTTTTTTTTTTTAATGACGCTATCAGGTTGCTCCCTAATGTGGTGTCAGCAGTGGTGACTGGTGCGTCTCAGCAGCTGGCTCAACACAAAACAAAAGTAAGTCTTGCTTTTCAGTGTTTAAATTTACACTGCTCTATACTGATCCCCTGGGACTCAGGGTGACCTCATCCTGCACACAGCCCATTGAAAAATTGCTCCATTTCTACTTTTACTGGTTGAGATAATTATGAAAGTTACCTCCAAAGACATGCATGTTAGGTTAATTGGCTGTTCTAAATTGTCCCTAGATATCTGTTTCCTATAGGCCCTTAGAATAGAGGGTTAGTAGTAGTGAAAGCGCTTTGAGTGGTCTTTGTGACTAGAAAAGCGCTATATAAGTGCAGGTTAGATAGTTAAAGCATTGACTTCCTCGGTTGCTGGAGATGTTTGTAGCCAGAGATTGAATCCACAGCATTGGCCAGTCAGAGGTGGAATCACTGTTGATAGAACTCAGCTGGTTCCGCTGTTAACGAAGAGTTTGTCACAGTGCTCATCTGGTGG
Source organism: Pholidichthys leucotaenia (assembly GCA_020510985.1). Lineage (NCBI taxonomy): Eukaryota > Metazoa > Chordata > Actinopteri > Cichliformes > Pholidichthyidae > Pholidichthys > Pholidichthys leucotaenia. Next base: position 7,632,214 of record CM035839.1, on the reverse strand, counting down.
GCAGTGGAATAAGCAAAGCTGGACTCTTTTCTCTCTTTATTCAGCCAGCATATTTATTTAATTTTAAAAATCTCAACAAGTTCCTCTCTGCAATTTGTTTTCATAAGACGTACAGTGGTATAACATTCAGAGGTAGGGCCCCTGGAGTGAGTTCTGCGCTGGCCTAACACAGTCACTGCAAACTCTCCATACTACTGTCACTGCTGAAGTGATTCAAAGTTGGTCAGCCCTCGAAGGCCCCCTCCTGGCCTGAGGCTCTAAGCATTTGTCTGCCTTGTCTGCCGGCACAGCGTCTCTGACTACTAGGAATTTTACTTTATTAATTTAAAAACAAATCAGGGCTTGCAGCTGCACCCCCTCCATCAGGTGGTGCCCTAGGCAATGACCGACATTATGGCTGTGTTGTGAGACATGTATATGTATATGTATATGAATGATTTCTTGAATAAACTGAAATGAAAGACAATTCGGTTTCGTTATTCAAGTCTCCCCACAGACATGGCCTATACCATGGGCCGGCCCTGGATGACAGCTTAGTTGATACAGTGGCTTAAAGGCCGAAATATGTTTTAAAGCTCTATTGTTTTGTTTTTTTTGACAAATATTGACCAGAATAACTTGCTAGCATTGCAGAGGTTGCTGGTTCCTGGTTTTAGCGTGTAAACTGGTCAGGGTGGGAATGTGATGAGATTACTGATGAGCTCGGCTTGGGATTCTGCCGATGTACACATTCAAACACATAAAAAATAAATGCATACACAGGGGTACCCGGGGGATGCGGGAGTGCTGCATAATCAACGCCGAGGAGGAACTAATTACATGAATTAAAGATTGATTGGCATTTAGCATGGGGCCCCTTGTCAGGTTTACCACATATTTATGCTTGTTTGACATCCTTTAATTCTCTGCATATTCTTTCTTCTTCTTTCCATCCCAATTCAGCGTGAAAATACACAGTTTCCTGACAATCCAGTCTTCCTGGAATGTGGGTGGGTGTAGCTTTGACATGCAGCATTCTGTTGCCGGTGTTGCTAATTTAACGAAGACAAAAACACACACACACACACACACACAGACGCAAAAACAAACAAACTGGGTGCCGTTCAGCAAGGAGTTTGCCGTGACCTCACGGCTCAGATTTCGTGAGGTAGCTGCCATGTGAAGGTCGGCGTGTGAGTGGGAAGCATGGTAACTGCAGTGAAATATTTCCACCATAAATGCTGGCTGGCAGCAGGAACCGTGTTGTCTCGGGTTGAGGCTTCAGAATAAAGGTTAAGGACCTGATTTTAGGAAGCTCTTGTTTTTCTCGAGAACCACTATTCAACGGCTTAACTGACATGGATATCTACTAACAATTAAAATCACCAATTAACCCAGTAACCATCTTTGCACATAATTCAATTCAACTTTATTTGTTTAGTGTCTAATCACAACAAAAGTCATCTCAAGGCGCTAGATACATAAGCACAGATCATAAATAATTAAGAGAAAAATCCCAACGATCAAATGATCCCCTATGAGCAAGCACTCCTCCGGCAGAACCAGGCTCAGGGAGGGGCAGTCTTCTGCCACGACTGGGTGGGGGGAAGGGGGGAGAGAAAGAAAATGAAGAAAGAAGAGATGTACCATTTATACAGATAGAACAACGTTGGGATAGATAGATAGACAGACAGAGACATTGGAGCTGGAGGTATTACAACCAACTACACTGTAGTCTATTAAAACATTGTACAAGTGGAAAGAAAACAGTGAAGAAACATAGGCAACAACAAGTACATTTACTTTTACACCAGTTTCCGTGAAAAAAAAAAAAATCAACACCACAGCGAGGGGTAAACAAGGCAGTAGACAGCCTTAATAATATATCTGCCCTATTGGCCTCCCTATCAAACCTAAAGGCCTCAAACAGAAAAGCCAAAAATAAAGAAGTTAAGGAACCATTCAAATCAAAACCACAGAGACCCAGAAAACCAGTACACACACCTGCACTATAGCGAAACACTAAAAAAGTACAAAACACAGTAAGAAAAAAAAAGGGACCAAGATCCTAGAAACCAGCCATATGCCATTGAAGAATCAATGACAAGAAATTATGTCTGTGAAAACTGGAACAGTCTAAATAAACAAAAACACGAGGAACTTCCCATTCAAAATGGAGATGTATGGGTAAACCACTTAACCAAACTATTTGGCCCAGTAGAGAAAGATGAAGAGCAAAAACGTGTACAAGATAAACTACAACGTCTAGAGTCCAGCATAAAAGACTAGCAGAACCCACTAGACTCCCCAATTTCACTGAAAGAACTACAAGACAAAATAAAATCACCTGAATCCAAGAAGGCCTGTGGTGCTGATGGTATCCTAAATGAATAATCAGATTCACAGATTTCAAACTCCCACTGGCCATATTAAAACTCTTTAACATTGTCCTCAACTCTTCCCCAGTATCTGGAACCAAGGACTGATAACACCACCGACAGACTTGAGCTCAACAACTACGGTGAATCTGTGTCAACAGTAACCTGGGGAAAATCCTCTGCATGATCATCAACAACGGACTCCTACGCTTCCTCACTCACAATGATGTCCTGAACAGATCCCACACTGGCTTTCTGCTAAATTATCACACAACAGACCATATTTTTATTTACCCTCAGCACCCTGATTGACAACCAAATAAACACAAATAAAAGCAAACTATTCTCTTGCTTTGTAGATTTCAAAAAAGCATTTGACTCAATCTGCCACAAGGGTCGGCTGTTCAAAGTGTTGGAAAGTGGAGCTGGAGGGAAAACTTAGGACATCATAAAATCAATGTACACAAACAACAAGTGTACCATTAAAATTGGCAAAAAAATGCACAGATTTCTTTCTCTAAAGCAGACAGGGATGCAGTTTGAGCCACGCCCTCTTCACCATATACATTAATGAACTGGTAAAGTCACTAGAACAGTCTGCAGCACCGGACATCACAACAGCAGACACACAAATCAAATGCCTACTGTTTGCAGATGACCTGGTTTTCTTGTCCCCAACCAAAGAAGGACTACAACGGCAGTGGCTCAGGAGGTAGAGCAGGTCGTCTAATAACCGGAGGGTTGGCGGTTAGAATCCCGCTCTCCCCAGATATCCTGCCACTGTGTCCCTGGGCAAGACACTTTACCCACCTTGCTCCTGGTGGGTCAGGACAGCGCCATGTTTGGCAGCTATGCCACCATCATTGTGTGAATGTGTGGATAGCAGGATCTGTAAAGCGCTTTGGTCATCTCGAGAGGAGAATAAAAGTGCTATATAAGTGAACGCCATTCACCATTTACAGCAACACCTCGACCTACTGCACAATTTCTCCCAAACCTGGGCCTTAACAGTAAATCTCACTATTTTTAGTGAGATTTACTAGGGTGTTGAAAATTATGATATTCCAAAGAGGACCCAGCCTCAAACACCACAAATACAAATTCCTTCTAAAGAAGACAGCCTGAAATATACAAAAAACTCCACCGACCTGGGTCTAAACATCAGCACAGCGGGTAACTTCAACAAAGTCGTGAACAACCTGAGAGACAAGGCAAGAAGGGTTTTTTATGCCATCAAAAAGAACATTCAATTTGACATCCCGATTCCAGTCTGGCCCAAAATACTGGACTCAGTGATAGAACCCATCTCTCTCTGTGGCTGTGAGGTCTGGGGTCTACTTGAAAACCAAGAGTTTACAACATGGAATAAAAACCAAATTGAGACTGCATGCAGAACTCTGCAAATCAGTCCTCCGTATCCAGCGGAAAACACCAAACAATGCCTGCAGAGCAGAATTAGGACAATATCCACTAATTATTAAAGTTCAAAAAAGAGCAATTAAATGTTACGATCATATTAAAGAAGGTGACCCCGGCACACTCCATAAGAAAGCGCTCACCCACAAAGAGACTGCACAGAGATGCCCCCTCAGCCAGCTGGTTCTGGGACTCCGTCCACAATCAGAGCCACCAAACAGAAACCCCATCAAACTCAATCAAATTATAAGAAAACAAAAAGAAAACTGGCGCACTGGAGAGAGTCAACCAAAAATCAAAGCAAACTGGAACGTCATTTGGCCCTAAACAGGGAATATATGGTGGCAGATTACCTGAGCTCTGTGGCTGGTCCAAAGCTCAGGAAATCCTCAACTCTGTAGCGAACACAGCCTTGCCATTGAAAAAGGCCACCACAGACAGACCTGGCCCCCTAGAGAAGACAGACTGTGCACCCACTGCACACAACACGAGGTGGAGACCGAGCTGCACTTTCTAACCTCCTGCCAATGACCCCAAGGCATCAGAGACATGAACTTCCCCAAAATTACCGACACCCAAATGGACTTTGAAAACAGGAACAATGCCAGAAAACTCCCATAGCTGCTGGGGGAAGTACAGAAATGTGCAAACACAGCAGCAAGATTCATGAACTGTTGTGACAAGAGAAGGAAGTCCAACGAATCCAAACCACCATAAACCCCAAGTAAGAGGGAGGAAAAAAAAAAAAAAAAAAACCTAGACCAGGGATCTCCTCCTACTCCTGATGGCTATTCCTGCACTTTTTGCACTATTCTGTGCATCTCTGTGCATGTGCTGACCTATTCCTAATACTTATGTAGGAAAAGAAAAATACACTTTGCATACTGTTTCTTTCTTCTGTCAATATTTTGGTGTTGGTTCTTACTGCTCTGGTGTAAATGGTAAATGACGTTCACTTATATAGAGCTTTTTCTCATCTCTGGATGACCAAAGATCTTTACAGATCCTGTATGGTGTATATGGTGAAAGAAATGTTCTCGTATTTTACTCCTGCATTTTCTGTTTAACATCTTCTTATGATAGAATATTTTAACTGTATGTGCTTTGTTTTATGTTACACTTGCTTTGGCAATGTAAATGTATGTTTCCCATGTCAATAAAGCCAAATTAGATACATAGATAGATAGAGAGACAGATAGATAGATAGATGCTGCTTAAGAGATAAACTGTACTGTGCCAAATAGAACCATAAGGTCCAGGGTGAAGTGAAGGTGCACAGTACACTGTGAAGTGCAGTGTGACCACTGGATTATAACTAACTAACTAACTAACTAACTTGCACTTATATAGCGCTTTTCTAGTCACAAAACCACTCAAAGCGCTTTCATTAATACTAACCCTCTATTCTAAGGGCCTATAGGAAACAGATATCTAGGGACAATTTAGAACAGCCAATCAACCTAACATGCACGTTTTTGGCATGTGGGAGGAAACCGGAGAAATCCCGGAGTAAACCCACGCAACACGGGGAGAACATGCAAACTCCACACAGATCACTGTTGGTCGGGGGCTGGGATCGAACCCACGATCCCACGATCCCCACAATCCCCCGGCCAAGGGTAAACTGTGCTGCCGCAGTGCTAACCACTGCGCCACCGTGCAGCCCAAAAATTATAACCAATTTACAAACATCAGAGTGAGCTACTGTACAGTGAAATGGCAAGTGGCAGGAAAGAGTTCCTGTACCTGACCGTTCAGCAGCAGAGTTGTAGCAGTCTGCTGGAGAAAGTGCTCCGTTGTTTGTCTAGTGTGTGGAGGGTGATCTGGGTTGTCCATGACGGATAACAGTTGGTTCAGGGTCCTCCTCTCCACCACAGTCTCAAAAGTCTCCAGCCTGAGACCAATTATAGTTGTTTCTTTTTTCAGGCTTATTAAGCTAGCTAACAAATCTCATAGGTAGCACTACAAGCAGACACATCTATAGCTGGACCTAGTGGAGTAATGCCCAAACACTATGCACACTGTGTATAAAAAGCAGTTTTTTTTGTGGACATAGCAGATACTAATAGTAAAATTCAAAACTATGATATACAAAATCCAATCTAAACGTGTGAATGACGTTCAATTAAAACATAATTCACCATCTAGCTAGCAAGCTGTCACATACTGTAGTTCATACACACAATCAAACGCATGTGCAGCAGGCCCCATTGGTGCAGACTACAACACTACTATGCACATGTCTGGCAGTGGAACAGTACGCATGGTACCGTTACACTACTAGTGACATAAATATAACATGTGGGAAGGCTATTCAAAAGCTTTGTCAAATAGGAAAGTTTTCAGCTTTGCCTTAAAGGCAGACAGGGTGTCTGCCTCACGGACCCAGGCTGGTAATTGGTTCCATAAAAGAGGGGCCTGATAACTGACAGCCCTACCCATGGTATTTTTAGAGACCCTAGGGATTACTAGGAGTCCTGCATTCTGAGAGTGTAATACAGTGATCCCTCACTTATCGCGGTTAATGGGTTCCAGAACCGACCGCGAAAAGTGAAAAACCACGAAGTAGCGTCACCCCTAATGACGTCATCCATAAATAATACGTACGTTCATTCTCTCACTTTCTCTCATATGATACGTGTGTGTGTGTGTGTACGTGTACATACATACGTAGATGTAAATAAAGTGTACATAAATATGTTTTTAGAACTCTTATTCTTATAACAAGATACGTAACTCAAGATGAAGATGATTTACTGCACAGGTTAATGAGAGCTTTACTGCTCCTCAGGTGACGCCTCATCGTCAGGTGCTAGAAGCGCAGGATCATCGAAGGCAGCTTCCGATAGAGCTGGAGAAGCTGCAAGAGGTGGCGTAGTGGCTCGACGGGAAGACTATTTCGCACAAAATGGCACAAGAGAACAGCAAAAAGTTCCACGCGGCGAGACTAAGTAACACGAGCGATATAGAGCAATGAATGCAGTCTTCCTTCCCTTCATGGGCGCTCGGCAGGGAGAGGAGGTGGGTGAAACGTCTCGGCCAATCAGCTTGCGAGATTTCCGAGCCGAGCCAACACGAGAACAGCGAACAGAGAGGTGGATTTTTTGAGTTGTGTGGCTCTCCGTGTTGATACCTGATGTTCTAATGTAGTCTCCCTGCCTTCTGCTAGCGCCCGCCCATTATTTCTCAATTTTGAATGTTTGATGAATATTTTTGAAAAATCCGCGATGCACTGAGGGCGCGAAAGGTGAAGCGCGAAGTAGCGAGGGATCACTGTAATCTGTTAGGATAACATTCTAACAGTATTCACATTCACAATAGTGAATGAAACATTCACTAAAAAGGTTAAAAACTGGCTGAAAAATAAACAAGAATGTACCCATGTATGAAATAATTGTCTGCAGGGTGTGAGTGAATGAAGGGAAGGAATGAATGTGTTTTATAGTGAGTGACGAAGGAAGGGAGGCCTGAAATAGGCAAATGTGAATCAGGTTGTTATATTTGTGTATTTATAATATTTATAATATTTATAATTGTGTATTTATAATCTTTTTTGCATTGATATAAGATAAGATAAGATAAGCCTTTATTAGTCCCACAACGGGGAAATTCCAGGATTGCAACAGCACAGGGATAGCAACACTCAGAGCAACAATCAGAAGGCAAGAAAAAAACAAGCAAGCAAGAGCAGCTAATATACATATGTACGTATTACTATAAAATATATATATATACACACACACACAGACACACAGTGCAGAGCATTGTAGCTGGATGGAATAAATATATGAATATATGAACACACAGTGCAGAGCATTGTAGCTAGATGGAATAAATATGTAAATATATAAACACCCACAGTACGGAGCATTGCAGCTAGGTGGAATAAATATGCAAGTATATAAACACACACAGTGCGGAGCAATGTAGCTAGATGGAATAATATGTAGATATATAAATATATAAACACACCCAGTGCAGAGCATTGTTGCTAGATGGAATGAAACAGCATAACCGTCTACTTAGTTATCCTACATGGTATGATTATGTGCCCATACATATTCTCACCCTCCATAGCGACCGGTATGTTCCTAGTTGTATGCCGGAGGGGACCATTGTGTAAGTCTATTGCATCTTTTGCATTCAAAAAACTATTAGTTTGTTACGTCTTTTTGCTATCTCTGCGAGCAGCCCTGCTTAGGTTGTACAGTCTGACAGCCATTGGTAGGAAGGACCTACGAAACCTATATATGTGGATATTGGTTTTTTTTTGTTTGTTTTGTTTTTTTTTTTCATTTTACTTGATTCTCTTTTCTAAAGTCCATCCAGGGACAAGAGTTGCAAATTAGCTAATAGCTATACACTCCTTGTGCAACACATCAGATTGATTGTCATTGATTAATTGTCTATGTTTATTGCACTGTCCCTGTCAAATAAACTTATCTATCTATAATAGGATACAATCAATTCTTTAAGATAACTGGGGGATATTTACATCTGAGCAGTTGGGTGATGAGAACTATGGTGGCCGGTAAGATAGAAATATATACAAACACTAAATAGGATACGACTAATCGCCAGGCTAGCCACACTCGGTTAAGTGTGACCGCCATATTGACCAGGTAAAGAAACACAAAGAAGTTATTGTGCCACATAGGCAGCATACTGCATTTTCTTCATTGTAATTAATTAATTACCTACAGAATATGGCACCTTTGTTTACCATGAAAATGTTAGCCATGTCCTATCTGGTGTTTATATATATATTGTGGTGAGAGGAATAACCAGGCCGAGCGTTCTTCACATCACGTCGGGGTCACCAGTGTGGAAAGAGGAATAACCAGGCCGAGCGTTCAGAGCAGATGAACTTTATTCACTCTCTCACATCTTCCAAAATCAGAAAACATTAACCTCATGTAGCAGGGACTCTCTTTTATATCACAACACTCACACGTCCCTGCTACCCGAGGTCCTGCATTACAATTCATTCCCACATGACAATTCCTTTTGTCCCCCAGCCCTTTAATCCCCATGCTCTTCCATCAGAGGAAATTACTGCATCTCCATGTCTTCCAGTCTGAGATGAATACCACAGCATGGGTCTCCCATACTACAGTATATATATATATATATATATATATATATATATATATATATATATATATATATATGGTTGGTGAGGATGTCACAGCCAGTCACTGCCAATAGCATAACTGGGTTGACATCACATGTCTTGACCAACCAGTTGGGGCAAGAGTAATTGTGACACCTACTGGTCAGGAGGTCAGAATGGTGTCTGTGTCACCTTTAATAATCTGTGCTGATGGTACAACACAGAAAATGGAGAAGAAGATGCAGATGGTCGCAGAACAGGAGTTAGAGCTAACAATAACTGTTGTTTCACTGCTGAGTGGAGCAGCATGAGGAGCATAACATCACATTTGGAGGAACATTTACACAAGAATAGTGACAAGTAAAAAGTACCAAGAGGAAAAACATGATTCTATTAAGTACTGCTACTGAAATTAATGCTAATTTTCACTGAAGAAGTCATAATGAGGCTTAAATAAGTGTTATTCACACATGTTCAGTTTTTAACTTCACAATGTAAAACACTCATCTAGAGTTGAGAAATGATCTGAAATCACGAGGTCTTAAACCTTGAAGCACCTCATACAGAAAGCAGTATAATTAACCCACTTGGTTTTTTTTGTGTGTTTTTTCTTATCTGCAGCAGAACTTCAAAACTCTTCTGACGCATGAATAGACTTTTCTTTGCTTCTCCTGGTAGTTACCATCTGGTTCCCCAAGGTCCCACTCAGTGTCCTGCTCTTTGTTCTCGTTAAACGGTTTTATCTTTCATTTTCACGCGACTACAATTGCATGCAGTAGTCTTTTTTTCCCCCAAAGAATGCTGGGTAGGACGAACCTAAAAGGTCAGATTCCCAAACAGGAAAGCAATATCATTAATTCCTCATCCTATTCTACTGAAATAAAGGAGGGTCATCCACAGTTCTCAGGCAGAAGTTCTTCTTCGTCCTGCTTAAATAACTGTGGCATAAACAACTGTACAGGTTAACCTCCAAAACTTCTCCAGATCTTGGGAGGCTAGAATATAAAATCATAAGTGAAGGGCCGCTATTAGCATGTTAAGCTACGGTCACAAAGATTCCTATAAATGATGGATTCGCAAGAATCTCTCAGTTCCTACGAATTCTGGAGTTCACAAACATTCGTGGAGAGGGGCATAGCTTCTTATGGCTGCCATTCAATTTGCAAGAGCAAATTGAGCCATTCTTGAGAAATGAGGTGCTTTTCTGTCGTACGATGGCCCTAGAGTTCTTATGTTCTTCATAAGCGTGCCTTGAGATCTTCCTGCGGCATACTTACTGACATCTTATGAATATTTTTGTGCAACTCACGGTACTCTTACAATAAGTCATTGGGAGGAAGCTCTTACGATTTTCGACATTTTGTCAGCACAAATGTTGCACGGATGATGTACTTCTGCCTTATGAGCGTCTCACTACCGCCTTTTACAGGTTGTACGAACTGCTGTATGAACGGGGATTGTACGGCATTTCCTGTGATCGTTGTAAGGGGCCTTCAAGAACACTTTAAGGGGTTCTTGAGCCATACTTACAGCCAACATCTTGCGTAGTTCTTATGATGTTGCTATGGCATTCGAGGTTTTCGTGGGGCATTCATAGAAATCTTGGACAAGACCATCGACCTGACCATAAACTTATGAATGGTCTACAAATGCTGGATTGTCCTACGACCACCTTAAGAAGACCATACAAAATGCTCCAAAAATCATTTGTACGGTGTTCACAGCCGTTCGTAATGGTATTTGTGACCGTAGGTTTAGCTAAACTTCACAGAGAAATTCTGACATGTTTTCCATCGCTATAAATCGTGAGTAGAGACCAATCTGGGGACCAGTTTGTGATGCATCTTGTCGTCACACCAACATTACTGCTATGGCCGGTGGCAGATGACTAGCTGCTGCTGTTTTCTTACATCATATCTGGAAAATGAAAGGCTGCCCCCGACACTGTTGTTCTTCTACTTGTATTTCCTTGCTTTACTTTGTTGATGTTGATTTTAAATTTCATAATAACTCCTCACTAATTGGAAAGTTATGCGTGACAACTCCAGCACCAGCAGAGAATGCTAGCCCATGCAGTGTTTTTCTTTCAAAAGTCTTTTTATTATTATTAATTGAAGTATCAATACAATACAAAGTACTAGAAATTTTCATTTTTGTTTTAACCAAACAGTGCAAAACTAGAATTTAAAGCTAACAAATGTAAATGCTTCAAAACACAAAAACCTTTAAATAAACAACAATTAAAAAAATACAAAAAAAAAAATACGAAGAAAAATTGTGTGTGTGAGGTGGGGGTGGGGTAAAGGGGATATGAGCTACTCAGAAACTATAATCGTGGGTCTTTCAAAGAAATCAAGAAACGGGCGCCATAATTTATAGAATTTGTTTTCAGAGCCACAAACTGTATATCTGATTTTTTCTAAATCCAAACAGAACATTATATCTTTTATCCACTGTAAATGTGAAGGGGGCGAAGAGTCTTTCCACTTCAGTAATACAGCACGTCTTGCCAATAATAATGAAAATTTGAATACTTTTAATTTGGAACTTGGCAAGACAAGTTCTGGAGCCACACCAAAAATGGTGCATAATGGATCAGGTTTAATTTGATATTGCAGGACTTCAGACATAGTGATAAAAACAGAATGCCAAAAATTCATCAATGCAGGGCAGGACCAGTACATGTGAAGCAAAGTGCCAGGAGCGCAACCACACTTTTCACAAGTTGGGTCTATATCCGAGTAAATACGTGCTAGCTTAACCTTGGACAGGTGCACCCGGTGTACAATCTTAAATTGAATAAGAGCGTGACGAGCACACATTGATGCAGTGTGAACCTGGCCAAGAATAGAGTCCCACAGTTCATCAGTAAAAGTAAAATTAAGATCTTGTTCCCAATTCAATTTAATAGCGGTCAGAGAAGAAGATTGTAAATTTGAAATTAAATTATATAAAACTGATATTACCCCCTTAGAAGTTGGTTTAACTAATAAAAAATCATCTAGAGGATTATCAGAAGGTTTTTGAGGGAATTGTTTTGTCATGGTTTGCACATAATGTCTGACCTGGAGGAAGCGGAAAAAATGTGTAGAAGTGATGTCGAATTTAGTGGAAAGTTGAGAAAAACTTGCAAATTGACCATCAAAATATAAATCCGCAAAAGATTTTAAACCTTTTCTGTGCCATATATGAAATGCACTCTCAATAGTTGATGGGGTAAATAAATGATTTGCGGCAATTGGACTTCTAATGGAGAAAAACTGAAGACCAAAATTTTCCTGAATTGAGACCAAATTCTAAGAGACTGACAAACTACTTTATTATTACCCAGTAAAGACAAAGCAAGGGGAAGTGGTGAACCTAAAATTGCCGGTAGGGAGGTTTGATTGTCCACATGTGACTCCATAAGGATCCAAATGGGTGATTTGGGTTCCAGATAGAAATGTTTCCAATATAACATGCACCTGATATTTGCTGCCCAGTAGTAATATTGAAAGTTAGGCAGAGCCATGCCACCCACTGATTTGGGTCTTTGAAGAAAAACTTTCCTCAATCTCGGATGTTTACCATTCCAAATAAATGAGATAATCAGAGAGTCCAAAGACTTAAAAAAGGATTTAGGAATAAAAATGGGGAGACATTGAAACAAATATAAAAACTTTGGAAGTAACATCATTTTTACAGAATTGTTTCTGCCAATTAAGGACAAGGATAATGGGGACCATTTGGAAAGTATTAGCTTGCACTGGTCAAATAAGGGGAGAAAATTATTTTTAAACAAGTAATTAAGTTGTTTAGTGACACATATCCCAAGATAATTAAAATGATCAATAACAACCTTGAAAGGAAAATTTTCAAAATCCTGAACTTGAATCTTTTCATAAATCGGAAACAATTCACTCTTATTAAGATTAATTTTATAACCAGAAAACCTACTAAAACTATCCAAAATGTTGAGTATAGCGGGTAATGAAGTAAGTGGGTTGGAGAGAAAGAGTAAAAGATCGTCAGCATAGAGTGAAACCCTATGCTCGATGCCACCCCTACGAATGCCTAGAAAGTCCCGGCTCCCACGGATTGCAATAGCTAACGGCTCAATTGCCAAGGCAAAGAGCAACGGGCTCAAAGGACAGCCTTGCCTCGTACCACGGTAAAGTCTAAAATAGTCAGAATAGCGACAATTAGTTAACACTGAAGCTAAAGGACTAGCATAGAGAAGTTTAATCCAGGAACAGAAGGAAGGACCAAAACCGAACCTCTCCAAAGTAAAAAACAAATACTCCTACTCAACCCTATTGAATGCCTTTTCAGCGTCCAAACTAATAAGACATTCAGGTATGTTGTGGTGAGGAGTATAAATAATATTAAACAACCGCCGCAAGTTAAAAAAAGAATGGTGATTTTTAATGAAACTGGTTTGGTCCTGTGAAATTATAAAAGGAAGAATCTTTTCCAACCTTGAAGCTAACAACTTTGACAAAATTTTAACATCGGTATTTAACAAGGAAATAGGCCTGTAAGAAGCACAATCAACAGGATCCTTGTCTTTTTTAAGCAACACAGTGATACAGGCCTGATAACATGAAGGAGGAAGTGCACCGGAGTCAAGCGACTCTGTAAAAACTTGATAAAGGAAAGGGGCAAGATCGTCAGAGAATTTTTTGAAAAAATCAGCGGAAAACCCATCAGGTCCTGGAGATTTTCCTGATTGCATGGATGATATTGCCAGCTGAATTTCTTCTTTTGTGATGGGAGCTTCTAGAATTTGCCGAGATTCTGAAGAAATCGAAGGGATATCAATAGAATCAAAAAAAAATTCCAAATCCTTTAAGTTTGTTGTATATTCTGAGGTATATAATTTGGAATAAAATGACCTGAAAATATCATTAATCACTTGTCGGTCAGATGTCACCTCTCCTTTATCTGTCGTAACTCCAGTAATAATTTGCTTAGCTCTAATACCACACAGTTGATTAGCTAGAAGTTTACTGGTTTTTTCGCCATGTTCATAAAATTCACTCTTGTTCCTTATTAAACAACCTTCAATTTGTCGAGTAGAAAGTAAATTAAGTTTAGTTTGTAATGTCATACGTTCCTTGTACAGAGCGGGTGATGGAGATTGAGCATATTGTCTGTCAATGTCCAAGATTTGATCTAAAATAGCCTTCTGTTCCTGTATTGTGGATCGTCTTTTAAATGCTGCCAATGAAATAAATTCCCCCCTAAGAAATGCCTTCATGGCCTCCCATATCATTTTGTTTGGCATACCAGGAGTTTTATTTTCTTTCAAAAAAAAATTAATTTTAGAAGAAATATTCACAACCAATTTTTCATCTGTAAGTAATAATGGATCCAGTCTCCAATGCTTTCTCACGGAGTCACATCCATGGAGGATCATTTTAAGTACAAGAGGGGCATGATCAGAAACCGAGATGCTATCATAACTGCAAGAGCAAAGGTTATTAATTAATAAATTGTCAACAAAAAAATAATCTATTCTGGTATAAGTATGGTGTACGTGAGAGAAAAAAGAATAGTCCCTGCCGTTAGGATGTAAAAAACGCCAAGGATCTGTAAGGCTATATTCCTCAGGAAAAGACTTAACATAAGTTGCAGATTTATTAAGACTAGCAGGTTTTGAGGATGAGCGGTCTAAGATCGGATCCATATACAAATTAAAGTCACCCCCAAGAATTAGAGAATGAGTATTTAAATCTAGAAGTTGCAAAAAAAAGTTGCGAAAAAAGTGTACATCATCAAAATTCGGCGCATACAAATTAGCCAAGGTGACATGTTTATTGCCAAGTTTACCTGATACTATTACAAATCGTCCATTTTTATCTAATACAACATTAGAGGGAATAAATGGGATATTTCGATCAATAAGAATAGCAGCGCCCCTGGCCTTAGCTTTAAAATTTGAATGAAAAAATTGTCCTGACCAGCATTTTGACAAACGCAAGTGGTCGGAATCCTGCAAATGGGTTTCCTGCAAAAACAGTACCCCAGGCTTAAATTGCTTTAGACGTGACATGACTCTCTTTTGTTTAACTAACTAACTAACTAACTAACCTACACTTATATAGCGCTTTTCTAGTCACAAAGACCACTCAAAGCGCTTTCATTAATACTAACCCTCTATTCTAAGGGCCTATAGGAAACAGATATCTAGGGACAATTTAGAACAGCCAATTAACCTAACATGCATGTTTTTGGCATGTGGGAGGAAACCGGAGAAATCCCGGAGTAAACCCACGCAACACGGGGAGAACATGCAAACTCCACACAGATCACTGTTGGTCGGGGGCTGGGATCGAACCCACGATCCCACGATCCCCACAATCCCCCGGCCAAGGGTAAACTGTGCTGCCGCAGTGCTAACCACTGCGCCACCGTGCAGCCCAATTAATAAATAAATAATTGGATGGTTCAACCCCTTCACATTCCAGCTTACCAAAGTAAGATTACTATTCATTCAAAGAGTAAAATTTATATATTGTGTTGTGTAGCCCAAAAAAGAATGGGGTGAGGTACGGGTAAAAAAAAAAAAAAAAGGGAGGGGTAAGGGGGGTGTAAATAAATCCATAACAAAAAACAAAAAAAACATATATTAAAAAAAAAAAATTCAACAACCAAACCCATAACAACACTCCAGCCGGTTGCAAAAAACAGCAACCGCTCCATCTCCTGCTCTATTCTCATCCTAACAAAATGCTCCCATACAACTGGCTTCAATCCTGCATAGTATGAACATTTTACCCTAAAAAAAAAAATTAAAAAAAAATTAAGTAAACAACAACGTATAAGGAGCCAATTTTACCTTGTTTTTGAACATCTAAAAATGCATCAATGTCCAGTCAGTGCAGCTTCAATGAAGTAACAAGCAGTCCAGCACGGCAGCTGGTCAACCCAGGAATGTCCAGTTCAAGGCAAAAATCGCTGGTTTCTCTCCATGGTTTGCATGAAGCGGGTGGCCTCCGAGACGGACGCCAGCCACTGGTTTTTGCCGTCTGGAAGAGTTATCCTGAGCCTGGTGGGGAAAAGAAGAGAAGGACGAAAACCTCTCTTGTACAACTCGGACATAACCTCCTTATATTCAGCTCGTTGCTTCTGAACGTCGGCGTTATAATCCTCGTAGAACTGGAGTTTATGCCCACGATATTGCAAAGTCCCACGGCATCTCCGCGCTTCTCTCATCACCAAGTCTTTGGTCCGAAACCGGTAGAAACAAATAATGACAGCGCGCGGCTTCCCGTTTGGATCCGGCTTGGGCATGAGGCTGCAGTGGGCTCTATCCAGCTCTGGGGGAGATGGCAAAATTTGTGTGCCAAAGATGTCCACCAACAGCCGAGAAAAAAATTCAGATGGCCGTGGACCCACATCAAAGGACTCCGGCAGACCCACCAGACGAATATTCAGCCTCCTGCTTCTTCCCTCCAGGTCAAAAAGTTTGTTTTTCAAAAGTTTGTTCTCCTACTGTATTGACTCACATGTAGCTTCAAGCGCCGCTAGGCGCTGGCTGATGTCCTCTGCGTTGTTTTCAAGGTCACCAATGCGTTGCTCCTGGTTCGCCACATCTGCTTGAATCTTGTCCAACTTACCATTAATAAGTTCAAATGAAGCTTTAAAGTCAGCAGCTATGGACATTCTGTGTTGTTCAAGCAAGGCAACAAGTGCAGGATTAAGGCTGATATTAGCATCCTTGGCACATCGATCCGTGGCACATCGGACCAGCTCTTTACCCTCTCGAGAATTCTTGAGGGTTCGTGGGAGTTTGCCCAACCAGTTTACATGTGTTTCGTGGACTTGGAGAAGGCATTTGACCGCGTCCCTCGTGGATTTTTGTGGGGGGTGCTTCGGGAGTATGGGGTATCGGGCTTGTTGTTACGAGCTATTCGGTCTCTGTACGACCGTTGTGAGAGTTTGGTTCGTATTGCCAACACTCGGTCGGAGTCATTCCCAGTGAGAGTTGGACTCCGCCAGGGCTGCCCTTTGTCACCGATCCTGTTCATAATTTTTATGGACAGGATTTCTAGGCGCAGCCAGGGAATGGAGGGTGTCATGCTTGGTGACCACAGGATCTCATCTCTGTTGTTTGCAGATGATGTTGTCCTGTTGGCTTCATCCAGCAATGACCTACAGCTCTTGCTGGGACGGTTTGCCGCTGAGTGTGAAGCGGCTGGGATGAGAATCAGCACCTCCAAGTCCGAGTCCATGGTCCTCAGCCGGAAAAAGGTGGATTGTCCTCTCCGGGTTGGGGACAGGCTCCTGCCCCAAGTGGAGGAGTTTAAGTATCTTGGGGTCTTGTTCACGAGTGAGGGGAAAATGGAGCGAGAGATCGACAGACGGATTGGAGCAGCATCTGCAGTGATGCGGACGTTGTACCGGTCTGTTGTGGTGAAGAGGGAGCTTAGTTCTAAGGCAAAGCTGTCGATTTACCAGTCAATCTACGTTCCTACTCTCACCTATGGTCATGAGCTTTGGGTAATGACCGAAAGAACGAGATCACGGATACAAGCGGCTGAAATGAGCTTTCTCCGTAGGATTGCTGGACTCACCCTCAGAGATAGGGTGAGGAGCTCAGTCATCCGGGAGAGGCTCAGAGTAGAACCGCTGCTCCTCCACATTGAAAGGAGTCAGTTGAGGTGGTATGGGCATCTGATTAGGATGCCTCCTGGACGCCTCCCACTTGAGTTGTTTCAGGCACGTCCCACTGGGAGGAGACCCCGGGGCAGACCCAGGACTCGGTGGAGAGACTATGTCTCCCAGCTGGTCTGGGAACGCCTTGGTATCCCCTCTGAAGAGCTGGATCAGGTGGCTGGGGAGAGGGAAGTCTGGGCTTCTCTGCTTGAACTGCTGCCTTCGCGACCCGGACCTCCGGAAAAGCGGTAGAAGATGGATGGATGGATGGATGGATTAGCATCCTCAGCTAAGCTGGTGTTAGCATTGTTCACTGCTGCCTCCTTTTCAGTCTGCTTTCTTGTTTTGGACATATTTCACAACTCAAAACAGATTCTGCGCGTATTAAATGTCCAAAACATTGATAGCTTACAGCAAAATAGGGTTTAAAAAGTAAGGAAAAAAAATATAGCAGGAGCCAGCAACGCACACACCTACTCCATTGCCAGCACACCTGATGCCAATCCCAGCCCATGCAGTGTTAAAACATTGCTAATGCATTGCAAGCTAGGTGGCTGCATGCTAATCATTTTTCTGTTGTTATTCAGAACCTCACAATGTTCCCGATGAACAGTCTTTGATGCATCTCCTAGCTTCAAAACCTGGACAGAGTGGACTGAAATGCAAACAAAACCTGTTTCCATCCTGTAGGCTTGATTGGTTGATATACTGCGTTTACATTTACTTCCGCTGAAATTTTTGCTGTTACCTTCTATTATACATTAATATTTTCCATGGCTAAGGTTAGGGTCGAAATCAGTAGGTGATTTGAAGGGGGATGGGGTGGTGCTATCCAACTCCTTAGCAAAATGACCCCAAATTATCCCCCATGTTAACTTGCCATCCCCCCATCCCCATTCACAGGCGTAAATCATTGGGGAGCAAGATAGAAAAGAGAGAACTGTCCCATCAATGGCATCATAAAACTCTTTTTTTATGTTACATTTTATCCATGACTGGATAAAATGAGTTTGAGGGACCAGTTCTCAGCAGAAATTAAAAAAGGTCTAAATTACAGCATTTTTTCTTTACCTTTTAATTTTTTTTTTAATTTGCAGTTTTTTCCTGTAAATTTGCATTTTTTTTCCTCATAGCTGTGAAACAGGTACAACAGCAACTTTTTTTTCTTATTAATTTGCAACTTTTTTCCTAAAAATCGGCAACTTTTTTCTCAAAAATTTGTTGTTTTTTACCTCATAAATTTGCTATTTTTCTGGTAAATTTGCATTTTCTGTCTTGTAGACTTGAAAAGGGTAAAACAGGAACTTTTTTCTTATGAATTTGCAACTTTTGTCTTATAAATTTGTATCCTTTTTTTCTAATAAATTACCAACTTTTTCTCATAAATGTGCAACTTTTTTGGAAATTTGAAACTCTTCTCAAAAATTAGCATTGTTTTTCTTCACAAATTTGCTATTTTTCCTGGAAATGTGCATTTTTTTCTAATATTTGCATTTTTTTTCTTGTAGATCTGAAACAGGTAAAATAGTAACTTTTCCTAATAAAGTTGCACTTTTTTTTGTAAATTTTCAACCTTTTTTCTTCTAAACTTTCAACTTTTTTTCTTGAAAATTTGCAACTTTATCCAAAAAATTGGAAACTTTTACCAGTAAATTTGAAATTTTTCTTAAAAACCTACAACTTTTTTCTCAAAAATTTGAATTTTCTTTCCTCATAAATTTGCTATTTTTCTGGTAAATTTGCATTTTCTGTCTTGTAGATTTGAAATGGGTAAAACAGGAATTTTTTCGCATGAATTTGCAACTTTTTTCATATAAATCTGTAACATTTTTTCCAATAAATTAGCAATTTTTTTCTTATAAATGTGCAACTTTTTTAGTAAATTTACAACTCTTCTCAAAAATTAGCATTTTTTTTCTTCAAAAATTTGCTATTTTTTGTGGAAATGTGCATTTTTCCCCTCATATTCCATTTTTTTTCTTGTAGATTTGAAAAAGGTAAAATAGTAACTTTTCCTCAAAAATTTGCAACTTATTTTTGTAAACTGTAATTTCCCAGTTTGGGATCAATAAAGTACATCTATCTATCTATCTATCTATCTATATTTTAAACCTTTTTTCCTTCTAAACTTTGAACTTTTTTCTTGAAAATTTGTAACTTTATTCAAAAATTTGAAACTTTTACCAGTAAATTTGCAATTTTTTCCTAAAAATCTACAACTTTTGTCTCAAAAATTTGCATTTTTTCCTCACAAATTTGCTATCTTTCCTGTAAATTTGCTTTTTTCCCCTCGTAGATGTGAAACAGATACAACAGCAACTTTTTCTTATAAATTTGCAACTCTTTTATAAATTTGCAACTTTTCTCCTTAAAAACTTTTTTCTCAAAAAATGCTATTTTTTACCTCATAAATTTGCTATTTTTCTTGTAAATTTGCATTTTTTTTCTTTTAGATTTGAAACAGGTGAAACGAACTTTTTTCTTATAAATCTGTGACTTTTTCTCATAAATGTGCAACTTTTTGTTTTAAATTTGCAGCTGTTCTCAAAAATTAGCATTTTTTTCCTCACAAATTTGCTATTTTCCTGGAAATTAGGAATTTTTTCTCATAGATCTGAAATGGGTAAAATAGTAACTTCTTTCCTCATAAATTTGCAACTTTTTTAATAAAAAGTTTGAAACTTTTACCCATAAATTTGCAAGTTTTTCCTAAAAATCTACAACTTTTTTCTCAAAAATATGCATTTTGTTTCCTCATAAATTTGTTATTTTTTCTGTAAATTTGCACTTTTTTTTTCATAGCTGGGAAACAGTTAAAACAGCAACTTTTTTCTTATAAATGTGCAACTTTTTTCCTAAAAATCTGCAACTTTTTTCTCAAAAATTTGTTATTTTTTACCTCATAAATTTGCCTTTTTTTTTCTTTTACTTTTTTGTAAATTTGAAACAGGTAAAAACTTTTCCTCATAAGTTTGCAACTTTTTTGCAGTTTTTCAACCTTTTTTCTTCTAAATGTTCAACTTCTTTTCTTGAAAATTTGCAACTTTATCCAAAAGTTTGAAACTTTTACCAGTAAATTTGTAACTTCTTCCTAAAAATCTACAACTTTTGTCTCAAAAATTTGCATTTTTTCCTCACAAATTTGCTATCTTTCCTGTAAATTTGCTTTTTTTTCCTCATAGATGTGAAACAGATACAACAGCAACTTTTTCTTATAAATTTGCAACTCTTTTATAAATTTGCAACTTTTCTCCTTAAAAGCTTTTTTCTCAAAAAATGCTATTTTTTTACCTCATAAATTTGCAATTTTTCTTGTAAATTTGCATTTTTTTTCTTTTAGATTTGAAACAGATGAAACAAACTTTTTTCTTATAAATCTGTGACTTTTTCTCATAAATGTGCAACTTTTTGTTTTAAATTTGCAGCTGTTCTCAAAAATTAGCATTTTTTTCCTCACAAATTTGCTATTTTCCTGGAAATTAGGATTTTTTGTCATAGATCTGAAATGGGTAAAATAGTAACTTCTTTCCTCATAAATTTGCAACTTTTTTTATTAAAAAAATTGAAACTTTTACCTGTAAATTTGCAAGTTTTTCTTGTAAATCTTCAATGTTGAAAAAAGCTTTTTTTGCCTCATAAATTTACTATTGTTCCTGTGAAATTTTTTTCTCATAGATGTGAAACGGGTACAAGAGCAACTTTTTCTTATAAATTTGAAACTTTTTTCTTATAAATTTGTATTTATTTCCTAAAGATCTGCAACTTTTTTCTCAAAAATTTTTTTTTCCTCATAAATTTGCTATTTTTCCTGTAAATCAGCATTTTTTTTCTTGTAGATTTGAAACAGGTAAAACAGGAACTTTTTTCTTATAAATTTGCAACTTCTTATCTCCAAAACTTGCATCTTTTTTCAAAAATTTGAAACTTTTACCTGTAAATTTGCAAGATTTTTCTTTTAAATTTGCAACAGTTTTTCCCACAAATTTGGGGGTTTTCGTCTTGTAAATTTTACGCTTTTTTCCTGTAAATCTGCAACATTCATGGTGGGCAGTGGTGGCCTAATGGTTAGGGACGTGAACTGGTGAGCGGAGGGTCATGGGTTTGATCCCTGGGTCATAGGGTCAGATGTGGGTGGGACAGATACCGTAGCAGTGGTTGCCCCACCCTCCTTAACCCCACTGTGGCGCCCTTGAGCAAGGCCCTGAACCCCAGCTGCTCAGTGGCCACAGGTCAGTCCGTGGTTGGACTGGACAGCTTCCTGGTGTGAGTGTGTGAGTGCGAGCAGGGCGTCCTTGAAAAAGAGAGGTTGCCTCTCAGTGGAACTACTCTGGATAAATAAAGGTTAAATAAATAAAAATTTAAAATTTAGTTACATTTTTATTCAATGTAATTAAATTGTAATTTGCCTTTTTTGAATTTTTAAATTGGCATCTTTGATCGTATTTTTGCAGCTTTATTCTTTTATTTTGTTAAAGTAATATATATGCATACATACAGATGTTTTTTTTCCACACTGTAAAGCCAGGAATGGCCCCGACTACCACAACACTGACAGTGCCCCCCCCCCCTCGATGTTTACTCTGGAGAAAATGTCGGACGTTCCCCCTTTCCTTGCTGGCTAGAATGTGATCGCATGTGGAGGTTTCATGGCTGAACTGCCTTCCAATCCCGATCTCGTGTGCATGAGCGGAGCACTGAGTAAGTAAGCAGCCCGTGAGCGAACACATGGCCGTACGTACACCGATCAAACGCCACTGATGCATATTCACACT
This sequence comes from Pholidichthys leucotaenia, assembly GCA_020510985.1. NCBI lineage: Eukaryota > Metazoa > Chordata > Actinopteri > Cichliformes > Pholidichthyidae > Pholidichthys > Pholidichthys leucotaenia. The sequence goes on along the minus strand of CM035839.1, from coordinate 7,609,916 downwards.
TCCTGTGGGAACAACTGGTCCGGTTGGGCGGGATCCAAACCATGTCATCCGGCTCCGTGTCGTGCTTTAATTCCGAGTGTAATTGGCCTCTAAAGCTTGACGGCGGAGTACATCAGAGAGTATCAGAGTACGGCCGCGACGATGCCAGTCACCATGGAGGGAGGAAAATGTCAGCCAACTCCATTCCTGTCATTTCTGACTGAACCCCCCCCCCCCACACACACACACACACACACACAGGCCACACACATGGTGTAATTTCCTTCTGTGAGAACTGTGATGGACAAATTGGCATCCTGACGTGGCTGAATCAACACGCTGATGATGGAGGCAGGAGTCACATGACTAGAGAATTAAACCGGGTCTGAAGGACTGGGAGGGAAAAAAAAAAGCCGGAGTGATTGGCAGAAGAGCAGCAGGGGGAGGGAGCGGAAACGCGCGGCGGCAGGAGTGTTCCAGCAAATGAAATCCATCTCCATGAAAATCCAATCCTCTTACCCCGCAATATGCTGCAAATGGACGGATTGACGCGAGGGGTCGAAACCCCTGACCGTAACCTTGGAAACCGCTCCATTCCCGTCTCCACCTCCACCTCTCTTATCATATCCCTTTATTATCCTCACCTTTTCCTCACATATGAGCCTGCACGCTGCAATTCACTCGGCAGCACCGACCCCGTGTGTATATTAACAGATATATAGACCATGACCTCCAGGCCTGAGTAAGAATTCAGGATTACGCTCCTGCAAGCTCAACGTCACAGAGTCACTGGAAATAAGTCCAAGAGGAAAGGTTTGCTCTTAAAACTCCCAGTGTCTGCTGAGATCTCCTCTGATCAGACTCTTAACCACCAGGTGATTTTATAATAAAGGGGATGGGGGAGCAGGAGGTGCAAATTAGGTGCAAACTGACAAGAATAAAGGTGCAAAGATAGATGTCAATTTAAACATTTAATCAACAACCAGATGAGGGTTGAAAATTTGTAAGAAAAAAAAGGTGAAAATTTACAAGAAAAAAAATTATGAGCAAAAGGTTCAAGTTTATGAGAAAAAAAACAAAATTTATGAGAAAAAAGTTGGAAAATTTATGAGGAAAAAAGGTAGAAAATTTATGAGAAAAAAACAAGAAAATGGTTATAATTTTTTTTTTCTTTTGGAAAAAGTTGCAAAACTACAAGAAAAAAATTATAGGAAAGAAATTGCAAATTTACAAGAAAAAAAGCCCATTTATGTGAAAAATAGTTGCAAATTTATGAGAAAAAAAATTGAAAATTAACAAAAAAAAAAAAAAGAGTTCCAAATCTATAAGAAAAAAGTTGCAAATCTGAATGACAAAAAATACACATTTACAAGAAAAGAGTTGCAAATTTATGAGAAAAAAGTTGCAAATTTACCCCCCCAAAACTGCAGATTTGTATGAAAAAAGCAGGGCTGCAATGATTACTCAAATAATTGAATGAATGAATGAATGAATGAATTTATTTCGGATAGTACAGTACAGGTTAAAAGAAACTGAATAATATAACAACAAGGTCAAATGAGACAAAGACTCATCTGATTATACAATTCCATGTAAGTTATCCGAAATAGGTGATGGCTGAAGCCGCAGCTTATATTGCCCACCCATATTCCATCCAAGAATTCAAAATAGAAAAAAGAGAAAACAGTCAAGAGCGATTACAATTCAAAACAAAGCTAAGACAAAATGTGACAGAAAAAAAAAGAAAAAAAAAACTAAGCTACAACACAACACAGGCTGGAAATGTCAATCCTTATGTGAGTTTACATGTCGTCTTGTAAATATGTTTGGAGTATTTCTTCCTTTAGTTTTTGTTGAAATTGTCCAAGCGTTGTACATGATTTTAATTCAGGTCCAAAATCGTTCCATAATCTGACTCCTTGCACTGAAATACAGTGTTGCTTGGTGGTAGTTCTCACTGAAGGTTTTTGAAATATACATGTTCCTCTGAAGTGATATCGTTTCTCCCTTGTTTGGAACAACTTTTGGATATTTGCGGGCAGTGATAAATTCTTCACTTTAAACATTATTATTGCAGTTTTAAAGTCAACCAGATCTTTCAACTTGAGAGTTTTTTGTTTAAGAAAAAGTGGGTTTGTTGGTTCCCTGTAAGCTGCTTTGTTTATTATTCTAATAGCTCTCTTTTGAAGCATAAAGAGTGGATATATGTTTGTTTTATATGTATTTCCCCATACTTCATTACAATATGTCATGTATGGGAGTATTAATGAATGATACAAGGTGTATAGTGTGGGTTGATTCAGCAAATATTTCACTCTGTGTAATATTGCAATTGATTTGGATACTTTACCTTTAATATAATTAATATGTGACTTCCAACACAGTTTATTATCAATTATTACTCCAAGAAATTTAGTTTCAGATACCCTTTCAATCTCTACACCATTTACACTGAGTTTGGGTACTGGGTTGTTGTGATGGTTGTTAAAGACTATAAATTTTGTCTTACTTAAATTGAGCGTTAATTTGTTTGAATCAAACCACAGTTTAAGCTTTCCTAATTCCTTTCCAAGTGTATCCAGAAGTTGTTCCAAATTGTTTCCACTGCATAGCAGATTAGTGTCATCGGCAAACAATATTAAGTCCATTTTTTCTGAAACTTTACATATATCGTTTATATACATATTGAATAATAATGGTCCCAAAACTGAACCCTGTGGGACTCCACAGGTGACCTTCAGTAGCTCTGAGTTTTTGTTGTTAACACATACAAACTGATATCTATTCTTTAAGTAACTACTTAACCAGGACAGTGCTACCCCCTCTAATACCACAATTTTGTAGTTTCTTTAATAATAAATTGTGATCTACTGTATCAAATGCTTTTTTAAGATCCAGGAATACTCCAACTGAATACTCTTATTTTCAATGGCTGTTGATATTTTTTCTGTAAATTCCATTAGGGCATATGCAGTTGTCCTCTTGTGTCTGAACCCATATTGCTGCTCACACAATAAATCATTCTTCAGTATGAAGTTGTCAATTCTCTCATAGAATATTTTTTCAAGTATCTTGGAAAATTGCAGTAATAGTGAAATTGGTCTATAGTTTGAGAGTTCCCCTCTGTCGCCCGTCTTGTATATCGGAATTACTTTAGCTATTTTCATTGCATTGGGAAATATACCTGATTGGAGAGACAGGTTACAGATATACGTCAGTGGTTTCACTATGCATTTGATAACAGTTTTGACTAATAGCATGTCAATACCATCACAGTCCGTAGATGTTTTACTTTTGAACGATTTAACAATTTCAATGACCTCTCTTTCGTCTGTGTTCTTTATGAAGATGGAGTCTTTTACAGCAGTGTTATTGCATATTGTATCGCCTGTAGGCACCGTAGTGGGTAGTGGAATAACTCGACTACAAAAATTGGTCAACTCAAAACGTATGATTTAACGCTTGGTTTTACGCATCACTTCCAGTCTGCCTGACTTTCTTCTGCTGTGACCTTCTTGGGGACACACTATGGAAACAAGATGCGGCTTTGTTTAATGGCACCATGTCAACAGAGCGACGGCAAAATGGAGGAAAGTCAGAAAAAACAAAGTATCTCAAGTCTGGGATCATTTCAGGCTCACATTGAAGGAAAACACCGTGCGGCGTTTACACTGTAAAGCTGAGCAGTGAGCTAGCATACCATAACGTCGCTGTTCCAGTGTCTCGACTCCAAAGGCTGGAAAAAAAAACACATAAATTTTCAACTCCATCAATTTGTAGGTTTTTTTTTTTTCATAAAAAAAACTGAAGTTGAATTTTTTTTTTTAATACAGTCACATTATTCTGTTACGTAACAGGGTATAAAAAAGCTTATGTTGATGGTGGGGGGGGGGGGGGGGGGTCTCTCGTATTTTCCAGGTTGGGAAAAAAGAGACAATCCCCCGTTTCAGCCTGTAGAGTGGCAGCTGATCAAAAGGAAGCACATGCCCATGAGATGTCCTCGTTAGCATAATCAAAACCCCCGAAATGTCCACGCAGGGTCAACCGCTCCACTACGTTTGTGGACCAAGTGCCACTAAGACAAAAGGACAGAAGGACTGTGAGCGATGCCGTCAGAGACCAGGAGCCAGAATGATGATGATGGATTTAGCAGGAACAGAAACAGGAAGGGCCAAGTGCTCCCACAGACCTCCAACAGTGAGTTATCAGAACAGTGCACTGTGATGCAAAATATGTTGAGAGGAAAAGATAATAAAGCAAAATGCAAAAGAAAAAAAAGGCTGTAATAAAGCATGACGCTAACATGTAGCTACTAACATAGCAGAGTGATGAAATATTCATGATATCGTACAACTTCAAGTGTGATGTTGCAGACTGAGCACGCACCATTGTGGGGCCCCTGTGCTCAGTGTGATGGTCTTGGAGGTGTTGCTGTTGACTTGCACGTTCTGTGGCCTCCCTGTGAGAAAGTCCAGCACCAAGTTACAGAGAGAGGTTTTGAGTCCCAAGTGTCTGACTTTTTGTATTAAGTGCTGGGGACGATTGTGTTGAATGCTGAACTGAAGTTCAAGAACAGCAGTCGAACGCAGGAGTTTTTTGAGTCCAGGTAGGTGAGGGCTGGATGGAGAGCAGCAGTGATGGCATCTTCTGTGGATCTGTTTGACCTGTATATAAACTCAGATGGGTTGTGGGAGGGAGGGAGGGTGGACTTGATGTTCTGCATAACCAGCCGCTTGAAGCACTTCATTGTGATGGGGGTCAGTGCTACGGGCCAGTAACCATTATAGCTGGATGGGACGGGCTTCTTTGGGACTGGTATTATGGTGGCAGTTTTGAAACATGTGGGGACAACAGCTTGACTCGGAGACGTTGAAGATGTCAGCCAGGACACTCTTGAGCTCCTCCGCACAGTCTTTCAGGATGTGACCTGGTATGTTGTCTGGTCCAGCTGCCTTGCATGGGTTGATCCTGGAGAGGGTCCTCTTCACTCAAGCTGGATCCAGCCTGATGGCCTGCTCATCTGGAGGAGGAGTGGTCTTCTGTGCTGATGTGCTGTTTTGTGCTTCAAAGTGGCTGAAGAAGTCATTTAGGTTGCCAAGCAGTGTGATGTCACTCGCACAGGTCTGAGGTGGAGGTTTGTAGGTCATGAGGGACTGTATGCCACGCCAGAGAGAACGTCCATCTCTGGTGTTGCTGAAGTGTCCAGATATTTTCTTGCTGTACCGTCATTTTGCCTCCTTGATGCCACAGGACAGAGTGGCCATAGCTGTCGCTAGTCCTGCAGTGTCACCAGCCTTAGGCTGCATCCCGAGTCCTCAGGAGCCTGTGGACCTCTGCTGTCATCCATGGCTTCTGATTAGCATGAACAGTGATGGTTTTGCAGTGAGTGACATCATCAATGCATTTAGCTATGTATGCTACAACAACCTCAGTGTACTCCTCTAGGTTTGTGTGTCCATTGTGAGTGGCTGCATGGTTGAAAGTGTCCCAGTCTGTAGTACTAAAGCAGTCTTTCAGAGCATCAGAGGCCTCTCTGGCCACATACAGTGGGGTAAAAACGTATTTAGTCAGCCACCAATTGTGCAAGTTCTCCCACTTAAAAGATGCAAGAAGTCTCCAATTTTCATCATAGGTATACCTCAACTATGAGAGACAAAATGAGAAAAAAAAAATACAGAAAATTACATTGTCTGATTTTTAAAGAATTTATTTGCAAATTATGGTGGAAAATAAGTATTTGGTCAATAACAAAAGTTCATCTCAATACTTTGTTATATACCCTTTGTTGGCAATGACAGAGGTCAAACGTTTTCTGTAAGTCTTCACAAGGTTTTCACACACTGTTGCTGGTATTTTGGCCCATTCCTCCATGCAGATCTCCTCTAGAGCAGTGATGTTTTGGGGCTGTCGCTGGGCAACACAGACTTTCAACTCCCTCCAAAGATTTTCTATGGGGTTGAGATCTGGAGACTGGCTAGGCCACTCCAGGACCTTGAAATGCTTCTTACGAAGCCACTCCTTCATTGCCCGGGCGGTGTGTTTGGGATCATTGTCATGCTGAAAGACTCAGCCACGTTTCATCTTCAATGCCCTTGCTGATGGAAGGAGGTTTTCACTCAAAATCTCACGATACATGGCCCCATTCATTCTTTCCTTTGCATGGATCAGTCGTCCTGGTCCCTTTGCAGAAAAACAGCCCCAAAGCATGATGTTTCCACCCCCATGCTTCACAGTAGGTATGGTGTTCTTTGGATGCAACTCAGCATTCTTTCTCCTCCAAACACGACAAGTTGAGTTTTCACCAAAAAGTTCTATTTTGGTTTCATCTGACCATATGACATTCTCCCAATCCTCTTCTGGATCATCCAAATGCTCTCTAGCAAACTTCAGATGGGCCTGGACATGCACTGGCTTAAGCAGGGGGACACGTCTGGCACTAGTAGTGTGTTACTGATGGTAGCCTTTGTTACTTTAGTCCCAGCTCTCTGCAAGTCACTCACTAGGTCCCCCCATGTGGTTCTGGGATTTTTGCTCACCGTTCTCGTAATCATTTTGACCCCACGGGGTGAGATCTTGCGTGGAGCCCCAGATCGAGGGAGATTATCAGTGGTCTTGTATGTCTTCCATTTTCTAATAATTGCTCCCACAGTTGATTTCTTCACACCAAGCTGCTTACCTATTGCAGATTCAGTCTTCCCAGCCTGGTGCAGGTCTACAATTTTGTTTCTGGTGTCCTTTGACAGCTCTTTGGTCTTGGCCATAGTGGAGTTTGGAGTCTGACTGTTTGAGGTTGTGGACAGGTGTCTTTTATACTGATAACGAGCTCAAACAGGTGCCATTAATACAGGTAACGAGTGGAGGACAGAGGAGCCTCTTAAAGAAGAAGCTACAGGTCTGTGAGAGCCAGAAATCTTGCTTGTTTGTAGGTGACCAAATACTTATTTTCCACCATAATTTGCAAATAAATTCTTTAAAAATCCTTCAATGTGATTTTCTGGACTTTTTTTTTCTCATTTTGTCTCTCATAGTTGAGGTATACCTATGATGAAAATTGGAGACCTCTCTCATCTTTTAAGTGGGAGAACTTGCACAATTGGTGGCTGACTAAATACTTTTTTGCCCCACTGTACGTACCTGTTTTTTTGTTGATCTGATGGCTCTCACTCTGGGTCTGTATGCAGGCCTTAGCAAGATTATGATGTGATTAGAGAGAATTATGTGGGGGAGGGGGGCTTGTATGCTCCCTTGTGAGATGTGTACACCAGGTCCAGCAAGTTGTCTCCTCTTGTTGGAAAGCCCACATGGTTGGTAAAGTTTTGGTAGGAGGGCCTTTAAATCTGCATGGTTGAAGTCTCCTGCTGTGATGAGGAATCCGTCTGAATGAGCTGTTTGTGTCTCACTGATGGCCTGATAGAGTTCCTTTAGTGCTTTTCTCCTTTCGCCGGTGGCAGTGGGCGGGACATACACAGCGACTAGGAAGACAGATGAAAATTCTCTCGGTATGTAGAATGGTCAGCACTTGATGATCATAAATTCCACCAATGGAGAACAGTGTTTGTGCACAACAGTCGCATCTCGGCACTAAGCGTCATTGGTTTAAAGTCTGAAAGTCTGGAAGTCTGGCGGAGAAGTCCTAGGCCACGGATTTTCTCTGCAACGCTCTGGTCCAAGACGTAATGTTTGATCATATTCCTTATCTCCAGAAGGTTGTGGTGTTTGTAGCTTGTGCGCAACATCATATGTGGACATTAAACACATGAATATACACTTAGGCGTAGTTTAAAATGACACTAAACAGCACAAACACAAAGAGAGAGGGGAGGCCGCTGCGTGCTCACGTGCCGCCTAGTGGAAAAGGTTGTAAATTTACAGGAAAAAAGTTGCAGATTTACCAGAAAAAAGATGCAAATTTATCGGAAAAACTTTTGCAAATGAAAAGGAAAAAAGTTGCAAGTTTTGAGAAAAAGGTTGCAATTTTAAAGAAAAACACTGCAAATTTACAAGAAAAAGTTGTAAGTTGAGGAGAAAAAAGGTGCATATTTAACTTGTTAAAATTCCGTTGTTCCACTGGTGGGACGTTTCAAACTTTCTACTGCCACTCTGAAGAAAGAATTTGATTTTCTTTGCATATGCTAAATTTAGGTAAACTGGCTGGAATGCTCAGGGGTTAAATTACAAATCCTGATACTGTAACTTAAAAATAAATAAATAGAGCCAAGTCAGTCAGGCTGGCAGACGAACAAGTCCTCCCCAGCTGCTCGGTGTGGCGTGCTGAGGCGGGAATACATTTCCATGTATTTATTTTTAACCCCCAACGTGCTTTGTACCGTTCTATTTTAGCCTCTCTGAAACACCAGGAGAAAACGAAGCAATCAGGCGAAACTCCCGTGGCACCGGGAATTATGCGGTGCTGCTACCGGTGCGATGTTTCCACTATTCCCCACCGTGTGTATTGCACCAGCACTCGGGAGTGCGGAGAAAATAATAGGCAGGGACAAGAAAAAATCCGCAATCACACACTGGGGTATGACTCATTTGAAGAGGCAGAAAAACCACACGTCTGTCTGTTTGCCATTAAGAGGCGTGCGAAGATCAAACAAAGCGGCGAAGTGACAGGATCAGACAGTATTTTGGTGGCAGAAACACATGCATGGATACTGACACCGCCATGCCGAATTGATGAGCTCTGACGCGCTCTGGTTTCCGGGCGCGCGTCTCCCAGTGCTGTTCGGTCTTTACGTCATACAACGTCATCGTCATCTTCTGTCTCTTTGTCTGAGATCCCACAAATGAGGACGATGACGCACGTACAGCAGAGGCGACGTTAACGTGAGAATCTGTGTGGGCTTCACAGCAGCGCCGAGTTGTCAGCAGGTGATGGGAGGGGGGATGTCATCCCCCTTGTTAGCAAAACGACCCAAAATCATGCCCCTCGTTAACCTGCCCCATCAACATCCACTGGCGTAAATCGTGGAGGGACATGGAGGACATTTCCCCTCCAATCTAGAAAAAAACAATTGTCCCCCAATATCATCATAAACCTTTTGTTACATGTAACAGAACTGAATAAAATGAATCTGAAGCACCAATTCTAAGCAGACATGCAACAAAGTTATAAACTTGCAACTTTTTTCCAAAAAAATTGCATTTTTTTTCATGTAGATGTGAAAGTTTCTCATAAATTTGTAATTTTTTCCTAAAAATTTTTTAAAACTTTTTTCTTGTCAATCTGAAGCTTTTTTCTTATAAATTTGAAACCTTTTTCTCAAAAAACTTCAACATCTTTCCTTTGAATTTTGAACTTTTTTTTCATGTAAACCTAACTTTTTAATAACAAATACATTTTTTTCTCATAAATTTGCCACGTTTTTTTCTCTAAAATTTGCAAATTTGTTTTTGCAAATTTATTTTACATTTTGAACTTTTTTCATGTAAATTTCTAACTTTTTCTTGAATTTCTAGATTTTTTTCATGTAAATCTGCAAATTTTTAACATTTTTTTCTCAAATTTTAAACTTTTTTCTTGTAAATTTCTAACACTTTTCTCTAAAATTTGCATTTTTTTCTTGCAAATTTACAACTTTATTCCTGAAAATGTTAATCTTTTATTCTTATTGATGTTTTTGAGGACAGTGCAAGTTCATGAACATTGACATCAATGTAAACTTGCCAGATTTTAGCCAGTGGCTAATCTCCATCTGTTGTACATGGGTTACAATTTTTACTTCCCCCATTTTATTATACTGAACACCAAGCTAGAGGGTGGGAAGTACCATTTTTATATGGTCTTTGGCATGACCAGGCCGGGGACTGAACCCATGACCTCCCGGTTGAGGGGCGGGTGCTCTACCACAAATTTGCAAGTTTTTTTCTTGCAAATTTGCAATGCTGATCTGGATGCTGGTTAAATTTTGACTCAACGTATTTAAATTGTAATTTGCAAATTTCTGAATTTTAATTTGACATCTTTTTTTGAATAGCTATCAAGTGGCAAATTTACATTTTTTCACGTTTACATTAACTTTACATGTATTCACTCTGTGCGAAAAATGTGCTTTGCATTTGTTGTGAACGCACCTGTAGGTGGGATGACTGCACTCCTGTAAATGACGTTCTTGTGCATTTTCTTTTTCCACCAATCCGCCCTCCCAGGCAAACAGCACATTATGAAGTGAGGTGACGAGCCCTTCTGATTGGTTTACACCATGTTATACCCAAAAAACACAACTGAATAATTAAGAGAGTTATAACAACTTTTTTGACCTTTGCACTGGCACATCTGCGGTTTTTTAATGTTGTAACAGCAAAACTGACTGGGACACACCCATCAATGATGTTTGGACCACTGACATCACATTTGTGACATGACCATGGCGGCAGACACTAAATGCCTCTCACAGGTACATATTCCAGGTTTAATAGATTTCTTTGAATGTGTGCTTTGCTGAGAGAATTTGAGGGCCGTTGGGAGTGAAGAGAGGAGACAGGAAATGACTCCACCTCATCCACGGGCCCCAAAATAACGAATCTCAGCTCCACTTCCCAGAGGGAGTGAATTCAGGAGAAGCAGGACGTTACAACAAACTGGTGCACACAGATGACAAACGACTGCGAGGTCTTGTCTTAAAGACTGCTGCAGCCCACTATAACTCAGCGGAATAGGCTCAAGTGCACATCCATCATCCCTCCATCCAATCAAAGAAGCACGGATGTCGGGGCTCGCCATCAGCACAGTTGTGATTGGGTTAAAAGGGGCACGCGGAGTCTGTTGGTGCATTATCGGCTGCAATCATTGTAATGCACCGTGCTCCCGCAGTGACCTCTAGGGTGTGTCTCCCATCCATGTATCATCACCGCGCGATCCTCTGCAGCCACTGACCAACACGCCCGCCATCTCGCCGCCTATCCCAAAGCCAAAAAACCAGGCAGTTGGCGCCACACAATACCCATGAAATAGCTCACACAGACTATTTCAGAGCATGAATGCACCCCAAAGTAGTCCATCATGGAGTGTGTGAAAGAGTAAACAGGATTAGAGCGATGGCTGGCGAGGGCAGAGACCTGCGGCGCAGGCGCGCTGCTTCATCTTGGCATGCACGCATTTTATGGGGACAGCGAGACAGCAAGATGAAAAGGAGGATTCTCTCCCATTTCATTTCTGTCCCTCCCCTCTGCTCTTTATCTAACCCTTGACTTAGATGAATCCTGTTATGGTGTGACGTGAACCCGGGGCAGAAGCGAGACATGGAGCCGACTGACAGAAGAAGAGAAAGGGAGACGCGGCGGAGGCAAAACGCAGACGAGCTAAGACGCTGATGGAAAAACAGGGGTCAGTGTTCACTCTGATCCGGCCTGAGTAAATGACGAAGTTAACTCCTCAGATCACCTTGGGCGGGAAGTGTGTGCGACTGTGATCACACTAACTTCTGTTTCCTGCATTAAAAGCTTGTTTCCAGACACCAGGCCTCTACATAGAACCAGGAATTAGTAGTCATTGATTTCTGAAGACCCAGGTAGCTTTAAGGCTTTGAGATAAAACTCATCCTATCTAAGAAAAAAAAAACGTTTAGTAAAAGTAGTTTAGACAAAGGTACCTGGAAACAGTGGCACTGCAGGTTTTAGTATTGTTTCCTCACAGGAAGACAGGTCTCAGCTTAAACTGCTCTAACTGGCTGTAGCCGTTTTGTTAATAAAGAGGATTTCAGCAGGTCGAAGACACACGTTAAATTTTATAGAGTACGTCAGTCTAGAAACGATCAATAAATATGGCGTGTCCTAGAAATCACCCAGTGTGCTCCCTAACCATTAAAAGTTCCATCCAAATGAGAGTTTATTCACACCAGTCCAGAATAACTCAGTATATCACACCACAGTTCGCTCCAGCTGAACAGTAGGTCTTCTCAGAGAGGTGATGATGCAGCTCTCCCAAGGTCTGTCATTAATTAGCCCACAGTAACACGTACATACCACATTATAGAACCCAGCTTCTCTGTCTGAAAGGATGCGGCACTCCAGATTTGGATGCAAGGACCTGGTTGTTCTACAATCTGGGTTAAAAAGATCTGTCATGACGGCTCTATATTTCTAAACTTCACATCTGTTCCTACCAAAATACCAAAATAATGTGACCAACATGTCCCTGTGGTCACATTATTTTCAATCTTTTCTAGGGGTACCATCATTTTTGTCCAGGCCTGTTTCAGGAGTTTGTTTTTTAAAATAATTCTGTTGAACCACAATTCAAAAGCACTGTCTGATTTTCATTGGTTAATTTTCATAGAATTTTTATTTATTACCACTTTTGTCAGATTCAAGTTATTTCTGTGACCATTGTGGGTTTTTCTTTCATTAACAGAGGGGTACCAACAATTTTGTCCACATCTGTAAATAAAGTTTAATTGAATTGAATTACGAGCCTTGTCAGTGAACTATAAGGGAGAAGAATAGAGATTTTTTTTTTTTTTTTTTTTTTTAAACAGGGTGAAAGGGATGTGAAAGGGTAAATTAACGGTGATGAAACTTTTCCAGAATTTCAAATCACATCGGTGAGCCCCGTCAAACATCTTCCAGCATCAGGTCCAACAATGAAGAAGGAAAACCCCGACACAGTTCTTCTAAATATATGCGTGTCTCAGTTTTCTCACACCTGTCCTTCCGCTCAAGCCGACACCACGTTCAGCTGTGAATCATTAAATGGGACTTCATCGGGACAGCCGCGGTCCTCACGGAAGCAGTAAAGCAGCGCTGCTTCCTTCCCTAGCACAGGAACAAAAAAACTTGGCAAAAAAAAAGGCACATTACCGGTTAGCAGCAACACGCTGTGAAACCATAATGGCAAAATAATTAGCACGCACAATTACACAGTGTAATGGGAGGCTCTGTGTGCACAAAGCTAAACCTGGGAGATGGTGTGTGTGTGTGTGGGGGGGGGTCACTTATGGAGATTTATGTGTGTTTACAAGAGAGGAACCACGGCGACATTTCTGTGAGGACGGGAGGTGGTTTATCTTGGTGGTTAGTGTGATGGTCTGTTATCAGGTTCTGCTTTAATTGGCTATCGGAGAGGAGAGAATACGTCATCAGAGGGGTTTATGATGAACTGCATGATTTGTGGTGGTGGGGGGTTCTCGGGATATGTGCTAGATTTTCTTTCCTCGGTTTCCACCTGCTGCAGCTGGGTGGTCAATCTGTCAGGAAGATTAAGCGCGGCTGGTAATGACTGCAGTGGCGTCTGATTTATTGATTGTATGTACAGGATGGATGTACCCCCCCCCCAACACACACACACACTCTCTTTGAAGCCTTAAGTTGGACGGGTCATCTTTGTGCTTTTTAGGGTGATGGCTTGTCAGCGCATCACTGTTTTATGGCCTATTTTACTCTACATTAGGAAGTCAACATTATATTGAATTCAGTAAGGCTCCAGATTAGTTATTGATTATCTAACATATCACAAAAGGGTTTGTAGGAGTGATCAAGTGGGCAGATGGTTATTTTCCCAACAGACTTCTGCTCCCTTAATCAACTAGCAGGACTACACACAAAAAATGAACAGAACGGGGCTTTTATTAGCATATGAGGTGCGTCAGAAAAGAAACAGGACTGGGGGCACAAAACATTGCTTTCAAATGAAACTACAAACTTCAAAATAATCCCCCTCCAGTCGAAAACACTTTACCACCCTTTTCTGCCATGCATCCGTGCACTCCTGGAAGGATTCTCCCGGCATTCTCTAAAACATCCCCTTGATGACCCCTTTGAGCTTTGGGAAAAGGGGGAAAAAAAATGACAAGGCATCAGGTCAGGTTGCTCCAGCACAGCCACGCATTTTCTCAGCCAGGACCAGCCGGATGTTCAGGGCGCTGTGAGCCGCCATGCCGTCATGGTGAAGCAGTCATGAGCTGTTCTGCCAGAGCGCCACGGGATCTCTCTGTAGACATGCTGGCTGAACATCTGGCGCTGCGGCAACACGTTAACCCCAATCACAGCTCACACAGCACACTAAGTCCTGCTACTTTTCTGACACACCTCATAGAACGAACTCGAGGTTTTCAGACTGGACCTTTGACAAAAGGTTATAACTGACATAATATTTTGTGCCTGTATGGATGCAGGCATCATACTCTCTCCAGTGACAGAACAGTTTTATTGGTGTCATACATGAGCAATATGCATTTGAAATACACGTGCCAAAGGAGTTTTTTAATTATTAATACCTCATAAACCAAAATATTTTATTTATTTTAGAAAAATACTTAGTCACCACGGCAAGTACTGTAACATGAGAAATAAAATAGCAACATCTCAAAGATATGATGCGCTTAAATGTGGCGATGCAGAGGGCCAAAATTACTCTGAAGCACAGCTGAAGCCTTGTTTTGGGCTGAGTTTTTTTTTTTTTTTTTTACAGTTTTTGGCAAGCTATAATTTGGCAAATATACAACTTTGGATCTTCTTTTAAAGAAGTTAAAGGCATCTTGTACCTTAGAAGAACTCCTGATCATTTCATACATCAACCACAAACAGTTCAAAAGTAATGACTTATTAAACTCAGCATCTTTTTCTGTATCATCGTTTTTACAGTGAAATCAGCATCACGCCCCATTTTCAGAGCCTTATTACCTCAAAAACTAATGAGGATATAAGACTGAAATTTTGCATGGTGGTTACTGACACTAATAGAATTATTTTGTAAAGTTATGAAGCAAATCGGCCTCCAGTGACTTCACATGGATTGTCCCATATCCTGATTCACAGACTGATCAGAGAGTACAATGATCTGAAGTCTAAATTTAGCCTCCAGTTTGTGCCTTCCACCACTGCTTTGGACATTTTTATGCTTTGTGCCCTCATCTTCTAAATGATATTCATTCTTCTACTAATTGTTTTTAACCCTCTCAGGTCTGAACATTGTTTGCTTTAACTAATTTACAAGAAAGAAAGTAGCAATTATAGAAAAGTCACAAATTTACAAAAAAAAAATTGCAGATTTACAAGAAAAGTTGCAAATTTATAAAAGTCACAAATGTTCAAGAAAAAGTTGCACAGTTAAAAGAAAATGTCACAAACTTGTATGAAAAAAGTTGCAAATTTGTGAACAAAAATTCACAAATTTTGAGAAAAAACTTTTGCAAACTTTTGAATAAAAATGTTATATATTCACAAAAAGTCACAAGTTTGAGGAAAAAAGTTGTAAACTAATGAGAAAAATGTGGAAATTTAAAACAAATACACACCAAAAATGTGAAAAAAGCTTAAATTTACAATTGAAACACTTAATTTCATAAAGAAAATGCCTCAAATCTACAAGAAAAAAAAAAGTTTTAAATAGAAGTCCCAAAATTAGGAGTGGAGTCTGTGTGACGACGGCTGATGGCCCAGACCTCAGAGGGATTTATCGTCCACGTTTTTTTGTCTATTTTGGCTTCATTTCATTTTAAAACATGCGTCCGTTTCCTGAATACTGAAGAGAATTTCTGGACCTTTCTACACATCGTGGACCAGAAGGCCGTCTCGTTCTTTCCTCTCTAACACTACACACCAGAGGTGGAGGAACGTCAGTAAAGTTGGGCCTGAATTTCCAAACTTGCTCATGCCGCAGTCCAACCTGCCCCTCCTGCCATCAAAACTGTCAGCTCCAATCCGTTAACTCCCGGAATGAGCCTAATGTATGCAGCCTGGAGTGGGTGTCCATGTGCGCGAGGAGATTATGCTCGTCTTCTCGTGTAGTCAATTTAACAGTCACTTGAGCGTCTGGGAAGTGATTGAGAAAATTAGAAGTAGGAGGGAACCCAGTAGGTCAAGTAAAGCAGTGGCAGCGGCGTCCAGGCCTGTTCCATTTAGATTGATTTACCCAGAGCCACCGGTCTGCAATTATTGCTGACCAATCTCTTCAAGTCAAGAGCTGCACAATTATGCCGCCACCCCCTCCTATGTGACTTCCCTCCCAGCTATATATGGACTAACTGGGTAAAGTGGATAAGCAAGCCGGCACCGGTAAGCTCAGCTAGAAAAGGAAACCACTTCCATTTCCATGGGGTGTCCTGGGATGGCCGAGGCCGCAGCAGCCATCAAATTACATCCAGTCGAATGGCGGTGGATCACAGAGCTCCCCTGTGATCCACCGCCGTGTTTCTGGAATAAAAAACAACAAAAAAAGGCATTTCATTTTGTTAGAAGTGCATCTGACAGGGAGGGGGAGTGTTGATTTCAGGAGGCATCGCCCGTGTTCGTTCCCAGCGTGCATCAATACAGCGAATCCAGAAACAAAATCACCCAGACCAAATGCTCCATCTTTCTTTTAAATGCTAATTTTGTTTATCAAACTGCTGATATTATAGACACTAAATTGGCCGACACCGTTTACCACCAAATCAGCTTTCCTTTGAGGAGGAATGGATGGAGAACGTGAAGTCAAACAGGCCGAGGTTCTGGTAGTGATCAGGCACGGAGCGGTTCTGGATCACATTTAGATGAACCCGCCAGCCCACCGTCTGCTGACTGCATCTACTGAACGCTGACATCAGCGTGCTGGGGGCCAAAACAAACCGTTAGCATGAGGGAAAGACGTCAAAAAGAGGAATCAACGTCACAGCTGCAGCTTTCCAAACTCTGGACAAGTGCTGCATCTGACTGGCTGGAGACTTGAACGTCGGGGTGAAGATGTCCTCCTAGAGTCTAAGTTTTTACTGGGATGCTGCTGCCCACAGGCAGTGGAAGTGACCCGTGGATTCTCCGCTTTCAGTTTAATTCTGTGTAATTATTATAAAAGTAGTCTTGTTTTATAACGGCAAATATACATAAAAGGCTAAACAGAGTATACGCTTGTATTACTGACATATATGTAATAGTATACATACTTGAACTAACTAATTTTTGTATTGTAGTTACTCTTTTTAAAGTTAATATTTAAATATTTACCGGGCAAGACAACCTCAAAGTTGTTCAGAAACCAGAATACCAGAACAGTTTTGTGTGAGTGAGCTAGCCATGCCAATGTTCCCGATACCTGCATCCTGCCAGCCACAAATGATGTGAGAATGGTGTGATACCGGTACATATTACGGCTGGGCAATATCTTGCTACTTTAAAATGTATCGATATATTTGCACAGGATGACCCAGTATCGTTTGCATCAATGCTCCATCTGCTTTCTCCTTCTTGTCCGCCCTGTGCCCTGCAGCTTTACCCCGCTCTGCCTCTTCTTCCTCTGAGCTGTCAGAAAATTCACCTTATAGAGTAGTGGTCCAACCAGCACATGCAGCGCTGCGGGTGCTGTCCGACTCCTGACAAGCTGAAAGATCGACCCAGTGGGCCTGGTTGCTTTAATGATTAGGCTAATGTTGTGACACTGGACAGATGAGGCAAGCGGACGAATGCAGTGTTTTTAGCCACAGACTTCATTTCTGCACTGGTGAGTTGAGGGTAGAATTGAATGAATTTATATTAACTAAGAGAAGAAAATACCAATGCATAATGGTCAGAACAAAATTACTTTACAGTAAGAATGACTAGACTGAGTTATTTGTTGGTGATTTTTTCCAAAATTATTTATTCATCATCATTTGTAGTTCATATAACACCTACAGTTTTGTATAGAGATATATATCGAGTATGGAGATAGAGAATAATCATGTATATTCAAGTCTGGATTAATGAAGGAGCTGGGACCATTGATGTCTACTGGGGTGAAGAGCTGAGCTAACTGGCTAGCAAAGCTAAGCTAGCTGCACTGTAGGTCCATGAGTTCAGAGGTTCAGCGTGAAACGTCCTTTCCTCTTCTCTTCTGAGGGTTTCAGTTTAGGGTGTACAAGAATATGCAAAGTCATGACCTCACAGAAGAGAACAGCCGATCCAATTTTAGCATTTCAGACAGCTCTGTAGTCCTAGACTCTAGGGAAGAGGAGAACTCCTGTGCAGAGGGACTACCCAAATAAAGCCGTGAAGGTGCTGTGTCATCATTCCAACTCTATTCTTTAGTGTGAAATTAATCAGCATATTATGTCCTGGTGATGCTAATTAGAGAAATAACTATTAATATCAACCACTTAATCATCAGTATTAATATGCATAATTATTAATGATTCGGTCACCCCCCCCATCCTCCCAACAACACGACAACACCGCGGGGGCCTCGGCGACTCGTGTTTACGCCGCCATCCGTCTTCATTACACACCTTCAATTAATAAACGCTCTCCTGGCTTTTTTGGCCCGTCTGTTTCTCTCCTCGCCGTGTGGGGCCGTCACTGGAATCTGAAGTGTCTGCCTTGATTAGATTTTAGGATGCAAATGATCCGCCGGTGCCGGCCTGCTGTTCGGAACAGGTGACATATTTTAAGATTCTGGTGGAAAAAAGTCCGAACAGTAGGGGTCAGATGCTGCTGAAAGAGCCATCAGGATCTTGATTGATTTTGATTGATTTTTGATTTTGATCTGGATTTCTGAGAAAAAATTGGGGAAATTAATGAGAACATTTGCATATTTTGAAAGATAGAAAAGAAGGGTCAAAAATGTGAGCAACAAGTAAATTATTTTGAAGAAGAAAAGTCTGTGATGTACAAAACTAAAACATTGCACAGTTTAAGGTTTCAATTTCTGAGAAATGTCATAAATATATACAAAACAAGAGAAAACTGTAGAAGAAGGTCAATTTACTAAGATTTTCCTGTGATGAAATTTTGACTTTCCTGTTGTTTTCAATATTCATAGAGAAGAATATATATATTAAAAACTATTAGAAATCAAGTTACATTAAGAGCCAGTTTGTTCCTCCAACATGTTTTAATTTATTTATTCAGTGTGTATGCGGCCGCTGTCATGCACTTTTGCAGCTTTAGTAATATTTTTTCAAACAAAATTAAGAAAATTGGCAGTAATTTAAACCAAAGAAACGATGGTCTGATACAATCTAATGTTTCCTATTAGCGACAAGTTAGCACCACCATTTAGCATTTGCTGCTTTATAATTACAGAGCGATGGTGTTAATGTCACTTACCTCTAATTAAAACGAGGTTAGAGGGCTGTCCTCTGACGCAGCATGGTGGGAAACAGTCCCACATCCCTCGCTAGCAGAAGTAGCAGCTATATGACCAAAACATTAGCTTGCAGTTAGCTGCTGTGCTAACCACTAAAACCCACTATTGCACACACCTGGCACACTTCGGGGGAGAGACGGGCCGGTGATAGGTAGAAATGGGGTATGCATCTTTTAAATCCCGATATAAACAATACAGTTTTATATGAAACGGTAGACATTTTTCATCGCATCACCAATATATACCGTCATATCACACAGCCCTATGTCTATATAAATAAAAAGAGATTCTGAGGTGTGGGTATGTATGTATGTGTCAGAAAATGTGTCCCCCTACCATCTCAGAGGCCACTTGATCACCGGCTCTCATCTCTTGCATGGCGATGCCACAGTACTTGAAGAGTGCACCTGATCTCTTTTTCCCGACCTTTACCGGTGGAGGTGTACGCCGGCAGAGTTTAGGATCCGCCGGTCTCTCTCCACAATACGGGCGCTGTGGACTGATGGGAAGATGGAGGTACAGGATACCGCTGAATTCTAGGACACCAAAACTAGATTTACATTTATGTCTTTTTTCTGCTCATATAACCCTCGCTGAGGTGTGCGCCGGTGACAGAATCAAGCACACCCTGATCGTTAGTGTCGAGGTGTGACGGGAAGATGGAAGCTAGAAGCTGAGACACCGACCTACATTTATTCCGCTCATTTCTACTTGTGCTCTGCTTTGAATGGGTTCTTGCATTGCCAAAAGAGGTTTCTACTGTGTCCAGTGATTTGTGTTCAAATTGTTTCTTTTTGTTTATTAAAAAGCAATGGACAAGAGCAGAGAACAACTATTCATGCAATCACTGCAACGGGAAAAAAGACGAGACCTGACCAAAATCGGTATGTACACCCGCTGCAGTCATCAAATTTAATGATGTGCTGTATATAGTTAATGGGGTCAGGACGAGTCGTACAAATGTTCTGTGTCAGCTAACTTCCTCGCTATTCTTTTGAATTATGACTGTTGTTTATCCCACTGGCTTTGGAAGTGCAGGAAACTTGAAGGACACAATTGTCTCCTGTTAAAAATGTTAATTGATGAGTGATGTCAATTAAATAAACCTGTAAATGAAATTAAAATTAAGAGAAAAAGTAAGATTAACGTCACACTCATGAGATTAAAAATATACATTTGTAGGAAAGTTAGTTTTCCGATATTTTCTTTTTTAAAGAAAATTTTGACATCTAAAAACTGCAAAATTATAGGAAAAGATATCAAATTTAGGAGAAGGAATTGCCAGATTCACAAAAAAAAGTCACTTTTTGTGAAATATTGCAATTCTTTTACATTTAAAAGCCATGCATTTACTAGAAAAAGACAAAGCTACAAACATCAATATTTTCCATTTTTTTTGTCTCTTTTCTTGTCTCTTTTGTTGTTAGAAAACAGTGAGCCTGTTTACATGGTCACAAGTAAACCGATTACTGGAGTAAACCGATAAAGGCAATAAATGGCTTATGGTGTTTACATGGACCGAGTAAAAGGTTTACTGGCCAAATAAACTAGGTGTGTTAATCCGTTTTCTCATAAACTGATAATGGCTTTTAACTGATAAACAGGGTCATTAACTCAACTGGTTTACCCTCCAGTAATCCGCTGATTCAGTGCATGTAAACATGAGAAAACTGATTATTAGCATTATCAGTTTATTGCCAGTATTCGCTTTATTGTGACTATGTAACTGGGGTCCATGTTTACATGGTCACGAGTAAACCGATTATAATCAGCTTTCTGGAGTTACCTGATTATTCAAACTGTTATGTAAACAGAGTAATCCCATTACCTTTATCAGTGAAATGCCATTATCAGTTTATTTGCCCAACAAACCATTTACTCGGTGCATGTAAACACCATAAGCCATTTATTATCTCTATTGGTTTACTCATGACCATGTAAACATGGTCCCTGACAGATAGGACTGCACATGATCAGTATTGCAATAACAGACAGCAGCAGATATGGCATTTGTGCAAATGGCTGCAGTAAAGTGCAGAGACATACAACAGCAGATGCATTACTGTTTGTGTGCAAGTCTTTCAGTGCCAACAGCCGAGGTAGTTATTGTGCAGGTGAGTGTGTTACGGTCCAGGATTGGGATGGGGGGTAGAGTGAACACATGATGGGGTGTGTGTGGGGGGGGGGGACTTGTGCTGTCCTCAGTTTGTGCAGGAAATACAGCCGAGTTTGAGCCCTCTTGGCCAGTGATGTGGTGTTGTTGGACCAGGAGAGGTCCTCAGAGATGTGCACCCCCAGGAACTTGGCGCTGCTCACCCTCTCCACAGCTGCTCCATCCATGATCAGAGGGGAATGCTGTGTGTGTCCACTCCTGAAGTCGACCACAATCTCCTTGGTTTTTCCCACATTAAGGAAGAGATTACTGTCTTTCCACCACTGGACCAGTTGGCTTGCCTCATTTCTGTAGTTGGCCTCTTCATTGCTGGTGATGAGGCCCACCACCGTCATGTCGTCCGCAAACTTGATGATGTGGTTGGTGCTGTAGGTTGGTACGTAGTCATGGGTTAGCAAAGAGCAGCGGGCTGAGCACGCACCGTTGTGGGTCCCTGTGCTCAGTGTGATAGTCTTGGAGGTGTTGCTGCCGACCCGCACGTTCTGTGACCCCCCCTGTGAGAAAGCCCAGCACCCAGTTACAGAGAGAAGTTTTGAGTCCCCAAAAATGCTCAAAATGGACCTATGGGAAACCCCATTCTGGATCTAGTAGACCACAGCTGTTGCATGTGTGTTTGTGTGTGTCTGTGGGTGTGGTTGTGTGTGTTTATGAGTGTTTGTGTGTGTGTGTGTGTGTGTTTTTGTGTGTTTGTTTATCTGTTTTTGTGTGTGTTTATGAGTGAATCTGTGTGTTTATGTGTGTGTGTGTGGTTGTGTATGTTTTTGTGTGTTTTTATGTGTGCGTTTGTGTGTGCAGTAAAGTCAGATCTATAAGTGCTAGCCTTGCAGCTCCCTAACAGACCCGGGGGAGCTGTGAACCGGTCGTAGTGTTGGCAGGTGTGTGTGTGTGTGTGTGTAAGTGAATGAGTGTCCGTAGCATCTCTGATGGAAAAATGAAAGTGGAGGGGCATTTCATTTACTGCCCCACCGAGACCTCTCTGCCCCCCCGTGGTACATTTATTAACACTCACACTCTAACCGCCGCTGACCCAGCGTATCGCCCCTGTTTGGCCGACCTCCGCTCTCCATCTTTAACCTTGTTTTAGCAGCCTGGACTCTGGCCCACTCCGTGTGGACCAATCACAGAATTCAGGGTTTTCATTAGTGTTTGTCTTTCATCTGTTTGACGGGATTATGCAAAAACGACTGAGCTAAAATCTGGTAGAAGGCTTTGTAGCTCAATCCAAGACAGAAAAAAACTGCATCTTCCAGTTGCTAACAAAGCAGTTAGCTTAGCATGTAGCTTTGATGTTCTTTATTCAAGTAAATCTTTAGCCTTTAATACCACTGCGGCCACTACAGCAGGCCCAACACAAGGGCCAAATCTGAAAATATTTCCTCCTAAATGTGCCACTCTTTTCTCAAAAAAATGCAACTTTTTTCTTGTAAATTTACAACTTTTTCCTCATAAATTTTCAACTTTTTATTCAAATTTACAACTTTCTCCTCATAAATTTGCAACTTTTTTTTTATCAGAAATCTGTAACTTTTTTCTTGTAAATTTTCAATTTTTTAATCATAAATTTGTAACTTTTTTCTCTGAAATTTGCCGCTTTGTTCCTGAAAATTTTCTAAAATGTTCTCATAAATTTTCAAGTTTTGTTCCACATAATTTTGCAACTTTTCACTCATAAATTTGCCACTTTTTTCTAAAAAATTGTAAATTTTTTCCTGTATATTAGCAACCTTTTCCTGTAAATCTGCAACTTTTTACTCAAAATTTTAAAACATTTTTCTTGTAAATTTGCAACTTTTTTCTTAGAAATTTATAACTTTTTTCCTGTATATTAGCAATCATTTCCTGTAAATCTGCAATGTGTTCCTGTAAATTTGCAGCTTTTTGTCAACATTTTGCAACTTTTTCCTCATAGAGTTGCTACTTTTTTCCTGCTAATTTGCAACTTTCTCCTCATAAATTTGCAACTTTGTTCCTGAAAATTTGCAACATTTTTCTTGTAAATTTGCAACATTCATCAGGACGCTGATTGAACTTTTATTTTCTATAATTAAACTGTAATTTGTGAGTATTAAAATTTTTAAATTGGCATCTTTTATCATATTCTTGCCCATTTATTCTTGCAAATTTGTACCTATTTTTCATTGATACATTTGTACCTGATGTTAAATGAGTAAATACCCCCTGTTAAAAAAAAACTAATCATCTATGGTTTACACTCATCTGTCCTTACCAGCAGGTAACCATGGGGACGAGTTTTCTCAGTGAAGTAAAACATAACTATTTTATCATTGTATCTAGACCTTCCAAAATTACTGTTCAGATGTAGCATTAAAATAATCTCAATATAGTACCTGAATCTACCTGTGAAATACCGTCATCTGCAACAAAACACAATATGTGAAGCTTCCTTGAATTCCTCACTGGCATATCTAAAAATGTTCATCCGGCACGTGGAGCAGCTTAATGAACGCCGCCGCTGCAGCTGGGACAATCAGACGACCTAGAGTAGATGAAACACGGCACCGACAGCAGTGTGGTGGTCACGGGAGTATCGAGCCAAATGCCACAGCAACCACTCCACCGTGATAGTGTTGTGGATCGGCCTCACTGGGGTCCGACCTCTGGCTGGGAGATCAATGCCTGCGGCCGGATGAGGTTACTGAGGTCTGCTGCCATGCCGGGGAAACAATCCGGTGTTTAAAAAAACTGAGAGTGACAAGATGAGGAAAAACAAAGAAACAGGAGAAGAAGAGGTTTAGTGAGGGTCAGAGGGATCTGACCTGTGGCCAGAGAGTTTAACGGGAAACCACAACATTATTATTACTGTTATGGGCTGCAGACTAGAGAGGAAAAAACCACAAAAATGGTTAAATGTGAAGCAGAGATTCAGTTTCTCTCAGCCACTGTGGGAATTAAACCATTTAATTATATCAGTTCAGTTCCAGCTGTTCTGGTTGCTGCTGACAGTCTGCAGCATCTTAGAAAAAAACACCCAAAAGTTGGTTTTCAGTCATGAAATGTGTAGTCAGAGATGTTTCTGGGGAAGGGGGGGGGGGGGCTGGAAAGACGGGGGGTGGGGTGTAAGTGGAAGAAAGGCAGAATGACAGCCCCAAAATGAATTTTCAACTTTTTTCTTCTAAATTTTCAGCCTTTTTGTCATAAATTTTAAATAATTTTTACTGTAATTTTTGCAACTTTTTCCCCTGTAAATCTGTAACTTTTTTCTCCTAAATTTTCAACATTTTGTCCTCATAAATCTTCAATATTTTTCTACTGTATTTTTGCAATTTTTTAAAAAATTTCCCCTGTAAACTTGCAACTCTTTTACTATAAAAATTTTTAAAAAAATTCTGTAAATTTGCAACTTTTGTCTTAATTTACAACTTTTTTCCTTTGAATTTAAAAATTGTGTTACTTTTTTCTCTCTAATTTTCTATTTTTTTCATAGATTTGGAGTGTTTTTTAATGTAAAAATATGATATTTTTTCTCATAAACGTGCAATTTTTTCCCTCATGAATTTGCAACTTTTTTCTCATACAATTTCAGTTTCTTTAAAGTTAACTAAACTTTTTTCTTGTAAACTTTCACCTTTTTTTCTGGCAAATTTGCAACTTTTTTCCTGTATTTTTTAAATTTTTTTACTTGTAAATTTATACTACTTTTCTCAGATTTTCAGGTTCTTTTTCCTGCAAATTTGCAACGTTTTTCCTGTAAATTTTTAAGTGTTTTTCTTTTAAATTATCAACTTTTTTTCCCTCATAAGTTTGTACCTTTTTCTCAAGCACCACTGAATCGGGCCAAAAGAGCCATATGTGGCTCCGGAGCTGCGATGCATCTGGAAAGTCTTTTTCCACGTTTTGTTATGTTACAGCCTTACTCCAAAAGGGATTAAATTCATTTTCCCTCAAAATTCTACACACAATACCCCATAATGACAACATGAAAAAAAGTTTGTTTTGAGATTTTTGCAAATTTATTAAAAATAAAAAAAAACTAAGAAATCACATGTACTGTACATCAGTATTCACAGCCTTTGCCATGAAGCTCAAAATGGAGCTCAGGTTCTTCCTGTTTCCACTGATCATCCTTGAGATGTTTCTACAGCTTAACTGGAGTCCACCTGTGGTAAATTCAGTTGATTGGACATGATTTGGAAAGGCACACACCTGTCTATATAAGGTCCCACAGTTGACAGTGCATGTCAGAGCAAAACCAAGCATGAAGTCAAAGGAATTGTCTGTAGACCTCCAAGACAGGATTGTCTGGAGGCACAAATCTGGAGAAGGGTACAGAAAAATTTCTGCTGCTTTGAAGGTCCAAATGAGCACAGTGAACTCCATCATCTGTAAATAGAAGAAGTTCAGAACCACCAGGACTCTTCCTAGAGCTGTCCAGCCATCTAAACTGAGCGATCAGAAAAGAAGGGCCTTAGTCAGGGAGGTGACCAAGAACCTGATGGTCACTCTGTCAGAGCTCCAGCGTTCCTCTATGGAGAGAGGAGACGTTTCCAGAAGGACAACCATCTCTACAGCAATCCACCAATCAGGCCTGTATGGTAGAGTGACCAGATGGAAACCACTCCTTAGTAAAAGGCACATGGCAGCCCACCTGGAGTTTGCCAAAAGGCACCTGAAGGACTCTCAAATCATGAGAAACAAAATTATCTGGTCTGTTGAGACAAACACTGAACTCTGTAGCATGAAGGCATCATGTTTGAAGGAAACCAGGCACAGCTCATCACCAGGCCAATACCATCCCTACAGTTAAGCATGGTGATGGCAACATCATGCTGTGGGGATGTTTTTCAGTGGCAGGAACTGGGAGACTAGTCAGGATAGAGGGAAAGATGAATGCAGCAATGTACAGAGACATCCTGGATGAAAACCTGCTCCAGAGCACTCTTGACTTCAGACTGGGTCGACGGTTCATCTTTCAGCAGGACAACGACCCTAAGCACACAGCCAAAATATCAAAGGAGTGGCTTCAGGACAACTCTGTGAATGTCCTTGAGTGGCCCAGCCAGAGCCCAGACTTGAATCCAACTGAACATCTCTGGAGATATGTGAAAATGTCTGTGCACCGACACTTCCCATCCAACCTGATGGAGCTTGAGAGGTGCTGCAAAGAGGAATGGGCCAAACTGCCCAAAGATAGGTGTGCCAAGCTTGTGGCATCATGTTCAAAAAGACTTGAGGCTGTAACTGCTGCCAAAGGGGCATCAACAAAGTACTGAGCAAAGGCTGTGAATACTTATGTACATGTGGTTTCTGAGTTTTTTATTTTTAATAAATTTGCAAAAATCTCAAAAAAAACTTTTTTTCATGCTATCATTATGGTGTATTGTGTGTAGAATTTTGAGGAAAAAATGAATTTAATCCCTTTTGGAGTAAGGCTGTAACATAACAAATTGTGGAAAAAGTGAAGCACTGTGAAAACCTTCCGGATGGACTGTACATGTTGCAGACCTCTGGGACAGTGGGCACAAAAATGACAGGAAGGACTGACGTTCTAGACCTGTTAGCCACCTTATCATCACAAGCCATCATTGGCATTTCTAGAAATTCAAGCATGGACAAGTTCAGACGTCATACCACCAACGTTCCATTCTGACTCATTGGCCTCTAAAAATCCGCTGCCACCACCGCTCTGGCAGTGTACCTGCGCTGTGAGTCCCTGAACTCAGGTGTAATGATGACGAGAAGATGTCTGAGCTGGAAGACGACTGTTGGCGTGTTGGTTATCTCCCCTTGACCCCCGTCTGTGTAAGAGCTTCTCTGTGGGGATCGCTCGTTAAAGCGCAGTGGTGGGTGGCGATAAAGACAACTGGATTAATATGATTAATACCACGCACCACGACTACAGTCCTTAACCGTCAGGATCACTAAAAAACACCAACGACAAGAACCAGAAAGGAGCTAGGTTTGGTAGTTTTGGAAATCTTGTTTAAAAACTAGGCTTTGGAGCAGAATGGTGACCAATTTGTCCTTCATAAAAAGGTCAGACGAGTTTGGATTTTCTTCCTGTGTGAGATCAGACACAGCTGGGTTCACATCAGAGGTTCACCAGAACAAATGGGCAAGAACTTCACCAACCAGCCTGGAAACCACAAGGTCAGAATGTGGGAGGAAAGAACAGGGGGAACGATGGAAAAACAGGGTCACCAGTGGGAAAACTGAGAAGAAACATGTTTTTCCCTGAATTTAGCAGCAAAGTTTCACTTTTATTCTGCTTTTTTTTCACACTTCTGCCAACGTTTATCCTGGTTCTTCTGGGTTTTTTTTTTTATCCGGTTTACTCATTCTCCCAACATGTTTTTAACCCATACTTTTGCACAGTTTTGTCCTTGTTTTTCTCTGTGTTTTTATGGCTCGGTGAAACAGAGGCTTACAGTAGTCAGTGCATCTGTTTGTGGCTGTGTGTGTGTGTGTGTGTGTGTGTGTGTGTGTGTGTGTGTGTGTGTGTGTGTGTGTTTCAGCTCGCCCGGTGAAAATTAAGTGGAACTAAAGACTTGTATCATCGTATCACCATATTTTCTCGACTTTGAATTTGACAGAATTTTGAAATAATACTTTGTTTTTGAAGTAAACACTAATTTAACTCACCATTTCTGTCAATGCGGCTGTGAAAAAAGGTATTGTAATAACTATGCCGGGCCAGTAGAAGTCGGAGTGCCACTTTTTTACAGCCACCAACGTTACCATGACACGGGCACCGAGGCACAGCACCTTGGTGCTTTGACTTACACATTTTCTTCCATATTTTCACCCTGAATTAACCCTATTTTCACCCTTGCTCATCCCTCTTCCTTGCTCTGTTTTTCTCTTTTATCCCCAGTTCCAACCCTGTAATTTTTGAACCACACAATCAAAGTGAAACCAAAACCTTTACGTGCGTACTTGCATGTGTGCTGTTGTTTGTGAGCGTATGTCCACGGTGCAGTTTGAGGCCATTTGGTGAATCCCAGGCATCCCGTCACGTGTGCAGAGCTCCCAAATTAGGAGAGAGGGCGACACGATGAGGAGGCATAGAAGGCGCACGGTCAGAGAGCAACCTGGAAATGCAAGGAGCACGGGGAGCGTTGGCACTTCACGGGACCGACCCCCGGCTGAGGCAGCGCCAGGGCCCTCAGGTGCCACAGATGCTGCTCTACTACCCAGGACCGCCCCACCAACATCCTCCAACTTTATACTCCATGTCCTCCAGCTGTGGGCCAATCAATGGTCTGCTTTACAGTCTGACCTGCAGCAGAGGGCAGAGAGCGTGTAAACCTGCCTCCTCCTCCTTTTGTTTGCTATTTTACAGCCCCCCCCGTCCCCCCGGTGGTGAGATGGCTCTCGTGGGAAGAACGCACAGTAAACGGATCACAGGATTACTGCGGTTAAATGAGTGGTAACCGTGGATTAAAGTGGGATTAGCAGGGGCTCATGTTGATGCCATTAGTGCATTAATGATTTGTGGATTTTTTATTAACGTTTGTGCAACGCATCACTCTGATCGCCATCGGAAACGTATTTCCTGTCTCTGTTGTCACCTCGTGAATGAAGGAAGTTACAACAGCCGTCTGTGTCATGTGGAATAAGAAACTGAACTTGTTCCCCAGCTCTCCATCCAACGACTGATGTTTCAGTCTCTGGAGAATTCACCCAGCTGACAATTCTGATCACAAGTTAAGCTAGTTACTGAGAAATTTAACCCAGCGTTACTGTCTTCATTTCCAAGCTAAACCCTGCTTCCGACATCGAGGACGCAGACCAAGTGACCGATTTAGTCTGAAGCCCCAAACATCAAATCAAATCAAAATCAACAGCTTTCTCGTGGTCTAGCTGCTCTTGGTAAATCTGTGAAATATGCTTGAGATCAGGAAAACTTGACCTTTAGGGGCTTATTTTAAATATCCAATATAAAGAGAAAACTTTGAACACTTTTACTGATTCACCCCTTTGAATATGATCAGTGAGTGCTAAAAGAAGAACTCCAGACGGATGAATCACTAACGCACGGGATAGTAGGAGTGGGGCAAAAGATCGATTCAGCCATGGATTGCGATACTTGACACTAACGACGATCCACCAATGCCTAAACACATGGATGGATCTTTTATTAATTATATATATTCATGTAAACGTTGCATACTCTTGGGTATTCAAGCAGTTGCATTTTCAGTCAGCTAGATGGCGCCAAGCAAGCACCCAGTCAAGTGAAGTCATATCTCGTCTCACAAGATTTGCAGCCAGCTTTGAAAGTTAGGAAGCAGCTCAAAGTTAGCTCCAACGTCTGGCCTCTTTTGGATTTTAGAACAAAGGTGGAAGGAAAGACCTTGACATGACACACAGCCCACAAGAAGCACTGCACAAAAACAAAAAAACAACGCAGGCCAGCACACGTTTTGGAGCAGCGTTAGCAACGGCTAAGCTACAAACACACTGGGATGTTTTCAAAAAAAAAAAAAAAAAATTGCAACTGTTTTCTGATAAATTTGCAACTTTTTTCCCCCTAAAAATCTGCAACTTTTTCCCTCAAAAAAAAAAGAAACTTTTTTCTTGTAGATTTGAAACTTTTTCTAGTAAATTAGATTTTTTTAATTAATGTCAGTGAGGGAAAAAAGGTTGTGTGTTTTTTACACATTGGTTGGAAACTTGTGGTTCCAACTGCATTAACGTGCTAATGCTACCTCCAGCCTACGCTCCTCCTGATGTGCCGTGCACGCTTCTGCAGACGCGTCTCCTGGTCTGCTGTGACTTGGTCCTGGAGCGTCTCCGGGGTGTCGTTAACGTCTCGTCTGTCATTCTCCTTTCTCTCTAAATCGTCCTTCAGTCGGCCCTCCTCCACCCACTCCTGTGATCTCTTCATTTCCTCTCCTGCTGCTGAAGCACATCATGAAGTAGCTCCGTTTTCTCTCTTCCCCCTCGTGACCTTCTCTTTTTCCTCTTCTCTTCTTCCTCTGCTGCTGCCTGAGGTATGAGTTAAGTGCTTCATTCCCATGAAATTTACCTCACTTATTCTCATTTTCTATCCACTCCCACTCCTTCACCTTCTCTCTCTCTGCCACCGTTGGACCACACCAACCGCTCATTCAGTCAGAGAGGACAGGCGCGTCCTCCTCTGGACCTGCAGCCTGATTATAGGTCACACATGATTATATGGCTTCACATGTGGAGCAGAAACTGGGGTCCAGAACCAGGAATCATGATAGGAAGGTCAAGAGATGCAAAGATGAACAGTAGAATAGTGATCAGATTTTTTTCTAATCACACTTTCTTCTTCATCTTCTCCCTTCAGGGGTCTCCACAGTGGATCATCTGCCTCCATCTCTCCCTATCCCTTCATCTTCCTCTGGAACACCAACCCTCTCTGTGTCCTCCTTCACTACATCCATCAATCTTCTGTGGTCTTCCTCTTTTCCTCCTGCCTGGCAGCTCCATCTTCAACATCCTTTGTCCAATATCTCCACTGTCCCTCCTCTGCACATGTCCAAACCATCTCAGCTATTACCTCTCTTACTTTGTCTCCAAACCGCACAACCTGAGCTGTCCCTCTGATATACTCACTTCTAATCTTGTCCCTCCTAGTCACTCCCAATGAAAATCTTAGCATCTTCAACTCTGCCACCTCCAGCTCCCCCTCCTGTGTTTTTGTCAGTGCCACCATCTCCAAACCATACATCATAGCAGGTCTCACTACAGTTTTGTAAATCTTCCTTTTCACTCTTGCTGCTACCTTTCTGTCAATAATCACCCCTGACACTCGTCTTCATCCACTCCATCCTGCCTGCACTCTCTTCTTCACCTCTCTTGTGCATTTTCCATTGCTTTGGATGGTTGGCCCCAGGTATTTAAAATCATCTACTTTCACTACCTCCACTCCTTCCATCTTCAACGTTACACCTGCCTCCCTCTCATTCACACTCATGTATTCTGTCTTGTTTCTACTGACTTTCATTCCTCTTCTCTGCAGAGCATACCTTCCCCTCTCCAGGTTCTCCTCCACCTGTTCCCTACTCTCCCTACAGATCACAATGTCATCTGTAAACATCATGGTCCATGGAGACCCCTGCCTGACTTCGTCTGTCAGTCTGTCCATCACCACGGAAACAAGAAGGGGCTCAGAGCTGATCCCTGATGTAACCCCACCCCCACCTTGAACCCATCTGTCACTCCTGTCACTATTTTGTTTTACAGAAAAAACAATATGCCTTCCTTAAAAAAAACAAAAAACAAACATTTTTTAACATTTCCTTGAGTGATAATTTATGAATCTTTGAGGTCATGATGTTATCCATGAATGTCAGAGGAAAACAGATTTATTTCATTAATCTCTCATGTTTTCCTGTTTCATCTTTTCAACACAAACTTCAGTGGCTGTATTAAAACTGAATTATGCAGCGTACTGCAGTGGAATGTGAATTATTTCTGTTTTTTCTTCTTCTTTTGGACAGAATTCTTATTTTTTCTGCTGCACAGTCGACTCTTCGCTCTGCCTGAAGATCAAAAGTCAGAATCAGTTACAGGAATCATCAGAGGAAATGAGACACTGCTGTAATTCATCTGAAAAAACCTCTAAATGAACTATCATGGAGTCTCATTTGCAGATTTTTTCCTCATAATTTTATGACTTTTCTTTTAAATTTGTGACATCTTTCCCCTCACAGAATTTTTTAAAAACTCTTTTTAAATTGTCAGGTTTTTCTGTTAAATTTGCAGCATGTTTCACTCACAATTTAGTACTTTTCTGGTAAATTTTCTGATAAGTTTTTACCACATAATTTTTACAAAAATGTTTTAATTTCTCTGTTTTGTCCCTTAAACTTTCATTTTTTTTTCTTTTAAATTTGAAGCAGAGAGACAGACAACCATTCACTCTCACATCCATACCTAAGGACAATTTAGAATCCCCAGTTTTGATGCCAGTTAACCTAACTTGCATGTTTTTGGCCTGTGGGAGGAAACCGGAGAAATGCCGGAGTAAACCCACGCAGACACGGGGAGAACATGCAAATTCCACACAGATCACTGTTGGTCGGGGGCTGGGATCGAACCAGGATCCCCCGGCCAAGGGTGAGTTGCTGTGCTGCCGCAGTGCTAACCACTCTTCCACCGTGCCGCCCGATTTTTGTCAGTTTTCCCTCTTAATTTGCAGCATTTTTCCTTCTGATTTTGTTGAATAAAAAAATAAATAAATGTTTTAAGTTTTTCTTTAATTTTGCAAATATTTTCCTGTAAATTTGCAACATTTTTTCTTCATAATTTTATGATTTTTTTTTTTTGCTGAATCTGTGATATATTTCCCCACCGCATTTTAAGAAATGTTTTTTTTTTTATTTTCAGGTTTTTGCATAAATTTACAGCATTTTTTTTTCTGTGACTTTGCAACATTTTCCTCATGATTTTGTGACTTAAAAACAATTTTAAATGCTTTACATTTTCTTTTACATTTGTGAATATTTTCGTGTAAATTTGTAACATTTTTCCTCAAAATTTATGACTTTTCTGCTACATTTGTGACATTTATCCCCACAGGATTAAAAAAAATGTTTTTAATTTGTAATTTTTTTCTCAAATTTGCCGTATTTTTCCTGGGAATTTGCAGGATGTTATTTCTTACAATTTTATGATTTTTCTATTACATTTGTGACATCATAATTTCTCTGAAGTATTTTTCTTGCAAATGACAGATTTTCTCTATTTTGTTCGCCTTTCCCCTGTGCGGTGGTGCAGTGGTTAGCACTGCGCCAGCACAGCAACTCACCCTTGGCCATGGGATCCCTGGTTCCATCCCAGCCCCCGACCAACAGTGATCTGTGTGCAGTTTGCATGTTCTCCCCGTGTCTGCGTGGGTTTACTCTGGGAGTTCTCCGGTTTCCTCCCACAGGCCAAAAACTTGCAGGTTAGGTTAACTGGAGACTGTGAGGTGGCCCCAGGTGTGAATGGTGAAGGGATGGCGCCGTACCGTGGCTGCTTTATCCATCCAGGTGGATGCCCTCAATTTCTCCTCTGGGGATCAATAAAGAACCAAAATCAAAATAAATCTGCAGCATGTCTTTCTCATAATCTTGCAACTTTCTTTTCCATTCTTTAATTTTTTTAATTTCTGATTTTTTTCTTGTAAATGTGTTGGATATTTATTTTAAAATTGTAGTTTCCTCCCTCAGTTTTCGTGCTCACTGTTAAACGATTCTTCCATATTTTCTCCTTTTTTTTGTCCCTGTTTTTCAGCGTTCCGTTCCTCGTCACCAGTAGTTCTGCAGCGGCTCGTCTGCTGACGGGAAAAGCAGCAGAAGTTTTCCTCCAGTTGGGCCAAACTTGGGCGTGTTTGTGTGTTCTCCGGGTGTCTCGGCTCCATCTTTGATGCATCAGACAGGCTGTTTGATAAAGACATGACAGCTCCGCGCGCTCCGCCCGTGTGTGTGTGTGTCTATTGACAGCTCCAGATTGCTGTGAAATGTGCACGCAAGCACGTACACACACACACACACACACACACACACAGACGGAGCAGTCTATTCCCTCTCCAGTCTGCAGCACAGAAAACATCCATCAGCTCCGGCGGAGAGAGGAGGAGGAGTGACAGGTGAAGGAGTGATCTTAATTCTGTAGGGAGTTTTGAGGCTTCAGCTCACGTCGTGTTGAATTAGAAACACAAATGCTGAGATGAGGAGAAAATGTTGCTTTCTTTTCTAGAACTTACAGAGAATCTATTCTGCTCTGTTCCCACATGTTGACACACCGAACAGAGGTGCTGATGGCACTTCAAAATATGTCAGGGTTTAATTACTGCAACACCATTTTACACACGGCGAAGCAGCACTCCTCTGAGTGGGCCGTTTCATGGATGATACAGTAGGGGGGATTTCAAGGGGAAGAGAGAGAATCCCTCCCATCAACACCAGTAGCCTGGTGGAGCACCCACAATTTTGTTGTACTGTACAACTGTACAATGACAATAAAGCCTATTCTATTCTACTTTTCTACTTTATTCTATTCTACTATTTACTTTTTTTAATCATGTTGCAAAAATGGATAAAATGAATCTGAACCACTAATTTTAAGCATAAATGCAAAAAAGTTATAAACTTACACTTTTTTCTCATATATTTGTACATTTTTTCCTATATATTTTTTTCTGGATTTGCAATTTTTTTCGTGTAAATCTGCAACTTTTTTTCCATAAAGTTGCACATTTTTGCTTATAAATTTGCAACTTTTTCTTGTAAATTTTCATATAAGCTCCTCAAGTCCTGTGCAGACCAGCTGTGTGGGATTGTGACGTATATCTTCAACCTGAGCCTGAAGCTGGGGAGGGTACCACAGCTGTGGAAAACATCTTGTGTGGTACCTGTACCAAAAACTTCCCACCCCAAAAACCTGAACAGCTACAGACCGGTGGCCTTGATGTCCCACTTGATGAAGACCCTGGAGAGACTGCTCCTTGCTCACCTCCGCCCCCTGGTGGAACCAGCGATGGATCCACTCCAGTTCGCCTACCAGCATGGCATTGGGGTGGAGGATGCGGTGATCTTCCTCCTTCACCGTTCTCTGTCCCACCCGGAGAAGCCCGGGAATATGGTGAGGATCATGTTCTTTGGCTTCTCCAGTGCTTTCAACACCATCCAACTGATGATCCTGAAGGACAAGCTGCTGCGCGCAGGGGTGGACCAGCACCTGTCATCATGGATCCTGGACTACCTCACGAACCGGCCTCAGTTTGTGAGAACCCGGGACTGTGTGTCCGACACGATCATCGGTAGCACGGGGGCCCCCCAGGGAACGGTGCTGGCTCCCTTCCTGTTCACTCTTTATACTGCGGACTTCTCACACAACACAACACACTGCCATCTACAGAAGTTCTCTGATGACTCTGCGATCGTTGGCCTCATCTCCAATGGAGATGAAGCTGAGTACAGAGGGCTTATCCAGGACTTCGTGGACTGGTGCCATCGGAACTGCCTCCAGATCAACGTGAGGAAAACTAAGGAGCTGGTGGTGGACTGCCGCAGGTAAGGACAACCCCTCACAGCACCAGTAAATATACAGGGAACAGACATTGAGATGGTGACATCCTATAAGTACCTGGGTGTTCATCTGAACAATAAACTAGACTGGTCACACAATACTGACGCACTCTACAAGAAGGGACAGCGCAGGCTGTTCCTGCTGAGGAGACTCAGGTCTTTTGGTGTACAAGGGGCGCTGCTGAAGTCATTCTATGACACGGTGGTGGCATCAGCCATCACTTTTGGAGTGGTCTGCTGGGGCAGTGGCATTACTGCAGCCGATAGGAAGAGACTGAACAAACTGATCAAGAAAGCTAGCTCTGTCCTGGGGCAGCGCCTTGATCCGGTGGAGGAGATAGGAGAGAGAAGGACGGTGGCTAAACTGTCATCTCTGCTGGAGTCCGAGTTCCACCCTATGCAGGACATACTGAATACACTGAGGAGCTCATTTAGCAGCAGACTACATCATCCCAGGTGCACAACCGAGAGGTTTCGCAGGTCCTTCCTACCAACGGCTGTCAGACTGTACAACCTAAGCAGGGCTGCTCGCAGAGATAGCAAAAAGACGTAACAAACTAATAGTTTTTTGAATGCAAAAGATGCAATAGACTTACACAATGGTCCCCTCCGGCATACAACTAGGAACATACCGGTCGCTATGGAGGGTGAGAATATGTATGGGCACATAATCATACCATGTAGGATAACTAAGTAGACGGTTGTGCTGTTTCATCCCACCTAGCAACAATGCTCTGCACTGTGTGTGTTTATATATTTACATATTTATTCCATCTAGCTACAATGCTCCGCACTGGGTGTGTTTATATTTATATATCTATATATTTATTCCATCTAGCTACATTGCTCCGTACTGTGGGTGTTTATATATTTACATATTTATTCCATCCAGCTACAACGTTCTGCACTGTGTGTCTGTGTGTGTGTGTATATATATTTATAGTAATATGTACATATGTATATTAGCTGCTCTTGCTTGCTTGTTTTTTTCTTGCCTTCTGATTGTTGCTCTGAGTGTTGCTATCCCTGTGCTGTTGCAATCCTGGAATTTCCCCGTTGTGGGACTAATAAAGGCTTATCTCTATCTTATCTTATAAATTTGCAGCTTTTTTCTCATAAATTTGTAAATTTTTCTTGTAAATTTTCAATTTTTTCATATAAATTTGGAACTTTTTTCACAAATTTGCACATTTTTTCCTATAAATTTACAGCTTTTTCTTGTAAATTTTCCGCTCTTTCCTTAGAAAGTTGCAACTTTTTTCTCATAAATTTGCACATTTTTTCCTATAAATTTGCAACTTTTTTGTAAATTTTACATTTCTTTCATATAAATTTGCAACTTTTTTCTCATAAATTTACAATTGTTCTCCATAAATTTGCACATTTTTTTCTATAAATTTGGAATTTTTTCTTGTAAATTTTCAATTTTTTTCTCAGAAATTTGCAACTTTTTTGCTCATGAATTTGCAACTTTTACCTGTAAATTTGCAACTTTTTTATTGTACATTTGAATTTTTTTTTAGTAAATGTGAAATTTTTTGTTAAAATATATGATTTTTCTCTTGTAAATTTTGAACGTTTACATGTAAAATTGTAACTTTTTCTTTTAGATTTGAAACAATTTTTTCTAGAACGTGTTCCAAATTATTATGCAAATAGAATTTGTCTCTGATTTTCCGAAATAGTTGATGTAAATGACAGTCAGTATAATTTTCAAGTCATCAACCATTAGAGCATAATTAAAATTTTATTGAACAAACCTCCTAATGATAACTATTTTTTTTTCACAAAAATAAAAAAAAGACTCAAAATGTACTGTTCCAAATTATTATGCACAACAGCATTTCAAAACATTTTATTGGTTGTAAAGAACTGAAAATGGTCATTTGTTGAATTTGCAGCATTAGGGGGTCATATTTACTGAAATCAGAAGCTATTTCAATCAAAAACATCTTAACAGGCCAAGTTACATGTTAACATACAACCCCTTCTTTGATAGAACCTTCACAATTCTTGCATCCATTGAACTTTTGAATTTTTGTTGAGTTTCTGCTTGGATTTCTTTGCAAGATGTCAGAATAGCCTCCCACAGCTGCTCTTTTGATGTGAACTGTATCCCACCTTCATAGATCTTTTGCCTGAGGATGCTCCAAAGGTTCACAAAAGGGTTGAGGTCAGGGGATGATGGGGGCCACACCATGAGTTTCTCTCCTTTTACGCCTATAGCAGCCAATGACACAGAGGTATTCTTTGCAGCATGAGATGGTGCATTGTCATGCATGAAGATAATTTTGCTACGGAAGGCATGGTTCTTCTTTTTGTACCATGGTAAATGGTGTTCACTTATATAGCACTTTTTCTCATCTCTAGATGACCAAAGCACTTTACAGATCCTGCTATGAACCCATTCACACACTGATGGCAGAGGAACTGCCAAGCATCAGCGCTGGCCTGACCCACCAGGTGCAGCTGGGGGTTCAGTGTCTTGCTCAAGGACACTTCAACATGCAGACTGCAGACAGAAGGAATCAAACCCCTGACGCTCCAATCAGTAGTCGGCCACACCACACCTGCGCCACAGCCGCCCATGGAAGAAAGTGGTCAGACAGAAACTCTGTATACTTTGAGGAGGTCATTTTCACACCTTCAGGGACTAAAGGGGCCTACCAGCTCTTTCCTCATAATTCCGGCCAAAAACATGACCCTGCCACCTCCTTGCGGATGTCACAGCCTTGTTGGGACATGGCGGCCATCCACCTACCATCCACTACTCCATCCATCTGGACCATCCAGGGTTGCATGGCACTCATCAGTAAACAAGACTGTTTGAAAAGTAGTCTTCATGTATTTCTGGGCCCACAGCAACCATTTCTACTTGTGAGCATTCATTAGGGGTGGCCGAATAGTAGGTTTATGCACAACTGCAAGCCTCTGGAGGATCCTACATCTTCAGGTTCGTGGGACTCCAGAGGCACCAGCAGCTTCAAATACGTGTTTGCTGCTTTGTAATAGCATTTTAGCAGCTGCTCTCTTAATCCGATGCGTTTGTCTGGCAGAAACCTTCCTCATTATGCCTTTATCTGCACGAACCCAACTGTGCTCTGAATCAGCCACAGATTTCTTTACAGCACAATGATCACGCTTAAGTTTTCGTGAAATACTGTATCTAATGTTTTTATACCTTGTCCAAGGCATTGCACTATTTGATGCTTTTCGGCAGCAGAGATCCTTTTTCTTTCCCATATTGCTTGAAACCTGTGGCAATCTTAATAATGTGGAACATCCTTCTTAAGTAGTTTTTCTTTAATTGGGCTCACCTGGCAAACTAATGATGACAGGTGTCTGAGATTGATATCAGTGATCCAAAGAGCCCTGAGACACTGAAATATTCCTGAAACATAGAATATGTTTTCTAATTAAGCTAGTCATGCTAACGGTCCAGGTACTTGTGTGTTAGGAGGGACTTCTGTAGATACACTGACATGTTCGTTCTTTTACTGAGGTAGTTTATTCAGCACTGGGAGATGAGGAACATCTCACTCTGACACATATACTGGAAGGTCTCTTGACTTGGTGCCGCCTTCTGTTATCCTCCAAAGCTCTCTCAGGACCTACACAAACAGTCCACAGATACATATATCACATTCTGCTTTGACATCTGGTTCTCCTTTCTTCTGCTGCCGACTTCATCCATAGCCACACAACAAGTTAAAGTTCAACCTTACACTGCATATAGTCGACTGCTATGACCTCCACTTCAGTCCAATATCCGTTAGCCAGCTGACAGCGAGGTCATCCACTTCATCAAGCACCTTGATTCCACTTTGGAGGGGAGTAGAGCTACAGTCGTTCACAATGTGTTGCATTGTTTGGAGGTCGCCGCCATCACACGGAGGGATGCGGCATAACCCCATTTGTGGAGGCTTGATTTGCAAGATCCAGCATCAGAGCGAAACTGGTTGAGCAGTCTCCACTATCTTCTGGGAAGTTCCATTGCTGGGAGATCAATGGTGGGGTCGTCACCCAATAATTTGTTGGGAATACTTCCGTGTTCATGCCATCTCTTGCACCACAGATCTGTTGATGTTGTTGTGGTCTCTTGAGCATTGGACCAAATCAGGTGATGAGATTTAAGTCTTGGACTTGGATGGAAGAAAACGTCTTCGAGGACCGGCAATGCTGGACTGTCTCTGATCTTCTGAAGAAGCTTGGATATAGCAACCTCTCACCTGACACTGTGTCACGGTGGGACAAAAATAATGAAAAAAAGGCCAGAATAACACAAGCTGTAATACAGACTGTTTATTAACGAATTTCTAACTATTTTTTTCATAAATTTGCAACTGTTTTTGTAAATTTAGTAGAATAAGTCAAGTTGAAAAAGCTTCAGAAGTACAGGTGTAATGTATGAAGAAAAAAAGGCTCAAATTTACCAGGAAAAGGAGCAAACTGATGAGGGGAAAAAAGTACAAGAAAATACATAAGAACTTAGCTAGAAAAAGTTTTTGTATTGAAATGAAAATAAAATGAACAAATCTGTATTTTTACTTTTCTTCCAAGGTTCAAATGTATTTTGAAGCTCCGTGTTTTTTCCTTTCTCGTCCCCGTCCACCAGATGAACCCTCACGTCCGTCTCGCTTCACCCTCCCACTGTGCTCTGTGTCATTTAAACCAGCATTAAACATCGTTCAGCCTCCCCTTCCCTCCTCTCCCTGCTCCATCCCTCTCTTTTTTATCTGATTAGAGCAGAGTTATAACTGCCTGCAGCTAATCTATGAGGTTGTCTATCCTGTTTACAGGCCCATCCACTGGATTATAGCGGTCTGTCTGCTTACATCTAGTTAGGCTGATGGGATTGATGGGTGGAACACACTCAACGCACACAAGCACACGTGCACACGCACGAGGCTGTAAATCACAAACTCAAACTCACAAGTATAACCGAGTTTGTTAGCATACATGTATGTACGAGCACACACACGGGTCATTGACATTCCTCTGCAGCTGTGAGGAAGTTAAAGCCACTTCAGCAGATTTAAGACCTCACATTCACAGAGAGTCTGTGACTGTTACTAATTAGTTTTATCCAATTATTTACTAGAATTTTGGGGTCATCAATCATTTTGATGTGGAGGAGCAGCCTCTCCAGGATAACTGAGCTCTTCACCCTCTCTGAGGGTGAGTCCAGCAACCCTCCGGAGAAAGCCCGGTTCAGCCACCTGTGTACCGCCTGTATCTGTGGTCTCATTCTTTCAGTCATCGCTCCAAGTTTATGACCACAGGTGAGGGTGGAAATGTAGACAGACTGGCAAACTGACAGCTACTCCCACGCTCCTTAACCCCACTGTGGCGCCTTTGAGCAAGGCCCTTAATCCCAACTGTTCCAGTGGAGCTGCTCAGTGGCCACAGGTCAGTGTGTGGTTGGACTGAGCAGCTTCCAGGTGTGAATGTGTAACTGTGTGAGTGTGAACAGGGCGTCCTTGAAAAAGAGAGGTTGCCTCTCAATTGAACTACCCTGTATAAAGGAAAGTTAAATTTAAAAAGAATTACCATGACTAAGACACCAAGATACTTGAACTCTTCCACTTGGGGCAGGACAACCCCAGAGAGGACAATCCACCCTTTTCTGGTTGAGCACCATGGACTTGGACTTGAAGGTCCTGATTCTCACCCTGGACGCCTCATACTCAGTAACAAACCATCCCACTAAGACC
The DNA here is from genome assembly GCA_020510985.1 of Pholidichthys leucotaenia. Taxonomy (NCBI): domain Eukaryota; kingdom Metazoa; phylum Chordata; class Actinopteri; order Cichliformes; family Pholidichthyidae; genus Pholidichthys; species Pholidichthys leucotaenia. Next base: position 7,569,008 of record CM035839.1, on the reverse strand, counting down.
TGTAGGCCGTTGCTGGATGAAGCCAACGGGACCATATCATCTGCAAACAGCAGAGACGAGATCTTGTGGTCACCAAACATGGCACCCTCCATTAGTTGGTTATGCCTAGAAATCCATAAAAATTATGAACAGTCTTGGAAACAAAGGGCAACTCTCACTGGGAACGAGTTTGACTGATTGTTGGCAATACCAAACAAACTCTCCCATAGAGACCAGATAGTTCATAGCAAGCAGCCCAGTATCCCATAATCCCAAAGCACCCCCCACAAGAAACCACGAGGGATGCAGTCAAATGCTTTCTCACACTGCACAAAACACATGTAGGCAGATTGGGAAAATCCCACAAATCCTCAGAGAGCCTTGAGAGGGTAAAAAGTTGGTCCGATGTGCAATGGCCAGGAGGGAAACCACATTGTTCCTTCTGAAACTGAAGTTCCACCAGTGGCTGGACTCTTCTTTCCAGGACCCTGGAACAGACCTTCCTAAGGAGGCTGGAACAAACCCTCTGGCACCCCTTCTTAAAGAGGGGAACCGCTGCCCCAGTTTAACATATAAATACAATTGAAAAATACCTACAGATGGTATGGAGATGTGCATCAACATCGATGAGACAGGAAATCAGCTCAGAGAAAATCAAAACAAGGAGCTGTATAATTTATGTTTGCTAAATCATGAAAATCAATTATCCAGACAGCTTTGAGTTTTCAGCGGAGCAGCTGCTAAAAAATGGAAAAGAAGGAGACTGGTCAAAGAACAGATGGACAAAAACAATCATCTTGTTTTAAGAAATAATTAGTTTGACTGATTGGGCGGAACCATTAAGTAGCAAAAAAACAGAAGGCTAACAGGATAAAGAGCAACCCTGTAGAGATGTTTTGAAGAAAGGAGAAGATTGTTCCAGATTTACCACATTAAAAACTGTCCTCAGTGAATGACACCAGTGATCGTCTAGTAGTGTCTGACTGGTCCGTCCATCTATCAGTCCTTTTTTTCCCTGTTAAATCTCAACCTCCTTTAATATGGCCGTCTCAGTCCAACAGAGCGCCTTCAGTTTTTATACCAATCGGAGGAATCTTGACTGTAACTTTAACCATTCCCAAACACTTGCTTTAGAGAAACAAGAGCACTCTGAGGCGAGTGCAATATCGCCCTCCTTAGTTTTCTTTTAAGATCCCAATATTTACTGACAGAGCAGTTTTCAACTTTTAATATAATTACTGTGGCAGAACCAAATTATGATAAACCCATCATCCATGAATATACAACAAAGTATAAAACCCATAGTTTTAGGTCAGGATCCCGACGTGAACCTGTGTAGCAGTTTGGTGATCTTAGTGGGCTTTACACGTTCTATAGTAAGAGATCATAGGGAGTCCCAACCTTGACCTCTGGACCCCAAACCTGTAGTCAGAGGTCATGGTCTCAGAGTGAACCTGTGTAACAGGTTTGGCGACCCTAACTTTCTTCATTGTTGGGATATAGCTGATAAGCCATTTTGATGTTGACCTTTGACCTTGCGACCCCAAAACCACAGTCACACTTCAGGGTCACAGGATGAACCTGTGTACCAAGTTTAGTGACCTTAACTTTACTTGTTGTACAGTAATAAGGCATAAGGAATGTTAACCTTTAACTCTGAGCTTTTGACCCCAAGCCCCTAGTCAGAGGTCAGGATACCAAGGTGAACCTGTGTACCAGGTTTGGTGGCCGTAGCTTTATTCATTTTATAGTAATAGTAAATGTACCATTTACCATAGTGCAACTACAATGTTAACTTTGAACTTTGACCTCTGTCCCCTTGACCCCAAACCCACAGTTAAGTCAGGGTGTAAGTCGTCCAAGATGTGTATTACATACAACTACAGTATTGATTTGAAATGCCTACATCATGTCTTTCAGTAGTTATTGTGTTTAGAAAATTTAGGGAAAAATCTGACCTCTGACCTTTGGCCTCAAGGGCATTCAATGAGAGTGAAATTGCAATACATGAATATATAAAAACTATAGGAGGGGTTAAGTCCACAAAAGTGGGACGGACAGATGGACAGAAAGACTGACCCATAACATAATCCATCTTCAGTCTTCACCCAAAAAGCTTTTTGAACCGTTTGGGCTTCGGCCGGAGGAGAGAACAAACCACACATTCTACAGGATTATCCAGGCCTTTTAAGCGAGCTGGTTAAAATAATGTTTTCCAACAATAAAGTTGAGAAGTTTAAAAGAAAAACCACAATGACACCCCACAGGTACAAAGTGAAGCTTCTAAAAACCCCAAAGCAATACAGATGCCTCCCCATGGTCCAGACGGGTTAAGAACAGTCTCTCGCTCTCTGTGGCATCAAACCGCTCCGATGCCATTTGAAGCTCTGAGTTTTTGGCTCCCAGGGATTGTTTGTACAAACCATGGCTTCATTATTAATTTATTATGCTAGTTCTGTTAAAATGGACACTAACAATGGACAGGACCAATGTCTGTCAATGTCTACCAATGTGCTTCTGTTTTCTGCATGTAAACGCAGTACAGTTGTGCTTATATGCTTCCATACCAGGGTATGCAAATTTATGAGCGCAGTCGTATTTTAACCAGAACTAGACTGAGTGCATCAGTGATTGCCTACCTCCCTATGTTCCAAAAAGTAACCTGAGATCCTTCCATCGATCCCTCTTAGAAACACCTAGAACCAAGCTCAAAACCAATGGCAACTGGGCCATTGCTGTTAGGACCCCGCCTCTCTGGAAGGACCTTCCTGAAGGGATCAGGAAAGCCTAATCTTTGTTAGCTTTTAAATCACTCCTAAAAACTCACTTTTGCAGATGTCCTTTTACTTCATTTTTAGTATGTATGTATATTTGGGGCGGTGCGGTGGCGCAGTGGTTAGCACTGCGGCAGCACAGCAACTCACCCTTGGCCATGAGATTCCTGGTTCGATCCCAGCCCCTGACCAACAGTGATCTGTGTGGAGTTTGCATGTTCTCCCCGTGTTTGCGTGGGTTTACTCCGGGATTTCTCCGGTTTCCTCCCACAGGCCAAAAACATGCAGGTTAGGTTAACTGGAGACGCTAAAGTGGCCCTAGGTGTGAATGTGTGTGTGAATGGTTAAGGGATAGCGCCGTATCGTGGCTGCTTCATCCATCCAGGTGGTGGGTGCCCTCAATTTCCCCTCTGGGGATCAATAAAGTATACAAAATCAAAAAAAAAAAATATTATTATTGCTCATTTTTATTCTAACTGTATCTTATCTAAATCTTGTTGCATCTTGTTCAGTTGTTTTCATTATTCTCTCCTGTTCAGCACGTTGTAACCCTGTATTGAAAAGTGCTATACAAATAAAGCTAAGTAATAATCAGTGCTATTCATACTGTTGTGTTTATATGTTTACATCCCCTGCAGGTATGTAAATCTAATATAGAAAACACATTTTAAGTTGCGATTTATTTTCAATTAAAAAAGAAATATTAAAAGTAACTCCCTGGCCCCAGGCTTTATTCATTACTGCCCTATTGTTAGTCCTCAGACTGAATTTGTCACCCCCGACGTAACGGTTTGGAGGTTTGAAACCAACCGTGTCCATGTGTGTAAAGAGCTGATTGTTGGCTTCTGAATCGACTTCCCACGCCAATAAATAATTCAGATGAATATGAATGAATTAAAACAAAGAGCAGGAGGGACGAGGGAGAGAAACAGCAGCCTCTTCTCTCGCTTTTATCTCCTGTATTATTGTACTATTTTTCCACCGGGAAAAACAAATGAAGTGGTGAGAGTACGAGTGGGAACAAAAACAACTGAAGAGAAGAGAAGGCTGACCTTTGAGAGGATTACAGGATTTGTTTAAGAACACAGCGAGCAGCAAATATGGCAGGCAGACTGTGTAAAATAGAGCATTTAGGAGTGAAATGTTAGAGAACGGCGGACAGAGGAATCAATGAGTTCATGTAAAGGTTTGTAAGGAGGAATTCACCAGTTAGTCCCGGTGGAGACACACGGGCGGCGTGATGGATGGATCATTTATCCATCGTCAATATTCTACCCCTCCTGTTGCTCTCTTTAGGAAAACACTTGCATTAGACTTGGTTATTTCAGGGGAAATTTCAGAAGAAATTTAAAAATAAAACCTCCGTTTGGTGCATTTCCCAGCAATTCATTTTTGGGGATTTTTCTTAAAAATTGGGGACTTTTTTTCTCTTAAATTTCCATCTTTTCTTGCAAATTCTTAATTTTTTTCATTGAGTTTTATTTGAAAAACTGGACATAATGAAGCAGAACATCCAAATATCAAATAAATGTGACCCGTGCTGCAAAATGAGTCGCAGAGAGGAAATTTTCAAAACTGAGGTAATGTCATTTTCATGTTATGTATTGAAAGACCTTCAAAACGATATTTAATTTGTAGGAATTGTGCAAAAACGGACCAGCAACAAACTGATTTTGTTTATATTTGGCTGGTTTGAAAACTCGTGTTTGATTGGTCCTGACTTACGTCTTCTGCAAAAACGTGTATTTTTAGAAAATAGGAGTTCCAAGCTTTCCAATGATACCAGACACTGATGGGGGGGTTCCCGGGAAAAGTTGCCAGCAAACAAAGAAAGAATCATGATTTATGACTTCTCCTGTCTGTAGCTCGTGATTTCCCGGTGCGCATTCCGACTCATTTTGCCAACATGGGTCACAAATGTTCCACCAATATGGAGGTAAAAGACAAGAAAGTTTCATGGTCAAATCAAAGGCTAATGCTAATGCTAGCCATTTGTCTCTCGCTGATCCATCGGTTGTTTGATTTTGGTTGCTCGTCCTCAAAATTTGGATTTTTTCTGAAAAGTCTGACTTTTTTTCTTATTAATGTCTTATTATTTCTTCAGATTTACTGCTCTTTCTTCCTTTTTTGCCAGGAGTGCTAATGCTAAAATTGTGGTGACCCACCACAATCTACATGGACATTCAATCCTCACACTCAGCTAGTCTGCAGTAAGCAGAGGACAATCTGCATACGGACAGAGAGCCCCTAGGAGACGATCAGAACAATGGACTATTGTTATACATCCCCGGATTAAGGAGACGACGTCCGGGCGCCAGTTGGTCACACGATTGATATGTCTTGACTGATATGTATATCAATATGCAGATGTGCCATGCATTCTCTCTGTTGGTATAACCTGTATAAAAGAGCTTGCTATACATGCCTCAACAACGCAGCGCAGCGCAGCTCTGTGCAGCACAGCAGCCCACAGCGCTACAAGTGCGTCTCATGATGCTGGAGGAAAATAAAACTCTGCAACCTTCCAGCTCGCTGCTTCTCGCCTGAACTTAGTTTCCCTCCACAATATATGTAATATGTAAGACTTTTTTTCTCAAATTGTAAATTCTTTTTGTACATTTATTACTTTTTTTTTCTAAATCAATTATTTATCTCTTGTAGAAACATGAAGTCTTCTCAAATTTTCAGTTTTTCTCTGAAATTTGTGACCTTTTCTCACAAAACTGTTTTTTTTATAAATGATTTTCACTGTAAATTTGCTTCTCCTTCCCATTAAATTTGTACATTTTTCTGTTGTACATTTTTCATTAATTTTCTGTGTAAGTATTTTTTATACCTTATTTTAATTATTTTAAAGCTTTTTACTGTAAATCGACAGGGTTTTTCTGGATGTTTTTCATGGGAAATCTGTGGGTTTTTTCTTGTAAATTTTGCATCTTTTATCATAAATTCTTGAATTTTTTTCACATATATTTTCAACATCTTTTTTCATTTCTATAATAAATTTGCACATTTTGTTGTTGTCTGAAACTCTTCTTTGATACATTTGTTGAGAGAAACTTAAAAAATTTTTTATGTAAACTTGTGTAATTTTTCCACAATTAAAATTACTTTTTTCACAGACTCTGTCCTCATAAATATGACTTTTTAGGGGTAAATTTGTAGCTTTTTTTCAGGTAAAAATGTAGCATTTTTCATATAAACGTGCCACAGTTTTCTATCAAAATTACAGCTTCTTCTGGTAAATCTGTCCTTTTCCAGCTGATCTTTTCTAAATTTTTTCTTGCAAATTTGTGGATTTTTCTTTGTACTAAAATTGTAGCGTTTTCCATAAATTTTGAATATTTTTGAAATAAATTTTCAGTTACTATTCTCATAAATTTATTAAATTTTTATTTGTAAATTACCTTTCACTAGAAAAACTGCAGAATTTTCTTAGATGTGTCACATATGTCTTCCATTTAATTTGTGCAAGTTTTTTTTCTCAGAACTTGGCAATATTTTTCTTCTAAATTTGCAAATATTTTCTCATAAATTTACAACTTTTTTCTCATAAATTTGCAATTTTTTTCTCCAGAAATGTTGCGACTTCTCTCCTGTAAATCATAGGAATGTTTTCCTCAAAAAATTGCAACATTTTCTTTAAACTTGCAAAAATTTGCTGAATAAAATTTCATTTTTTTCACTTGTTGCTTTATTCGCTTGATGTTTTTCCCCACTGATGTGCAACTATCCTCCTTAAAAATTTGTTGCTTCCATTCCTGAAAATACGTGACTTTTTATCACATTTCTTCATATAGATTTAAAATTTTCCTCAAAAACTGTAACATCTTTACTGAATAAAATGAAACCTTAGAAAGAAAAAAATGTCTTTTGTGTGTTTTCTTGTTGTGCAGTTTTCTGTAGAAATTTTTTGTTGTTAGATGTTTTTTCTTGTTTTAAGCAAATGAATCCTGTTTTAAGTAAAAAAAAAAAACTGCCAATGGATCAAGAAGATTTTACTTATCAAATTGCTTAAAACAAGTATAAATTGTTTTTTTGCAAGGACATTTTTTTTTCTTGTTTCAAGTAATTTGATGAATAAAATTTTCCTTCTCCATTGGCTGAATTTTTTTCTTAGAAACAGAATTCATCTGCTTAAAACAAGTAAAGTGTCTCATAACAAGTCAAATTTTCTTGCAGAAAACTGCACAAGAAAAAATATCTTGTCTGACAACAAATATATCCTGGATTTAAGATATGTTTCTTACTAACATTTAATTTCTTGCAGTGCTTTACTTGCAGCTTTGCCCCGTTTCTCTTAAATCGTTGACGTTTTAATAATGGATTTGCAACTTTTTTCTGCTAAATCTGCAGCTTTTCTCCCCATAAATCTGTTAGATTTTTATGATATTTTTGTCACTTTTTACATGTAGATTTAAGTTGTTTTCAGTGTGATTAAATTAAATATTGGATGTGAAGGACACTGAAAATTCATGGAAACGTCATGCTGGATCTTTACATTTTACACAAACAAGAATGTTTTTAACGTGCGCCTGTAACAAAGCTGCACGGCCTCAGTACGAGCCAACCTTCAGATGTGCACTCGCGTCATTTGTCCGTTTTATACTTTAACATCCCCCCACGCTGCACCAACCCCCCCCCCCCCCCCCCCCGCCCGTGGCCGCCTGGTGTCTCAGCAAGGCGCTCTCATCTGACCTCTAAAAATATGGCGACGGCAGATTTGTGGCTCGTGCTGATAACCAATCAGATGGCTTTTGTCGTTGCGGGGTGGACAACCCCCACCGAGCCCTAAATCTCTCTCTCTCTCCCCTTCACTGGTTGTTGTCGGTGGTTTTATTTGGTGTTGGCCAGTTTCTCAGCAGATTGTAGGGGGAAAAAAGGCCAAGGGACCAGAAAAACCAACAGATCAAGATGCAGGAAAACCAGTAAAAGTCATCGGGAGGAACACTGGGCGGTGCGGAGTGTTCACCAATTTAGCATGAGGTACAAATTATAGAAATGTAAACTTGGGACAAAATTGCAAAAAATAAAGGTGCAAAGATATGAAAGAATGTCAATTTAAAAATTTAAAAAGATCCAAATTAATTACACAGAATAAAAATGTAAGCAGCATCCAGATGAGCGGTGCTAATTTACCAGAAAGAAGTCACAAATTTTCATGGAAAAAGTTGCAAACTGATCACAAAAAAACTCAAATCTCTGAGAAAAAACTTGCAAATCTGCATCAATAAAACATCAAAGTCGACAGAAAAATATTGCAAATTTAGAAGCAAAATTGTGGAAGTTTATAATAAAAAAGTCAAAAGTTGATTTTCATCATAAAATTGTATCTTTTTCCATACATTGTAAATATTTTTGGAATAGATTTCCAGTTACTATTCTCATAAATTGATTATTTTTCTTTGTAAATGTATGACCTTTCACTAGTAAAACTGCAGTATTCTTTTACATAAATGTGTCACATTTTTCTCATAAAACTACAGTGATTTCCAGTTAATTTATGATTTTTTTCCCAATAAATTTCTTGACTTGTTTTCTTGTAAATCCTGGGTACTGTATGTTTTCCTCAGAAAACTGAAACATTTTCTCTAAATTTGCAAGATTTTTTTTTTTTTTTTTTTTGCAAAAACTTCATGTTTTCTCTTTTTTTTTTTGCTTTATTTGCTTGATATTTTTCTCCTGGATGTGCCACCATTTTCCTTAAAAAATTTATTGCATCTGCATGTTTATGATTTTAAGAAAAAGTAGGAAGGTAGGTGGAGGTCATTTTAATTCTCCCCCTCAAAAAAGATGCTGAGGCTGAACTTGTATCCTGGGGACCCCCTAGCGTCGGGGTGGGGTGGGGGGTGCTGTTACATTTATGCGCCGGCTCTGGCAGCAGCTAAAGGCTGTAAAAACAGACGGACAGATGCTGAGAGGCTGGACCGCTCGACTCCCTGGACTTGTTACACACCACACACTTTGTAAAGGTGCGGCGGCAGATGGATCAAACACACAGGCAGGAGGTGGTGTGTGTGGGGGGGGGAAAGGGGGGCTCACAAACACAAAAACGTATGCAGCAGCATGCACTCACAAACAAGCCTGAGCTGAGGCTTTGATCAATAATTAACACAGTCACCGGGGTTGTGCACACACCGACATGTGGGCATCCACGGCTGCAGTCTGCAGGAAAGCTTCTCGCTCGGTAAAGAGCCGGGCGGCATGAGGGGATTGTAATCTCTGTTTGCTTCTCTACCCGGCTCTCCATCCGGCCCCCGCTCCCCTAAACCACAGCTGATCAGGCCCAATCCGATGTCTGACCATCAGCTGACCAGAGACGGCACAGAGCTGACTCTCTACACCGCTACATCCTAGACAGCCAGGTTCCAGCTGCTGATGGCTCACGTCAGGCGGGCCCGCTGTGTCCCCGTTTTAGTCAGGGTGGACCCAGAAATCAGGCTGGTAGTGGAGTCAGCTCAGCTCCTTCTGGGGCTCTTCTCTGTAAATTCTAGCAGTCAACTAATGACACCCCCCGCCCCCAAATCATCATAAACCTTTAATGTCATCTGACATAAGACCTTGAAGCAACAATGCTTAATTAAAAAAAGCTTGAAAATTTGGAACATTTCTCATAAATTTGCAGCCTTTCTTTTAAATCTGCAACTGTTTTCTCATCAATTTGATACTTTTTCTTATAAAATTGCAACTTTTTCTTGTAAAAGTCCAACTTGTATTTCTGTTTTCATGATAAATCTGCAACTTTTTTGGTCTAAACTCGTGACTTTTTTCATTTTAAATTCACAACATTCATGTGATTGCTGCTTTTCTTCTATGTAATGCCTCAATTTTCTCTCTCCATCTCGACAGTGACTCAGGTTTGTCTTTACAGTTTTTGTTTTAAAGGGTTTGGACTCTTCCCGCTACAAAAACAGTGGCCCCTAAACACAACCTTGCATCGGGCCCTGACGACCTATTGCGCCCTCCTCAGTCGTTACTCTGGAGAAAATGTTGTCTTTATTGCCCCCCCCCCCCCCATTCCCCCGACAGTGACAGGAAATATGCAGCCACGGTTCTGTCCATGACATAACAGCTAGCCTAGCTTAGCTAACAGGTCCCCTTTAAAGGTAAAAATCATCTCCTCTGTGATCCTTATATCAGTTCCAAGGGAAAAGTAGAGTCAAACGGATCATTCAGATCAGAATAAAAACACCATTAACTCTATTACCAACCGCCCCACGGTGACCAAAATTCAGTCTCTCAGCCTGTTCTTCCTTATTTAATGATTACCCATAATGATGGCTTGTGGGGATTTGAGTCAAACTAAATCTCTTATTCATTAGAAGAGAGCAAAAACTGACCGACTTTTGCAAGCCAATATTAATGCAACCTCATGCACGATCTTGCTCTTTGCACATCTGGTCGGTTTGATTACCGGCGAGAAAAGTCAAAAGAAAATCAAACAGAAAAAAGAACTAAAGACATGCAAACTAGGTGGATTTTTAAGGAAAGTCTGAAAGAAGAGAGAAGGTGAAAGAGAAAAGCAGTGCTGCTGTCTGAAATCTCATCTCAGCTCCACAAGACTGATGCAAAATGCAGAAATACCAGAAATGCACCTGGATTTTTAGATCTTATCGGCTGATTTTCCTAAAAATGTGTTTAAACTCTTTATTTTTTACGTGGAGCACCTGCTGCAGGAGGAATTTTCAGACATAACTGCACTGAGCTTAGCAGCTAGAGAAGAAGAGCAAAAAAGGAGAATCTGCAGATGCTCAGAAGTGTCTAAAAGCATGAAAGCACAGCCCAGTAAGTCAGGCTCACATTAGGAGAATTAGTACTGTGTTAGTAGAATAGAGTGTGTTAGTGCTTCATTTAGTAAATGTAGTTAAGGTCAAAGTTTTATGAGGAAGAAGTTTGTAAAGGAGGAAAAACGAAGGAGGGATTGGTTCATGCACATGCAGGAATGAAGTGGAGTTACTGGTTTCATTTAAAATCCCAGGAATCAGTCATGCTGCTCCGCTTTAGTTTGTGGAAGAAGAGAAAAGGAGGAGGAGGAGCAGAAAATCAGATCTTCACTCTCTATCAGCTTCTCCCCATTCATTTTAATGTGACAGGTTTTTAAAACAGGAATCGAACTTAAAACAGGCAGTGTGGACGGACGCTGAGTCATGCAGTCGCCATCAGTGTACTTAGTTATTCAACTTGTATTTTTAAACATTACTTTATTCTGTTAGGCCATAGGGAACCCTCTCCTTGACCTTTGACCTTCTGACCACAAACACACAGTCAGAGTTGAGGGTCTCAGCCAACCAAAATTCATCTTAGCTACAACTGCGGTATTGATTTGTCCTACATCTTTTCCTTCTCTAGTTATCACCTTCATCCGGTGGGTGTTGACACCGCCGCCTCCGCCAATCCACCCAGCGGGGTGGCGAGGACACGCCTTCAGCCTTTTAGAGGCCAAGAGGTAAAAATTATTATTAATGAGATGATCCACACATCTGGTTTGGAAGGTTTTTTGTTTTTTACAACAGAACTCCTCCCTAACAAAATCTTCCCCATTTACCCGGGCCCGGCACTACCACTAACCTACTCTCCTTTGCTATTCTATCATGCTGAATATTGGTGCTCTCCCACAGCCCCCCGCCCCGATGAGCCTTAACTGCCTTCTTGTAGGCATCTGCAGATGGAATAGAGAGTCAACAGCACATTGGGAGGCTTCACTTTTAGGCTTTAATCTAAAATTTTAAACCTTTTTCCTGTAAATTTTCTACTTTTTTCTAATACGTGGGCGGCACGGTGGTTCAGTGGTTAGCACTGTGGCCTCACAGCTAAAAGGTTCCAGGTTGGAATCCCCAGGCTGGCAGGGGTGGGAACTTTTCTGTGTGGAGTTTGCATGTTCTCCCTGTGCTGCGTGGGTTTACTCTGGTTTCCTCCCACAATCCAAAGAAAAGCATGTTAGGTTAATTGGTGACTCTAAATTTCCCCTAGGTATCTGTCTCCTATCGGCCCTTAGAATAGAGGGTTAGTACTAATGAAGCATGTTGAGTGGTCTTTGAGACGAGAACAAACACTACAAGTACACGTCCTTATCCTGAACTTTTTCCCTGTAAATTTTTAACTTTTTCTCATAAATTTGCAAAAGCATTTTGCTGCACATTTTCAACTGTTTTCTTGTAAATTTGTAAAAAAAAAAAAAAAAATCCTGTAAAATTTACAACATTTTTGTCCTAAATTTGCAAATTTTTCATGTAAATTTTAAACTTTTTTCTCATAAACTTCCTATTTTTTTCCTGTAAATTTTCAACAGTTTTAGATTAAATTTGAATTTTTATGGAAAATGTGAACTGGTGCTAACTATTAGCATGAACCCAGACTGCAAAAACACAATTTCCAGGTTGTGAAGACTGTCTCTTTTCAGACATTAAATCACTGTGAAGCATAATATAAAAAGCCAGAGACTATCACTATAATTAAAGATTATACAACCCCGGTGGAGTGATGCTGTCAGCATTAAATAAGGGCAAGTTTAAGGTGACTGTCCGTCCTTTATTACACAGAGCGCTTTGGCTGTCACAGAACAACACAGCTCTTTTATACACATATTTTACTTATTATATTTACCCATATTATTTTACTTTTCAATAATTTTCCATCAGATACATATTCAGAAAAGCCTCCAAGTGCAGACATCAGGGAATGTAGGAATTCTACTAGTCCCTATTATCCAGTTAAACTGCTTGGTCAGGATTAGCTAGTATTGTAATCAAGGTTACAACATGACCAGACAGAGACCAGAGCCTACAAAGACTAAGACTTAAGGAGTCAAGTCCAAGACCACCGTGGATGTCGGTGGTGGTCTTGGAGACGCCGGTGTCAGTCCGGCCTTGACTACAGCCCTAGAATAAGCCGACGTGTGATGTGACTGGTTGGAGAGAATCTTCATCAGCACAGTTCACCGCTGTAGCTGTGGTCATCGTGGAAAGTCAAACACAAACTATTCCAGTCCCATTTTGGGCCGTCGTTAGCATAGCACAGCTAGCATTAGCATTTGACCTCTCTCACCAATCACGACTCCAGGCTAAACATCTTACACCTGCAACTTTTTTCTCATAAATTTGCATTTTTTTCCCTGCAAATTTTCAGCTGTTTTCTTGCATTTTTTTTTTATTTCCTGTAAAATTTCAACTCTTTTTTTTCTTAAATTTTCAATACTTTTCCCTGTACATTTTCAACTTTTTCTCATAAAGTGGAGAATACTGGAGTGGTGCATCTGCCCTACAACCGGGAGGTTGGGGGTTCAAGTCCCAGCCGGGTCATATTTTTATCACCAGATAAAAATGGTACTTCCCGTCTTCTAGCTTGGTGCTCTGCGTAACAGAATGGGGGAAGGAGAAGTTGTTAGCGGCGGCGCCTTGCATGGCAGCGACCCCTCTGGTTCTACGTGTGACTAACGTGCTAGTCAGGAGAAACGTCATTTTGTTCTACTGTACATGATTGGCTGGATGGACTGAATGACAACAGATGGATTCTTCTTCTAAATTTGCAGCATTTTACCCTGAAAATTTTCATCTCTTAATGAAAATTTGTAAAAATTTTTCATGTAACATATCAACTTTTTCCTCATAAATTTGCAACTTTTTTCCCTGCAAATTTTCAGCTGTTTTCTTGCATTTTTTTTTTATTTCCTGTAAAATTTCAACTCTTTTTTTTCTTAAATTTTCAATACTTTTCCCTGTACATTTTCAACTTTTTCTCATAAAGTGGAGAATACTGGAGTGGTGCATCTGCCCTACAACCGGGAGGTTGGGGGTTCAAGTCCCAGCCGGGTCATATTTTTATCACCAGATAAAAATGGTACTTCCCGTCTTCTAGCTTGGTGCTCTGCGTAACAGAATGGGGGAAGGAGAAGTTGTTAGCGGCGGCGCCTTGCATGGCAGTGACCCCTCTGGTTCTACGTGTGACTAACGTGCTAGTCAGGAGAAACGTCATTTTGTTCTACTGTACATGATTGGCTGGATGGACTGAATGACAACAGATGGATTCTTCTTCTAAATTTGCAGCATTTTACCCTGAAAATTTTCATCTCTTAATGAAAATTTGTAAAAAAATTTTCATGTAACATATCAACTTTTTCCTAATAAATTTGCAACTTTTTTCCTGTAAAATTTCCACTTTTTCTCATAAATTTTCAATTTCTTCACATAAATTGATATGTTTCCTACAAATTTTCAACAGTTTTCTTTTAAAATTGCAAAATTTTTCATGTAAAATTTTCACTTTTGTCTCATAAATTTGCAGCATTTTCCTGTAAAATTTCAATTTTTTCTCATAAATTTGAAAAAATTTTCCAGGGAAAATTCTGACTTTTTCTTATAAATTTCCCGTAAATTTTCAACTGTTTTTCTGTAAATTAAAAAAAAAAAAAATTCCTGAAGGATTTCAACTGTTTTTTCCTGCAAATTTACAACTTTTTTCTTACAGACTCGAAATTATTTTCTCAGTCTAATTCTTTGCTGTAAATTTTCAACAGTTTTCTTGTAAATTTCACCTTGATTCTGATTAAATTTTTTATTCGAATTAAACTGTGATTTGAGACTTTTTAAATTGCCATCTTTTATCATATTTTTACATCTTTATTCTTGCAAATTTGTACCCACTTTAGGTGAAACGTCTGTGAACACGCCTCCCCGTGTTAGAGGCTAAATGGCCCACTGGTCGTCGCGCTCTTATGACAACCGACAGGACTCTCTTCCAGGATCACATGTTTTCCACGAGTCTCCCAGCACCACCGGCAACAGAGGATGGAGGGAGGAGGAGGAAGCAGCGATGGTGCAGAGGCACAGAAAAGACTAATGAACCTAAATCATTTGGGTATTTGTTTCAGGGAGAAAGAAATTAATAAGCATGAAAATAATAGTCCCAAACACTTTGCCGGCAGGACGAGGAGGGAAAAGAAAGCCCAATTACTGCGGAGAAGCAAACTAAGGCAAGATTTATTAGAATGAAAAAGAGGAAACGGGGGAGCGTGAGTAATATTTGGGAAGGTAAACATTAGAGATAACACTGGCATGAGAGGAAACGCTCCTCAAGCAAACGTGCGCCGTCCTAATTTGGATACAATTAAAGCTGCGGGTCTGATGCATGCGTGCGGCCCACTGAAAAATGGCGAGCAGACATTCAGAGGAATTTCTCAGCACACGACCACGGGCGGGATGCTAAATCACCGCATTGATCGGGGAGATAATTATGAAGCTAATGTTTGTAGGGGGGCCTAAATCATAGACGTGCCCCTCGTCTGTGCATCGCTCTCTGGTTGCGTGCTCTTCAAAATTCATCTTAGCGCCACACAGTCATTAAAAGCCCACAACTACAATACATCCAGATTAGCTGTGCACGCACGTCCTTTCAATTATTGCCAACTATTATATGAATCCAATTCAGATTAATAACAGCTACGCCCAGCTCGTCTCCTTTCTTGGGGGGGGGGGGGTGCTGAGAAGAAGCAGCGGCATGCAGAGAAACGGACATTTTACTGGCCAGGTATATCTTAAAACAATCAGAGGCTTGATGAATCGGCCAGAGCGCTGATGTATGGCTGGGATGGAAGGGGGTATTTGGAGAAGGTTTGAGTCAGGGAAATGCACCTCATCAATCAGCGTGATTAAAGGTTTTGGCCGGGCCGAAAGAAACTCAACACTGCAAGCGCCTGGCCTTAAAGGCACAGTCCGGTCCGCTCCTCCCTGTGCCATGAAGAGGGGACGAAACAAGTGACTGCAGGTTTAACTTTGGGTTTGCAGCTGGTTCAGTTACAGTATCGGTGCTGTAGAGCCATGCTAACTCGTGCTGCTTTGGAATGAGGAGTGATGAGAGTCAAAGCTAGACCGAGAACGCACAAAACTGAGGTGGAGGGTGAAGGGGTGAATTGGGACGCACCCCAAGACTCTAAGGGCTTCAGATGAAGTCAAGTGTTGGTCTCGTCTTGGTCCGCCCTGGCCTCGGTCTGGTCTTGGTGTGGTCTTCTCTAAAACAGGAGGAGCAAGTAATGTCCATGATGAAAGAGCAACACTAAAAGACTGATCTTTCATCTAAAAAAAGAAAGAATCTCCAGTTTTTTATACTGGGAAGATCTCTAAGGTGAACTGGTTTCAGTGGCTGAATTGATAGGGTTTTTCAACCAGGGTGCCGCGGGAAATGGCCTGATTTTACTCCACTGGTTCAGAAATGAGGACTGGCTCCAGCCCCCCCAGACCCGAAAAGGATTAAGCAGTAGAAGATGGATGGATGGCTACATATATACACACACACACAGACACACACCCTATGAGGTGGGGGCTGAAAAGTTCATAGAGGTCAAATGTGACCAAATATGGGTTATTTTTCAACCTAGTCTCTCCTTCGGTCCAAACACTTCTTCCATCAGAGCTGCAGCACTTGGATCCCCGCGGTTGAAAAATAAACCACATTTGGTCACATTTGACCACTATGAACTTTTCAGCCGCCCCCTCCCCCTCCCCATACACACACACACATACACACACACACACATATGTATATATTAGTACATATAACAGTGGTGTGAAAAAGTGTTTGCCACTTCCTGATTTCTCATTTTTTTGGATGTTTGTCACACTTAAATGTTTCAGATCATCAAACAAATTTAAATGTTAGACAAACATAACACAAGTAAACACAAAATGCAGTTTTTAAATGAAGGTGTTTATTATTAAGGGTAAAAAAAATCCAAACCTGCATGGCCCTGTGTGAAAAAGTAGTCACCCCCCTGTTAAAACATAAATTAACTGTGGTTTATCACATCACTGAAAAGCTGAGTTCAATTTCTCTAGCCACATCCAGGCCTGATTACTGCCACACCTGTTCTCAATCAAGAAATCCCTTAAATAGGACCTGCCTGACAAAGATAAGTAGACCAAAAGATCCTCAAAAGCTAGACATCCTGCTGTGATCCAAAGAAATTCAGGAACAAATGAGAAACAAAGTAATTGAGATCTATCAGTCTAGAAAAAGTTATAAAGCCATTTCTAAAGCTTTGGGACTCCAGCAAACCACAGTGAGAGCCATTATCCACAAATGGTGAAAACATGGAACAACGATGAACCTTCCCAGGAGTGGCTGGCCAACTAAAATTACTCCAAGAGCACAGCAACGACTCATCCAAGAGGTCACAAAAGACCCCACAACAACATCCAAAGAACTGCAGGCCTCACTTGCCTTAGTTAAGGTTAGTGTTCATGACTCCACCATAAGAAAGAGACTGGGCTAAAATGGCCTGCATGGCAGAGCTCCAAGATGAAAACCACTGCTGAGCAAAAAGGTATTAAATCTGCCCACACCATTTTGACTGTGAGCATTTCTGCTGAACTGCTGCACGACATCTTCCTCTTGATCAAGAATAAATAACACAGAAAGACATCTTTGACTCCACACCTTATTCCTTCACCAGATTCACAAGGAACATTTATTAATATAAAGAGAATCCACAACAGTAACACAATCACAGGTGCATAAAGGACTCCCCCAATGCAGCTAATTAGCCGCCACGCACGTGATGCGACCCATGAACCCTCAAGAGGTAAACACTGGACAAAGTTTATTTTGTGAGTAAAATGACAATGGACTGTACTTGATTAGATTATGCTCATTTACTACCACATTACAGTGAAGTAATACCACACTCTTGTACAATATTGTTTAATTACAAGCCTTGTCAGTCAGAAGCAGTAGGTGATTTGAGGGGCGATGAGAGGCAATGCTATCTAATATCATAAACTTTTCTATATCTTGATACAGAACTGAATGATGTGACTCTCAACCAACAATTCTATTCAGAAAGGCAAAAAAAAAACCAACCAACATTTTAAACTTTTTCTCAGAGTTGCAAAATTTTTTCATAAATTTGTAACTTTTTTTTCAAATTTGCAAATTTTTTCTTGAAAATTTGTAACTTTTTTCCTGAAAATTTGCAGTGTTTTTCCTGCACATTTTTTTTAACTTTTTCCCATAAGTCTGCAGTGTTTTATCTGTAACTTTTCAGCTTTTTCTCATAAATTTGCATTTTTCTTCCTGCAAATTTTCTACTCATTTTCTTATAAAACTCAAACACAATCTTGGGTGCATAAAAGACTCCCCCAACGCAGCTGACACGTTAATTAGCTGCCACACACGCAACACAACCTACAAACCCTCAAGAGGTATGAATGCTGTAAACGCTGGACAATGTTTTGCCTCTAAAATGACAATAATCCTTTGCTTTACTATATTAATCTCATTTACTACCACACAGCAGTGATATGATACCACACTCTTGTGTAATACGGTAAATGGTATTCACTTAATAGCACATTTTTCTCATCTCTAGATGACCGAAGCGCTTTACAGATGCTGCTGTCCACACATTCACACACTGATGGTGGCAGAGC
Organism: Pholidichthys leucotaenia; assembly: GCA_020510985.1. Lineage (NCBI taxonomy): Eukaryota > Metazoa > Chordata > Actinopteri > Cichliformes > Pholidichthyidae > Pholidichthys > Pholidichthys leucotaenia. Next base: position 7,550,836 of record CM035839.1, on the reverse strand, counting down.
TGCCATACACAGGCGCTGGCCTGACCCACCAGGAGCAACTGGGGAGTCAGTGTCTTGCTCAAGGACACTTGGACATGCAGACTGCAGACAGAGCGGGAATCGAACCACTGACCCTCCGCTCAGTGGTCGGCCACACTACACCTGTGCCACAGCTTTAATACTGCTAAATTACAAACTTGTCAGTCAGAAGAGCGGAGGGACAAAAATAACAGAAGACCGACATGAAAGGGTCAGCTAACTGTGACTCAGGTCAAAGTGCCGCTTTCACACCAAAACAAGCTAGGATTGATTGACTGATTTTATTTGAACATCAAGACAAAAAAAAAAATTAAAACAAGAAATCAAAACAAAAAAAATAAACATAAAAAATGTTTTAGTTCAAAAGGAGTGGAAGAAGCCAACACTTGTATAGCCCCACGCTTTCTCCATACCCAATAAATCATTCTCGTCATTATCCATCCCATAATCACATTCACTATACAATACCATAATATATAATGCATCTTATAATTAAATTATGCAATAGAAATGATACAACAATGATAGTTTATATTGACAATAATACCAACATCTAAAAGTAATTGTAATAATAAGTAAATACGTCTGGTATGTTTAACATAATTATAGACAATATTATCATCATCATAATCACCACATATACCACCATATACCCCCACCACATGGCTCACAATACCTAGGCGCAATAAGTAACCATATAATAATAATAACCAGTAGTTACAATAACAACAACAATAATAATAGTACCACCTGGCCTATATAATACTTTAAATAATTCTATCCTAACATCAATCATAATACTATAATACGGTTGTAATATTCTAGTAATAATGATATCAATAATAACAGTACTCAGCATATATATTCAACAATAACAACCTTTCTTCATTGAAGACACATTGTAATATTACTGCCCTTTATTTTTATATTGTTCAAAAATCATGTCTTTATATGTTGATTTAAATATATGGATGTTTGGACATTGCCTGTGTTTCTCCCCCAACCCATTCCACAATTTTACACCCCCCCCCCCCACACACACACACACACACACAAAAACCCATCCTAGTAGATCTTACTAGGTGCATTTTAAATTTTGGATTCCCTGTAAATTATATTTCCCTTCTCTCTCACTGAAAAGATTTTGTATACTGTGCGGCAAAAGGTTTTTACTGACTTTAAACATTAACTGTGCTGTATAATAATGAACCAGATCCCGTAATTTGAATAACTTTGAATGTAAAAACAGTAAATTAGTATGTTCAAGATACCCGACTTTGTGTATAACACGGACTGCCCTTTTTTGTAGTATTAGCAATGAATTAAGTTTACTTTTATAATTGTTACCCCAGATCTCTATACAATAGGTCAAGTATGGAAGTACTAATGAGCAATACAAGATATGAAGTGATTTGTAATCTAGGACCTGCTTAATTTTATTTATAACTGCAATATTTTAGTCTACTTTGCAGTAATTCTCATTGGCCTCTGTTGGTACTATGTAGCTCCAAATAGTCAAAGTGTTCTTGCACACAGCTCAGTCTGAAAGCTTCCTAATGTCGGATTATAACTGCTGCTGGATAAATGACAGACCTTCACTATGAAAACATCATTCCAATCTTGACCTTTAGTTTCAACATCAAATTATCTTCTAAAGCAGTGCAAGTGTTAAGTAAACCCTCCCGACCAACAGTATCTGATTATAGCCCAGGTAGAAGGAGTGATAAATACATGCCACCTTCAATAATACCACTGTGACAGCACATTACCGAGCGGCTCCATCTGCACACGGCGCGAAAACAACAAACAAAGCCCTAATTCATTAAAGTGGCGGACACACACCAACAGTAGCATACTATATACGTGCCCCATGGCCAAATCCATTGTAGCCAAGGCCCTTAACCCATAAATACAGCTTGGCGTCAGCAGCTCTACATATTTAAAGCCACTAATGGCTTCCTGCAAAGTGCTCAGGCGCGCACAAACACACTAAAGCTGGGGAGAAAAATCACCAGTGTGAGAGGAAAGTGAGGGAGTTTTATTTTTTTCTGTCAGCAGAGCAGCATCTCCGGGAGAACAGGTGCAGCAACGGCCGATCAGGTAAGGTCGGCACCACTCTTTAATCGACAGGGACTAAACCAGCTGGCTACGGAGGTGGTAATGATGACGGTCCTCAAGAGATGAATGTAGAACACTGATGTGGGTAGAGTCCAAATGGACTTTAGTGTGAGAAGCTTAAAGAAATAGAATCCAACTCATAGTTATCCCTGAACGGACCATGGTGGATGAGTTCTAATGAGCCAAAATCCTTGTTTCAGTTTTCATCAGAGATAACTTTGACCTGACAGGTTCTAATAAAATTCCTCCTCTAACCCAGCGTGTCCCACATCCTCACAAACATTCAAAAAAGCGATTCACAGCTTAAAATCAGACCAACACTAAACGCTGCACCAGAGCTTTGTGTTTCCTTACAGTAGAATGATGATCAGTCATCAAAACTGTCTAATTACCTCCGCCAGGCCGGAGGCCAGGAGGAGGTTATGTTTTTGCCAGCGTTTGTCTGTTTGTTTGTCTGTCTGTTTGTTTGTTTGTCTGTTTGTCTGTTGGTTAGCAAAATAACTCAAAAAGTTTTGGACAGATTTCAATGAAACTTTCAGGCATTGTTGGAAATGGTACAAGGAAGAACTGATTAAATTTTGGGGATGATCCAGATCACCATCTGGATACAGGAATTTTTTAAAGGATTCTTTAACATTGTCAGATACGGCCATTTTCAACATGTGTGCAGGCCCAATGGAGGGCGCTGCTCGTCGTGTCTGACGAACACAAACTCCGCCTTTTTCAAAGTTTTAGGCACAAAAGCACGCGGAACACAGTGCTGGGCAGGGCCCGGCAGCATGCCTGTGTTTGCGCTACGCTGCAAAAGCTCAGACGGCCAGCTGTCCGCCGCCGGATTATTTGGCAGAAATTCCCTCATGATTTCTTTTGTTTTTTCTTTGGAATTCTTGGATGGAACATGGGTGGCCAATATAAGCTGCCGATTCACCCATCACACATTTTGGATAACTTATGTTGAACTGTATAATCACAGGAGTTATTGTCTAATTTGACCTTGTTGGATTTTATTACCCCCTTTGTTATATTATTCACTTTCTTTTAACCTGTACTCTTAATCTATTCGAAATAAAGATTAATTCATTCATTCAGTCAATTGCAATGCCCGCAGCCTGGAAGTTTGCAGATGCACGAGATGGACACAACACCAACACTTCAGTTTATTACCTCCGCCAAGGAGGTAATGCTTTTACTAATGAACCACTAATCCTATCATTGTGAATCCAATTGCTAGTCATATGTTTTCATGGTCAAGGAATCTGAAAACGTACACACACACACTGTATGGGGGGGCAACTGTGGCGCTTGGCGGAGGTCTGTGCTCTCCGAGTGCTTTTCTAGTTAACTCCTGTTCCATCGCAGAAGATCTGCAGAAGACTGTGACCTGCCATGGAGAATAAGGTGGTCCAGATTTTATCCCTTCTAGGAACAATGGAGCCATTATAACCGTTTGTTCTCCTCTCAATGACAACATAAACTAGTGCTCGACATGTATTTGAGTCAGATTTCTCCAGTTTCCTTCCACAGTCAAACCACACTGCTGGATTGGAATCAACCCGATATCTAAGGCATACAACCTTATGACCTTCATGGGATGAAGAGGATTAAGAAGTCCCATCAACCAGGAAGACCCAAAGGTGTCAAACTGTGATCTACTCAGTGCCCTTACGGGTACAATAACATGGAGCGGGGAATGCTGAGGAGCATTCACAAATGTTGACTTTGTTGGGTTTCATCAGGGTTTGTAAAATGTTGCAAACAGTCGGCACACAGTTTCTAAGGTCACAGATAGTTTTGTCATAAAGGTTCTTAAACAGTTTGTAGTGGTCACTACTTGGCGATCCAAAAAGATTTTTAGCATGTGTTACAACTGCTTGCAGATGCTTACAACTATTTTGCAAATGTTGCCAAGGAAATAAATTTGCAAATATATTTTGAACATGTTCAAAATTTGCTTCTGTCTGATGGGGTAGCAGTATCAGAGCCAGCAACACCAACAGACATGACAAGATTTTCAAGAAAGTCGGCTCTGTGATTGGTCTCAGGCTGGAGACTTTTGAGACTGTGGTGGAGAGGAGGACACTGAACAAACTGTTATCCATCATGGACAATCGTGATCACCCCCTCCACCACACACTGGACAGACAGTGGAGCACTTTCTCCAGCAGACTGCTACAGCTTCGCTGTCGAATGGTCAGGTACAGGAAATATTTCCTGCCACAGGCCATTTAATAGTACAATAACTCACTCTGATGTTGAATTCTGCTCATAACTATGCTTCCATACTGCACTGTACAGTCTAATTGGTCTCACATTGCACCCTGTGCCCGATACTCCTGCATTGTACAGCAAGTATGATTCATTTATCTATACAGGTCACCATCTATTCATCTACGGTGTATATAAGCTATTTAGACAGTTTTTACTTTCCCTGGTTAATTTTCTTTTTCTATTATGCTGTGTGTGTTTCTGTCATTTTGGTAATCTTCTGTCATGCTGCTGTTACACTGTAATTTCCCAGTATGGGATCAATAAAGTACATCCATCCATCTATCCATCTATTTATAAATGCAACTGCGACCTCAAAACTGTTTGTGAACTGTTGTTCAGCCTTTTACGAACAATGAAACCCAAAAATCGCTACATTTGTTACCATTTGCTGCTCTGTGAGAAACATGCTTAAGTGTCAGTTATTAACATACAGGATGATCTGATAGGGTTCTGTAGATGTGCTTTAACCTCTAAAAAGGCAGTGGTCAGCTGCTGTTGATGTCGACACCAGCCACACACAGGAAAATGGTGGTGCCCAATCAGATCCACATTTTTCATAACGATGCCATAGCAAAATCATTTTGAGGTTGATAAAGAACCTTTTTCACAAATATCCAGCATTGTGCCTCCTCACAACTTCAGTAGAAACTGACAACTCGAGTCTTTGAAGAACCATATGCTCTAAATAAAGAAGTTCTTCAGTTCTGTAGGACCAAGAACTAATGAATGTGAATTTATTTGGTAATGAACATACAATAAAAACAAACAAAAAAAAAAGTACGTAGGACACGTAAAAGAACCAGCCCGATACTGGGTATGGGGTATTGGGCTTGTTGTTACGAGCTATTTGGTCTCTGTACTACCGTTGTAAGCGTTTGGTTCGTATTGCCTACACTCGGTCAGACTCATTCCCCGTGAGAGTCGAACTCTGCCAGGGCTGCCTTTTGTCACCGATCCTGTTCATAATTTTTATGGACAGGATTTCTAGGCACAGCCAGGGAATGGAGGGTGTCATGCTTGGTGACCACAGGATCTAATCTCTGTTGTTTGCAGATGATGTTGTCCTGCTGGCTTCATCCAGCAATGACCTACAGGTCTTACTGGGACGGTTTGCCGCTAGTGTGAAGCTGCTGGGATGAGAATCAGTAACTCCAAATCTGAGTCCATGGTCCTCGGTCAGAAAAAGGTGGATTGTCCTCTCCGGGTTGGGGACAAGCTCCTGCTCCAAGTGGAGGAGTTCAAGTATCTTGGGATCTTATTCATGAGTAAGGGGAGAATGGAGCGACAGATTGACAGATGGATCAAAGCAGCATCTACAGAGATGCCAACGTTGTACCGGTCTGCTGTGGTGAAGAGGGAGCTGAGCTCTAAAGCAAAGCTGTCGATTTACCGGTCAATCTACATTCCTACCCTCACCTATGGTCATGAGCTTTGGGTAACGACCAAAAGAGCAAGATCGCGGATACAAGTGACTGAAATGAGTTTTCTTTGTAGGATTGCTGGACTCACCCTCAGAGATAGGGTGACGAGCTCAGTCGTCCAAGGAGAGGCTCAGAGTAGAACCGCTGCTCCTCCACATTGAAAGGAGCCAGTTGAGGTGGTATGGGCATCTGATCAGGATGCCTCCCACTTGAGGTGTTTTGGGCATGTCCCTCTGGAAGGAAACCCCGGGGCAGACCCAGGACTCGCTGGAGAGACTATATCTCCCAGCTGGTCTGGGAACACCTTGGTATCCTCTCTGAAGAGCTGGAGCAGGTGGCTGTGGAGAGGGAAGTCTGGGCTTCTCTGCTTGAACTGCTGCCTCCGCGACCCGGACCTCTGGAAAAGTGGTAGAAGATGAATGGATGGATGGATGGACATGAAAGAACAACCAAAAGGGTGTAGGCTGAATCTAGTGCTTATATAGCGCTGACCCCATTACAACTAGCAAAAAGGAACTAGGAAATAACCCCGTCCAATGTAACATGTGAACTGTGCAGTACTTGGTAATGTTTAACCTAACAGTTGTTGATACCAACAAAAACTGATTTATAATGTTGTAGTCATACCAACAACAGACTGTACTGAGATCAAAACAAGAGTAAGATGATTCAAGGATGCACACACACACACACACACACACACACACACACACACACACACACAATGGTGTTGGTCTTGATTTGGTGTGAATCTCCTAAAGTCTCGGTCTTGTCTTGATCTTGTCTTGACTACAACAACACAAATCAAACACCTTATTTCTTGTCCCAGATGTTCCCCAAAACACTTTTCACTGGTTTGTCCTAAAGATATCTCAGTGCCACAACAACAGGTTTCCCAATTTGGGACTTCTGGAAGAGCCTGCCAACCATAACAGATATCGCCAAATCAGAAGCAGCTCTGCATTTGCGTGAAGGCTGTCCTTATGTCCAAATCCTTGAAGCAATACCATTACCATTTCATTCCATTCACTACCAAAGCTTTTCTTGAGGTAACCGATAAGCACTGGAATCACCTAGATAACCTCAGAGACCTGGACAGTGTGGACACAGAGAATATACAAGCCAAACATTTGCTTGATCACAATGCAAATTTTTACATTAGTCTGGAAGAGAAATGCATCCTCCGTTTTCCAAATTAGCAGTCAGTTTTCTCCCTCCTGAGTTCTTCTCCTGTTTATCTCCTCTCCTCTTTCTGATGTGCGAGCTCTTCAGCTGCTGCGGGGCTCGTAGCGTTGAGGGAACTGTATCCCTGCTGGTTAACATGAGGCACTGCTGTTTGCGCTCAGATTAAACTCTATGTGTTTGTGTTTACCCCCCCGGCAATGGGCAAAAGCATACGGCTTCACCTTACCAACACGGTGCTGGTGTGTGTGTGTCCATGTGTGTGTATGTGTTCCTGTGAGCAAGAGGGTGACAAGAAGTGAGCGAGTTGGCGTGGACGCATAACTGGTGGGTTTTCCAGTCAGTCATCCATGTTCTATTGACTAAATGTATCGGTGAGTTTGGTTCGTAGTGTCACTGGAAGATCTTCAGTTCCTCGATCTTTTCTCTGCTGCTGTGGTGAAACTGAACTGTTGTTATGGTAACACTTCCTGTCATATTTTGACACAAAGGCTACCCTACTGGCATCCTCTTACAACACAGAACTTTCTTCTTTATCAGGTGGTGTCTTCGTCCAGGAGGTTGGCTGTCATGCTTCTCCATCTAATCTGATCTTGTCCCGCCCTAAAGATCATCCAGTCTTCTATGTCCGTGAACCAGGACGTTCGTGGATTTCCTTTTTTTTTTTCTTCTTTTTCCTTCAATTTCTCCTTCTAAACTGCAACTCTGTATGCTTCCCTCTCTTATTGCATATCCAGAACATTGGCATGTCCTTTCCTTGATGATACTGAGGAGAGATTGCTTCTCCTTCACCATCATCAACACGTCCTCATTTGTCTTCCTCTGTTCATACAATGCTTTCAGCTTCCTGAGGTGTACCTAGTAAGTTATTTATTCATTTTTAACAAGGAGGTTAACATATGGTACAAAGACATAAATGTGAATTAGGTACAAAAGTGCAAGAATAAAGAGTTTAAAAATATGATAAAATTTGCCAAATTAAACATTTAAAAAGTTAGAAATTACTATTTAATTACACAGAATACAAACTGAAAAAGCATTTAGATGAGCACTGCAAATTTGCAGGAAAAAAGCTACAAATTTATCGGGAAAAAAATAAAAAAGTAATATGAAAAAAGTTGAAATTTTAAAGGAAGAAAATTGCTAATTTATAAGAAAAATGTTGAAAATTTATGAAAAAAGTTGGAAAATTTCCATTAAAAAATCTAAAATTATAGGGAAAAAGTTGCAAATTTACAAGAAAAAAAGCTGAAATATATGAGAAAAAAGTAAAAGAAAAATTACAGGAAAAATTTGAAAATTAATGAGAAAACAGTTGAAAAAAGTTTTAAAAAATTATAAAATGAAAGTTGAAAATGTAAAGGAAAAAAGTTCCAAATTTAAAAGAAAAAAACTGAAAATTTATGGGAGAGAAAGCTACAAATGGGGCGGTACGGTGGAGCAGTGGTTAGCACTGCGGCAGCACAGCAACTCACCCTTGGCCATGGGATCCCTGGTTCGATCCCAGCCCCTGACCAACAGTGATCTGTGTGGAGTTTGCATGTTCTCCCCGTGTCTGCGTGGGTTTACTCCGGGATTTCTCCTGTTTCCTCCCACAGGCCAAAAACATGCAGGTTAGGTTAACTGGAGACTCTAAAGTGGCCCTAGGTGTGAATGTGTGTGTGAATGGTTAAGGGATAGCACCGTACCGTGGCTGCTTCATCCATCCAGGTGGATGCCCTCAATTTACCCTCTGGGGATCAATAAAGTATACAAAATCAAAAAAAAAAAATGATGAGCATAAAGTTGAAAAATTACAAGAAAAAAGTTGCAAATTTACCATAACAGCACAAACGAAACTGTAAACAGCACAAACCAGCACAAACAAATGTGACCATTGGAGGCCTAACTGGCCTGACAGTATGAGAATAACTATTAACCTGCGTAAGCTTGTAGCTCGGGGGCACTGTAGCATTTGCGTACTCTGCTTTACATCCAGAAACAGCCCTGGTACTCACCGCTCACCTGGGTGTGCGCCACATTACCAGACATCAGTAAATTGAATATTAGAGCGTCAGGAAGCAACAAGTTTCTCCCTGATATGCCGTTATTTGCATTTTAAACCAATGAATACAAGCCCTGAGAAAGAGATCAAAGTGTGAATAATTAAAAGAACACAGAGATGGTGCGGACCACCTGCAGAAAACATTAATATTTAATTCGTGTTCTGCTTTTCTCAAAGAGTCGTCCGCGTTAATGCTCGTTCCTCAAACACACACACACAGACAGGAATAGACCAAATGTGTTTTACGCGAGTGAAAGCAGGATATTGCAGTATTGCTCTCAATCTTTTATTCCCATATAGGTTAATCACCAAAAAAAAAAAAAGAAAGAAAACTAACAGGACCCAAAACAACACAGAAATGAAACTGGCTCTCCCCAGTAAAAAATATCTCATTTAGCAAAAGAAGGGATGGGGGACATTTTGTTTCCATCATGTGTCGCCATATATACCTCCCCCCAAACCCCCACCCCGTAGGCATGGCAGTGACATCCATACATAGGCAGGAGGAGAGGAATTAGGAATGAAGCTGATGAGAAGGAGATCAGATGGAGCAGTGAACGGAAAACTGAAAAAGATAAGGCTGCGTGTCCACCAAACGCATTTTTTCAGCTCTCGGCGGCTATTTTCCCTTCATTCTCTATGTAGTCCAGCGTTTCAGCGCTGAGCGCCCTCAGCGCTGAAACGCTCTCGGTGGTGGCCGTTTTTTGTCGTGGTGCTCAGAGTTGAAAAAAGTTCAACTTTTCAGAGACTGCAGCTGAGCTCGTCAACGTCAGACCGTAAGCAGCCAATCAGAACTGCTGCGTGGGCGGGACACAGGACACCAGTACTAGTCCGTACTCAGACTCCTGCTTTCCGTGTCATCATATTTTACATCCAGAGCTGTTAGAAAACGTTTCCTGTCCGTTGTTATTTAGAGACTGCTATTAAAAAATCAGTAGAAAGTCTGACAATAGGAAAAGTGGGAGTGATGAGCTGAGAGTGACAAGCTGTTGCTGGGATACAGGGAACAGACTCCCCCCCCCCCCCCCCCCCCAGAGCGCAGCGTATAAATGCTGAAAAAAAAAAAGCTCAGGGTGGTCGGGCGACAAAAAACACGTTTGGTGGACACGCAGCCTAAGGGCTGAAAATCCTGCAGTATAGCAGCAGGACATCGAGTGGAGACCAACGATTTAGCCACCATACAATATGGCACTTTGGACAGATGTTAAACATGAGGGAAGACATGAACCAAGCGCAATAAACACCCTGAAAACATTAATGACATCGTCTTATGCCATCCTGTAATCATAACAAAGGCAGTGACTTTGCTTACATATGTTGTAGAAACTACTTTGGCCTGACTGTTGGGGTATCTTCTTCAGAAAAGTCCTCATCTCGCCCGTATTTTCAACCTTTTTAACTGGGACTGTTCTGCTCCTCAAAAAATGCAACAGTTCTTCCACTTCACAAATCTGGTCATGTCACTGACCTTATCGTCCAACGTAGCCACGGCGAAGGGGGGGGGGGGGGCTCATAAGCCGGTGTATTTCTAAGCCCAGATAAACGGGGAGGGTTGCATCAGGAAGTAAAAATTCTCGCAAATCAACATGCAGATCATCACAATATCAGGTGATCATCTGCTGTGGCAACCCCGAAAGGGGGAAGAAGCCAGAAGAAGAAGACCTAAGCCTGCATTTTGGGGAAAATTTTTTTTTTAGAATCGTTGGTAAACTCACAACTTCATAAATTGATTGACTCTCTCGGCATACTACAAAGCCACAACAGTCTGGGTTTCCCCCAGGTCATGGCACAACAACTGCTGCTTTTGTTGACCTCTCCAAAGCTTTTCATACAATCGATCATACAATTCTCCTCCACAAACTACAGTTTACAGGTTCAGTTGACTCTGCAGTTCACCAGTTCAGTCTTTCCTCTTATAAAGAGCCCAGGCTGTTGTGGCTGATGGTGTTCAGTCATGTAGCCTAACCGTTAGAACTGGGCCACCACAGTGATCTATCCCTGGACCACTGATATTTACAATATATGTTAATAACCTGGTCATACCGAACAACTTCAACATCCATTTTTTGCTGATGATACTATTTTATATATGCCCCAAGTTCCTCCCCAGCACCCGTCTTCAGTGTGCATTCAATACCCTCCAATATGCAAACTTGTTTTAAATGATGATAAAACAAAATTAATGGTATTCTCCACCTTCTGACATCATCATTCTTACTATTAGAACATTATCCGGAACTCCTGTTGCACAAACTGAATCATATAAATATGTAGGTATATGGTTTGACTTACATTTAAAACTCACATTCTCCACCTGGTTCAACAATTACCGATCAAGTTGGACTTGTATAGAATCAAGGATTGTCTGTCCTCCTTCAGCCATAAAATTATTGTACAAGTTACTCTGTCTGTCCGAGATTATGGAGATATAACTTATTGTCATGCTTCCCCTTCCGTACTTCAACAGTTAAATCCGGTTTACCATAGTGCATCACCTTTCATCACACAATGCAGTTTTCTTAACATTACTGTCTCTCCAGGATTTTGCACCAATTTTGCGTGACCTTGCAACTTTCCTGCAACTTTATGAGATATTTGACAATCCTGTGCTTTTCATAAGGTGTGACATAGAATATCATCAGAGTAAAGTGTGGGGCAAAGAGCATCTGCTTTAAAACTTATACTTCCGCCTATAACTTTTAATGCAAAAAAAAACCCCTCTCAAAACATTGCAACTCTTATCACAGCTTTTTACAAAAGCGCCTGCAAATTCAAGCTTTCTGGGCGACAACAATCATAAAAACAGCCACAAAATCCTGGAGGGACTGATTATTGCTCTTTTTATCACGCAGTTGGTTGGACTTCTTATCGATCTTATGTTATTCATTTATGAAGCACTTCTGTCCAAACTTCCAAATGACATCACACTTCTGCTGTCATTTAAATCTGGTAGATACCGGACACCATCCAGTGATGACTTTACCCTAGATGTTCCTCGTGCATGTACCTTTTAAATAGAATGAAATTCAAAGGGATCTCAAACTTGAGATTTGGATTCCCTTTGGGTGGTTTAAAACTTCATTATTTAATATTTTTATAACTCTTGCAATTGTATTTGACTTTCAGTTGTTCGTGTAGATGTTTCTCATTCTCAGACCTCAATGAGACTGCCTGATTAAATACTGTAAATATTAAATAAATAAAATAAAATTTAACACACATCAAGTTGTTTTAATTCACCTTAATCATTAAAAAACAATGGGCACAACTGGAACTTGTCATGCATCTGACAAATTGCTTTTGGTTTTTCCTTCATATAAATTAGTCAGCATCATTATAATCACTGTATACAACCTTCATTTGTGTTAAATGTGCTTTTCATCCAATGAGTATGTGATATTACCACATAACAAAACTTGAAAACTCAAGACTAGCAAAGCAATGACAGGAGACTTCAGGGGAAAACAACTTAAAGTACCTTTACCCAGAACTTTTTATGAGAAGAAAACAACTCACAAAGCATCAAGTTATAAATGTTTTTGCTCTCTATTACAGTGTCTGAAAGGATGTTAAACAACTCATGGGGAAAAAAAACATCTTTAGCAAAAACCATTTACGTTGTAGTACATTATCGAGAAATTGACAAGCAGTACATTCAACAACAAAGAGAAAACTAAAATACAGTCAGAAATTACCAAGCAAAACTGAAGAGGAAGAAAAATCCAAAAGCCTTTCAACGCTAAAAAAAAGGTAGCCTTCTAAGAAAGAAAGATGCAGTATTTAACTTCCTAGAATTAAAAACATATCAAATCACAAGAAAAGGACTAAAAATGAGGTTATCTTTCATATATAAATATATTCAAAAATGTGCATCCAAAAGAAACAACAGCAACAACAACTAAAGAGGAAGCAGAGAAGGAAAACCGATTAGTAAATAACGAAACCACTTTATCATCAGCAAACATGGTAACTTTCCAGCAACAATATACAGTAACAGCAACCAGTTAGCAGAATGAATTGTATTGAAAGTTTGCTTCACAACACTGCGTGGAATCCAGTAAAATCACAGGAAACCAAGAAAGAAAGAGGGCAATATCAAAATTTAACCATGCATGCACATTAGCAATTATCCTAAGCATCAGTCTCTGGACTCCAGTCCACGAAAGAACAGCAGATCACCAAGAAAGACTAAAAATAAAATGAAAAAAAGAGTAACAAGATAATTTTACAACCCAAAAAAATAACCACAACACAATCACTAGCTGCTGCTATTAGCACTTGGCTCAGAAAAGAAGCGCCAAACTGTGAGTTGCAGAAGTAATCAGAAGATAGGCAGAAGTTACCACTTTCATGACAAAAAAAGGAATATTAAATATTAGCATCCATGCTACTATAACTTTAGAATTAGCATCAACTTGAAGCAACATTCTCAGGAATTCATTCCCCAAAGGATCATCAACTGACCAAAAGACTAAAAGTGAAGCAATCAAACAACCTCAAAGCCAAGACCAACCAGAGAGCAGAACACAGTCTCTAGCTCCTTCCATTAGCACCAAGCTAACAACTGACGTTGCAAAACAATCGCTGAAAGAGGCTAAAGACAGACCAAAGCTCCAACAGATCTCTTGCACAGCTTAGCGTGATGTACTTCTCTCAGTGCTGCCCATCGGTTCACAGTTATATCAGAAATAGTACTGACGCTTCTATTATGCTTAACAAGTTCTTGTTTTTTTCAGACTTTCTTTAAATAGCATAGCTAGCCAATCAGTTGACCTAGCCACTAGGATGCAGAAAGGGCGGTGCTCTTCCAAGCATCAAATGCAGAAAACTTGATTAGTGAGCAATGAAAATTAAAGTTCTCCTTTCATTGCTCCGTTAGCTACATTATGGGATACATTGGCTACTGTAGTGAGCATTGGTTGGTAGATACATACAGCTGCAATAACTGCTAATGGCACATCATTAATGCTCAAGCATGAGGGCTAACCCTTAATAGTGGTACTCCTGTCATTAAGATAGACAACAATGAAGTGCTTCATTCAAGTTGAAAACAATAATAGCAAGACTGCAGCCATGATGGAAAAAAAAACAAAACAAAAACTGACGGCTAACCACAGCTAGCTAGCATGCTAATGCTGCACCACAGAACAACTAAACAGTATCAGGATAGTTACTGGACACCTACCACCTTTAAGATGAGTCAAGTTAATCCTTCCACAGTATGTGAGACACCATGTAGTGTATGGGACGGTGCCTATATCCGTTCCTCTGAGTCTAGGCCACACAGCTACTGTAAGTAGTAAAAGCTACGGGGGTGTGTGTCAGTTCTCTGGTAACTCTGTGCATTAGCTTTCCTTTCCCCATTCTATTATGCTGAACACCAAGCTAGAAGGCGCAAAGTAGAATTTTTATATGGTCTTTGGTATGACCCGGCAGGGATTTGAACCCACGACCTTCCGGTTGTGGGGCGGATACTCTATCAACTAGGCCACCACTGCGGTAGCTAGACTGCAGCCATAGTGGAAAAACAAACTGGCAGCTAACCACAGCTAGCTAGCATGCTAATGCTATGCCATAGAACAACTAGTTAATGGACACCTACCACCTTTAAGATAGACTAACTGGTTAACTGGAACAGTGCCTCACTACCTGGCATGTTGGAATTTGGCCCCCTACTCCCGGACTCCACACTAGATAGAGCAGCAGGGTCACCCGCCACCAGTTAACCGCTAGCCGGGGGGTGCCTCGGGTTCATTAGGTGGCTACCTTATGTTGCCCGCTCCCAGGTCGAGGTGGATTCTGCTTCCATTTCACTCTGGACGATCCAAATTATTCGGGTTTGATGTTTTCTTTGGAAGGCAGACATTGGTTAGGAAGGATATACTGCATACACCCACATAGGGCACTATGTAGGGGACTGGACCAGGACCAGAGTGTAGAAAGACGAAGACTTTGACTAAGTCAAGTTGGTCTCTAATTCTTTTCCTGGTATTGACAAAGTTTTGACTACAGCGCTAGTGCAGAAAGGATAAGTACGTCACGCTGTGGTGTGCAAGAGGTCTGTTAGCATTTGGCTAATTCTTAGCATCCATACTAGGCTTGTGACAGAAGACACAACCCCAACAGCATACATACAGTGAAAATTTGGTACATTAGGCCAAAGAACATCTCTTGGCTGCGGTTTCCGGATGCGTTTCTTACCGAGGATGCCCAGCCGGTAGTTGACGGTGATGACGATGACATTGCCGTAGCTGGCCAGGATGCTGCCGTCGAACATATTCCCGGTTCCCTCCATGTAGGAGCCCCCGTGGATGAAAACCATCACTGGTTTGGGGCTTCCACTCTCCCTGATGTCTGCGGGGGGAGAAACAAAAAGCGGGCAAGAGGAAAAGGAGGAGGGCAGAAGGACTCATTAGACGACAGACTGAAGGCAATAACCTGAGATGCAATTTCAACACTACATCTATATATGTAGATTTTTCAGAGTAACCCCGGCACACTGACTTTTTTCTGTTTAAACACAGGAACCTTGTTAGTTTAGGCATCAAACCCAGAATGGAAATGTGACATGACAATATTTATTTAGTTATTAAGCCATTTTAAACCTGGTCTATATGTGCTAATAGAAATACAGGATGTTTAATGTGACGGGAGGTTTTTAATTTCCTTCAGGTGATGGACTGTCAACATGCAAAGAGTGGCAATCTGAGCTGTCACCGCTGCTGCGTCCGAGGTGAAACTCGAGCAATTAATCTGGGGGAAAATCTATCACAAAATAAATAAATAAACGAGTATAATATGTGGGCAATTCTGCAAAAAAAGCATTTCCTTCACTGAGACGTTAATTTGAGTTCAGGTAAGTGGCATTTTTTTTTAGCTGCAGGGACGTGTTTACCTTGAGTTTGTGAATATGAATTACAGGTTTTAATATGAAATGTACAAGAGTTTTTATAAATAATTTAAAGTTATACTGTTTTTCAAATGAAGGACAAAACAATCATTTTAAAATGAATTAGGAAAGCTGCAAATTACTCACTGATGCTCAAGTTTTTTCAGAGCAGAGCAGTTTCGGACAATAAAGCAGAGTATGCAAATGAAATGGACCCCTTAGATACAAGTGTTTTGGGGGACAGAGTTGAAATGACACTTTTTCTTATAAATTTGCGTTTGAAATATTTTTCTTAAACTTGCAACTTTTTGATGAAATTGATATGGTTTTTTCAGCAAATTTGCAACTTTTCCTTGTAGGTTTTATAACATTTTTCTTGTAAATTTTTCTTATAATTTTGAAGCTTTTTTCTTTTAAATTTTGCAAATTTTTCTTGGTCATTTTCTAACTTTTTTCTTGAAAATTTATTTTTCTAGTAATTTTGTTACTTTTTTCTTGTGAATTTTGCAACAAAAATTACAAGAATAAAGTTAAAATTTTGAGAAATTTTAACTTTTTTTCTTATAATTTTGCAACTCTTTTCTTATACATTTTGCAACTTTTTCTTGTACATGTAGGGCAGCTGGCGTGTTGCGCCACAGGGTGGCGCTCAAGCCCCGTTTTGTTGCTAAAAGTTGTTTTGTTGCTGTTATGGCTGTGTGATTTGAACAAAATTTCATATCTCGATATAAGTAATCTTATTTGGCGATAACGATATATATCACGATATACATTTCCTGTAAATTCTATAGTTTATAGTATATGATAACCAATAAAAAGAACCATTTCCTTTATGTATGTAATTTTACTACATACTGAAAAAAAATCAATTGTACAAATTCATCCGTCATTGATTTTATGCACTTTTTCCCTCTTGATTTTGCAGTGTTGTTATAAAATTGTTTTTAATGTGCATCTGAGATGACTTCAGCTTTATTCTCTATCACTACTGGACTAACTAAAAATGATTAGAAATCAACTTACATTAAGAGGCAGTTTGTTCCTCCGACACATTTGTACTCATAAAAATGCAGCTGCTTTTAACTTTTTTCTTGTAAATTTTTAACATTTATTTGGATTCTTGTTAATTTTTTATTTATTCGATGCCATGTGTTTTGTTTTTTTTCACCTAGACAACGGACTTGATTTTTTTTATTTCTTATTTAAAAAGAAAACATTTTGTTCTTAATATTAAAGGGTTTGAACTCGTCCCCATTACAAAAATACCCCCCCCCCCCCCCCAACATTCTTGCACAGGGCCTCCAAAAAGCTACCGATGGCCCTGCTGGCTACCCCCCATGTCTGGTTATATATATTTAAAAAGTGTTCCAAACATCTGATGAAGGTGGACAAAGAGGGCAGCCGGACCCATTGTGGAGCTTTAGCCCTCCATGGCAATCTGGGCGGCGAGGACGAGACGAGCTGGCGAGATCTGACGGCGCACCATGGAGGCCCTTGTTCAAAAACAAGGTTTCTCTTTCATCTTCTGTTTCCCAGAGATGAGGCGTTTTATGTTGCTTCCTAACTATCTCCATCAGCACACACCGTTTATCCCACTGATGTTTTACCAGCGAGGGATCGCGGCCCAGAGAGACATCAGCCATCTATGGGGAATTAAAAATTAACCAGCCAAGGAGAAAAGAAACCGCCTCGGAAACTGCAGAATAATATTCATAACAGACAAAAGATGTGGTGCTGAGAGGTGACTGAAAGATATGCAGAGTTTCTTTTGAAATATTTAAAAAATACTTAAAGATGAAGAGAGTTAGCTTAGAAATACTGAATCTCAGATTAACCCTGGAGAAATCGTCATAGTCATCGTCGGCCTCCGTCGGTCTATGATGACCATGGAAGAGAATCCTAAACGTCTACTCTGCTGGAACAGCACCGCCTGTGGCTGAACAGGCCGATGTGCACCGGTGTTCTACCTTCCAGCGTTGGGCGTTGGTAGGATTCAAGCCTGGGCAGGAAGATATGGAGGACAAGATGTTACCCATGCAGCATGTCCCCCCTCTCCACGTCACTGATGAATCCAAAGGAACAGCAGGGCTGCTATAGTTTGGCACCAGCGCCGTCGCAGGAGCTGCCAGAACGATGTTGAGCACAACAGAGAACTGCCTTAGGGGCTCCGACTCCGGATTTTTCCTCAGGGTTGACTCCCGAAGCCTTTCCCGTGACCGGGTGTGCCGCAAGGCAGCGGAGGTTGGAAATCAGGGTTTACCTTCACACCGTAAGGAGCATTTTATGAGCACTGGGAGCTTAACCCCAGTGCCGCTCCTGGCTATGACAACCTTGGAACCTCCCTGGAGAAAAATGTTAAATAATACAGCAGTGGAATCTTAAAAATGCTAGCATGAAAGCAAAATTCACTGAAAGTTGAAGCATGTTAGCTTACAAATTTTAAAGGTAAGTTTAAACCTGAAAAAATGCTAGCTTAAAAAAATATATCATTAAAAATTTTTAGAATAAAAGCCAAAATTGCTGAAAGGTTAAGAAAGTTAGCTTAGAATGCTAAAGATAAGCTTAAACCTCCAAACTGCTAGCTTACATGCTAAAATAGTCGAAGAAAAAAACCAACATAAAAAGAGAGAGCTTAATGTTAGCATAAATATGTTCGATATTGTCAAACTTGAAAAAAATGCAGCCTAAATAAAAAAAATGTCTTCAAAGAAGTTCTAGTATAAAAGTCAAAATCACTGAACATTGAAGAAAGTTAGCTCAAAAATGCTAAAGATAAGCTTAAACCTAAAAAGATGGTTGGTTACATGTTAAAATAGTCGAAGAAAAAACAATATTAAAAGACAGAGTTTAGCTAGCGTAAAAATGCTTAATATAGTCAAACCTGAAAAGCTTGTTAGCTTAAATCCTAATCTTAAAAAATGTTACATAAAAGTGGAAATAGCTTAAATCAGAAGAAAGTTTTGAAAGATTAAGCTTAAATGAACAAAAAAATGCTAGCTTTTCTACTTTGAAGTATTTCTGTTTCTTGTACTAAAATGTTTCAATAATAAGTTATTTCAGTCTTTAAGATTGCATTTAGCATTTTTAAGCCAAGTGTTTATTATTATTTTCAGTGATTTTTGCTAACACTTGTGAAAATTGGGCTATTTTAGCATTTACGCTAGAATTTGTTTTTCAGGGTTCAGCATTTCATTAAACATTTCTAAGCTAGCTGTCTTCAGCTTTTAGCCATTTCTGCCTTTATGCTAACACTTTTCAACATTTTGCTTTTTCTAATCTTGCTTTTAACCCCTTGACGCCTGAATTTATTTCCAACTGTGAACATTTTTTTTTTTTTTTTTTTATAATTGAAAATAGTTGTTTTTTTGTTTCTTTTTTTTTGATTGATGCAAATTTGCAACAATAGGCATCAAGGGGTTAAGCCTTTAATTGGCACTTTTACCTTCTAAAAATTTGAATGATTTCCACTTTTATTCTACAATTTTTCATGATTATACTATTTTATCACTTACGTTTGCATAGTTTTTTTTTTTTTTTTCTGCTGAAGTTTTTATTTAGCATTTTAAAGCTAACTTTCTTACAGTTTATGTTATTGTGGTCTTTATGTTAACATTTTTCATGATTAGACAATGTAAGTTAGCATGTTTTTGTTCCGCTTTAAACTTTAGTGTTTTTAAGCCAACTTTCTTCAGCATTAAGATATTGCTGTCTTCATGTGGACATTTTTCATGATTATACGATGGATGCTACAATGGTTTTTTTTTCAGGTTTAAGCTTTTATTTTGCATTTGTAAGTTAGCTTTCTTCAACTTCAAGCTATTTCTGTCTTTACGTTAACATTTTTCATGATTAGACATTGTCAACATAAATGTCTTCAATTTTAAACAACATCCACTTTTATGCTACAATTTTTCCATGATTAGCCCGCTTGATCCTTTAAGCTAACATTTTCAGGCGGTTTTGGTCAACACTGCAAACCCCCAACATGGTGGTCTAGAATGTTCAGTTCTAGTTTTTATTTGGCTGTTGGTTTGGTTCTGACATCCATCCTTAATACACAAGAACGAGCCTGATTTGGCCACTTTGTTTTTGCTGCTATATTATGTAATAATTAAGAGTGTAAAACTTGTTTTGGATGCTGTTTTTTATCATTAACCTACATTTATTCCAAATCATGATGGAAATTAACAGAAAAATTAAACTGAAGGATAAAATATGCAGTAAAAGTGCTGATGAGGGTCCAGTGTGTCGCTTTTACTGTTTAAAACTGGATTAACTTCCCCCTTTTTTAATGAAAAACACTAAAGTGACTCCTATAATGACAGTCAAATTTTATTAAGGTGATGTCTATATATGGCAGCGATGAACTTTATCCCCAACAGTGAAAGTGAAATTACCTCACACACAGGACTGACAGAAGGAAATGAGGTTAGAAAAAGAGACAGGATATTAAAATGAGGCCAACAGCGGTAAAACGCCATCTCCTCACTGCTGTTATTCACACGTGGACGGACCGTCTTTTGTCCTCCTCGCCGAGCCCGTTGCATCACTTGTATCATTCTCTGTCCTTCACTGTTTTTAATTTTCTGTTTTCTCTCTCTGTCAGCAGTTGTTCGGCTTCCCGTGTCATAGTGGGAGGTGAGGCATCATAATTCTATATTCTGGAGAGACTCCAGAAACTCGTGACAAAAAAGGTCAGGAGGTCATGTGTCTGTGTTCTCACCCATACAGCTCAGACAGGTATGTGGAGGAAAAAAAGGAGGAACGCAGATGAGGAAATGAGAATTGTCCCCCCAGTCTCCTGGATTACTGACTACCTGACAGGCAGACCACAGTTTGTCCGGTTGGCCAGCGTCTTGTCTGATGTGGTGGTTAGTGATACAGGAGCCCCACAGGGGACTGTGCTCTCTCCTTTGCTCTTCACCTTATACACCACCGACTTTCAGTACAACACAGAATCATGCCACCTGCAGAAATTCTCTGATGACTCAGCTGTTGTTGGGTGTATAAGAGGGGGAGAGAAGGGGGAGTACAGGGAACTGGTAGACAGATTTGTGGAGTGGACCAAGCAGAATCACCTGAGGCTGAATGTCAGCAAGACCAGAGAGATGGTGATTGACTTCAGGAAGAAGAGGACGCCTTCACAGCCATTATGGATTGGGGGGGGGGGGGGGTCATGATCACCAACAGACTGGACTGGAAATCTAACACTGATGCTGTGTACAAGAAGGGGATGAGCAGACTACTTCCTGAGAAAGCTGAGATCCTTCAACGTGTGCAACAGGATGCTGGAGCTTTTCTGAAAGGTTGTTGTTGACAGCGCCATCTTCTTTGCTGCTGTCTGTTGGGGTAGCAGAATCAGGGCCAGAGACACCGACAGACTTGACAAGATCATCAAGAAGGCTGGCTCTGTGATTGGTCTCAGGCTGGAGACCTTTGAGACTGTGGTGGAGAGGAGGACACTGAACAAACTGATCCATCATGGACAACCCTGATCACCCCTCCACCACACACTGGACAGACAGTGGAGCACTTTCTCCAGCACACTGCTGCAGCTTCTCTGCCAAATGGTTGGATACAGCAAATCTTTCCTGCCACATTTCTCAAATTTAGAATTTTTCTCACATAAATTTGCACCTTTTTCTCAAAAATGTGCAACTATCATAAATTTGCAACTTTATTCTGAAAAATTTGCAATTTTTCTCTTGCAAATTTACAACTTTTTTCTTATACAATTGCAACAATTTTCTCACAAATTTGATTTTTTCACGCAAATTTACAACTTTTTTCTCCTGAATATTCAACAGTTTTTTTTTTCCATACATTTCCTTTGACATGTGAAGTAAACAAGTTAACATTGAGCGCCGCCATCTTGTGCTATAATGATTAAACGTCTCAGTGCTGTTGAGGTGCCTTCACACGAAACGCAATCAGGCGACGTGAATGGATACAAAGTCAATGGAAAACGGCGAGTGCACATGAAATCGCACATTTGCGCGTTCACGTCCGAGGGATAGCGTTAGTTTTGAGATTCTGCCGTCACTGGAGTAAAAGTATCAACACTGGTTAGTAAACTAGTTTGGAAGTGAGACTGCCCTCACCTGGAGACAGAAGGACCGGCAGCTCTTCAGCTGAATGGGAATGCCGGAGCCATCTACCCACGGATTCCTGCCACGGACGTGCTAACAACGGAAGCATCATCTTGTGACGTTTGGAGACAGGGACAGTCATTTGGGGATTTCCACAGTAGGCTGAACGCTGCTGCAGAAGTTATAAAGGCAACGTCACCTCTCTGCACCTCACTCAGACGGTGAATTCATTCTATTTGTGTGCTTACATTGAGCTAAAATGTAATTGTGCTGCGTGAAAAATTCACCCGTTTGCATTTGGTGCGAAGGAACCTTTAGGATTTCTACATCACCATTGCTGGAACGCCTGTTGTCCAATCATATTAGACGGTTAGAACTTCCTGTTAAATAAGAACGGTTAAGAAGACAACACCAAAGCATGGCTCAGATTATGATCCTTATTAGCAGGGCTGCAAATCATACTGTGATACCATATATTGTACATTTCTAATTTTAAGTATCAAATACTGTGTTTTTCCTTTAAAAAATACTTTAATTTCAAAAGCAATATCAACTGTCCAACACGAGTCATTTCTAGAGCTGCAGCCTAATTAGTTTTTGCCCAAAAGTGAGTAAACACACTGAATATTAAAGGAACCACAAGCTGACATCACGTAGCTGCCGGCGGCGTCTGACTTAAATCCCGTGTGACTTCAGCGCTCACCACCCCGCCAGCCTGTCTGGGGGATTTTAGGACTTCTACCCTGGGCCCGGGTGCCTGTCTTTGCTGCGGCTAACGCTCCAACACCAGAGGACGTCTGACGAGACGATGAGGATCTGACGGCCGTGTGACGAGGAGCGGTCGTCCAGCTCGTTAAGTACAGCAAGTAGAAGCCTGATTAGCCACAAAACTTATTTGAGCCTTAAAAAAACGAGGGAAACGACCCAAATAACACTGCAGCATTATTCTGTGATAAAAAGCTTTCTACTTGTTTTGCAAATTTGTCCTTTTTTCAGAATAGTTCACAACTTTTTTAAGGATAAGTTTGCTATTATTTACTTCAATTTCATTGCACTTTTCAACTGTACAGTGAAAATAAAGCCTAGTTTATTCTGTTCTAATCTGCAGTTTGTTTTATAAATTTGGAGCTTTTTTTTTGCTCTGGGCTTCGCATTTCATTTCTCCCATAAAGTATGAAATATATTGGAGACTCATTTCACCAAAACTAACAATTTTTTTCTGTGTAAAGCTGCAACATTTTTCTCTTAAATTTGCAACTTTTTCTTTGAAATTAAGATTGGCGTCTAAAGTGGTGAACCCCCAGCATAACAAATGGCCTGCTGCCCGTGTGTAAGATGGCGCTGCAATAATTAAACTCTGAGGCATTCTGGGAGCAGCCACAACATGTGGAAGAGGTCAGATAAATCAGTTTTAAACATGTGGATTCATCCATACTAATCAAATTTCATACAGTTTTGCTCCATAATCTTCCCCTTGAAGCAGCAATTCTTTCTAAATTGTGTTCTTTTTTAAAGCAAACACAGCAGATGATTCACCTCCACTTTTATTCTTTACAGAAGCGACCCCGTCGCCTCTGTGTGTGTGTGTGTGTGTACGCGCTCTGAGCATGAACATGAAAATATGAATTAAGGCGCAGCGCGCTGAGATCTTTTTGTTCTGTGCTGAAAGTCGGCGGTAATGAGCTGAGGTTAGAATAAAAGTGCCGCAGCGATGCTGAAGCATTTGATGGATTTACCTGGATTTAGCGACTCAGACCCGGTCCCAGCTTCACCTGCCTCTTCTCAGCACGGTTTTTATTGGCTCCCGCTGAAGGCCTCAAAAGGAGCCGAACTGTCCTCCAAAGCCCCGATTCTGTCCCTGCACTTGCCCTCAGCTGTCAGTTCATCCTGCTGACTGCAAACTGGCTGAACGCTGGTTTATTACAAATGTGGAACTTATGGTTTCTTGTATGGTGAACCTGTGTTGTTGTTTTTTTTAATATTGAATTTTTTTTTTCTTGTAAATTTGCAATTTCTTCAGAATTTTTAAAAAACTTTATCCTTGCAAAGTTTTTTTCCTCATTGATTTGCACCATTTTTCTTGTAAAGTTGCAGCTTTTTTCTCAAGAGTTTGCATCTTTTTTCCTGTATGTTTTCATCTTTTATCTAAAAAGTTTCCAATTTTTTCTTGTAAATTTGCAATTTTTTCAGAATTTTTAAAAAACTTTTTCCTTGCAAAGTTTTCCTCATCAATTTGCACCATTTTTCTTGTAAATTTGCAGCTTTTTTATTGAACAATAACGCGGTCAGTAATCTCACCAGTAATGCCCTCTTGCTGATAAATCTAATAATTATTTTGTCTCTACTGGAGAAAATGTATCTAATAAAATGAACCAACCCCAGGCTGCCTCTTTCAAACACTATCTATCAGGAAACTACCGGAATTCTTTCTTCCTGAAGCCAACTGATTGTGAGGAAGTCTGGAAAATTGTCAGGGACATGAAGAACTCAAACTCTGCTGGAGCTGATGACATTTCCAGCAAAATTTTTAAAAGTATCATTAATTTAATACTGGAACCTCTTACCTACTGCATTAATCTGTCTCTAATCTCCAGAGTAGTGCCACAAATAGCAAAAATTGCACAAATTATACCAACTTATAAATCAGGTGATGAGAATGATTTGACTAATTATCGTCCAATATCCATTCTGCCTACTCTCTCAAAGGTTTTGGAGAGAGTAGTTTATAACAGACTTACCAGTTACCTTGATAAGTTCAACATTATTATCCCATCTCAGTATGGCTTCAGATAGAAACACACTACCTATATGGCAATACTTGACCTAACTGAAAAAAATCAATGATGCAATTGAAAGAGGCAACTATGGTATTGGCATTTTTTAGACCTGTCAAAAGCATTTGATACCATTAACCATCCATCCATCCATCCATCCATCTTCTACCGCTTTTCCGGAGGTCCGGGTCGCGGAGGCAGCAGTTCAAGCAGAGAAGCCCAGACTTCCCTCTCCCCAGCCACCTGCTCCAGCTCTTCAGAGGGGATACCAAGGCGTTCCCAGACTAGCTGGGAGACATAGTCTCTCCACCGAGTCCTGGGTCTGCCCCGGGGTCTCCTCCCAGTGGGACGTGCCTGAAACACCTCAAGTGGGAGACGTCCAGGAGGCATCCTAATCAGATGCCCATACCACCTCAACTGACTCCTTTCAATGTGGAGGAGCAGCGGTTCTACTCTGAGCCTCTCCCGGATGACTGAGCTCCTCACCCTATCTCTGAGGGTGAGTCCAGCAATCCTACGGAGAAAGCTCATTTCAGCCGCTTGTATCCGCATTAACCATTAACCATGACATCCTAATTAATAAATTACAACATTACGGTATCAGAGGCCTTGCATTAGATTGGTTTATTAATTATCTGTCTGGAAGACTTCAGTAAGTTTATATAAATAACCACAAGTCATCATATAAATCCATCGATCATGGGGTTCCCCAGGGTTCCATTTTAGGACCAGTTCTATTCATTTTGTATATAAACAACATTGCTAACTCCTCGTCTCTACTACATAAAGTACTGTCTGCTGATGACACTAATTTATTTTTTGCTCACCAGAATCCAAATGAACTTGAACAGATAATAAATAGTGAACTTATGAAAAAAGACACCTGGTTTCAGCGTAACAAACTTTCACTTCATATCAGTAAAACTAATTATATTGTATTCCATTCCAATAAAAAGCCAGACACCAAGGAACTTTGCCCCAAAATTCAATCACTATCAAAGCAACCTGGACCTTCAGAACACCTCAGCAGTGCCACAGGCTGATCACCTCCATGCCATGCCACATTGATACAGTAATTAATCCAAAATTTGCCCCGACCAAGTACTGAGCGGTGCATGGACAGACTTCTCAGTCGGACAACATTTCTATTTAAAGACTATTTTTTAAAATTAATTTTATGTAATATTCTAGTCGTCGGCCTCCGTCGGTCTATGATGACCATGGAAGAGAATCCTAAAAGTCTACTCTGCTGGAACAGCACCGCCTGTGGCTGAACAGGCCGATGCACACCGGTGTTCTACCTTCCAGCGTTGGGCGTTGGTAGGATTCAAGCCTGGGCAGGAAAACATGGGGGACAAGATGTTGCCCATGCAGCATGTCCCCCCTCTCCACGTCACTGATGAATCCAAAGGAACAGCAGGGCTGCTACAGTTTGGCACCAGCGCCGTTGCAGGAGCTGCCAGAACGATGTTGAGCACAACATAGAACTGCCTTAGGGGCTCCGACTCCGGATTTTTCCTCAGGGTTGACTCCCGAAGCCTTTCCCGTGACCGGGTATGCCGCAAGGCAGCGGAGGTTTGAAATCAGGGTTTACCTTCCCCTAGATGGGCTACCTTCCCAGGTTGACGAGCCACCATCTACCCGAAGCATCTGGTTTTAAGGCGCCAGAGATCCGCCCTCGCCCCTTCTCCTATTAGTAAAAGCAGTTCCGCCGGGCTTAGAGACTAAACCACACGGGCAGGCTAGGAGTTGGACTTAGTTGTCAGAGGCTTTTCGAGACGCACGCCGTAAGGAGCATTTTATGAGCACTGGGAGCTTAGCTCCAGTGCCGCTCCTGGCTATGACAACCTTGGAACCATAATATTCCGTAATATTCTAATTTTTTGAGAAACTGAATTTGGGGTTTTCATGGGCTGTAAGCCATAATCGTCAAAATTACAATAAACACTTGAAATATATCACTATCTGTGTAATGAATCTATATAATATATGGGTTTCACTTTCTGAAATGAGTGATAAAAAATATTGAACTTTTTCATGATATTCTAATTTTTTGAGATGTACCTGTACGTTGCATCTGTTTGACATAAATTTCCAATATTTTTTCTTGTAAATCTGCAACTTCTTCATAGATTTTTGTCTTTAGTAGATATTTTTTTTAATTTTTTACTTGTAAATTTGATGTTTTTTCTCACAAATTTATGCAGTTTTCATGGTAAGTTCTCATTAATTTGCATCACATTTACTTGTACATTTGCTGCATTTTTATTATAAAATTTTCTACTTTTCTTGTGAATGTGAGTTTTTCTTCCTCACTTTTTATGATTTCCTCATGACAAATTTACAGCTTAAACTACAGACATAATTTTAAACATTTTTTATATTTATTTATTTTAAATCTACCTCTTTTTTAAACTCCAAAAAATCCCAAATTTATTTTATCGTTACTTGTGATTTTTTCAAATGCAAATCTGCAAGATTTTCACATAAATTTCCAAATTTTTTTTCTTGCAAATTTGTGATTTTTTCAGATAGATTTGTTCCTCCATTTTTACCTCCACCAAGGAGGTCATGTTTTTACTGGCATTAGTCTGTCTGTCTGTTACCAACATAACTCAAAAAGTTATGAACAGATTTTGGTGAAATTTTCAGGAAAGGTGTGTAATGGCACGGGGAAGAGATGATTAGATTTTGGTGATGATCTGAGAGTGCATACCTCCACCAAGAGCTTTGTTTGTATTTGTGCAGCAGGATTACACAAAAACTACTGGATGAATTTGGATGAAATTTTCACCAGAGGTGGTTCTTGGGCTACAGAGGAACCCATTATATTTTAGTGATGATCTGAGAATGCATACCTCAGCCAAGGCTCTTATCGTCTCACAGTGTGTTAGCAACAATACTCCAAAACTGATGAACAGACTTTGATGCCATTTTCACCACAAGTGGTTCTAGGCCTACACACAAACCCAGTACATTTTGGAGGTGATCCATGAGAAACGGAAGGAGCCTTGGTGGAGGTATGCACTCTATGAGTGCTTTTCTAGTTTAGATACTGGTTTTTATTATTATTATTTCCTTGTAGATTTGGTATTTTTACCTCCGCCAAGGAAGTTTTGTTTTTACCGTTTTTGTCTGTTTGTCTGTCTGTCTGTTACCAACGTAACTCAAAAAGTTATGAATGGATTTTAACGAAATTTTCAGGACAAGTCCCGAATGGGACAAGGAAGAAATGGTTAGATTTTGGGAGTGATCCGGATCACCGTCTGGATCCAGGAATTTATTAAAGGATTCTTTATCATGCGAGCTAGGGATATTTTCACCGTATGTGTATATAACTCCACAATAAATGGTCAGGACGCTTGCCAAAAAAATACAGGATAAGATCCCAATAGGTTCTAGGAAATATCAAAGACTGATCCGGATCCTGTAAAAAATCCGGATACTGTGATCCAGAACAGGAAATAATAGGGGATCTTTGGAATTTTCATCACTGTAAGGTAACAAATTAAGATATAAACATACAACAAACACCAAAATATAGCCAAGACACTGAGGAATCAGTAGTGTGCCGATGGATTTGTTGTATCTTCAAAAGCTATGGAGCTATAGCCAGAAGAAAACCGCCATTACCGAACAACTAACTAACTAACCCGCACTTATATAGCGCTTTTCTAGTCACAAAGACCACTCAAAGCGCTTTCATTAATACTAACCCTCTATTCTAAGGGCCTATAGGAAACAGATATCTAGGGACAATTTAGAACAGCCAATTAACCTAACATGCATGTTTTTGGCATGTGGGAGGAAACCAGAGAAATCCCGGAGTAAACCCACGCAACACGGGGAGAACATGCAAACTCCACACAGATCACTGTTGGTCGGGGGCTGGGATCGAACCCACGATCCCACGATCCCCACAATCCCCCGGCCAAGGGTAAACTGTGCTGCCGCAGTGCTAACCACTGCGCCACCGTGCAGCAAACAACAGTGAACAAGTGATTTTTGTCAATAACTACTGAACTAATAAAGATATCAGTGTGAATCCAATTGCTAAAAGCATGTTTGGATGGTCAAGGAATCTGATAATATAGATGAAATAAATGTAGGACTATTATATTTGGGGAAAATCCCAATATTAGGGGGAACTGAGGTACTTGGTGGAGGTCTGCGCTCTCCGAGTGCTTTTCTAGTTGCTCATAAATTTACACAATTTTTATGGTAAATTTTCATCAATTTGTGAGTTTTCCTTTCTCACTGTTTTGAGACTTGATTATGACACATTTATAACTTAAAATTCAACCATAGATTTGTTTTTTTTAATTAGAAATTCCCAACTATCCTTTACATTAATTTATGTTTTTAAAAAAGA
This sequence comes from Pholidichthys leucotaenia, assembly GCA_020510985.1. Lineage (NCBI taxonomy): Eukaryota > Metazoa > Chordata > Actinopteri > Cichliformes > Pholidichthyidae > Pholidichthys > Pholidichthys leucotaenia. The sequence continues at coordinate 7,521,661 of CM035839.1, read as the reverse complement.
CACCAATTCGCAAGACATTTTTCCAATAAACTGACAACTGGCATAAATTTATGACTTTTTTCTTCCAAATGCATGAGGTTTTTTAATTAATTTTGCAGGAATTATGTGTATAACAGAGCAGAAGTTCTAAAACTGCCTGAGCTCTGTCATATACGCCGGGGCTTTAAACAGATTTGAATAAAAACAAGCTGCAGCATCTCTGCTCATTTTCATTTCCATTTATTTTCTCGGTGAAGAGGAAGATGAAAATGGAGAGAAAATCAGACGTAATCTGATGGTGATTTGACCACTCAATCTTCCCAGGGATGAGCACGGCGGTGCAGTTTTTTTTGGCGGGATGGGTGGATGGGAACTTCCTGTGGGACCGGGTTGAGGTCAAAGAGACTCAGGTGCTTCAGATTTCTGGGAGCAAACCTGAAGAGAGACCACGGAGCTGCTGCTGCAGCAACTGCCGCCATGGAGGATCTATCAAACCAGCTGCAGTTTCTTCTTCTTCTCCTCCTCATCTTGGCTTTGGATTTCTGCTGCAGGGAATAAAGCCGTGGGGATTCCCAGCAAAACCAAGCGGCCGATGGCGAGCCCTGATTCAGACACTGCCAAGACCAGAGTCTGCGGTGGAATCGATGCGGCTGTGCTGATGGAGCTTGTTAGTGATTGAAATGACGTGGTGGTTGTTTAACGTCCAAGGATGTTTGGGAAGTTATTTGGAAATTAAAGTGCCCTATTATGGGCTCTTCCCCTCAAATGTAATCACAGTTCTCAAAGGTGAAAACACCTGAAGGTTTAAAAGCTGCAGCACCATTTTACACCCAGCTGAAGGAGTCTTCCACAGAACAATGCATTTTAAATGCTAACGAGCCGTGTTCACCTCACCCTCCCTCTTTAGTTATTTCTGAGATCTGCTGGTGATACAGGCATCATGTTAGATAGCTAGCATAGCCTGAGCTAACTAACGTAAAAACTGGCTAATGATGTGAATGTTAAAGCCCAAATAAAACACTGTCAGACAGGTGTGTGTGGTTTGAGTGGATGATTGTAGAGCTGCAATGATTAATCAAGTAATTCAATTAGAAAAATTCCTCAATTCAAAAATTTATGAGTTGAAGCTTCGTTTAATGTAGCACTTCCGGTCTGTATGACCTTCTTCTGATATGACCTCCTTCAAGTCACACTATGTAAGCAAGATGGGGGTTTATTTAATGGCACCATGTCAGAGTGACAGAGCGATGGCAAAAAGGAAGAAAGTCGGGAAAAAATAACAAAGTGTTTCAAGTCTGGGATCATTTCAAGTTCAAATTGAAGGAAAACATTGTGCAGCGTGTACATTGTAAAGCCAAGTGGCGAGCTAGCATACCATAACGTCGATGCTACAGTGTCTGGGCTGACAGCATCCAACCACATTGCGCACGGGCAGCAGAGTGAGACAAGGTACAGTGGGGTAAAAAAGTATTTAGTCAGCCACCAATTGTGCAAGTTCTCCCACTTAAAAGATGAGAGAGGTCTCCAATTTTCATCATAGGTATACCTCAACTATGAGAGACAAAATGAGAAAAAAAAATCCAGGAAATCACATTGAAGGATTTTTAATGAATTAATTGGTAAATTCCTCGGTAAAATAATAACAAAAGTTCATCTCAATACTTTGTTATATACCCTTTGTTGGCAATGACAGAGGGCAAACATTTTCTGTAAGTCTTCACAAGGTTTTCCCACACTGTTGCTGGTATTTTGGCCCATTCCTCCATGCAGATCTCCTCTAGAGCAGTGATGTTTTGGGGCTGTCACTGGGCAACACAGACTTTCAACTCCCTCCAAAGATTTTCTATGGGGTTGAGATCTGGAGACTGGCTAGGCCACTCCAGGACCTTGAAATGCTTCTTACGAAGCCACTCCTTCGTTGCCCGGGTGGTGTGTTTGGGATCATTGTCATGCTGAAAGACCCAGCCATGTTTCATCTTCAATGCCCTTGCTGGTGGAAGGAGGTTTTTATTCAAAATCTCACGATACATGGCCCCATTCATTCTTTCCTTTACACGGATCAGTCGTCCTGGTCCCTTTGCAGTAAAAACAGCCCCAAAGTATGATGTTTCCACCCCCATGCTTCACAGTAGGTATGATGTTCTTTCTCCTCCAAACACGACAACTTGAGTTTTTACCAAAAAGTTCTATTTTGGTTTCATCTGACCATATGACATTCTCCCAGTCCTCTTCTGGATCATCCAAATGCTCTCTAGCAAACTTCAGACGGGCCTGGACATGTACTGGCTTAAGCAGGGGGACACGTCTGGCACTGCAGGATTTGAGTCCCTGGCGGCGTAGTGTGTTTCTGATGTAGCCTTTGTTACTTTGGTCCCAGCTCTCTGCAGGTCATTCACTAGGTCCCCCCATGTGGTTCTGGGATTTTTGCTCACCGTTCTCGTGATAATTTTGACCCCACGGGGTGAGCTCTTGCGTGGAGCCCCAGATCGAGGGAGATTATCAGTGGTCTTGTATGTCTTCCATTTTCTAATAATTGCTCCCACAGTTGATTTCTTCACACCAAGGTGCTTACCTATTGCAGATTCAGTCTTCCCAGCCTGGTGCAGGTCTACAATTTTGTTTCTGGTGTCCTTTGACAGCTTTTTGGTCTTGGCCATAGCGGAGTTTGGAGTCTAACTGTTTGAGGTTGTGGACAGCTGTCTTTTATACTGATAAGTTCAAACAGGTGCCATTAATACAGGTAACGAGTGGAGGACAGAGGAGCCTCTTAAAGAAGAAGTTACAGGTCTGTGAGAGCCAGAAATCTTGCTTGTTTGTAGGTGACCAAATACTTATTTTACTGAGGAATTTACCAATTAATTCATTAAAAATCCTTCAATGTGATTTTCTGGATTTTTTTTTCTCATTTTGTCTCTCATAGTTGAGGTATACCTATGATGAAAATTGGAGACCTCTGTCATCTTTTAAGTGGGAGAACTTGCACAATTGGTGGCTGACTAAATACTTTTTTGCCCCACTGTACGTGATTGAGATTTTTAAATGAAGATGAATAGAATGTAGCGAGCTACGCCAATTATTCTTATATGGCCAAAGAACATATAGTAGCTAACCGCTAACAGCAGTAGCTACTATATGTTAGCTGTGTTGCAAGTTGAAGCTAATGCTACAAAACGGAACTTTATGGTGAAATGTAATGTTTATAGTTATGTTCTATATGATAAGCTTTGCAATAAATGTGTTCCCGTGTTATTGAGTGTTTGGTAGAATTACTACTGCTCTTTAGGAAAGAAAGTTCCGCACATGTTGGTCAGTGCAAGTTTTTTTCAATGCAAGAAAGTATCCAATTGTTCGAGTAACCACTCGATTAGAGTGACAACTCACTCGATAATTTTACACGCATAATTTTTTTGCTTGTGATATCTGGACTTTCGTTCTTCTCTTGTAGTTAAGAATGACAATAAAGAATCCCTGAAAATAATTGATAGCTGCAGCTCTAGTTGATAGAATATGGCTGGTCCCTGGGGTGTAGTAAGAACAGAAACAACCCTGAACGAGTTAGCTGCTGTTAGCAGAGGTGGTTAGCTGTTAGCTAAGTGCTCAAGAAGTATGATAAACTATAATAAAAAAACAACATCTGAGAATGATATTTATGGTCAAATGTTGGTGATTGTTGGTGAATGTTGGTGCAAATATTTAAAGAGCTAGAGGTAACTTATATGGACATGCTAGCCACAATAATAATTTCAAACTAATTTTCATTAACCCTCACGGACCATTGAAAGGATTTTACGCAACTGCGGCTCTGTTCACACATATGGAATGAACTTTAGCAAGACTGTATTTCCTGCTCAACTCAGGAAGCAATATACATGCATTTTATTAAATCTGGGTGTCAAACTGGGCTTCTGCCTTGGAATTGATCATTTTTACTACTCTCCACCAGATGGCACCATTTTGGCCATATCTGCCATATGGAGAAAAAAAAAACATGCTGGCACTATCACAATCCCCCCTTCAACAGTAAAGACAATCAGTGTTGCTGCTAATCATTAACAAATCCCAGGCTGTAATAATTATATATATAATATAATATAATAATATAATAATATAATATAATAATTATATATATATAATTAGTAGTATATTGAAAATATTTTCATTTTTTTATATTTTCAGCTAAAAACATGGTGATATCCAAAAACCTGGCATTTAAAAAGGTTAAAATCTTTAAAAATGAATGAATATTTGCTATCAATAATTAGGTACAAATAAGCCCAATCATAGTAGGTTAGTGCAAAATTGGATTTTTTTTCCTCTTCAATTTGCAAATTTTTCTTGTAAATTTGCATATTTTCTTTAATTAGACTTAAGGCTGGGTGATATAGTCAGAAAATAAATTCTTGATTTTTTTTTTCCATGCCATCTTTGATTTTAGTCAGTAATTTTGGACAAAAAAACCCAAAAAAACCCCAAAACAAAACATGATTCCCTTTTTGGGATAAAGCCCAATTCATGTTGGCAAAAATGCATTGGGACGCGAACGAGTGCAGTGGACGCATTCATGTGTAAACCCTACGCAGAGGGTGAGCACTGACCGAGCGCATGCAGCCCCAAAAAAGTGAACGCACGTACAAGTACTGCACATGTGGCTGGAATCTTCCACCAGAGGGAAGTACTGAGCAATCCACCAATAATCGGGTGAACAAATGTCCGTCTTTTTGCCCGTCTGTTTTCTTCCTCTGCCACTAAACACCAAAAGCTTCGGTTCATCTTGATTGTCATTGTATTCACGTACCTCCATTGCTTCCACCATTTTAAACTTCTGCCACATGTTCTTCTTTTGTGTTTGGATTGCAGCTGTTCAAATCAGTTTGGTGACTCTTGGCTGCCACTGACCGTACGGGCGTGTGAACTGCAGATTATTTTCACTGCGCATGCATGAAATGCGGCTTCTCTGAGCGGCAGCTGTAGTGGCTCAAAAACCACTCTGAATATTATTGTGTCCCCAAACGCAGTCTACGGAAGGGAAACGTTTTCCCCTCGATGGGACTCTGAACAGCCCTTTAAAGTCAAACCTGCTTCAACCAAACCAAACCTTTTTATAACAAAGGTTTGATGAAACAAAGATGAATCCACACATTTCTGGTCAATAAAGTACCAATTAAACTTTTATAAAATTACCTTTCAAGCATGGGGGAGGGGCTTAGGCCACCATATTTACTCTGAAGGGGGAAATCCATTACCACCATATTCATTTTCCAACACTGTCCAACCCAAAAAAATGTACTTCTGATTCTGTGAGGTTGAACTTTGACGTAAGACACGACTGTGGATGAACTTAGACGTCAAAGCAGAACATGATACCTGTGGACTGTTCATGTAGGCCATGAGAGAGCTTCAGACGATAACAGCTGGGGTGTCAGTGAGCCTGATATCCGGTTTGGGTTAAGTCAGTTCAGTATAGAGGTTGGAGCAAGATGTAAAATGTTGAGAGGCTGCCTTTTCTGTCTCCCAGCATGCCTCAATTGAAGATCAACGTGTTCAGGTGACTTCACACCAAATGCGAATGGGCAAATTTTTTGCGTGGCACGATTACATTATAACTCAATGTAAACACGCGAATAGACATGAATTCACCATCTGAGTTAGTTGCAGACAGGCGAAGTTGCCTTTATAACTTCTGCAGCTGTGTTCAACCTGCTGTGGAAATCCCCAAAATAACATCATGCTTAGGTTTACATTATCCAACAGGGGGACTCACCCGAAAAAGTTGTCCCTACCTCCAGAACTTTACAAGATGATGGTGTAGTGTTGTTCTTGGGACCCTTTATGGTGTCATATGGGTGGTGACATCACCTGGAGTATAAGAGGGCTGTGTGGCAGAGGCGGTCTCTTTGACCACTTCTCTGCCTAGCGGGAGCGTCTCTGTATCATTGAGTCCTATAATAAAGTACTGTGTAGTTCACCCTTCACCTCATTATTGTGCCACGTCTTACGGACATAACATTTGGCAATGAGGATAAAGTATGGATGCGGATGTGTTGTCTTTTTGGCCATTTATGGAGACTCCGGGGGAGCCTCGGATGAGGTGGTTCGCCGTATTTCAGAACTATCTGGTGGCACTAAACATCGGCGAACTGAAGAAGGTATGAGCAAGGGCAATTTCTGTCCATAATTTGGGTATGGAAGGACAATGTATCCTTTCTACTTTGGGAGCTAGCGATAGCTTTGATGACGTGGTTGAGCGAATGGCATGACATTTTCGTGTGCCTACAAATGTCACCTTCATGAGGGTCCAGTTTCGGCAGCACCTCCAATGAGCCGGCAAGTCGGTGCAGCACTATGTTGCAGACCTACAGCAGCTGGCTGGGGACTGTCAGTTTGGGGAGTTGGAAGACGATCTGATCCGCGACCAGCTGGCGGGGCACACGCTGCCTTCGTCAGCTCGTTTGAGATTGCTTACACAATCGTGCGAATTAACTTCAGCCATGGCTGTGGAGACAACCCAGCAGTGTGAAGCAGCAAACATGTTTTCACACGACCTCAGTGAGTGAGCTACGCTATGCCACCATGACTCACAATCAATGACGCAGACTGTGGATCCGGACTGCAAAGACAGCAAGCAAGAGGAATGCGCTGCAGCTGTAAAGATGAGGTCTGCCCCAGGATCACCCAAATGTTCAGGCTGTGGGTCCACTAAGCACCGGCACAAGGCTAGAGAGTGTCCGGTGAGAGGTAAACGCTGTGGCAAGTGTGGACACCTGCATCATTTTGCCAGGACCTGTAATAGGTTTGAGCAAGGGGAATGGCGACACAAAGTGGATACCACTGCTCCAACTCCCACGGTTATCCACACCGTCTCCACAAGCACAGAGGGCCACACATACTGTATAGTGAAGCTGGACGGCGAGGAGGTGCCATAACTGGAGGACACGGGCGCAGTGAGATCGGTGCTGAACCAGCCTATTGTGAGGAGTTTTTTCCTATATCACCGAGTGAGAGCTCTTTCAACGCCATTTTGTGGATATGGTGGAAACAGATTACCTATTGTGAGTTCGCTGGAACTGACGGCTAGATACAAAGCGGAGGAGGTAGCCAATCTGCAGTTTGTGGTGACTGCCAGTGGAGCAAATGTGATGAGCTGCAACCTTTTCTACAGACTTGGCTTCATGATCACTATCGAGAGAGCAGAGGAGTGGTTGGGCTGTAGTGTGTGGGACCGGCCGGTTCCGCAAGTGTTGGACGACACAATATGGGACGAACCTTGGCCTAGTATTCTGGGAGATGAGCAGGACCAACCCCATCCAGGGCCATCACGGGAGGGTGCCTGTGCCAGGGTCCAAATTGCCCTAGCTGAGGGAACTGGGCGGCAGCGTGGGACGCCTGTGACGGCGGATGGAGCTGAGTGGATGACTTATCCTGTTTCTGGAGTTTGGCTGGGAGGTACTGAGAAGCAGGGGGTCACAATGGCTTTGCCAGCGTCTGAAATGACAGCGAACGTGGCAGGACCGGCTGGCATGGTAAAACGACGTGCCACACAGGAACACTGGAAACTGAGCCTGGCTCCTCTGGGGGTCGCTGATGTGGTCCAGACCAGGGAGAGGGTCTGGTTGAGAGGGGTTCACAGGAAGAGAAAATGACAGGAGGACCAGGGGCGGCTGCAGGTGGTGGCTGTTACAGAGGACGGCTACCTTTAGCTGTCTGATGGTACACGGAGACATCCCAACGGGCTGCGGCGCACCAATGAAGAGGGAGAGGTGTCTTGGCGTCTACGCGGGTCACCTCCGGGTGCCAAGAGAAGAAGATGCTTGGGTTGGGACCCGCCTGATGGGTCTCATGGGGGTGGGCTCTCCATGAGGACTAACTGGTAATTTGGGGGGCAATGTGTTTAATGTGTGTGTTTTTTTTACTGATTGCCTGACTTAGTGTGTTCTGCATGAGGTTACTGAGTGAGCTGCTGAAATGCGGAGGTGTATATTACCCAGGCTACGTTGTTGCTATGTCAACATGGTTAATGCACAAAATTAATATGCGACTGGGCCCAGTTTACAATGGAATTATACCAGTGTGTTTCTTATGCTGGGTTGCTATGTGAGCTGTCCATGGTGCTGATTACCTTAGCGTGTCTTAACACATGTGTTTGCTGTGTGTCTTGCTCGAGTTGTGGGGTGATTATGTTAGGTGTTCATGTTCAAGGGTATAACCCTTATGTATATACCTGTACATTTATGGGATTATTTTATTTATTATATTAGGAACACGGCGGGTTTTATTTTCATGGACTATACACAACTAAAGACGGCAGAATAATCCATCTAGCCGTGTGGAGTTGGGACAGTAGTCCACCTGTCCCCCTCTAGTTTTAGTTGTTTGTGTGCATGGTTAGGTTCTAATTACTTTGTTCACTATTAGTGTGCGCTTCGGGCTCTAAATTTGTGGAGGGTCTGATTGGTGTGCATCTGTTTTGGACTTTTCTACGGGGGGGAGGTGTAGTGTTGTACTTGGGACCCTTTATGGTGTGACACGGGTGGTGACATCACCTGGAGTATAAGAGGGCTGTGTGGCAGAGAGGCGGTCTCTCTGACCACCTCTCTGCCTAGCAGGAGCATCTCTATATCATTGTGAGTCCTATAATAAAGTACTGCATAGTTCATCCTTCGCCTCATTCTTGTGCCATGTTTTACGGACACAACAGATGGGTGTTTACGTTGCTAGCCTTGTTAGCAAGTCCGTGGGTAAATAACGACATTCTGATTCAGCTGAAGAGCTCCCGGTCCTTCTGTCTCCATTTGAGTGGCAGTCTCATTTTAAAACTAGTTTTTTTTCTCCATTGTTGATACTTTTATTCCGATGATGGCAGAATCTCAAAGCTAGCGCTATCCCTCGGACATGAATGCGCGAATGCACGGTTTCATGTGTGCTCGCCTCTTTCAATTGACTTCATATGCATTCATTCTGCCCATTTGCGTTTGGTGTGAAGGCAGCTTTAGTGTATTTGTTTAACATCTGTAGGAATCTCGTCCTAACAGATTTATCATTTAAAAAACATTTACTGCCCAGCCATCACTAGATTTTGTTTTTTCTCTTTCATGGGAAGTTGTGTCTTTTTTCAACATTACTCTTTGACCTTTTTCAATGAAAAAAAGATGTAAACACTGCAACTTATCTTGTAAACTCTGATTTTTCCCCCCCCCCTCTCTGAGGGTGTTTTCACACCTGAAAGTCTGCACCAATGTTCATGTTTTTATTCCATCATCTGCATTTGGTCCAGTTAGGTTTGGTTATCTTCCACAGGAAAATTTCCTTATTTTATCATTTAAAATTACACCGTGTCCCTGTTATGATGCTTCTAGACACAGTACATCATGTTTCTTCTTTAGACACTGAGACTCTGGCCTGTCAAGCTCAGTCCCAGGAGACAGCTAGGCTCTGTACTCCCACAGAACGTTCTCATAACATATTATCTTTGTTTGGTCCACGGTATAAAATCTGCCCACACCATTTTGACTATGAACATTTCTGCTGAACTGCTGCATGAAATCTTCCTCTTGAAGTTACGGTCTCAAATGACCGTAACTGGCGTAAATGACTGGCGCCTAGCGGCTGCCCCGGCCTTGGATGCGCTCTGCAGAGCGTGCCCAAATGCCAAGTCACGTTTCGTTACCTTGTATTCATACATGTGTAATGACAATAAAGTTGAATCTCATCTCATCTCTCATCTCAAATACCTTGACGAACAGCTCCGAACACCGTACAAACGATTTTTGGACCATTTCATACAGCCTTCTTAAGGTGGCCTGAGGAGAATTCAGCGTTTGTAAACCGTTCATAAATTCGTGGCCAGGTCAAAGGTCTTGTCCAAGATTTCTATGAACGCCTCACAAAAACCTCTCATCATAGGGCTTCCGTACGAATGCCACTGGAACAACATAAGAACTATGCAAGATGGTGGCCACAAGTATGCCTCAAGAACACCTTAATTTGTTCTTGAGGGCCCCTTTCAGCGGTCGTCAGAAACACTGTACAGGGATTCATGCAGCGTGTCTAAGGTGGTATTGAGGCGCTCATAAGGTAGAAGTACGTCATTCGTGTGACATTTGTGCCGAAAAAATGTGCAGAGAGCCATAAAATCTTCCCACCAACGACATGAAAGTGCTGTGAGTGGCACAAAAATTTTCGTAAAATGGCAGTAAGAATGCCGTTGGAAAATCCCAAGGCACCCTTACGAAGAACTTAAAAACTCTAAGGCCATTGTATGACAGAAAAGCACCTCATATCTCAAGAATACCTAAAGTTGCTCTTGTGAATTGAATGGCAGCCATAAAAAACTATGTCCCCCTCCACGAATATCTGTGAACTCCAGAATTCGTAGGAACTGGGAGATTCTTATGAACCCATCGTTCAAAAGAATCTTTGTGACCGTAGCTTGGTCAAGAATAAACACCCAGAAAAGGCATCTTTGACTCTGCACTTTTATTTATTAATATAAAGAAAATCCAAGACATTCCTTCTTATTGGTTGCCTTAACTTCTTGTGTTCAGTCTGAAAGTCAGAATCTTTCTGAAAATTGCTTTCACACCCTAAAGTTTAGGGTGTGAACAGTGTAAACAAACTGGTCAAGGTTCAGTTTGACCCAAACCAAGACCACATGTTTTTGCTGGACCAAATTTCAGCTCTTTGGTCATGACTGTGGTTCAAGGGAGGCTTCACACCAAAAAATTTGGACTGAATCAAACTGGAGCTACGGTCACAAATACCCTGATGAGTGGCTGAGAACACCATACGAATGATTTTTGGACCATTTTGCACGGCCTTCTTCAGGCGGCCATAGGAGAATCCAGCGTTCATAGACCATTTTAAGTTCGTGGCCAGGTCGATGGTCTTGTCTAAGTTTTCTATGAATACAGCTCATTGTAGGGCGGCCGTACGAATGCCATAGGAATAACGTAAGAACTACAGATGATGGCCGTAAGTATGTGTAAAGAACACCTTAAGTTGTTGTTGAGGGCACCTGACAGCGGTTGTAGGAAATGCCGTACGAATTGCTGTTTGTACGGAGATTTGTACAGCACGCGTAAGGCAGGAGTGAGGTGCTCATAAGGGGGAAGTATGTCATTTGTGCAGACAAAATGTGCTGGAAGCAGTCAGATCTTCTTACCAATGACTTGAGAGTGCTGTGAGTTGAACCAAAAATTTTTGTAAGATGGCAGTAAGTATGGCGAAGGAAGGTCTGAATAAAACCGAAAAGTCCAAAAGTCTAGACCATTTTCATGTCATTTTAGGCTCCTCCCTTCCCTAAAGTTCTTTGGTTTGATGCCCAAAAACGTGACCAAATCTTTAACTGTTAGCCAGTTAGCCAGCATTGCTCCTATTGAACATGATACCAGTTAAAAACAAAAAAAAAAGAAAGAAAGAAAGAAAAAATCATGCAAAAATGTGTTAAGATCTGTCCAAAAGGTTAATAACAGAGCCACTGTATCTGCTGGTGAGATGCAACATAGTAAAACCAAAAAAATAAAGATTAAAACATCAAATCCAAGCAGAGAGAGTCTACATTAATCAAATGTTAACCGAACACTGAAGAATGGTGGGAGAAGACATGAAAACTGGAGACACAAAACACATCCAGGCCAAAAAAGAGAGAGTGAAGAGCAAAAACAAAATGCCCATCCATCTCAAAAAAAACCACAAGAAATGTCAGAAAATCAAAGATCAAAATTGGAGGAGAAAAGGGGTCAGTCTGGTCTCTTTTTCCCCTTTTTTCGTTTGTCATGCAAATCAATTGTTTTGCTTTTCAGGGGGGAGGTGGTGGAAAAAATACCTTCGTCTTCGGTGCGCTCATTATCAGCTAAATCATCAGTGTGTTTCTTTGTAATTGGACCTACAGGACCAAGAAGAAGAAGAAGAAGAAGAAGGAGGAAAACATGGTGATCAAGAACACACACAGCCATTTTTCAAAAACTGCTCTCAAAAGATAAGAAACAACCATCAAAGCCCCCTTTTTTCATTTTTCCTTTTTTTTTAACAAGAAAAAGAAAAACGCCGGGTAAAAAAAAATTACCACAGCGTCCATACGTCTGTACACAGTGGAAATTTTTTAAGAAGGTTAAAGATCAAGAAAAGAGGGACTTTTGGAGAAGGAAAAAAAGAGCCAAAAAATACAAAAAAAGGTAAAATGTCCTACAAACAAATTATCAGCAGGAAGAAATATCAGAAAACATTTGGAAGGAAATTTAAAATGATAATTTAAAGAAGTAAAAGAGCAGCAGTTTTAATAAGAGCAGAAAGAGCACCTGAACATCTCCCCTTTTTCACTTTGTTAAACTTCTGCTTTCAATTAAAAACATCAAAAAAAGAAACAAGGAATTCCTGAAAGACGACATGAAGGTGAGTTTCCTCCATCCTCCTTCATTACGTCCATTAATCTTCTCCAGTCACTCCCAATGAGAATCTTAGCATCTTCAGCTCCATCACCTGTCTTTTTGTCAGCGCCACCATCTCCAAGCCAAACATCATAGCAGGTCTCACTACCGTCTTGTAAATCTTCCCTTTCACTCTAGCTGCTATCCTGTCAAACATCACCCCTGACACTCGTCTCCACCCACTCCACCCTGCCTGCACTCTCTTATTCACCGCTCTTGTGTATTTTCCATTGCTCTGGATGGTTGACCCCAGGTATTTAAACTCATCTACCTTCACTACCTCTCCTAAAGTACAGCCCTGCCCGTCAGTTTTACCAAAAAAGTTGAAATCCAGTACACATGCAGAACTCACCAAGGTGATTGGAGCGATTACCTAAACTGAACAGGAAGTCCTCCATCTTGGATTGAGGTGTCACTTTTTGGGATTTGCACACATTACGTTTGATCGAACTGCTCCTACAGTTTTCTTCATGCATCCATTAATCTTCTCTCGTCACTCCCAGTGAGAATCTTAGCATCTTTAACTCTGCTGCCTCCAGCTCTGCATCCTGTCCTTTTGTCAGCGCCACCATCTTCAAACCATTCATCCTAGCAGGTCTCACTACCATCTTGTAAACCTTCCCTTTCACTTGAGCTACTATCCTTCTGACACTTGTCTCCACCCACTCCACCCCATCACCTCGCTATAGATGCTGACCCCAGGTATTTAAACTCATTTACCTTCACTGTTACACCTGCCTCCCTCTCATTCACACACTCATGTATTCTGTCTCACTTCCACTTGACTTCCATTCCTCTTCTCTCCAGAGCATATCTCCACTTTTCCAGGTTCTCCTTCACCTGCTCCCTCCTCTCACTTACAGCTCCCAGCGGCGTCTGCAGACGTCACGGTCCACTGAGACTCCCGCCTGACCTCGTCTGTCAGCCTGTCACACCTCACCACCGTCTCGCTGTCCTCATACATGCCCTGTACCACCCTCACGTACTTCTCTCCTCATACAGTACCACTCTATCATACACTTTCTCTAGATCCACAGAGACCTTCTCAATTACTTCTCCTTCAGCACACTGCATCTGTAGTCCTCTTTCTTGGCAAATTTGTGACTTTTTGCTTCTTAAATTTCCTAATATTTGCCACACCTTGACGAATGGCATATTTTCGTGATTTTTAAATTTAAAAGACTAATTGCTGGGTGTGTAGGGGGCACAAAACATGTCCATATGCCACCGTTTTATATAAAATTAATAAAAAGCAGCTACAAATTAATCTTTGTTGGTAATATTACATCCTTGAACATATTTCCCAAAATTTAACGTAATTTAAAAAACCCCAAAACCAATCAGATGCAATCGAATAATTGTGTGGGGGAAATGGTCAGGTGCTTCTTCATAATTACACGTGATTCTCATACAAGTTTTGTTCTACATACAAACACACAATCACATGCCGGCTTAGACAGAAAACACACAAACACAACATGCAAACAGGAAACCAAATGCGATCCAGCACAGTGACACAGAAGCGCAGCTTTAGTCCACAAACACACCACCGCCGCCACAGCGTCTCAAACTGCCTCCAACAGAACCGCCACGCTCTCTTCCGCTCCTCCTTTAATTCATCTTAATTAGCCACAGCCGCTGATAGCTGACAATTTTATGCTAATCTGCTTCCCTGCAATTTCATTAATAAAAAAAAACCACTGACACTGCACCACATTCAAAATAAAGCAACTAAAATATGAAATGTTGTTGATTATTTTGGAACAAGGACTTGACTGAAGAAATTGTTGGGGTAATTTTAGGGTTCCGAATAATCCAGAACATCCTGAGACTCTTTATTCTCCTTCAGTGGAATGTGCAGATTTTCTTAAAAATCTGTGAAATACCTTAAAAATTTGTGATTTTTCACAAATATGCCACAATATGCCAAACGTTTCCTTATAAATTTGAACTTTTGTAACATTTGCAACTTTTTCCAGAGTAAGTTTGATTTTCTCATGTAAATCTGAGTCTCTCGTTCAGTGCATTTATTACTATTTCTCCAGATTCCAGAAGTTAAAACATTTGACTTGTCAATTATGAGAAAAACTGAAAATTTACAATTAAAAAAATCATAAATTTGTGAGAAAAAAGTCACAAAACTACAAGAAAAAAAACTTGAAAACTTATGAATAAAGTCACATTTACAGGACAAAAGTTTTAAATTTACAAGAAAAAAAAAACTGCATCAAAAACAAAATCCATGACAAATCAGAGAAAAAGACAAAACTATTAGAAAAAGATTGAAAATTTATAAGACAAATTGAAAATTTTCAAGAAAAAGTATCAGTCTAAGAAAAATAGAAACTTTAAATTTTAAAACAATGGGTAAGCACATTTATGAGGAAAACTTGATTTTTTCCCTTTTTGGGGAAAATTTGCAAATTTTCTAAAAAAAAATTAGTACTTTTTCCTATAAATTTGCAGTTTTTATGATGCATTTTTTTCACAAAAATGTACAACCAAAGACTCAAACTGAAACTTTTTCTATTAAATTTGTAACTTTCTCATAAATGTTCAATATTTTTCTTGTACATTTCAGCTCAGTCTGAATAAAAACATCAGATTTCACGTTTTGTCACTCAGAGAAATCGCACACAGACACGTAAAAAAGATCTTTCACATGCTATGGATACGTGGCGTTTCCAGCTTCAAGAAAAGTGTCTAACGGCAGCTTAACGTTTGCCACTTTCTGTTCCTGACGCTTCTGTCGTTCACCATCTTAATCCCTCACCCTAACCTCACAGGAACCTCTCATTACTGCAGAGAAAAACAAAGGAATAAAAAAACCACAAAAAAGTCACTCAGGTGAGAGTGGCACTCAAACCCACGTATCCACGTATTCTTTGTCTTTGCTTGAAAGTCCATGCAACCACCGGGACGCCATCCTGTCCTGCTTATCGTCTTCCACCATCGAGCAACTAACCCACACCTTAATCCCTCACCCTAACCTCACTGGAGCTAATGCAGAAATCTAAGCTTTCATTAGTGGAGTGAAAAACAAAGCAAAAAAGCAAAAAAGTCACTCACAGATGCGAGTGGGACTCGAACTCCCGTGTTTTCTTGAACGTCTCTGTAATTCACCGTCCGCCACCCCCTCCCACCAACTGAATGAGCGCTGGGAAACCAAAGTGAAAGAGGCACTGTTCTGCGCATGTGCGGTGAGCGAAGGCATGGACTGGCGGGCTCGGCTTGTACGTGCTGAGACACGTGATTTTTTTGATTTAACATGCAAATGTTAAATTGGTGGATGCGGTGGCGCAGTGGTTAGCACTGTGCCAGCACAGAAACTCACCCTTGGCCATGGGATCCCTGGTTCGATCCCAGCCCCTGACCAGCAGTGATCTGAGTGGAGTTGGCATGTTCTCCCCGTGTCTGCGTGGGTTTACTCCGGGATTTCTCCGGTTTCCTCCCACAGGCCAAGAACATGCAGGTTGGGTTAAGTGGGGAGTGTAAAGTGGCCCTAGGTGTGAATGTGAGTGTGACTGGTGAAGGACTGGCGCCGCACCGTGGCTGCTTCATCCATCCAGGTTTATGTCCTGAATTTCCTTCTGGGATTATTAAAATATACCAACAAAAGACATATTCGTGATGCAGACTTTGTAGATTTTTATTTTTTTTTCCATGACTAGAATTTGCTAAGCTAGCATGGTAAGCTTAGTGATGCAAATCAGCACAACTGCAGGTTTTATCGCTCTAAACCGGAGTCACTGTATTAGACCAGCTGCTTCATTAATCCATAGTCAGTTCTATATTTGGCATCATTCTAGGGGTTTTTGTTGTATTTTGGCCACAATAACCCAGTCGATTTGCCTGCTGATGTTAGCTGGTCTAAGCAGAGACAGAGGGGATTTCTGACCGACTCCGAGGTCAACCTGCTAGCTTCAAACTGAGAAGAGTCTGCTAGGCATGTGTTTCTATCTTTTTCTTCTTTTTTTTTTTTATACATATTCTATCCATTCCCTCTAGACACTCATTTCCCCGCTATATTATCTACCGACCCTCAACCATATTTTAAATTCATAGACATTATTTTGTCTTATTTTATTATATATTTTTTTAAACTCTGGACCCGACAGCACCTGTTAATTTGCCAGAATTTCAAGGTAAGGCTAACACAAAAACAACAAACGTTCACTATGACTCAACAAAGCTGTGAAAAAGTTCTAATAATCATAACGGGCCAGTAGGTGATGATGCACAAGCACCAGGGCATCAGCACCCATGGTGCTTTCATTCAAACTCGTTTTATATCAACTTTCTTGTAAAGTATATTGGATGCCATTGTGTAGACACAAGCTATTAAATTATAGTTCATTTTACTATTATGGTTTGGATTTAGTTGCTGTAATTATTTTTTTTTTTTTTTGGGGGGGGGGGGGGTCAGTAAACAGCTGTTAAACAGCTGCTTTATTAGAAATGTTTCAGAAGAACAACTGAGGTAGAGTCAAAAAAGTTTAGCCATTCTGCCTTTTTCCATCATGCCATGAAAGACAATTTCTGGCACACTGGATTAATGCTTAAATTCAGGGGTTCAGCAGCAGGAAACAGTGAAATGAGATGGCTGAGGATAATCAGAGACAGGTGGTTGAGTGGTCAACAGCATATGATGTGGTGTAATAAGGACAGAAACAACCCAGAATGACTGAATGCCTAACTCTGCTAACAGCAGCTCAGCCAGCATCTGTTAGCATGTTACTTAGTCCAACAACCAATGCTAACAGCTAACTTTAGCTCCAAACATGGAGTCACCATCAAAACATAAACCTCAGAGAATTGATGAAAGAGGGAGGGGTTCAAATATGCTGTTAAAGAGCCTATTCGGAGGAGAGCTCCTTCCCCATATGTAAAATGTTACTACAGAATTTAATCCCCAAGCTATTCTGACCAAACACCTCTGGGAGGTGTCTCATCGTGTGAAAAAAGATCAGTGTATGGGCTCTCCAGGGAGATTTCTGCCTACTGCAGCTTTAACGGTTTAACGCTCATCCTCACGGCTGACCAGCCCTCCATCGCTGCTTCATTTTCAGCCCAGTCACTCTGTCCCACAGCGGTCTCCCGGCTCTCTTTTGTGAACCTGACAACCAATTTGAAAAGCAAGAGCTGACTCGTGTGTTCCAAGTGCTGAATAAGCAGAGAAGCACACCGGAGTCGCTTCTTCTTCTATCATGAGGCTGAGAAAAGGCCGGTGTCACCTGACTACAGCAGAGCGGCTGCATAGAGACGTCAGTGATGTGGCGACTCAGTTACACAGATACGGGAGAAACACAGAGGTGTGGAGATGTTTCCTCACATAGTTTAACAGCAGATCTGTGACTTCGTCAAGGGAAATTAAGCCCTGATGGTTACCATGGTGATTCATCAACAGTCGTTTTCGTCGGGTTATCTTTTTATTTTAGTGAAATGTTCTGGATCAGTGAATATTTCACTCATTACCATTTCTAGAATTATCTAACGTGTATGATCCTGCTATTCTCTCTGCGTGCCAGACACCGAGTTTCTGCTTCAGCTCTGAAGTACAGCAGGGAAAAGTATTGAACACGTCAACAGTTTTTCTCATTAAAACATATTTCTGATGGAGCCATTGACCTGAGATTTCCACCAGGTATCAGTAACAACCCAAGTAATCCATACATACAAAGAAATCAAGGCAACTGTGTTCACAAAACAAGTTATATTTAATAAAGTGGAATGACACAGGGACAAAGTATCGAACACACTTGGTGAAATTCATTTAATATTTAGTAGTAAAGCCTTTGTTGGTAATAACAGCTTCCAGACACCTCCTGTAAGGTGCAGGCATTGCTCAGGAGTGACTTTAGCCCATTCTTCCAAACAAACTGTCTTCAGGAGGATGGATGTCTTCTATGAACTCTGATCTTCAGTTCGTTCCATAGATTTTCAATTGGATTCGGGTCAGGTGGCTGACTGGGCCATTCTAGTGGCTTTATTTTCCTTCTCTGGAGCCACTTGAGAGTTTCCTTGGCTGTGTGTTTGGGATCATTGTCTTGCTGAAATGTCCACCCTCGTTTCATCTTCAGCATCTTGGCAGATGACAACAGGTTCTTATCAAGAATGTCTCTGTACATTTGTCCATTCATCTTTCCTTCAATTATATGAAGTTTGCCTGCACCATGTGCTGAAAAACACTCCCACACCATGATGCTCCCACCTCCAAACTTCACTGTTTATATGGTGTTTTTGGGCTGATGTGCAGTGCCATTTCTCCTCCAAACATGCTGTGTGTTGTGGCATCCAACAAGTTCAATCTTGGTCTCATCTGACCAGACTATATTCTTCCAGTATTTTACTGGCTTGTCCAAATGTTGTGCAGCAAAATTTAAACAAGCTTCAACGTGCTTTTTCTTCAGCAATGGAGTCGTGCGAGGTGAGCAGGCAATAGAGTCCATGTCAGTTGAGTGCATTACTTATTGTTTTCTTTGAAACAGCAGTACCTGCTAACTCCAGGTCTTTCTGGAGCTCTCCACAAGTGGTCTTTGGCTCTTGGATAACTCTTCTGATAATTCTTTTGACTCCTCTATAAGAATTCTTGCGAGGAGCTCCTGGTCATGGTCGGTTTGTGGTAAAATGATGTTCTTTCCACTTCTGAATGATGGCTCCAACAGTGCTCACCGGAACATTCAGTAGTTTAGAAATGCATCTGTAAACCAATGCCATCATTATGTTTTGCAACAATAAGGTTGCAAAGTTCTAGAGAGAGCTCTTTGCTTCTCTTTGTGGTGTGACAATCTGATATTCACAGACCTTTTCAAAGTCTATCAGTCAGGACTTAACCAGCTGAAATTAATTTGCACTGATGGGGGATGGGATGGCTTCCTAAATTCTGATGGATTTCAGCTGTTTTCTTGGCTTTCTATGCCTTCTTGCACCTCTTTTTCTTCATGTGTTCAATACTTATTCCCTGTGTCATTCCACTTTATTACATATAACTTGTTTTGTGAACATGGTTGCCTTGATTTGTTTGTATGTATGGATTACTTGGGTTGTTACTGATATTTGGTGAAAATCTCAGGTCAATGGCTCCATCAGGAATATGTTTAATGAGACAAATGTTGACGTGTTCAATACTTATTTTGCCTGCTGTAGCTCCGCCCTGTCCTCCATCTCCATAATTGTGTGAATGTTTTCATTCATCATTTTAGTCGCTATTTCTGCAGTTTTTATGCCACAGACTCAACTCTAGTATCAAAACCTTCAGCCTTTATAAGGACTTTTATGCTTCCATTTCCTCTTCTTTCTTGTAATATTTTGACTTTTTTCTTGCAAATTTGCAACTTTCTGCTTGTAAAATTTGAACTTTTTTCTTGAAAAATTTGAACTTTTTCCATAAATTTGTGGCATTTTTTCTTGTAAAATTGACACTTTTCTCATCAACTTACTACTTTATACTTAAAATTTGTTCCTTTTTTCATCATAAATTTGTTACTTTTTCTCTTAAAATTGTGATTTTTTTTCTTGTAAAACTAACTTTTTCTTGCAAATTTGCAACTTTGTCATAAATTTGTGACTTGTTCCTTGTAAAATTTCAAATGTTTTCTTGAAAAATTACAACTTTTGTCGTAAATTTGTGACTTTTTTATAGTAAAATTTCAACTTTTTTCTTGAAGAATTACAACTACTTTTCATACTTTGTTTCTTGTAAAATTTCACATTTTTCTTAAACTTGCTTGTACTACTTTTTACTTATTTTTTTCCTTTTTTATTATAAATTTTCTACTTTTGCATCTAAATTTGCAAAAAAAAATTTCCTCATAAATTTGCTACCTTTTTCTCTTAAAATTGCAACTTTTTACTCATTTGTGACTTTTTGCATGTAAAATTTCAACAGTTTTCTTGTAAATTTGTAACTTTTTTCTCATCACCTTACTTCTTTGTCCTTACAAATGTGTTCCTGTTTCCATCATGAGTTGACGGCTGATCTGTGAAGTCACACACGCGTGCCGCTGTCACCGGGGCATCCTTCTCTGACTCTGGGTTAGTTGGGATCAGACACAACGACCGTCGGAGAGCTACCGTCTCTCGCACACCGATCACACATCAGTCCCGACAGGAAGGTCCCGACCCCGACCTTCCATCAGCCTGTGTGTGTCTGTATGTGACTCAGACAGCAGCTGGGCCTCAGCTGGACTCGGCTCTCATCACGTCTCATCCTTCACTTCCACAACTGTCGGCTAATAAAACTCTACGATCATTTATAATCGGGGTGATTCGACCGTTCACACTCAACCTCGGGTGTAATATCACTTTTACACAACAGTTCCACAAACACAATCTATAAGCAGGCCGTAATAAACGATGATAGATTATGTTTTGTTCTGCCAAGACTTGTATGGCTACGCTAAAACAGGAAGTTCCCAGCTGCTACTCTTGGATGTTGCTAACTAACACCAACACTGAGCAGAACATACAGCAGAACAGCTTCATGGACATTTTATGAGACAAAGGTTCATATTCTCACTGAGTCCATCTGCCCCGTCTCTTTAGTTGAGTATCCTGCTAACGAGCTAGTCAGTCAGCTAGCAGCATAGAGCGGACGTCTCCTTATTACCATCTGCAGCTGAGGTGCAGCGTCAGAAACATGGACAATGCTGTTGGTAGGCTTCAGAAGAAACTCTACACTCAAGTTTTATTCTGAACTCTGGGGTGATCAGCAGTACGTGATATGAGGGGGATGGGGGGTGCTATACGCCTGGATAATCTGCCCCCCCATCCCAGTTCATAGGCGTAAATTATAACAATTTTTAAAATCATGTTACAAAACTGAATAAAATGACTTTGAAACTGCAAAAGCAGAAATGCAATAAATAAATAACATTAACTAGAAAAGCACTCGGAGAGCGCAGACCTCCGCCAA
Source organism: Pholidichthys leucotaenia (assembly GCA_020510985.1). Taxonomy (NCBI): domain Eukaryota; kingdom Metazoa; phylum Chordata; class Actinopteri; order Cichliformes; family Pholidichthyidae; genus Pholidichthys; species Pholidichthys leucotaenia. The sequence continues at coordinate 7,500,346 of CM035839.1, read as the reverse complement.
GCGCCACAGTTCCCCCCATACAGTGTTTGTGTGTACGTTTTCAGATTCCTTGACCATGAAAACATATGACTAGCAATTGGATTGACAATGATAGGATTAGTGTTTCAGTAGTTATTCAGGAAAATGGCATTTTCCGTAATGGCGGTTTTCTTCTGGACGGTGATCCAGATCACCACCAAAATTTAATCAGTTCTTCCTTGTACCATTTCCAACAACGCCTGAAAGTTTCATCGAAATCTGTCCAAAACTTTTTGAGTTATCTTACTAACCAACAGACAAACAAACAAACAGACAGACAAACCTTGGCGGAGGTAAAAAAATATCCACCTTATTCCTGGGGGTGGCGCTGTAGGAACGATTATGGGTGGAGCTTTCGCTTTCGGCTGACCTAGTGTTAAATCAGTGAGAGTGGAGTAGCAGGGGCTTTTAAAATAGCGTTTTTAAAAGATTTTCAAATTAATTTTACTGTATAGTCCACATACGTGTTTTGCACTCAAGTGGCAGCTAATTTCAGCTCTTCTAGTTTTTGTAGTTTTTTTTAATGTTTTAGCGTAGTTCTGGTCCTTGTTGCTGGTGTTCCTGGTTGTGCCAGACTGGATAAATGGAGGCTTCTCACCGCATGGTGACAGACGACATCCAAGCACGGTGTTGTGGCGTACGTCTGCTCCAAGGTAAATTTGATTATGCCCAACATATTTTAACAAAATGCAGCCGACTTTATTGCGGTGGAGACGTGCTGGTCTGAATGTGCACCGTGTCATTATGAGTCCAGGCACCGAGAAGTCATAAATCATGACTCTTTGTTTGGTAGCAGCAAAGTACCGGGAAAACCAATGAGTGGCTGGTATCAGTGGAAAGCTTAGAAATCGTACTTTCTAAAAATACCTATGCTTTTGCGGAAGACGTAACTCCTGACCGATCGAACGTGAGTTTTCAACCTAGCTAAAATATAAACAAATCGTCTTTTTCTGGTTCAGTTTTCATGCACTTCCTACAAATTAAATATCAGGTCTTTCAATACAGAATATGGAAATAACGTTACATCAGTTTTCAAAATGTCCTCAAAGTGACTCATTTTGCCAGTAAGGGTCATTTGTTTACAGCGTTAGCATCTTAGCAGCGGCGCTAACTAATGCAGCTACTGTGTACGAGGCCACTTTTTAAGGTCATCTTCCCATCCCTCGACAGTCGTGGGATGATTATGTTACTGTTTTGAGGTGCAAGAGGCCGTGTTCCCGCATTTCTGATGCCGAAGTCATTGTTTCTGAACAAGGAAAAGTGTCCCGTTTCAGTGACAACCATATGTTCTAAACTAGTACCGGAAGTTGCCACCATAATTCATGCAAGGCATCATGGGGTCTAGGAATAAGGTGGATAAATATGAAACTTTTTCATAAATCTGCTATTTGTCCCTGTAAATTTCCAACTTTCTTCTGATACATTTTCAGCAATTTTTTTTCTCAAAAATTTTTAACATTTTTTGTGTAAATTTGCAACTTTTTTCTCAAAAATATGCAATTTTTTTTCTCACAAATTCCCATTTTCCCTATAATTTTTCAACTTGTATTTAATAAATTTGCATTTTTTTCATATAACTTTTCAACTTTTTTGTCATAAATTTATGACTTTTCCCTTGCAAGTTTTCAATATTTTTCTCATAAATTTTCACCTTTTTTTCTCAAAAAAATTTCAACATTTTTCCTGTGATTTGAAACCTTTTTCTCACAAATTTGCAACTTTTTCTGTAAATTTTCAACTATTTCATAAATTTGAGATTTTTCTCTTGTAAATTTTCAATTTTTCTCAAATTTTCAACTTTTTTCTCAAAAAATTTTCAATTTTTTTCCTGTAATTTGCAACTTTTTCCTCACAAATTTCCCTTTTGTTTAACAGTAACTTTTCAACTTGTATTTCATAAATTTATGATTTTTCTCTTGTAACTAATTTTTTTTTTTGCATAAATTTGTGACTTCTCTTGTAAATTTTCAATTTTTTTCCTCAAAAAACTTTCAACATTTTTCTTGTAATTTGCAACTTTATCACAAATTTCCATTTTGGTTCTCTGTAAATTTTCAGCTCTTTTCTCAAAAATTTGTGATTTTTCTCCAGCAAATTTTATTTTTTTTCTCATAAATTTTCAACTTTTCTTCCTCAAAAAATTTTCATCATTTTTCTTTTAATTTGCAACTTTTTTCTGACCAATTTTCAAATTTTTTTCTCTGTAAATTTTCAACCTGTATTTCATACATTTGTGATTTTTCTGTTGTAAATTTTCAATTTTTTCTCATACATTTTCTATGCTCATCTGGGCACTGGTTAAATTTTTTATTCTGTGTAATTAAACTGTAATTTATAACTTTTTGAAATTTTAAATTAGCATCTTATCATTTTTGTGCACCATTATTCTTGCAAATTTGTAGTTAATTTACATTTATCCGTTTGTATCTCATGCTAAATTTATAAATACCCCCCATCTCCCTGTTAAAAAAAATAAATCACCCACTGGTAATATTAATATTAAAATTGTGCTAATGCAGCTAACTATTAACATGAACGCAGAAAAAAAGAACACATTCTGGGTTATGAAGTACATTTAAAATATTTCCATCCAACAACATTGGACATACACTTAAGAAATCCTGGATGGAAGGGCATGACCATTAAAACAATAATTGATAAGAGCGGATGAAGTAGCAAATCCCTTCAGACTGAGGTGAATAAAGTGGGTTATTGTGTATTAATGGTGGCATCACAGCTGTGAGACGGGTTAAGGTGGATTCACACTACAACGTTTGGACCGACTTTTACAGACGTTCTGGCAAACATCTGGCTCTGCTGGCAAAAATTAATGATTGCTGGTGTTTGTTGGCAAATGCTGGCCAAAGTTATGTTCTTTGAAAATTTTCAGCCTGCTGAAAATTTACCGACGTTTGGAATAAACGCTGGTGAAAGCTGTGCTCATTTTGTAAAAGTTCCTGAGCGCTGGGCTAAGTTATGCAGAGTTTAGCTACGTTAAAGCTGGGTTCATTCTACAGCAGGATTTATATACTGTATATCCCATACATTAAAATATTTTAAAAATGTGTCATACACACCATGTTATCCCCAAACAAATACTCTACATTGCCCTCTTACATATATATTTTCTTTTTTTTTAATCCCCCTTCTCTCCATTTCTCTTTCGTTCCTGCATGTCTGAAGTGAGTTTCGATCTAAAAACATCTCTTTTCTCCAGCATTTCAGTCACCGTTTGCCGAAGGAGCTTAATTAACTTAAGCTGACTTTGATGAACTCTGCATAACTTAGCCCAGCGCTCAGGAACTTTTACAAACTGAGCACAACTTTCACCAACGTTTATTTCCAAACATCAGCTAATTTTAAGCAAGCTGACAATTCTCAACAAATACAATTTTGGCCAGCGTTTGCCAACAAACACCAACTTTTATCAGCTTTTGCCAGCAGAGCCAGACGTTTGACAAAACGTCTGTAAAAGTTGGTCCAAACTTTATAGTGTGAATCCACCCAAAAAAGCCGGTCCACGATGGCAGGAAGCCTCCACAAACGCTGATCTTTATATCAGCGTCGCCTGATGCTGATGTCAGCTGACCTGCGCTGCGAACTTAGCTTAAGTTAACCTAAGTTGGCAACTGCTACACATGCGCTAGCCTAAGTTGGCAAAAGTTTGACAACGCTGGATGCAACGCTGGCAAATACTAGCAAAAGTTCATAAAAGTTGGTGTGTGCTCACGAACGTAATTTCACCAACGTTGGACTGATTTCTCTGATTTTCAAAACATGAGTAAAAGTTGGTCCAAACGTTCTAGTGTGAAGCCAGCGTTTGCGTGGTCAGAATGCCGTCAGCTGTGGCTCAGCTGTGTCTGTCGTCAAATCAGCAGGACCCACCCAGCATGTCCATGTTGACCCCATCTGTGTTTGCCCACAGGGACCCGTGGTACAGGTGAGCAGGTCGTCCGTTTACCCACTTTCAACCCATCTGGGCCCCACAGGGGTTTAACATGGGTGAGCAGGTTTCAGGAACACTGGCACCAGGGGCAAGATTATGAGAGAAAAGTCACCAATTTATGAGAAAAATGTGAAAATTTATAAGAAAAAAGTGACTAATTTACAAAAAACAGTATCACAGTTGTGACCCGTGTGACTCGTTACGAGCTGCAGGCAGGAGTCACAGATCATGACTCTTTGTTTGTTTGCAGGCGGCAAGTCTCGGGAAAACCCCGTCAGTGCCTGGTATCACTGGAAAGCTTGGAACTGCTACTTTCTAAAAATACACGTTTCGGCGGAAGACGTAACTCACGACTTTCTAGAAAAAAGACACAAATATATGAGGAAAAATGTGAACATTTAGGAGAAAAATGATGAAAATTTAAAAGAAAAAAAAATGTAAAATTACTTGAAACAAGATACAAACATAAGAAAAAAGTAGCACATTTACAAGAAAAAAGTCAAATTTATGAGGAAAAACTTGCAAATTACAAAAAAAGGCAAATACATGAGTAAATAAATAGAAAACTTATGAGAAAAATGTCCCAAATATGAGAAAAAGTTGTAAATTTGCAGTCAAAACAAGTTGAAATTTTTTTACAAAGTTTCAAATTTACAAGAAAAAATGTCACAAATTTATGGGGAAAAGTCACAAATTTACAACAAAATAAACTTACAAGGAAAAAAGACACAAATTTATGACAAAAAGTGGCAAGACTACAGTAAAAAAGAGGCAAATTTATGATAAATTGCCAAAATTACATGAAAACGCAAATTTGCAGGAAAAAGTCACAATTGTACAAGAAAAACTAACAAATTTATGAGAAAGTTGCAAATTTTCAATAAAAATGTATCAAATTAGGGAGGGAAAAAGTCACAAATTTACAAGAAAATCACGAATTTATGAGAAAATAAGTTGAAAATCGGTGAACAGGAAAAATCCATGTGGGCAAACACAGACGGGGCCAACACGGAGCCCATGGACAAACCCACATGGACCCATAAGACAGCCCAGTTTTAACCTGGGGTGGGGCCCACATGGACATGCTGGCTGGGTAGCGTAACTAAGGACTCAGAACGAGGAAATCAGAGGCGAGGCTAAAATAGAAAACCTCCTCATCACAAACGTTTCAGCATAAAAACGACGTATAAAATGTGAAAATCTCCTGCATTAAGATCAACGACGGCGACTTCAAGAGGGAAAGTGTGTGAAGAACCCAGGACACGAGTATGTGAAAACGTTCCTTTAAAGGCCAAAAACAGTCACGCCGCAGCCAGAGGCAGCTTCCTTCTTCTGCCTCATAACAAACAAAAGACAAAGGCTGCACATTTACGGGAAAAAAGCTTCAAACTTTTGAGAAGAAAGCTGCAAATTTTTGAGAAAAAAGTTGCAAAACTGCAGGAAAACAGTTGCACGGGGTTTTTTTTTTTTTAAAGATGCAAATTTACAAGAAAAAAGCTGTGAATTTTTCAGAAAAAAAATTGCAAATTTTTGAGAAAAAAGCTGCAATTTTTTGAGAAATGCTGCCAATTTTGAGAAAAAAGTTGCAAAATTAAAGGAAAAAAGTTGCATATCTTTTAAACTAAAGTTGCAAATTTACAGGAAAAAGCTGCAAATTTTTCAGAAAAAGTTGCAAATTTACAGGAAAAAAGTAGCAAATTTTTGAGAAAAAGCTGCAATTTTTTGAGAAAAATGTTGCAAAATTAGAGGAAAAAGGTTGCACTTTTTTAAAAAAAAAGTTGCAAATTTACAAGAAAAAAGCTGCAAATTTTTCAGAAAAAAAAATTGCAAATTTTTGAGAAAAAAGCTGCAATTTTTTGAGAAATGCTGCCAATTTTGAGAAAAAAGTTGCAAAATTAAAGGAAAAAAGTTGCATATCTTTTAAACTAAAGATGCAAATTTACAGGAAAAAGCTGCAAATTTTTCAGAAAAAAGCTGCAAATTTACAGGAAAAAAGTTGCAAATTTACAGGAAAAAAGTATTTTTGAAAAAAAGCTGCAATTTTTTGAAAAATGCTGCCAATTTTGAGAAAAAAGTTGCAAAATTAAAGGAAAAAAGTTGCATATCTTTTAAACTAAAGATGCAAATTTACAGGAAAAAGCTGCAAATTTTTCAGAAAAAAGCTGCAAATTTACAGGAAAAAAGTTGCAAATTTACAGGAAAAAAGTATTTTTGAAAAAAGCTGCAATTTTTTGAGAAAAATGTTGCAAAATTACAGGAAAAAGGTTGCACTTTTTAAAAAAAAAAGTTGCAAATTTACAAGAAAAAAGCTGCAAATTTTTCAGAAAAAAAATTGCAAATTTTTGAGAAAAAAGCTGCAATTTTTTGAGAAATGCTGCCAATTCTTGAGAAAAAAAAGTTGCAAAATTAAAGCAAAAAAGCTGCATATCTTTTAAACTAAAGATGCAAATTTACAGCAAAAAAGCTGCAAATTTTTCAGAAAAAAGTTGCAAAATTACAGGAAAAAGGTTGCACATTTTAAAAAAAAAAAAAAAAAGTTGCAAATTTACAAGAAAAAAGCTGTGAATTTTTCAAAAGAAGTTGCAAATTTTTGAGAAAAAAAGTTGCAAAATTAAAGGAAAAAGGTTGCATTGTGGTGACCCAGCACAACCTACAGGACAGGCAGAGCGCTCAGTTTGAGCAATTAACAGAACGATGGGATGTATGGACTGATATCAATATGCAGATGTGCCTTGCAGCCTCTTTTGTCCTGCAGCTTCAGAGCAGAGAGGAATTCCGGCGCCAGTAATCCTGCTATTGATATGTGTGACTCTCATGTAAATGTCCCATGCATTCCTGCTTACTGTGATGCTAATATGCCATGCATGCATTGTCTGTGGGTGCGTATATAAGCTGACTGTATATGCCTCACGGGAGCTCTCTCTTTTTGACGACTCTTGTGCTTGTTACTGACATATTAGAGACGCAGGGCCCACTCCAGCGCGCTGCCACAGCGCTGGGTGAGCCTCGTGATGGAGGATGAATAAAACACCCTTTTAACCTTCAGCTCGCCGTGTCCACCTGCACTTATTTGATCCTTGCCTCCACACTGGTGACCCTTATCCGTATCCTCCACAGCATATCATTTAAACTAAAGTTGTAAATTTACAGAAAAAAAACTGCAAATTTTTGAGAAAAAAGTTTCAAACTTACGCAGCTCTCCTCTCTGAGTGACGACGGCTCACACAAATCTGCAATTAAGCGAGCCGGTCTGATCTTATTCATTTGCACTGACCAACTGGAAACGAGCAGAAAGAGAAAAAGACTCTCCATGCTGCCCTACTTTAGATGAGGCGAGTCTGCCGTCATCCCCAAAATCAAGCAGAAACGGCACGTTCTCGCCCAGCTTTCCTCTCATCATTCCACGCAGCAGATGTCACTGTTTTCGTTCCTCTGACCCCGCTATTCCTTCATCTGACCTCTGACGACTCCCGCCTTTTATCTCCATCCATTTGATTGTATTATATGTTTAATAACCTGCATCCAAGTCCATGTGGTAAATTCACAAGAAAAAGGTCAGAAATTTATCATAAAAAGGTAGAAATTTATTAGAAAATGTTGCACATTTATGATGGAAAAAACAGCAAATTTGTGAGGAAAAAGCTGAAAATTTGACCGAAAAAAGTCCTACATTTACGATGAAAGACGAGCAAATTTACCAGAAAAAAATGCCACAAATTTATAAGAAAAATATGCAAATTTATAAGGAATAATGTAGCAAATTTCAAAGAAAAAAGTTGGAAATTTAACAGAAAAAAGTTGTAAAATTATGATAAAAAGTCTTAAAATTACAAGAAAAAAGTCAGAAATTCAGGATAAAAGCTTTTTGAAATTTACAAGAAAAAGGTTGTAAATTTCTCACAAAAAAAGCAGCAAATCTGTGAGAAAAGGTTGGATATTTAAGAAAAAACCTAGAAAAGCACTCATAGAGCGCATACCTCCACCAAGGCTCCTTCCGTTTCTCATGGATCACCTCCAAAATGTATTGGGTTTGTGTGTCGGACTAGAGCCACTTGTGGTGAAAATGGCATCAAAGTCTGTCCATCAGTGTTGCAGTATTGTTGCTAACACACTGTGAGATGATAAGAGCCTTGGCTGAGGTATGCATTCTCAGATCATCACCAAAATATAATGGGTTCCTCTGTAGCCCAAGAACCACCTCTGGTGAAAATTTCATCCAAATCCATCCAGTAGTTTTTGTGTAATGGATTCTCTGTCATCTCCAACGGAGATGAAGCTGAGTACAGAGGGCTTATCCAGGACTTCGTGGACTGGTTCCATCGGAACTGCCTCCAGATCAACGCAAGGAAAACTAAGGAGCTGGTGGTGGACTGCCGCAGGCATGGGCAGCCCCTCACAGCACCAGTAAATATACAGGGAACAGACATCGAGATGGTGACATCCTACAAGTACCTGGGTATTCATCTGAACAATAAACTAGACTGGTCACACAATACTGATGCACTCTACAAGAAGGGACAGCGCAGGCTGTTCCTGCTGAGGAGACTCAGGTCTTTTGGTGTACAAGGGGCGCTGCTGAAGTCATTCTATGACACGGTGGTGGCATCAGCCATCACTTTTGGAGTGGTCTGCTGGGGCAGTGGCATTACTGCAGCCGATAGGAAGAGACTGAACAAACTGATCAAGAAAGCTAGCTCTGTCCTGGGGCAGCGCCTTGATCCGATGGAGGAGATAGGAGAGAGAAGGACGGTGGCTAAACTGTCATCTCTGCTGGAGTCCGAGTTCCACCCTATGCAGGACATACTGGATGCACTGAGGAGCTCATTTAGCAGCAGACTACATCATCCCAGGTGCACAACCGAGAGGTTTCGCAGGTCCTTCCTACCAACGGCTGTCAGACTGTACAACCTAAGCAGGGCTGCTCGCAGAGATAGCAAAAAGACGTAACAAACTAATAGTTTTTTGAATGCAAAAGATGCAATAGACTTACACAATGGTCCCCTCCGGCATACAACTAGGAACATACCGGTCGCTATGGAGGGTGAGAATATGTATGGGCACATAATCATACTAAGTAGACGGTTATGCTGTTTCATTCCATCTAGCTACAATGCTCTGCACTGGGTGTGTTTATATATTTACATATTTATTCCATCTAGCTACAATGCTCAGCACTGGGTGTGTTTATATATTTATATATCTACATATTATTCCATCTAGCTACATTGCTCCGCACTGTGTGTGTTTATATACTTGCATATTTATTCCACCTAGCTGCAATGCTCCGTACTGTGGGTGTTTATATATTTACATATTTATTCCATCCAGCTACAATGCTCTGCACTGTGTGTCTGTGTGTATATATATATATTTTATAGTAATATGTACATATGTACAGTATATTAGCTGCTCTTGCTTGCTTGTTTTTTTTCTTGCCTTCTGATTGTTGCTCTGAGTGTTGCTATCCCTGTGCTGTTGCAATCCTGGAATTTCCCCTTTGTGGGACTAATAAAGGCTTATCTTATCTTATCTTAATCCTGCTGCACAAATAAAAACAAAGCCCTTGGTGGAGGTATGCACTCTCAGATCATCACCAAAATCTAATCATCTGTTCCCCGTGCCATTACACACCTTTCCTGAAAATTTCATCAAAATCTGTTCATAACTTTTTGAGTTATGTTGGTAACAGACAGACAGACAAACCCCGGTAAAAAACATGACCTCCTTGGCGGAGGTAAAAATGGAAATTTGAGAGGAAGAAAGACAGAAATTTACAAGAAAAAAAAAATTATAAGAAAAAAGTTGAAAATTTATGAGAAAAAAAGCAGTAAATGTGTGAGGAAAAATGCGGGAAATTTAGGAGGCAAAAAAGTCTCAAATTTATGATTAAAAAAATCAAATTCCAAAGAAAAAAATTCAGAAATTCAGGATGAATAAATTTTGAAATTTAGTCGAAAAAAGTTTTACATTTATTAGAAAAAGGTTTGAAATTTATAAGGAAAAAAACCAACAAATTCCATCCATCCATCCATCCATCTTCTACCGCTTTTCCGGAGGTCCGGGTCGCGGAGGCAGCAGTTCAAGCAGAGAAGCCCAGACTTCTCTCTCCCCAGCCACCTGCTCCAGCTCTTCAGAGGGGATACCAAGGCGTTCCCAGACTAGCTGGGAGACATAGTCTCTCCACCGAGTCCTGGGTCTGCCCCGGGGTCTCCTCCCAGTGGGACGTGCCTGAAACACCTCAAGTGGGAGGCGTCCAGGAGGCATCCTAATCAGATGCCCATACCACCTCAACTGACTCCTTTCAATGTGGAGGAGCAGCGGTTCTACTCTGAGCCTCTCCCGGATGACTGAGCTCCTCACCCTATCTCTGAGGGTGAGTCCAGCAATCCTACGGAGAAAGCTCATTTCAGCCGCTTGTATCCGCGATCTCGTTCTTTCGGTCATTACCCAAAGCTCGTGACCATAGGTGAGAGTAGGAACGTAGATTGACTGGTAAATCGACAGCTTTGCCTTAGAACTAAGCTCCCTCTTCACCACAACAGACCGGTACAACGTCCGCATCACTGCAGATGCTGCTCCAATCCGTCTGTCGATCTCTCGCTCCATTTTCCCCTCACTCGTGAACAAGACCCCAAGATACTTAAACTCCTCCACTTGGGGCAGGAGCCTGTCCCCAACCCGGAGAGGACAATCCACCTTTTTCCGGCTGAGGACCATGGACTCGGACTTGGAGGTGCTGATTCTCATCCCAGCCGCTTCACACTCAGCGGCAAACCGTCCCAGCAAGAGCTGTAGGTCATTGCTGGATGAAGCCAACAGGACAACATCATCTGCAAACAACAGAGATGAGATCCTGTGGTCACCAAGCATGACACCCTCCATTCCCTGGCTGCGCCTAGAAATCCTGTCCATAAAAATTATGAACAGGACCGGTGACAAAGGGCAGCCCTGGCGGAGTCCAACTCTCACTGGGAATGACTCCGACCGAGTGTTGGCAATGCGAACTAAACTCTCACAACGGTCGTACAGAGACCGAATAGCTCGTAACAACAAGCCCGATACCCCATACTCCCGAAGCACCCCCCACAAAAATCCACGAGGGACGCGGTCAAATGCCTTCTCCAAGTCCACAAAACACATGTAAACTGGTTGGGCAAACTCCCACGAACCCTCAAGAATTCTCGAGAGGGTAAAGAGCTGGTCCGATGTGCCACGGCCAGGACGAAAACCACATTGCTCCTCCTGAATCCGAGGTTCGACCAACGGCCGGACTCTCCTCTCCAAAAAAGAAAGAAGATTAATTTTAAAAAATTCCCAAATTAATGATGCAGTGTCAGTATGGAAGCATCATCTGTAACGTGTGATGACATTTTATACTGATGAGGTCGCCACCTTTGGTGGTTAGCACTGCAGCAGCACAGCAACGCACCCTTGGCCGGGGGATCCTGGGTTCCATCCCAGCCCCCGACCAACAGTGATCTGTGTGGAGTTTGCATGTTCTCCCCGTGTCTGCGTGGGTTTACTCCGGCATTTCTCCGGTTTCCTCCCACAGGCCAAAAACATGCAGGTTAGGTTAACTGGCATCAAACTGGGGATTCTAAATTGTCCTTAGGTCTGACTGTGAGAGTGAATGGTTGTCTGTCTCTCTGTGTTGGCCCTGCGATGGACTGGTGATCTGTCCAGGGTGGACCCTGCCTCTCGCCCAAAGATGCTGGGATAGCCCCCCCCCCCCCCCCGACCCGAAAAGGATTAAGCGGAAGATGATGGATGGTTGGTCACCACCTTTAGGGCTCCCATGCCAGCTCCTGCCTCTAACTCCTCCATGTCTGTCCTTTGCTCTGCTATTTTCAGCCAGTCTGATCCTGTGACTCTGCTACAATTACTAGACATGGTTGATCATATTAAGCCCTCAGGTTCCCCTTGTGATGTTCTCCCTCCTCGATTTTTTAAAGAAGTCTTTCCTAGCATGGGTCAGTCAGTCTTAACAATTTTAAACAACAGTTTATCTTCTGGTGTGGTTCCTGTAAATTTTAAGCATGCGGTAGTTAAACCCCTGATTAAGAAACCTGGTCTTGACTGCACTGTGTTGGCTAATGTTAGGCCAATCTCCAAGCTACCTTTTATTTGGAAAATATTGGAGAAAACAGTTTATTTTCAGTTGAAGGCTTTTTTGGATGAACATGATATCCTGGAGGTGTTTCAGATTATAAACCCCTACATGGTGCAGAGTCAGCAATATTAAGGGTTTTTAATGACATCTTTTTGATGTCTGATTCTGGTGATGATATGGTTCTTGCTCTGCTAGACCTAACCGCCACTTTTGATACAGTGAACTATGACACTGTAATTTCTCACCTGCAGCATCTTGTGGGTATTTCTGGTACTGCATTGCAATGGTTCAGGTCCTATTTAACTGATAGAACCATGTGTGTAAGCCTTGCTGGTTCTAAATCCTCCTGTATTTCCCTGTCATGTGGGGTCCCACAGGGCTCAATTTTAGGGCCCCTGCCCTCTTCACCTTATCTGCCTCCACTGGGTTCAGTTCTTAGAAAGCATGGTATCGCCTTCCACTGTTATGCTGACGACTGTCAGGTTTAAGTTCCTTTAAGGCAGAGGGAGGTTTTCTCACTCAAATCACTTCTTGAATGCCTTAATGACATTAAAGATTGGATGGCAGTAAACTTCCTAAATTTTAATGAAAAGAAAACAGAAGTGATTGTGTTTGGACCCAGTGACTCCTGTGAGTCCCCCCTGTTGACCTGGGCCCATTGGCAGGGTTTGTCCAACCTATTGTTACTAATCTGGGTTTTAAGATGGACAGTGATTTTAAATTAGATCATCAAACTGCAGCAGCACTGAAGTGCAGCTTTTTTTCATTTAAGTCAGCTGGCAAAGATTAAACCCATAAATAGCATTCTGAAAGAGTAATCTATGCTTTCATCACATCTCACTGGATTACTGTAATGCACTTTATTTTGGAGTCAGCCAGTCTCCCCTCTCATGTGTCCAGTTGGTTCAGAATGCTGCTGCACATCTTTTAACTGGAAGACGTAAGAGGGACCACTTTACACCCATTTCAGCCTCCCTTCACTGGCTGCCTATGCACTTCAGGGTTCATTTTAAAATGATTTGTTTTAAAACCATTAAATGGCCTTGCCCCGACTTACCTCTCTGAGCTTCTTCACTTTTACACCCCTGCTCGGTCTCTCAGGACAGCTGATCAGCTGCTCCTGGAGATACCGAGATCGAAGACGAAGCTCAGAGGGAACAGAGCTTTTTTCCGTTGCTGCTCCTAAATTGTGGAACAGTGTCCCGTTGCCGATTAGACAGACTCCTTCACTGCCCACGTTTAAAATTAATCTTAAAACTCATTTTTACTCCTTGGCCTTCAACCCGGCATGAGACACTGATCTCACTTGTTTTATTATATGATTGTCATTTTTACCTGTCTTCTTGTTATACTTTTTTAGTTGTATTTTATTGTCTTATTTATTTTTTATGTCTGTCATGTCTTGCATTGAGGAATGGCTGCGATGCCGTCTGCATCAGGCGTCCCAACTGGCACAAAATGGGGATGAACGGTACATATTCATGAAGGCCACAGCAGCTCGTCTGGAGCCTCCTGACTGAGAGAGAGAGACGCGTCTTTCACTTCTTATTTATTCCTGATGGACGGCGCTTTGTACCAGCTGCAGCCGTTTTTAAAGTGCTTTAGAAATAAAGTTGGATTGGACTTGCCCAAAGATGCTGGGATAGGCTCCAGCTCCCCCGCCCCGTGGAAGAAGATGGATGGATGGATGAAAATAGCTAATTTACAAAAAATGTGTCAAATTTAAAAGAAAAAAATGTTGCACATTTACAGTATATGAAAAAGGTTTGAAGTTTATAGGGGAAAAAATGGCAAATTTATGGTAAAGTAGGAAATTTACAAGAAAAAAATTCAAAAATTTGTTGTTTTCTTATGATTTTCTGGCATTTTTTAAAATAAATTTTCAGTCTTTTTGTAAATTTGCCACATTTTCCCTCAAAAATATTTTTAAAAAGTTATACATTTATATGAAAAAGGTTTGATATTTATAAGGAAAAAAAACAGCACATTTATGGTAACAAAATAAGACATTTACAAGAAAAAAATCAAAAATTTGCAAGGAAAAGTCAGAAATTTATGAGAAATATGTTTGAAATTGATAACAAAAAAGTAACAAATGTGAGAAAAAAGTTATAAATTAATGGAATAAAAGGTGAAGGTAATTTACCCCCCCCTCCAAAAAAAAACAAAAACAAAAAACAAAGCGGAGGTAGTTTGGGACCATCTAGTGGCTGCGGGGCTTCATAACCTTTGCGTACTCTGCTGAACATCCAGAACCTGCTCTGTCTTCATCGTCCCACCGAGCCAACGTCACATTCTTTTATTTTTCCCCCTCAACACCCTCCGTCAGCCTCCCGCCCCCTCCCACCAATCGGAGACTCATGAAGAGGAGTTTCACGCTCTCTGACGCCACAACACTCTGTGGCTCAGAAGAGCCAGCTGAGGAACCACACACACACACACACACACACACAGAGCCCAAACCCCCAGGCTTCCCCCCTCCTGGATGAGGTAATTATTGTGAGGAGAGTCGACGCATCGATCGCAGCGGCTGTCCACACACACACACACACACACACACACACACACACACACATTCTCTTGGTATGCATCAGTCAGAGGGAACAGACCAGCTTAATCAATCACTGATGCACATTAAAAAGCTGGGGGGGGGGGGTCTAACAGAGCTCAGCGCTGCTCAATGAGCCAAACAGGTAATCTACTACTGACCTTGGATAAAATCCCCACAGGCTGTAAACTACCAATACACAATCCACCCCCCCCACCCTAAAAAAAACAACTGGGAGTCTAACAGCAAATCCTCTGGTGGGATTTCACTGTGAACACGTGTGTGACGGCCATGTTGGTTTCTCTGAGACATCAAAACTACGTTAGAAATGTCAGTTTACTGGAGACACGGCAGGGCCGCTCTAAGCAACAGCACCCATCACATGGTCCCAGTAATCACACAGTTATGGTCCCAATCCCATTTAACACGGTTACACACACTTTACTGGGGAGTTTTTACATGACGCCGTCATTAACTGGACCTGTGACACCTGCAACAGCCTTTAAATATTTTGCTCATCTATATACCTGTATTGTATATACCTGATATATATATACTGTATATCAGGTTGCTTCTACTTATATGGATGCCGAGAGAAACGCAATTTCATCTTGCCTGCACTACAGTTGTATGTACAGCAATATGACAATAAAGGTTGATTTGATTTGATTTTGATTTGATACAGAACATAAATCTGAAACTTTCCACATGAATTTTTCTTGTAAATTTGCAGCTATTTTTCACATGAACCTTCAACTTTATCATCTGAAATTTGCAGTTTTTGTTTTTACAAGGGGACTAGGTATTCACAACTTTAACATAAGCACAGCATCCAGATGAGCTTTGCAGATTTACAAGCAATAAATAGCAAACTTGCAAGAAAAAGTTTAAAATTTACAGAAAAAAGTTGAAAATCTACTGGAAAAAAAAAAAGTCAAATTTTTTTGAGAAAAAGCAGCGATTTTTAGAGAAAATGTTGCACATTTTTGAGAAAAAAAAGTTTCAAATTTTTGAGAAAAAAAGTTGAAAATCTGTAACTTTTTGGCATTCTGATGGAATTGGTGCTTCAAATTCATTTTATTCAGTTCTGTGAATTCTCTCTTTTCTTTGGGTTGGGAGGAGAAATGTGGCCCCGTCCCTCTCTAGAGTCACACCTATGAATGGGGATGGGGACAGCAGGCTAATTAAAGGGGGAGGAGTTGGGGTCAATTTGCTAACAAAAACCACATCCTGCTCAGCATAATAAAACGCAGACAGATATCAAAAATATCCCAGAAAATGTCGGAGAAAAGCGAGGCTGAAGTCCGCCATAACATCACAGTGCGTACTCGGTTTTTCTAGAAGCTGTGTGCAGACCTGTGCCAAAGCAGCTCATTTTTCCTCTCAAATCTTCATTTCTAACAGCCTGTTAGCTGTCAGCAGACGCCGGCCTCCACCATCATCAAAACACCCAAAGCACATTTAGCCCTGATGTCCAGTCCTTTAAAGGAACTCTGGGGCTTTTCCTTCTTCTACGGCCCATACCTCCAGGACCTCTTATCCACATCCTTTCATTAGTTTTTGAGTAATAATGTTAGCAGACACACCAACAGTGGCCAAAACCAGGTGAGTTATTAGAACACAGCACGGCACACAGCAGATACTGAAGAGATGGAGGAAAACTGATGAAGAGCTAAGAACAGCATAGAAAATAAGCTGGTAAATGTACGTCAGCAGTTACTTATGGCCCACAGAGCTGCACAGACTGGCAGGTCAACAGTGTCCACACTGTAACCAGACGGCTAAAAAGTCTATGTCATCAGCTCTGAAAGAGTGGGCGGCCTTGGAACTCATCCCCGGGGTTATTCTTACGGGAATAAAAGGTCAAAATTTCCACATCATTTAGTCAAAAAAGGTTCAAATCTAAATACGTCTCAGTGAGGTCCGAATTTAGGGTGTATCCATATACAACTGGAGCCAGTTCTGGAGAAAATCCAGTTTGAACCGGAAGCAGGTATCGGAAGAAGAAGACAAACACGGACAATGGCGACACGTACGTTCAACACTGAGGAAGCACTTGCTCTGATTTTTGTCGAGTCTGATTCTAAAAGGAATTATTTACCTTTTGAGGACGAGTCTGAAGGGCAATATTTACCTTCCATGACAGCATAGCACCGCCCGCGGATGTACAGTGTGCGTCCGTGCTCGACGGAGCAGCATGTGGCCTAGACAGCAATACTACCAGTTCATTTGATAAGGCCTTTAGTTAGAAATGCTGCCCCTGCCAGGCCTTTGCTCGCATGTGCAGCCTGGCCAGGCTTGGTACTGGACTGTTTGGCTTTGAATGTTGTTTTTGTATGTTTGTTTTGAATGTAGCTACTCAACCCAGCCGGTCGAGGCGGACGGCTGTCCTCTGAGCTATGGTTCCACCTGAGTTTTTTGCCCGTTCAAGGGAAGTTTTTCCTCGCCTGTGTCGCCACAGTGCTTGCTCTTAGGGGTCTCTGCTGGGTTCTATAAACTGAGAGTGTGGCCTAAACCCACTCCTTTCTGTAAAGTGCCTTGAGACGACCTGTGTTGTGATTTGGCGCTGTATAAATGAAATTGAATTGAATTGAACAGCATTGCCTAACAGAGGTTGAGGTGGGAAAATCAAAAGATAAATGTGAGAGTTTCTGGACGTGGTAGACAAAGTGAAAGTGACGGACAAAACACGGACCAATGACCAACACCGGTGCATGGGTGCACAGACGGACGGATGGCAGCGCACAGCAGTATGGTAGTTCTGATGTTTTTATCACTGTTTGTTTACATTCTACTGATTTTCTGGTTCATATATTTTGAGGATAACATAAAAAACAAAAAGCAAAAAAAAAAAAATCTTCTTTGTAAATATGTTCAAAATCCAGTTTTACTGAAAGTTGTGTAATCCATTATGGCTGTCACCCTGTGATGTCACAATATGCAAATTAGATGAGTATGTTTACTCCCATCATAAACTTTGGATCATATTCTACATTTTTCTCACGTACAGTATGCCATTATCTCTTAACACTTTCTAGCTACAGTCTTTTGAATTCTTGATATCTAAATTGAATATTTTCTATAAAAACCTTGGTGGTAAAAGGGTTAACCAACCCTGGTCTTAACTAGTCCTAGCTCCTTACTCAGTGGTCTCGTCAAAAGTGTGATATCACAAAACCTAAACTTAATTCATGGCCATGCCCAACTCTATTTTGCTATTACAACTGCATTAAAAACAGATTTTGTGCAGGCAAAAGGTGCAAAAAAGTCATTGTAGCTCTGAGTTATTCAGAGATGTGTTTTGGGTGTAAGATGCAATGAACCAATCAGAAAGGCCAATCACCTCAACTTTAATAGGTGACTGCACATGTTTGGGGGGGGGGGCTGTTTTTATCTTGGCGTGATCAGTTCTGCACAAAGGCAACAGAAGTGCTTGTGTGCAAAGTGAAAATGTATGAGAACATCATTTACACGAGTGCCAGTGTTCCACCAAATCTTTCTGAGGTAAAGTGGGCGCGGGATAAAGCAGTAACAAGCGTATGCTCGTTTTCTAGCACCTGTGTGTGTTTAACATGCACCACTAGCAACACACTGATTTTTTTCCCCAGCCACACCCCTTTTAAAAGACGCAACTCATGAAAGTGGACAGCATGCACAAAGTCATTTGTTACTGGGACGATGAGGGTGCAAAGCAAAAACCGGAAATGCCCCATCAGAAATGGCCAAAACCACTAGTGGGAGGTGCAAAGTACAGCAAACATTTGGCCTTTAAGTCACCTTAATAGGGTCCTAGTATCAACTGGTAAATGTGTCTGAGTTATCCTGGTTTTTAGAACAGATCGTATGTAGGTTTAACCATCCAGACTTAAGATTAGTCAAACTACAGCAGTCTTACTGATGTTTACGTGAATGATCAGCCATTACAACAGCAATATGAAAAATTGTGGCGATTTGCTGCTTTCATTTTGCTAAAAGTACAGAGGATCAAACAGTTTTATGAAAGCTGATGTAAAAATTCAGACTTACAGAGCTAACACAATTAATCATCAAGTATAAAATAACAATCAAGAATCATCTAATTGGAAATAAAACAGCACCAAACTTGACAGTTTTCCAGCTAATGGAGTCGGTAAAAGGCTGAAATGCATCAACTCCTTTCAAGAAAAAGTCAGATAAAGGACTCTGGTGGGTTTAAATCCATCAAAACCTCTCAATTAGGTCCTTGTCATATTTTTGTCAATCTCTACTAACATGTTTCACTGAATGTCAAACTGGTTTCCATATCAAACCAACAGCAAATTACAAGAACTGTCCTAGGTCAGATTTTCCCAGTTAGTCGCCACAAGTTGTCTAAAGCCACGCCCCCTAAAGTTGGACTTCTGACTGTGTAAATCGGGCAGCCAGCAGCACACATGGGTTAGGAGGAGCTCAATATTCCCAATGACTGCACACAGCATCAATTACACGTGGGAGCTCAAGTAAAATATCCCATTTATTAGCACTGAGGTAGCTAGCACAATACAGTCGTCCTGGAGCTTATTTATGGTCAAAAATCCAACCTCAGTTTTGGGGCCATCAACAACCTGCCGCAACTGATTGTGAAAATTTCATGTGGACAAACTCCTGGAGCATGTCCTCAGGCTGTTAAATGATGGTGTAACTGGTGTACTTCTAAAACCTGGCTTAGAACACAACGTTGGTGCAACCAGACCCTGAGGATCTGAGTTAAAGAGTTCTGCAACTTGTTTAAACTTGGGTCTGCATCTGATTCTATTGTTTCTCTGTCACTTCTCTGTTGTTTGGATCAAAACTTCTGCTGCAAAATACAAACCCCCATTCCACTGAAGTCGGGACGTCACGTAAAACATAAACATTTAGTTTATTGGTTTATTTGTCAGGGACCATGTACAGAAAAAAAAAAAAAAAAAACATTATCCACAGGGTAAAGATGCTCTGTACCAGATTATAGTGTTCTCACTAATTTCCATCTGTAGTCCCTGAGGCAGGCAGGCAGATATTAAAAGAAAAACGGCACATATAGAAAGCAATTCAGGTCAGGTTTCAGAAACTGTTAACCCTGAAACAAGCAGGCAGTAAGTTTAAAAGGTAAAAAGATAGATACAGAAAACATAAAATCAGTTTAAGAGTACAATTTCAATACAACTAAACACAATGATTTAAAAATCATTACAACTTATAATCAATTGGATGCACTCCAAAGACTAGATATTTAATGTTCAGACTGATAAACTGTTTTGCTGCAAATATTCACTAATTTTGAATTTGATTCCTGCAACAAAAAGCTGGGACAGTGCAACAAAAGCTTGGGGAACTTGAGGAATGCTCATAAAACACCTTTCTGAAACATTCCACAGGTGAACAGGTTAATTGGAAACAGGTGAGTGTCCCGATTGGGTATAAAAGGCGCATCCCTGAAAGGCTCAGTTGTTCACAAGGAACTGAACCATCATGGATGGGGTGAGGTTTACCACTTTGTGAACAACTGTGTGGGCAAATAGTCCAACAGTTTAAGAACATTTCTCAATGCACAATTGCAAGGAATTTAGGAATTTTACTATCTACAGTCCATAACATCATCAAAACATTCAGAGAATCTGGAGAAGTTTCTGCGCGTAAGCAGCAAGGCTGTTATGGTCTGGGCACTGGACCTCTGACTTTGTCCACGCTTTAAGCTATTTTGATATCTTTGTGTTTTCCCTTATTATTTGCATTTACTGTCATTTGTGTTTTGTTCTTGGTGATTATTATTATTATTCCTACTGACTGTCCTTGGTGTTTCCCCGGTCTTTGGTTATTGTGTGAGGTTCTGATTATCCTTTGTTTGCTCTTAGTTTATTGGTTGCTTTTAATTTCAAGTTCTTTGGGGGGTTTGCTAGTTTTATTGTCACAGTCGTCCTTCCTGTCATCAGTCATGATTTGCTATTTACATTTGTTTCTTAAAGCCCGTCAGCTGTTTGTAATTTCAAGTGATGGCAGAAATGGAACGATCGAGAGATCGAATCATTTGGAACAATTGATTCAGAAAAAGAACTGATGTTTTGGAACATTTGAAACATCTCCCCACAGCGACATCTGGTGGCCAAATGTTATAATACTACACTGAACCAGTCAAGTGTTTTCGGGTCTTTATCTCAACGTTTCGTGTTTTGTTTGGGTTTCTAGTATTATTTGTCTGAAAATGTATATTTTTTCCATTAGTATTTGTAGGGGGTGCTTGTTTACAAAATAGACATCATTCACTGTTTTTAGGGGTGCTTGTGTACATTCAGTTCTTTTTGCCTTCCTGTCAAGGAACAACAAAAAGACTGAGTTAGAAGGAATGCTACCATGCAATTTCATATATTGTAAATATATGTAACTATATGTAAAATATATAACTATATGTAAATGTACAACAATATGGCTTCTTTTAGTGATCACATGCATAATTATATTTATTGTAAATAATAATGAAGGTGTATAAATAATAAATGTATACTCGTATGTGTATTAAAAGAACATGAATACATGCCATAAACATTACACTGGCCATGGCTTGATTCAGCACTCGGTTGTGTTGTGCTAGGAATGCAGGCGTCAGCATGTTTTGTCCGTAGGCGTCTCCACCTACTTCAAATCAAATCAAATGAAATCAAATCAAACTTTATTGTCATATTGCTGTACATACAACTGTAGTGCAGGCAAGATGAAATTGCGTTTCTCTCGGCATCCATATAAGAAGCAGCATGATTAAGACACACTCCCACATAGCTCCCACCCCCCCATCCATTCACACATCCCTGAGACATACTTGGGGAAAAAGAATAACTAACTATAATATCTCACGGTTGTAAGTTTTACAGAATGTACGTCTGGGATGAATAAAACTCTCACACTCGCTGATACCAAGAGGGGCCGCTGCGTCTAGGCGCGCCGCCATCTTTTTTTTTTGTTTTTTTTTTTTGTTGTATTGTTACAAAATGCAAGATGTTGCATACAGTGCATACATTTAACTTTTTTTCCCCTCAAGAAGGTCACAGTGATCCCAAACAGCTGACCTGGGACGCTTTCTACCGCCATCCATTTCCAAATAATGTAAATCCAAAAGCAGCTCAGTACAAGACACTCAGAGAGGCAAGACTTCACAACCAAACCAGCAGCCAGTCAGGCAAGGACACCAGAAATTAGTATTTTACATAGAAAGTATTTATATAATACATAAATTGTGCATAGAACAGGCAATTTAATATTGTGTAATGGCAGCATTTTATTATTCCATCTGAGAAACGGGATAACACAATCACTGCATAAAACAACGGTGAAGTTTGAGAACAGTTGGTGACGTAATGGAACGCGAAATGGAACAGTCACGTGACATCCTCTTTCTGATACAGACCTCGGAACAATGATTTTTATTTATTTATTTCAGATAGATTAAAAGTAAAGATTAAAAAGAAACAGACTAATATAACAAAGGGGAAAAAATCCAACAAAGTCAAATTAGACAATAACTCCTCTGATTATACAGTTCAACATAAGTTATCCGAAATGGGTGATGGCTGAAGCCGCAGCTTATATTGCAATTCAATTGCTTATATTGATTCAATTCAGAAGTTCCACCTAGGTTTCGGTACGCACTAAAACACTGTTTTGACTTTGCCATCACTAGTTTTCATATAATAGGCATTTTAATTTTGTGTAATGGAGGTCAGACATCATAGATAAAACTAGAGACACTTTAAATGACTGATTAAACTCATCACCTACACTAACACTTCCGGTGTCACAAAATAATAAACAAAAATAATAACTTAATATTTTTGTTTTGACTATAAAACAATAAGAGCAAAATTAAACACAGATATGTCCAAAAATTTGATAATATATTTTTTCTACCTAAGTTTAGAAAAAGACAAAACAAAAATGAGACCAAAAATTTGTTTTTTCTGATTTTATTTTGAATTGGAATTACAAATGAAGGAACCATACACAGATTTGTATTCACTTGCTGAAATAAAAATGACTGACGTTTCAAAACAATTGGGGGCGGAATGGAACGCGATATGGAACAGTCACATGACACCGTCCTTCTGATACAGACCTCGGAACAGCGTTTCAAATCACAAGTTCCGCCTAGGTTCCGGTACGTTCCAAAACACTTTTTCGATTTTGCCATCACTAGTAATCTAACCTCATCAGTGTCTGTATATATACAGTGGGGCAAAAAAGTATTTAGTCAGCCACCAATTGTACAAGTTCTACCACTTAAAAGATGACAGAGGTCTCCAAATTTTCATCATAGGTATACCTCAACTATGAGAGACAAAATGAGAAAAAAAAAAATCCAGAAAATCACATTGTCTGATTTTTAAAGAATTTATTTGCAAATTATGGTGGAAAATAAGTATTTGGTCACCTACAAACAAGCAAGATTTCTGGCTCTCACAAACCTGTAACTTCTTCTTTAAGAGGCTCCTCTGTCCTCCACTCGTTACCTGTATTAATGGCACCCGTTTGAACTCGTTATCAGTATAAAAGACACCTGTCCACAACCTCAAACAGTCAGACTCCAAACTCCACTATGGCCAAGACCAAAGAGCTGTCAAAGGACACCAGAAACAAAATTGTAGACCTGCGCCAGGCTGGGAAGACTGAATCTGCAATAGGTAAGCAGCTTGGTGTGAAGAAATCAACTGTGGGATCAATTAGTTGAAAATGGAAGACATACAAGACCACTGATAATCTCCCTCGATCTGGGGCTCCACGCAAGATCTCACACTGTGGGGTCAAAATGATCACGAGAATGGTGAGCAAAAATCCCAGAACCACATGGGGGGACCTAGTGAATGACCTGCAGAGAACTGGGACCAAAGTAACAAAGGCTACCATCAGTAACACACTATGCCGCCAGGGACTCAAATCCTGCAGTGCCAGACGTGTCCCCCTGCTTAAGCCAGTACATGTCCAGGCCCGTCTGAAGTTTGCTAGAGAGCATTTGGATGATCCAGAAGAGGATTGGGAGAATGCCATATGGTCAGATGAAACCAAAATAGAACTTTTTGGTAAAAACTCAACTTGTCGTGTTTGGAGGAGAAAGAACACCATACCTACTGTGAAGGATGGGGGTGGAAACATCATGCTTTGGAGCTGTTTTTCTGCAAATTGACCAGGACGACTGATCCGTGTAAAGGAAGGAATGAATGGGGCAATGTATCGTGAGATTTTGAGTGAAAACCTCCTTCCATCAGCAAGGGCATTGAAGATGAAATGTCGCTGGGTCTTTCAGCATGACAATGATCCCAAACACACCGCCCGGGCAATGAAGGAGTGGCTTTGTAAGAAGCATTTCAAGGTCCTGGAGTGGCCTAGCCAGTCTCCAGATCTCAACCTCATAGAAAATCTTTGGAGGGAGTTGAAAGTCTGTGTTGCCTAGCGACAGCCCCAAAACATCACTGCTCTAGAGGAGATCTGCATGGAGGAATGGGCCAAAATACCAGCAACAGTGTGTGAAAGCCCTGTGGAGACTTACAGAAAACGTTTGACCTCTGTCATTGCCAACAAAGGGTATATAACAAAGTATTGAGATGAACTTTTGTTATTGACCAAATACTTATTGTTCACCATAATTTGCAAATAAATTCTTTAAAAATCAGACAATGTAATTTTCTGGATTTTTTTTTCTCATTTTGTCTCTCATAGTTGAGGTATACCTATGATGAAAATTGGAGACCTCTCTCATCTTTTAAGTGGGAGAACTTGCACAATTGGTGGCTGACTAAATACTTTTTTACCCCACTGGATATATATCCCTCTCAGAGAACTGTGAAAGGGTGTGCAAAAAGGGTCAGCAACATTTGCATTGTTTAAGGAAACTTGCACGCTTCCAAACTGACCGAACCATAATGACAATGTTTTATCGGGCTTTTATTGAATCTGTTTTATCCTTTTCTTTAGTGTCATGGTTTGGTCAGATAAAACTGAAACAGAGGAAATCCTTGGATCAGGTAGTTAGATGGTCCAGTCGTTTACTTGGTGAGTCACAGCTGAGCCTGACATCCCTGTACACCAGACAAGTACAGAAGATGGCTACCTCCATTTTAAATGATGACTCCCACCCTTTGCACTGCCACTTTCAGCTTCTTCCCTCAAGACGGAGGTTTGCTGTCCCAAAAAGTAGAACCCAGCGCTATAAAAACAGCTTTGTTCCTGCTGCTGTCAAAGAGTTGAACAAGCTGTAAAAATATATTGCACATAATTTAGGTCCCTATTTATTAACTCCATTTTATATTTACTTATTTTTGTAGGATGTCACTTGGGTTCTAAATATTTTATTGGGTTTTAGACCTTTGAGTTTTTAACCTCTTTGACTAGTTTTTAACTTTTAATATGACCCTTCTCTCTTATCTCTGGTTTTTCTCTCATCTCTTTGTCTTATATCCTGATTGATGGAGCCTTGAGTATTTTTATCATGACTATAGTCAGCTTCATGTGTGCCTGCGTTTGTGTTTATGTTGAATGTAACTGTGGTTTGTAAATATGGATGTCACCTGACTGCAAAACAAATCTACCTACAGGTACAAATAAAGGAACCTGAACCTGTATGTGGTTCCTTGTCGCGTCGGAAAACTTGTATTATGTGCCATCACCTTGTCCTATTCTTCATCTGTTTGTTTTGGGTTATCCAGCCTTGAGCTGCACTTTAAAGTTATTAAATATACTGAATTTTATCTTTGCTTTGGGTCCGTTTATGCTGCCTCCCCAGCAGCATTGCATGACAAACGCTGAAAACAAGCACGGAATGCTTGGGGCCTTCAATCCCTCAGGTGGCACTGCATTAAAAACTGACATCATTCTGTAAAGGATATCACCACATGGGTTCAGAAACACTTCAGAAAACCAGTGTCAATTAAAGTTTGTCACTACATCTACAAGAGCACTCCGAGGTGAGTGCAGAATCCCATGCCTCCATTTTCTTTAAAGACCCCAATACTTAGTGACAGAGAGCAGTTTTCAACTTTTCAATATAATTACTCTGACAGAACCAAATTATGATAAACCATCATCCATGAATATACAACAAAGTGTACAACCCAAAGTTGTAAGTCAAAATCCCAAAATGAACCTGTGTAGCCAGGATGGTGATCCTAGAGAGCGTTACAAGTTCTATAGTAAGAGATTATAGGGAGTGCCAACCTTGATCTTTGACCCCAAACATGTAGTCAGAGGCCATGGTTTCAGAGAGAAGCTGCATGCCAGGTTTGGTGACCCTAGATTTCTTTATTGTTGAGATATACTTTATAAGGCATTTTGATGTTGACCTTTGACCTTGCAATACCAAAACCACAGTAACACTTCAGGGTCACAGGGTGAACCTGTGCACCAAGTTTGGTGACCCTAACTTTACGTGTTGTACAGTAATAAGGCACAAGAAATGTTAAACTTGACCTTTGACCTTTTGACCCCAAACCCATAGTCAGAGGTCAGGATTCCAAGGTGAAGCTGTGTACTAGGTTTGATGGCCTTAGCTTTACTCGTTTTATAGTTATAGTAAATAGCCCCAACCTGACCCTCACGAAGACCCAGGTGAGGACGGAGCTGAGGAAGATCAAGGCGAGGAAAGCCTCGAGACCGGACTGCATCAGCGCGAAGCTCCTCAAGTCCTGCGCAGACCAGCTGTGTGGGATTGTGGAGCATATCTTCAACCTAAGCTTGAAGCTGGGGAGGGTACCACAGTTGTCGAAAACATCTTGTGTGGTACCCGTACCAAAGACTTCCCACCCCAGAGACCTGAATAGCTACAGACCAGTGGCCCTGACTTCTCACCTGATGAAGACCCTGGAGAGACTGCTCCTTGCTCACCTCCACCCCCTGATGGGACCAGCGATGGATCCACTCCTGTTCGCCTACCAGCATGGCATCAGGGTGGAGGATGCAGTGATCTTCCTCCTTCACCGTTCCCTGTTCCACCTGGAGAAGCCTGGGAACATGGTGAGGATCATGTTCTTTGACTTCTCCAGTGCTTTCAACATCATCCAACCGGTGATCCTGAGGGACAAGCTGCTGTGTGCAGGGGTGGACCAGCACCTGTCATCGTGGATCCTGGACTACCTCAGAAACCGGCCACAGTTTGTGAGAATCCAGGATTGTGTGTCCGACATGATCATCGGCAGCACGGGGCCCCCCCAGGGAACGGTTTTGTTTCCCTTCCTGTTCACCCTTTATACTGCGGACTTCTCACACAACATAACACACTGCCATCTACAGAAGTTCTCTGATGACTCTGCAATCGTCGGCCTCATCTCCAATGGAGATGAAGCTGAGTACAGAGGACTTGTCCAGGACTTCGTGGACTGGTGCCATCGGAACTGCCTCCAGATCAGCGCAAGGAAAACTAAGGAGCTGGTGGTGGACTGCCGCAGGCAAGGACAACCCCTCACAGCACCAGTAAACATCCAGGAACAGACATTGAGATGGTGACATCCTACAAGTACCTTGGTGTTCATTTGAACAATAAACTAGACTGGTTACACAAAACCGACGCACTCTACAAGAAGGGACAGCGCAGGCTGTTCCTACTGAGGAGACTCAGGTCTTTTGGTGTACAAGGGGCGCTGCTGAAGACATTCTATGATTCGGTGGTGGCATCAGCCATCACTTTTGGAGTGGTCTGCTGGGGCAGTGGCATCACAACGGCCGACAGGAAGAGACTGAACAAACTGATCAAGAAAGCTAGCTCTGTCCTGAAGCAGCGCCTTGACCCAGTGGAGGAGATAGGAGAGAGAAGGATGGTGGCTAAGCTGTCATCTCTGCTGGAGTCCGAGTCCCACCCTATGCAGGACATACTGAACGCACTGAGGAGCTCATTTACCAGTAGACTACATCATCCTAGGTGCGCGACCGAGAGGTTTCGCAGGTCCTTCCTACCTACAGCTGTCAGACTTTATAACCTAAGCAGGGCCGCTCGCAGAGATAGTAAAAAAAAGTTACGATCTAATAGTATTGAATGCAAAAGACGCAACAAACCTACACAAAATGGTCCCCTCCAGTATACAACTAGGACAATATCAGTCGCTATGGAGGGTGACAATATGTATGTGTAACACCACTTTGTAGCACTTACTGGGTGTAATACTACTTTAGGTGCACAGTCTAGTACCCTTTTGGTAGTACTGGGTATGGCAGTGTAGTTACCTTTAACCTACTATCTGGACAGAAGGGACAATTGGGCCAGGTCAGATAGATTCTAGGTTCGTAGGAGCCTGGAGGGTGTAACAACAGATGACACACACAGAAGTATGGGAACTTGCACGTATGTGTATATTTTTTTAAAGTTGTGTACACTCAAACAAACACACAGCGCTGGTAACAATAATAGAAAAAAAATAAAAATAAAATACTCCAAAATTTATTTACAAGATGTACAGTCCTCTAGTGTCCGTTCCAGGTGATCAATTGGATCACCTCTAGCAGTTAATCGGGTTTGGGCTTCGGCTCGCCATCCAGATCTGGAGAATCCACGTTCTTGTAATCCAGTCCAAACAAAAAAAACCTGACCTACAAAATAGGTCAGAACACAAAATTTAAGCTAGGCTCTATAGGTTATTACAAAATATTTCTAGGTTGTACAACAAATAATATTTTTAAACATCTTTGAACCACAGATGTAACATTCATTCTTAAGCAACAATCAATGGCAAGTGAAATGAAACCTTTTGCTAACCATTACAGCTCTGACAAACAACCTCCTCCTGTGTAAAACCTAGCTGGAGTTAGCATTGGAGGTTAGCATGTTAAGCTAGAGGTTAGCATCCCACATACACAATGAATGGCACTCACCATGCTAAGCGACACATGCGTCAATGGGGATTCCCGCGCTCATGTGAGTTCACAGCCTTTGGGTTCAAATCTTAAAATTTAACGAAAGAGGTATTAGAATTTGGCAATACAGCAATACCTCGTTTCTCATGTTGGTTTAGGCTTACCAATCTCAAGGGTTTTATCCAGGCAAAGGTTGCTACTAGCACGTTAGCTCACTGTCTCAGTAAGGATCGCACTCTCTCGGTCGATGTCTCTGCGGCGACTAAGAGCGTTCTGCAGTTACACCAAGACCGAGCGAGGGAACGCGTGACCCCACTGGCTGATGCTGCCAAACAAACGACGCAGCCATTGGTTGCTCCATATACCAAATAAAACACTAGGAACCTCATCAGAGCCCCTAGAAATGTTTTTAACTAGTAATGGATATATTTTTTGAACTTATATTTATCTATATATTTATCCTCAAAATATTTATTCCCATTGTGAAATGAGTGTCCCCTTCTTCTTAAAGCGGTATCAATATTTATAATTTTATTCACGTTTTTAACACTGGGTTACATATGGGTACATATTCGTACTATGTGGGGCAACTAAATAGGCTGTTACATTGTTTATTCCATCTAGCTACAATGCTCCGCACTGTGTGTTTATATATTTACATATTTATGTGTACATATGTATATTCACTGCTCTTACTTTCTTATCTTCTAAATTATTGCTCTGAGTGTTGCTATCCCTGTGCTGTTGCAATCCTGGAATTTCTCCACTGTGGGACTAATAAAGGCTTATCTTGTCTTATCTTAAATGGAGCATTTATCATAGTGCAACTGCAATGTTAACTTTGAACTTTAACCTTTGACCCCAAACCCATAGTTAGGTGTAGGGCTGTGTGATATGACAAAAATTTCATATCATGATATAAGTCATCTAATATCACAATAACTATATATATCATGATATACATTTTCTGTAAATTCTACAATTGAGATAATCACATACAAAAGGACCATCTTTTTTTTTTTTTACTTTACCCTCATAATTTTGCAGTGTTATAAAATAATTTAATGTGCATTTGAGACTTGATTCTCATCAATTTAAGGTTTTTTCTTCTAAATCATACATGAATAAAAAGTAAGTATCAATAAGTTAAATATTTCCTGAGCCAGAGGAGAATAGCAAAAACAAAAAAAAAGTCTGACAATGAGAAAATTACCCATGGCTGCCATCTACAGATATAAATTAGCTGTTAGTTTAAATCAATGAAAATTTAAGTGTGGAGCTCGAGCCTGCAGCCTGCCATTCTGGCCTGATTTAAAATGGTTGCTTCTGAGTAAAAATATTTCAGGTTGGTCTTGATCTGAAAATCAAAGACACAAAAGGTAATGTAATAAAATACATCCGATGACTTTAACTTTATTCATTAGCAGTACTTGACTAATTAAAATGATCAGAAATCAAATAAATTACATTAAGGGCCAACTTGCTCCTCCGACCCATTTTAATTTATTATTTATTTATTTTGTGTGTATGTGCTGCCATCATGCACTTTTGCCGCTTTAATAAATTTTTTTCAGACAAAACTAAGAAACTCAGGAGTAATTTAAACCAAAGAAATGATGGTCTGCTACGGTTTCCAGTTAGCACAACTTAGCATTGTCATTTAGCATTTTATAATTAGACATGGTGTTAACATTGCTTACCTCCTATTAAAACGAGGTTAGCGAACTATCCTCTCTGATGCAACATGATGGAACACAACCCCACATCCCCGGCAAAGAGGAGTAGCAACTCTCTGAACCGGTAGTTTGAAGTTAGCATTAACAACCACCGGACTCGGAATGAAGCCTAGCCACTCACCACACACCTGTTCAGCTGCGTGCAGTTGCACACTGTGGGGAAGAGACAGGGCACTGACAAGTAGTGGTGAGGAGCTTTACTGAATAAACGGGAGTATGTGCATTTTTAATCACAATATAAATGATAAGAGTATTCTATGAAACAATAGATGTTTTTATACTGTCATCCAATATATATCATCATATCACACAGCCCTAGTTAGGTGAGGGTGTGAGTCATCCAAGATGTGTATTAGATAAAACTACTGTTTTGATTTGGAAAGGCTTCATCATTTCTTTCAGTAGTTATTGTGTTTAGAAGATTTACAGAAAACTAACTAACTTACCTGCACTTACATAGCGCTTTTCTAGTCACAAAGACCACTCAAAGCGCTTTCACTAATACTAACCCTCTACTCTAAGGGCCTATAGGAGACAGATATCTAGGGACAATTTAGAACAGCCAATTAACCTAACATGCATGTCTTTGGATTGTGGGAGGAAACCGGAGCCCCCAGAGTAAACCCACGCAGCACAGGGAGAACATGCAAACTCCACACAGAAAGGTTCCAACCCCTGCCAGCCTGGGGATTCGAACCAGGAACCTTCTAGCTGTAAGGCAACAGTGCTAACCACTGCAGCACCGTGCTGGGGCAGCACGGTGGTGCTGGGGCAGCACGGTGGTGCTGGGGCAGCAGCCAGAAAAATCTGACTTCTAACCTTTGACCTCGATGAGAGTGAAATTGGAATATACGCATCATAAACGGATATCAAACCATGGTACCAAGTTTCAAAACAGTCGGAACAACACTGTAGGAGGAGTTGATTTCACAAAAGTGCAACAGACAGACGGGACACACCCATAACATAATCCCCCGCTAGGCTTCAACCGTTGTGGGATAACAAGTTAAAACTCTACCATCAAAGCCAAACAACATCCAGAAACACCGCCGGTTGCTCTGGGCCCGAGCTCATCTGAGATGGACTTATGCAAAGTGGAAAAGTGTGTCGTGGTCTGACAAGTCCACATTTCAAATTGTTTCTGGAAATCCTGGACACTGTGTCCTCTGGGATAAAGCGGAGAAGGACCATCCATATTGTTATCAGCATTAACCCTCCTGTTGTCCTCATATTCTGTATACACCCCGTGTCCTCCGGGTCAAAATGACCCGTCTTCACTAAACCCCCAATATAAGCAGCTTAATTGAATTTTAAACACCAAATTTTATTTTGCTTGAAGAAACAACCTGTCATTCACCACAAAATGTGTGAATACCTGAGTTTTCCCTCTTCACCTGTATAAGAAAGAAGAGAAATGTGCAAAAATGAGTTTTGAATGCATTTTTATTCATCCCAATGATTCAGTTTCTTTTGATTTTTTTTTTTGCTAGTGAACAATGTAAGAAAATGTACAATACAAAAATGTGAAAAACAACATAACTCATTCAACTAATTAGCACATGTAGGGCAGTATGCAAGTGCACAGCCTTTGCAGATATTTTTTCTTACACCTGCAGCACACTGCATGTGTTTTACAGTCCTTCTTTGGCGGGCAGAACTGACATCTCTTCCTCTTACTTGCCCCAGCTGGGGCAGCGGCTGTGGCAGCTGGATCCTCAGGTTGATCAGGAGTTCCTGCGCTCTGAATAGCTTTCACAACTGCTGCAGAGGCTTCTGTGCGGGGGACATGCTTCCTTCTTTCAATGAGTGGAGTTACAAGTGAGATGATCGTGGACTTCAGAAAAGTCACAGCCCCTCTGCCCCCCCCTTACCCTCACAGACTCTCCCATCACCACTGCGGATTCCTTCCGCTTCCTGGGCACCACCATCACCCGGGACCTCAAGTGGGAGCCGACCATCAGCTCCCTCATTAAAAAGGCCCAGCAGAGGATGTTCTTCCTGCGGCAGCTGAGGAAGCTCAAGCTACCCACCAAGATGTTGGTGCAGTTCTACACGGCCATCATCGAGTCCATCCTCACCACCTCCATCACCGTGTGGTACGCAGGAGCCACCGCCAGGGACAGACTAAGACTGCAGCGCGTTGTGCGCGCTGCTGAGAAGGTGATCGGCTGCAAGCTCCCATCCCTCCAGGACCTGTACATCTCCAGGACCCGGAGGCGTGCAGGTCGGATCATAGCCGATCCTTCACACCCTGGACACGCACTGTTTGCCCCCCTCCCGTCAGGCAGAAGACTTCGGTCCATTCAGACTAAAACCTCCCGCTACATGAACAGCTTCTTCCCCTCTGCCATCAGACTGCTGAACACTAAGTGACTTATTAGACTCTCGTGCACTACGTACAGCAGCTCAACCAGACTCGTGACAATTATCACTGTTTTCTTTTTGCACTACCGACTGCACTATGTGGAACTCCACAATATCTGCTGCTTGTTAATATATTTAAAAATTGCATAGATTAGTATTACTTATTCATATTCTACCTTTTATTGCATGCATAGTTTTTTATTTTTATCTTTAGTGCTACTCCATGTTTAATGTTGCAGCATTGCACCGAGAGAAATTCCTAGTTTGTGTACTACATGAACAATGGCAATAAATCTCATTCTGATTCTGATTCTGCTCCAGAAACACCCTCCTCTTGTTCTGCTTACGAGGCATCCAGGTCAGGTTGAGCTCTCTCCAAATCACAAAGGCATTGTAGGAGGAAACATCAATGATGTTGTGGAAGATGACCAGGGGCCAGCGGGCAGTCATCCTTCTGCAGCTGTATGTCCCAATCACCTTATCTAGGTTGTCCACACCTCCTTTGTTGCAGTTGTAGTCTAGGATGATGGATGGCTTCCTGTCCTCACGATCGCTAATGGCAGCGTCTTTGTGCTGTGTGCTCAGAAGTACTACATTCTTGTTTTTCTTTGGGAGGTAGGAAACTAGAGTGGTGGTGGGCGTGAAGGCAAACTTTGATGAGAAGACCTCTCTCTCCTTTGATGAAAGCAGTGCAGGTGGGAGTTCAGGCTTGTTCTTTCGAACTGTGGCAACCATGGTGATCTTCCTCTTCAGGAGCTGCTGTCCGAGTTCATAAGAGGTGAAGAAATTGTCACATGTCACATTGTGACCCCTCAGTCCCTGTGTCACATCAAGCACAACTCGCATCCCCTGGTTCTTCTCTGGGCCTCCACTGGTCGGCTTCCCTGTATAGACTTGCATCTTCCAAGCGTAGCTTGATTTGGCATCGCAAGCCACCCATGACTTGATCCCATATTTTGCTGGCTTGCTGGGCATATACTGCCGGAAAGGACAACGACCTTTGAACAGAAGAGATTAGCATCAGTGATTAGTATCAATGTCACAGAAAACAGTCATAGAAATCAATAGTGAAAACTATTACATTATTATATTTTATTACAAATATGAAAATAAATTACCCCTAAATGGAACCAGTTGCTCATCCACTGTTACGTCAGGCCCTGGGTTGTAGAGGTAAGGCGGCCGCTCCACCCACTTGTCCCAGACCTCTCTTATGGCTGCAAGTTTGTCTGTCACACATCTTGCTGGTCTTGACTCACGGTTATCAAATCGTAGCAGTCTTGAGTAGGTGTGAAAGACTTTGAGTGGCATTGTGGCTCGGAAAATTGGCCTTCCACTCTCTGCATCCCATAGACTAGCTGCAGCCTCACCTCGGGACCTGTATACACCTGCTAAGATTAGCAGCCCTAAGTAGGCCTGCAGGTCAGTCTCATCCATCTTTTTCCAGCTGTCTCCATATTTGCGAAAACCCTCCAGATTTGTCATCTCCAGGATTATTTTTTGTATTGCTGGTGTGATGAACAGGTAGAATGCAGAGACAATGTCATGGGCATGAGAAACGGCATACCTTGTGGGTCCTGGGGTCATCTTTATGACATTTTGTTCTGCCTCCCTGCCGTATTGGTCATATGCTGCCGAGGACCATGTTATTTTGCCGTTTTTTGAAAGGAAAGTCTCTCTTTCAGCTTCAGGGTTTTCTTCTTCTTCTTCTGAAGATGATTCATCATGCTCTGGGTTGTATTCCTCCCCATCTTCTTCTTCTGATACATCCTCCACTTCCTCTGCTGAATCAGAGTTGTCTTGCTGGATATCTGAAAAAAATCAGCTCTATAGCCTGTTCGACGGTATAACGCGCACTCATGGCTTCAGCACAGAGAGAATTCGGGGTACTGTCATCTGCAGCACCTTTATAACCTCTGGAAATCCACCTGTCTTGTCTTGTTTACGTTTGCTACTGATTGATCTGAGACCGATCAAAGGCACTGCAGTCCGCGAGAAGGCCACCTGTCTTGTCTTGTTTACGTCTGCTATTGTGTTGTTTACGCCTGCTACTGATTGATCTGAGATGGAACTAAAACATTCTCACATTCTGTGGTGTGTAAATAACTCCGTGACCATGACTTCAACTCAATTTGACTGTTGGGTCATTTTGACCCATAGACGACCTTTGTACCTTCTTTTGTACAGCTTACATGGAAACGTGAATAAAGGCAACAATTCACTTATCCTAATGTTGGGGTCAATCTAGGAAAAGTCATAAAATTTTAAGTTGAAAAAATATTGTTTAGGGGGATTTTTTTTGGTTTTTAACACAGTGGCGGGTCATTTTGACCTGAGGACAACAGGAGGGTTAAGTTCAGAAGCCATCATCTGTGATGGTATGGGGGTGTCAAAACCTGGGCATGATTATGTTCATTTTTCTTTTCCTTGGATTACATATGATAATTATTCACATTATTTACCTTCTGTGCTTCCCCTGCATCCCCTAATGATTGTTGTTGTGCTCCCTGGTCCTTAGTCTGTCGCGTCGTCCCTGACGTCCCGGTTGTGATTGTTCTGTGTCCCCCCTTGGTCTTCTGTATAAGTCTCGTGTGTATCCCCTGTATTTGTTTACTTATCACTCCCAGGCCCTCATGTCTCCCGTGCTCACAGCCACATTCTCACTTTGAGTTTTGTTTTACCTTGATTCCTTGTTTATCATGATTATCATTATGGTCTCAGTTTTTGCCTTAGCTCTCCCTGGTCCTGCCCTTTAGTGTTACTGTTATTTTCACAGTCATGTTCATGCTGGTCTTCTCTGTATTGCTCCTGTACTGTTGCCCTGTATGTTCATTGTCATGTTTCATGTGCATCCCCTGGCTGTGACTGTCCGTGCGTCCCCAACCGTCCTGTTCCCCACATGTGCAGCCACTTCTCTGCTACCCTTGATTGTTCCCACCTGTTCTGTGTCCTGTTGATTACCCGGTGTATATATGTCCATGCCCATAAACATGATCTCTAGGCACAGCCAGGGATCGGAGGGTGCCATGCTTGGTGACCACAGGATCTCATCTCTGTTGTTTGCAGATGATGTTGTCCTGCTGGCTTCATCCAGCAATGACCTACAGGTCTTACTGGGACGGTTTGCTGCTGAGTGTGAAGCAGCTGGGATGAGAATCAGCACCTCCAAGTCCGAGTCCATGGTCCTCAGCCGGAAAAAGGTGGATTGCCCTCTCCAGGTTGGGGACAGGCTCCTGTCCCAAGTGGAGGAGTGTAAGTATCTTGGGGTCTTATTCATGAGTGAGGGGAGCAAGAGATTGACAGATGGATCGGAGCAGCATCTGCAGTGATGCGGACGTTGTACTGGTCTGTTGTGGTGAAGAGGAAGCTTAGTTCTAAGGCAAAGCTGTTGATTTATCAGTCAATCTACGTTCCTACTCTCACCTACGGTCATGAGCTTTGGGTAATGACGGAAAAAACGAGATTGCAGATACAAGCGGCTGAAATAAGCTTTCTTCATAGGATTGCTGGACTCACCCTCAGAGATAGGGGGAGGAGCTTGGTCATCCGGGAGAGGATCAGAGTAGAACCGCTGCTCCTCCAAATTGAAAAGAGCCAGTTGAGATGGTATGGGCATCTGATAAGGATGCCCCCTGGACGCCTCCCACTTGAGGTGTTTTGGGCACGTCCCTCTGGGAGCAGACCCCGGGGCAGACCCAGGACTCGCTGGAGAGACTATGTCTCCCAGCTGGTCTGGCAACACCTTGGTATCCTCTCTTCTCACTTCCGCCTCCAAAGAGAGCAGACGCCTTTTTCCTTCTCTCTTGCTTCGGACTTTTTTTTCCTTCCCCCCCAACTAACTGGATCCCAGCTTGCTGTTGTCTGTCTGCGTCTAACTGCTGACCGTCAAAAGAAATTATGGAATTAATAAGCTGGGCTTTGAACACAATTGACACTATTTTTTCAACAAGGAAAAGTGCTCCGGGGGAAGCTGTTTGCCCCGCAGGGACGGCTCCAGTGGGCTATTTACGGGACACAAGTAATTGGAGGATCTTGTGCCTGACTAATCTCTCTATCGAAGATATTGAAGATTTGTATGTCTTCGTAATAATGGTGATTGGGATCGTTCTGATTGGAACTGGGATTGTCCTGGTGTACTGCAAATTGCTGAAGATGGATACTACCTATCAAAATGCTGGCCAGGCGAGGTGCATCCATCAAATTGAAAAATTGGAGAAGACCCTGATAGCGACAAATGGAGAACTGTCTCGGAAGGTGGATTACATCATGATTACGCTTAGGTCTATCCACGACGGACTCAACGCCCCGCAATGAAGGATTAAGTACTGAATCTACATTAGAAAATAAAGCTCCTTCTCTGTGATCAGTTCTATTTGGCTCAATTTCCCTACAAAAATTCCTCCTGATTGTCTGCAGTCTGTTTTTTCAAAACATTGAGCACAAGGCCTTGGACAGCAGCTGCTCCGATAACTGCAAGGACGATTGACAGTAGCCAGACAAAACATCTCCTGCCAAAGTGTCCTTGTTGTTCTTACTGATACAACACTTGCTTCAACAGTGCACTCATATTGATCCACGAACTGACAAATAAGATCCACTCACTGCTCTCTTTGTGTCCTGTGAAATCTTGGTCCGCTGATGTGCATTGAGGGCTTTTTTTCCCCTTGTAATCATAATATTGATCATGTGACCAGTATTCTGAATCAATGATTTTTTTGCTCCTTCCTATTGTATTATTTCTTATGCTACCTGTACCCTCCTGCTGACAGGCGCGTTTCAGATGCGCCGCGGCACGGAAATGCAGGTTCATTTTCTGTGTCAAGTCAAATTCTCTCGTATGTTATCAGTGATCTGTTAATGTACTTGGCAATAAATCTTTTTCTGATTCTGATTCTGATTCTGAAGAGCTGGAGCAGGTGGCTGGGGAGAGGGAAGTCTGGGCTTCTCTGCTTGAGCCGCTGCCTTCGCGACCCGGACCTCCGGAAAAGCGGTAGAAGATGGATGGATAGATGGATGGATATATGTCCATGTCAGTATCAGTCTCATGTGGCATCATTAATGTTGAGTTGTTGTTCCCTGTCAGTAACCCTGTGTCTGAGTCTTCCAGTGAGTTTTAGCCTTCCACGGCTCTGTTTGTGTTTCAGCTCCCATGCTGTATCTTTCATTTCATTCTTTGTTAATAAATTATCTTGTTACGCTGGAATTCTGCCTACATAGTGAGTCCATCATTCGTGCCTATCGGAGGTAGCAGCACGTTTCATGACAGGAGGTGTGTCAGTGCTCCTGCCACACTCTGTGACAGCACCATTAAAGCTGAACGGTACATACAGGTTTTGGAGCAACATCTGCTGCCATCCAAGCAACGTCTTCTTCAGGGACATCCCTGCTTATTTCAGCAAGACAATGCCAAGCTACATTCTGCAGATGTTACAACAGTGTGGCTTCATAGTAAAAGAGTGTGGGTACTAGACTGGCATTTTGCAGTCCAGACCTGTTTCCCACTGAAAACGTGTGGAGCATTATGAAGAACAAAATCCGACAACAAAGACCCTGGACTGCCGAGCAACTAAAGTTGTATATCAAGCAAGAACGGGAAAGAATTCCACCTACAAAGCTTCAACAATTAGTGACCTCAGTTCCTAAACCTTATTGAGTGTTGTTAAAAAAGAAAGGTGATGTAACACAGTGGTAAACATGATCCTGGCCAGCTTTTTAGGAACATTTTGAAGGAATCAAATTCAAAATGAATGAATATTTGCACAAAAACAAAGTTTATCAGTTTGAACATTAAGTATCTTGTCTTTGGAATCGATTCAACTGAATAAAGGCCAAACAAGGTGTTTATGACCAAGACACGAGAGCTGCTGCTGTTATGGCCGCCTCTCCTTACAGCGCCCCCCCCCCCCCTCCAAAAAAAACAAAAAAAAACAATGCTAACTATGCTGCCATACTGCACCTTGCAGTCTAACTGGTACCTCACATTGCACCCTGCACCCAATAGTCCTGCTTTGTAAGCTAGTATGATTCATATATCTATACGGGTCATCATCTATTCATCTACAATGCATGCAAGTTATTTAGGCAGTTTTACTTTTCTGTGTAATTCCTTTGTCTATTATGCTGTGTGTGTTTCTGTCATTTTGGTTGTCAACTGTCATGCTGCTGTTACACTGTAATTTCCCAGTTTGGGATCAATAAAGTACATCTTTATTTTTAACTTTCTGTTTTTCTTTACATTTTCCACAACGCCCCAACCTCACTAGAATTGGGGTTTGTACACATGCACTCCTGCTGTATTCCATGTTTAGCTTCACTATGTTTGCTGACTGTCAGCGGTTGTGAAATATGTACTTTACATATGCTGAGACCAGAAAGAAAAGACTTCAGCAGAGCCATCCATCAAAACAGCTGTGCAACAGAGAAATGTGTAAAGCTGCCATTTATCCAGATGACTGTGAAACATAATGTGTATGAGCTGTCTGGGAAATGACTAAAATATGTCATGTAAATTGGAAAGCGTATCCAAACATCAACGATTCACAGATTATACAATCCTAAAGGGAGCCGTGTTCATTAATATTCCAGATGATCATCAACCTCTATGCCCGCAGCATATGAAGTAAGATTAGGCAGGGGAAAAGGATTGGTTTATGAGTTTACCCACAAATGAAAAAAGCAGAGACTGTTTGGCATCTTATCATATCCCCGTGAAGGATTATAGCATCTGTATTGTGAATCTTTGCATGAACAAACAACAACAACATGAAAACACACAAGAACGATAAATCATTCTGGTGACTGGTAGATACGTAAATGCTGATTCCTGCATATGTTACTGTGGATATGTGGGAGGAACATAAACTCAGCTCTCTTCTCAAAAAACAGCCTATATGGCAAAGTGAACAAATCCCTGACATATGTAACATGTACCACTTATACCCCCTTTACACAGAGATCGTTACGAGACCGTTGAGAGATCAAGAATTGACCTGATCTCTCAATGATCTCCATCTGTGTAAATGTTTGGGAGATCATTATAAGATTTTCATGGTGATCTATAGAGATCTTTGAAAGATCTCAAGGATCGATCACTGAGAAACCAGGACAGATCGCTGAGAGATCAGTTAGAGTGTGTTTGGCAGCCAGATGGTTCTAGTGCTCTTCTACCCCATTTACACAGGGGTGGGGATCATTAAGATATCATTGATAGATGAAAAAAATGGCCAAATCTCACAACAATCACCAAGATCGCTCAATGATCTCTAAATGATCTTGAGGTCAGCCAACGGTCTCTACAGTTGAGAGACTGTTTTGGACAGGGATATTGGTCATGATAGTTGATTATAGCAATCAAGACACTTCCACTGATTATAACAGTAATGAAAATTCCAGTGCTTATAGTGGTAAGAATATGCCAGTGCCTACAGTGGTCAAGAAAATTCCAGTGATTATAGAGATCAAGAAAATTTCTGTGATTTTAGTGGTTAAGAAAATTCCAGTAGATATAGTGGCCAAGGAAATGTCAGTGCTCACAGTGGTCAAGAAAATTCTAGTGTTTCTAAAGGTCAAGGAAATTTCAGTGTTCCTAAAAGTCACAGAAATTTCAGTATTTCTAAAAGTCATGGAAATTTCAGTGGTCATAATGGTCAAGAAATTTTCAGTGCTTCTAAAGAGCAAGGAAATTTCAGTTTTTCTAAAGGTCAAGTAAATTCCAGTTTCTAAAGGTCTAGGAAATTTCAGTGTTTCTAAAGGTTAAAACTCACTGACAAACTGTCTTCACTTGGCCTGCACCTCACCCTCTGTGACTGGCTACTGGACTTTCTAACTGGTAGGTCCTAGTCTTTCAGGATGGGTAACAGGACCTCAGCCAGCATCATCACAAACACAGGTGTCCAACAGGGTTGTGTTCTCAGCCCCATCCTCTACAGCTGCTTCACCCATGACTGTGTTGCCTCCCACAAGGACAATATCATCCTAAAGTTTGCAGATGACACAGCAGTGATAGGATGCATCACTGGTGATGATGAAGAATCCTATAGGAGGGAGGTGGTGAATCTGGTGTCATGGTGTGAGGACAACAACCTCACCCTCAACACAGACAAGACAAAGGAGATGATAGTGGACATGAGGAAAGGGAGGAGGAGATCCCATTGGCCACTGTTCATCCGGGAGCTTGAGGTGGAGAGGGTGAGCAGCTTTAAATACCTGGGCATCCACATCAGCGAGGACCTTAAGTAGACACACAACACCACAGAGCTGGTTAAGAGAGCTCAAAAGCAACTGTACTTTCTGAGGAGGCTGAAGAAGTTTGGCATGTCTTCCCGGATCCTCAACAATTTCTACAGCTGCCTCATTGAGAGCATCCTGACCAACTGCATCACTGCGTGGTACGGCAGCACCACTGCCCTGGAGCGCAAATGCCTGCAGAGAGTGGTGAAGACAGCGAAGAAGATCATCAGGACTCCACTCCCCTCTCTGCAGAGCATCTACCTCAGCAGAGTCCAAAACAGAGCTGACACCATACTCCGGGACCCCACCCACCCCCAGCACAGAATGTTCACACTTTTACCCTCAGGCCGGAGGTACAGAAATGTGAAATGCAGGACAACCAGACTGAAAAACTCTTCTTTCCCACTGCCATCAGACTCCTGAACAGATGATAACTCCCAAAACTCTGTAATACAGCTTTGCATATAGGAACTCACATATGGGCTGCTAAATTTGCACACTGCTCACCTGTACAGTAGATATAGTCTCACCTGTCTGATGTCCATATCGTCTCTGCTGCTACTTATCATGCACAGTCCACTGGTACTATCATTACAGAAATAATTTGTAATTATACACTGCTCGTTGCACAATGCTCATTTGCACACTGTACATAGGTTCATGCCATCTCAGGATCACATCATCTCTTATATCAATATACCACTATCACTTTAGTCATCCAGTGAATTTTTAGTTTCATTCCTCTGCTGTCTAACTGTGTGTTGGTGTGTGTGTTATTAGCTTCCATTAGTATTAGGATTGAGTTACTGTGTTAGTGTGTCATGACCTATTAGAATTGCTGTTTCTGTACATTTTACCTTGGCATTCGTTCGGAGAGCAAAGTAAGAATTCCATTGCTCAGGAAATGTAGCATTTCTCAACTGTGCACATGATAATAAAGCCTTTTAATCTTTGAATCTTGAATCTTAAGGAAATTTCAGTGCTTGTAGCCATTAATAATATTCCAGTGCATGTAGTGGTCAAGAAAATTCTAGTGCTGATAGAAGTCAAGAAAATTCTAGTACTTATAGCCATGAAGAAACTTCTGGTGCTTATAGTGGTAAAAAATGTTTTCTAAAGGTCAAGGAAACTTCAGTGGTTATAATTGTCAAGTACATTCCAGTACTTCTCATGGAAAGAATATGCCAGTGCTTACAGTGGTCAAGAAAATTCCAGTGTTTAAAGCATTGAAGATAATTCCAGTGATTATGATGATTAAGAAAATTCTAGTGTTCTTAGCAGTCAAGGAAATTCAAGTGATTGTAAAATATGAAGCTCAAATGTAAATAATGTGTCCACTCAAAATAATTTCAAGTAAAATAACTCATTCTGGGAGCTTAAATCCGTGTTGCTATAAGGGAGTCAGTCGGGTCCTCACAACATGAGCAAAAAAACAGAAAAACACTCTGTCAAAAGCCTAAAAAGTGCAACACTTCAATCATTTGAAACAAAAATGTTCACCGAGCAGAATTCAGGTTACAGAAAACAAACTATTTCTATAAATATTTGTACTGAGGGGGGAAAGCAATTTGAAGCACATGTCGATTTCTGCGAGCAGGAATTCAAAAGTCGATCATCCAAAAATGCTACAAGCAACACATGAAACAACACTTTTTTTTGTTTGAAGAGAGCATCTGCTGAAGTGAACAGATCATTTACAAGTTGTAAAAGCAGTTCTGTGAAGTAATTTGAGTTAAGAAATAGGCATAAATATCCAACTGAAGGGCAAACAAGGACCTACAGAGCCTGAATGAGCAGTAACCGGCAGCAAAATAATGTAACAAAAAACTAAAACCTTTCACGCCCACGCTAACGTCTCTCTCACCTTGATTTGTACCCATACCACAATGCTATTCTTTTCCTCCTCACTCCACCCATTTCACTTACTAACATTTCCTCTCCTCCATCACCAGTACTGATAATTTTATTCTCGCTTTCTTCCGCTGTTCCCTCTGCTTCCACTTCTCGCTGATGAAACAAACACCCACACTTTCAAAGTCAGAGAGTCAATTCAGAGCAGCGAAAAAGTCTGGAGGGGGGAGAGTGGAGGACAAGAGCAAAGACGTGTGACTCGTGTGCAAAGGAGCAAGATAGAAGGAGAAGAAGAAGAAAAACTACACCGCATTCCAAATTATTATGCAAATAATATTTGTCTCTGATTCTCCTAAATAGTCGATGCAAATGACAGTCAGTATAATTTTCAAGTCATCAACCATTATAGCATAATTCTGATTTTATTGACCAAACCTCCCAACGATAACTATGTTTTTGCAAAAATAAAAAAGTTGAAAATGCACTGTTCCAAATTATTATGCACAACAGAGTTTCAAAACATTTTACTGGTTGTAAAGATCTGAAAATGGTCATTTGTTTAATTTCAGTTCAATTCAATTAAAAACACTTTATTCGTCCCCGAGGGGCAATTAGAAGGCACAGAGAGCACAAATATAAACAAGACATAAAAAAACCACACTGTAGATACTAGGGATGGGCATTCGGTGAAATTTTCTTCACCGATCGTCGGGAGAATTAATGATTAATAATCGGTTAATCATTAACATTTTTAGGTAGGTAACAAGGCAGGTAGACTACATTAGAACATCAGGTATCAACCTGGAGCCGCACAACTCAAATCCACCTCTCTGTTCGCTGTTCTCGTGTTGGCTCGGCTCGGGAATCTCGCAAGCTGATTGGCCGAGACGTTTCACTCCGCAAGCTGATTGGCCGAGACGTTTCACCCCGCAAGCTGATTGGCCGAGACGTTTTACCCAGCTTCTCTCCCTGCCGAGCGGCCACCCAACAAACGAAGACCGCATTCATTGCTCTATCGCTCGTGTTGCTTAGTCTAGCCGCGTGGAACTTTTTGTTGTTCTCTTGTGCCATTTTGTGCGAAATAGTCTTCCCGTCGAGCCACTACGCCGCCTCCTGCAGCTTCCCTCGACGATCCTGCGCCTCTAGCACCTGAGGAGCAGTAAAGCTCTCATTAACCTGTGCAGTAAATCATCTTTATCTTGAGTTACGTATCTTGTTATAAAAATAAAAGAGTTCTAAAAACATATTTATGTACACTTTATTTACATCTACGTATGTATGTACACTTACACACTGACATAACGTTCGGCTCAGGAGACGCACACACACAGGCTCAGAGTAGTTCAAACTGTTTATTAACAACAGGGATGTTTGGGTGCGTGTCTGCGGAATGTTAATGTGTTGGTGGTGGCGTCTGCTTTGGACCCAGAGGCAGGAGACCGTTCAGCCGGCAACCCTATGGGAGAAATCAGACACAGGGTGATGAGCACACACCAACACAGGAGGAGAATAGGCGAGGGAGAGAAGCTTACTTGTTTGGACAGATGACTGGCGCTTCAAGGATGGAAGCCCGGGAGACAGCCACCTGCAGGGCTCGGTGCAGCAGCGAGGAGAGACGAGGGACGGGGTTGTCCGCCGCCGAGGAATCCACCTGTGCACAGGGGAGCAGACTGGAGAGATGAGGTAAGTGATCTTCTTACCGGTGACGAGGATGCTGAA
The DNA here is from genome assembly GCA_020510985.1 of Pholidichthys leucotaenia. Taxonomy (NCBI): domain Eukaryota; kingdom Metazoa; phylum Chordata; class Actinopteri; order Cichliformes; family Pholidichthyidae; genus Pholidichthys; species Pholidichthys leucotaenia. The sequence continues at coordinate 7,456,007 of CM035839.1, read as the reverse complement.
GAGAATGTGGTTGAAGCCCATGAAAGGGAAATGAAGTCTACGGCTTCAGACCGAAGCTCAGGGCGAGGCAGCCTATATTCCTCGCCGCTGATGACTGACAGGTGTGTGAGCAGGTGGCGCCGTTGATGAGCGGCGCGGCGTGACAGTACTCCCCCCTCTAGCAGCGCCTCCTGGCGATGGCTTATCCGGGTGCGCTCGGTGGAAGTCCGCGATGAGCGATGGGTCCAACACAAACGACGGGGGCACCCACTGTCGATGCTCGGGCCCATAGCCCTCCCAGTCCACCAAGTATTGCAACCCACGACCCCGGCGCCGGGAGTCCAGGATGGAGGAGACGGACCAGGCCGGATGGCCACCAACCATCCGGGGTGCGGGTTGCGCTGCAGGAGGAGGGCAAAGGGGGTCGGTAACTGCCAGCTTCACCTTCGACACGTGGAAAGTGGAATGGATGCGGAGGGAGGGGGGAATAGCCACGCGCACAGCCACCGGGTTGATGATCCGGGTGATGGGAAAGGGGCCCATGAAGCGCTGTGCCAGCTTTCTCCTCTCGCCTTTTAGGGTGACGTCCTGGGTGGAAACGTAGACAAGTTGCCCAACTCTGTACGCCGGGGCAGGTCTTCTACGCCGGTCCGCCACGGTCCTGTTGCGCTCCGCTGTGCGTAAAAGCGCATGACGCGCGGCGGCCCAGGTGGAGCGGAACTGCCTCACGTGCGCCCTAACTGACGGGACAGTTACCTCGCTCTCCTGCGCTGGAAGCAGCGGGGGGTCGTAACCCAGGGACGCCTTGAAGGGGGACATCCCCGTTGCAGAAGAGCGGGCGGTGTTGTGGGCGTACTCCACCCAGGCGAGATGGTTGCTCCATGACGTCGGCTTGGATCTTGCAACACAGCGGAGCGCAGCCTCCAGCTCCTGATTGGTCCTCTCACACTGCCCGTTAGACTGGGGGTGATGGCCGGAGGAGAGGCTCACCTTGGCTCCGATGGCGTTGCAAAAGGACCTCCAAACCTCGGATGAAAATTGGGGACCCCGGTCCGAGACCACGTCCACCGGAATCCCGTGCAGCCTGGCCACGTGTTGGATGAGGAGGCCCGCCGTCTCCAGGGCGGTAGGGAGACCTCGCAGGGGGACGAAGTGTGCCGCCTTGGAGAAACGGTCCACGATGGTCAGGATGGTGTTAAAGGAGCTGGAAACGGGGAGTCCGGTGACGAAATCCAGTGCGATATGCGACCAGGGCCTGCCGGGGACGGGCAGAGGCTGGAGCAGACCCGCTGGAGGGGCATTTCCTGACTTGCTGGTGGCACAGACTGGGCAAGCCCGGGCGTAGCGGGCTGCATCCCTCCGCAGGCCTGGCCACCAAAAAGACCGCTGGAGGAGGCTGATCATCCGGGAGGTGCCGGGATGACAGGTGAGCCGGGAGGTGCGGAGCCAGTGGATGACCTCTCCTCGGACCGCAGATGGGACGAACAGTCTTCCCTCCGGTCCGCCGCCAGGATCAGGTTCCACCTCCTGTGCCTTCCGGATCTTTGCCTCGATATCCCACGAGATGGCTCCCACGACGCACGACCTGGGCAGGATGGAGTGGGGCGTCTCCTCCGATTCCACGGGAGTGAACTGCCTAGAGAGGGCGTCAGGCAGGCCGTTCTTAGAGCCAGGCCTGAAGGTGATAGAAAATTGGAACCTGGCGAAGAACAGAGACCAGCGCGCCTGGCGGGCATTCAGGCGCTTGGCAGACCGTAAATACTCCAAGTTCTTGTGGTCCGTAAGGACCACGAACGGCAGGTTCGCCCCCTCTAGCCAGTGGCGCCACTCCTGCAGGGCGAGCTTGATGGCCAAGAGCTCTCTGTCCCCCACATCGTAGTTCCTCTCCGCCGGGGACAAGCGCCGGGAGAAGAAGGCGCACGGTCGTTTGGCGCCATCGTCCGGTGACCGCTGGGACAGCACTGCCCCCACTCCCGTGTCCGAAGCGTCTACCTCGACGATGCACTGCAGTGCGGGGTCGACCTGGCGAAGGACCCGGGAGGAGGAGAATTCCGCCTTCAGCGCCTCAAAGGCGGCAGCGACCTCTTCGGTCCACCGGAACGGGACCTTCGGGGACGTGAGGCGGGTCAGTGGTCCAACGATGGTACTGAAGTTGGGGACAAAGCGGCGGTAGAAATTGGCGAAGCCAACAAATTGCTGCACCTGTTTCCGGGATGCAGGTGTAGGCCATTCCACCACCGCCTTTACCTTCTCTGGGTCAGGGAGCACCTTATCGTGGGCGATGATGAACCCCAGGAAGGACGTACTCCTGGCGTAAAATTCACACTTTTCTGCTTTTACGTACAGACGATTCTCCAGCAGCCTTTGGAGGACCCGCCTCACGTGGACCTGGTGCTCATCCCTGGACTTGGAGAAGATGAGGATATCGTCCAGGTAGACGAACACGAAAAGGCCAATGAAGTCCCGGAGGACGTCATTAATGAGGCGCTGGAAGACTGCAGGAGCGTTGGTCAACCCGAACGGCATCACCAGGTATTCAAAGTGGCCGTTCGGGGTACGGAAGGCCGTTTTCCACTCATCTCCCTCCCGGATCCGGACGAGGTGGTAAGCGCTGCGTAGGTCCAGCTTGGTGAACCAGGTCGCCCCCTGGAGGGAGTGGAAAGCAGTGTCCATGAGAGGCAGGGTGTAACGGTCCTTCTCCGTGATATTGTTGAGGGCCCGGTAGTCGATACAAGGGCGGAGGGACCCATCCTTTTTTCCCACGAAGAAGAACCCCGCCCCCACGGGTGACGATGATGGGCGGATTATCCCGGCGTTTAATGACTCCTTCAGATATGTGTTCATCGTCTCCTTCTCCGGCGCAGACAGGCTGTAGAGCCGACCAGAAGGTAACGGCGCCCCCTGGCGGAGGTTGATGGCACAGTCGTAGGGCCGATGAGGGGGAAGAGACATAGCTTTCGCTTTACTGAACACCATACCCAGGTCGTGAAACTCCGGAGGCACCAGGGACAGGTCCGGGGGTGCAGCGTCCGTTGCGGGAGGAGGAGCGGACGGCGAGCAGGCAGCGGACTGGAGGCAGGTGCCCAGGCAAAAAGTACTCCAAGCCGATACCCCAGCTGATCTCCAATCCAGGACCGGATTGTGAAGGCGGAGCCAGGGATACCCCAGGATGACGGGCGACACAGAGTTGGGAAGGACATAAAAGGTCATCTCCTCCCGGTGGTTTCCCGAGATGATGACCGGTAGGGGGACAGTTTGATGTGTCACTCTCCCAAGGGTGGCACGGGAGAGATGGACTAGGGAGATGGGAGTGTTGAGTGCCTGGCAGCGGATGCCCAATCGGGTTGCCAGGCTTTGTGAAATGAAGCTGCCTTCTGCGCCCGAATCCACCAGTGCGTGGGTGAGGTGCCCAGTGGGGTTATGGCAGAAACGGATGGGCAGCTTCAATTGAGTGAGTGATCCTAACCGATTGATGTCCGCGAGACTTCCAACAGTGACTCGCGGACCCCACCGACTGGCTTTCCGTGGACAACGCTTCACGGTGTGTTGGTCGCCTCCGCAATACATGCAGAGGCCCAACTCACGACGGCGTTGTTTCTCCACAGGGGAAAGTTTAGTCCAGCCCGTCACCATCGGCTCCGACTCCTCGGGGCGCGATGCTGGCGGCGCCGCCAGAGGGCGAGCTTGGAACAGGTGCGGCGAGGCTCCACGAGGGCGAGAAGAAGAAGACCTCCGCCCCGAGGAGCGCTCGCGCAGCCTGTTATCCAAACTTACCGCTAAGGACGTCAGCTCCGCTAGCGTCCCAAGGATATCCCGACCAGCCAGTTCATCCCTCAGATCACTATTGAGGCTGCGGAGGAACAGGCCACAGAGGGAGCGTTCCTCCCAGCCCAGTTCCTCCGCCGCTACCCGGAAGTCGACCGAGTGGTCCGCTGCCGACCGGCTTCCCTGCTGGAGAGCGAGAAGCCGATCGACCTGGACCGTCTCGGTTTGAGAATGGTCAAAGACCTCCAGAAAGCGCCTCACGAATTGGTCATAGGTGAGGGTGGCATAACTGGGCCTCGCCATTACGGCGTAGGTCCAAGTTAACGCACGCCCCTCCAGAAGATTCCCTATGTAACCAATTCGACTGTGATCCGAGGGAAAATCTCCGGGCACACGGTGGAACACGGACTCACACTGCATAATGAACCCCCGCGCTCCGCCGAGCTTACCGCTAAAGCGGGCGGGGGTCGGAATCGGTGTGAGCCGAACCGGTGCCACTGGAGCCGGCTGGACGGCCGCTGGAACAGCAGGAGCCGCGCCACCCTGGCGAGTCGGGAGGAACGGCTGTTGGGGGTCCAAGCGGTTCAATCGGTTAGTTAATTCTAATAATTGATTAAAAACCACCTGTTGCTGATAAACAATCTGATCCACCCGAGCCTCGAGGATGGTAAACCGGTGTGCGAGCCCGCCGTCTGCCGAGCCGCTCTGCTGAAGCCGTACTGACATAACGTTCGGCTCAGGAGACGCACACACACAGGCTCAGAGTAGTTCAAACTGTTTATTAACAACAGGGATGTTTGGGTGCGTGTCTGCGGAATGTTAATGTGTTGGTGGTGGCGTCTGCTTCGGACCCAGAGGCAGGAGACCGTTCAGCCGGCAACCCTATGGGAGAAATCAGACACAGGGTGATGAGCACACACCAACACAGGAGGAGAATAGGCGAGGGAGAGAAGCTTACTTGTTTGGACAGATGACTGGCGCTTCAAGGATGGAAGCCCAGGAGACAGCCACCTGCAGGGCTCGGTGCAGCAGCGAGGAGAGACGAGGGACGGGGTTGTCCGCCGCCGAGGAATCCACCTGTGCACAGGGGAGCAGACTGGAGAGATGAGGTAAGTGATCTTCTTACCGGTGACGAGGATGCTGAAGAGAATGTGGTTGAAGCCCATGAAAGGGAAATGAAGTCTACGGCTTCAGACCGAAGCTCAGGGCGAGGCAGCCTATATTCCTCGCCGCTGATGACTGACAGGTGTGTGAGCAGGTGGCGCCGTTGATGAGCGGCGCGGCGTGACACACACACACACACACACACACGTATCATATGAGAGAGAGCGTGAGAGAATGAACGTACGTATTATTTATGGGTGACGCGATAAGTGAGGGATCACTGTACTCTTATGTATTGAGAATAATAATAAAAAAATAGAGTGTTTTTCTTCGAGGATGAATTTATTAACAAGACAAGTTTGCAGTAAAACGTGAACACATGCGCATTGCGCAAACGAGGGAGGCTTCAAGTTGCGAGCTAGACAATAACGGGAGACACATACAGGACACATAACGGAACATATATTTCTTTCTTTTACTTTTTTCTTTTGTATGCTGCATTGCAGTGATTGCAGTACACCTGGTCATTTTTTAAATTAAAATGGTCCCACGCAACATTTCGCCGCAACCTCTTCATGATTTGGCGATTGCCCTACGGAAGCTCGCATGTATCAACTGAGGCACGCCAGGGTACGGCGATGGTGTAATGTTGCCCAAATTTTGCCAGTGGCACAGTTAAATGCATTGCATTGTTTGAGGACGGCCGTGCACTAGGCCTAATAACCTACATTCGGATTGTTTAAAAAAAAAATGGTTTGTCGACGAAAATGAACTTCCTCGGTGAAATTCTTAATGATCAATTATCGGTTAATCGGTTAATTATGCCCATCCCTAGTAGATACTGTCTGCAGACATCAATTACAGCTAAGGCTTAAGGTGAGATAAAGTTCCATTTGCAGTTCAGTCATAGAGAAACTGTCTGTAGGGGAAGGGGCAAGGAGAGATTGCAACACTGGAGCAGAGAAGGATTAGAGTTTAAATGTCAGACTGCTGTAGGAACAAAAGTGGCTCTCCTCTGTGTCCAACATCCTGGACAATGCAGTCCATGTCCTGATGGAAGCCACTCAAACACAGGATATAAAATGTGTGAGGGGTCTTGGAGGATCCTATAGAAAGTATGAAGTATCTGTTGTTCACCGAGGGCAGTCAGAGCTCCAACAGGATGTCCAATAATTTTAGAATTTTAGAACATGTCCCACAAGGCTGACATAGCAGCCTTGTGGGACATGGTGGCCATCCACCAATAATTTTAGAACATGGTTCAGTAACAGATGGTTACTGAACCATCTTTTATCTCAAATGAACTAAGCTTCCTTAGTAGATACTGACGCTGGTGAGACTTCCTTAGGATTTACAGCATTAGGAGGTCATATTTACTGAAATCAAAAGCTATTTCCAATTAAAAAAATCTTAACAGGCCAAGTTACATGTTAACATGGGACCCCTTCTTTGATATAACCTTCACAATTCTGGCATTCCTTGAACTTGTGAGTTTTTGGAGAGTTTCTGCTTGAATTTCTTTGCAAGATGTCAGAATAGCCTCCCACAGCTACTGTTTTGATGTGAACTGCCTCCCACCATCATAGATCTTTTGGTTGAGGATGCGCTAAAGGTTCTCAATAGGGATGAGGTCAGGGGAGGATGTGGGCCACACCATGAGATTCTCTCCTTTTAATGCCCTGTTACAACCCATTTTCTGGGCCAAGGCCAGAATTACGTATTCAGCCTGGGATCTCCAAGTCTGTTTTGACCCTTACACCAAGGTGGCCCAACCTCATCATTTTTGCCCTTTGGCAAGGTAGACATACACCTCCTAAGTCTGTTTTGCACACAGGTAAGGCAGACATACACCTACATCCCAGGCTGGGATTTGAACCAGACACCATGACCTCAAAACTTTCTACTCTTACCACTGAGCCAAAGAGGAATTCCTCTACTGGCACTTGCTTAGTAGCGGAGGTGTATCCTAAGGTGTCAGGGACTGCACCACTGACTAATTTGTTATAGAGGGGTCCGTAACATGCCCATACCAGTCAATGACACAGAGGTATTCTTTGCAGCATGAGATGGTGCATTGTCATGCATGAAGATAATTTTGCTAAGGAAGGCATGGTTCTTCTTTTTGTACCATGGAAGAAAGTGGTCAATCAGAGACTCTATATAGTTTGCCGAGGTCATGTTCACACCTTCAGGGACCCTAAAGGGGCCTACTAGCTCTCTCCCCATGATTCCGGCCCAAAACATGACTCCACCACCTCCTTGCTGACGTAGCAGCCTTGTGGGACATGGTGGCCGTCCACTAACCATCCACTACTCCGTCCATCTGGACCATCCAGGGTTCAGTGATCCAAAGAGCCCTAAGACACAATACCATCCATGAGTTTAATTGAAAAAACAAAAAACAAAAAAAATAATGTTTATGACACTAAAATCCTATTTGCACAATAATTTGGAATGTGGTGTAATGTTAGATTTCATTTTCTGTTCTCATCTGCTGTGGATTTGGTAAATATCCTCCAAATTATGGGCTGGAGATGGATTGTGGCAAAGAAGCTTCTGACTTGTGAAAGATGAAAACATATTTTAGAAAAAAAGTTTAACTGTTACCAATCAAGAGGCAGCTAGTGACCAATATCTACAGCATAAATCATCTAACACTCTTTCCACTGATTATAACAGTCAAGAAAATTCCTGTACTAATAGAAGTAAAGAAAATGCCAGTGGTTATAGTCATCAAGAATATTCCAGAGCCTATAGCACTCAGAAAAAATCCAGTAATTCTAGCAGCCCAGAGAATTCCAGTGCTTGTAAAAGTCAAGGAAATTCCAGTGCTTCTAAAGGTCAAGGAAATCCCACTGCTTGTAAAAGTCAAGGAAATTCAAGTACTTGCAAAAGTCAAGGGAATTCCACTGCTTGTAAAAGTCAAGGAAATTCCATTGCTTGTAAAAGTCAAGGAAATTCCAGTGCTTCTAAAAGTCAAGGAAATTCCAGTGCTTCTAAATGTCAAGGAAATGCTAGTTGCTTCTAAAGATCAAGAAAACTCCAGTGCTTCTTAACGTCATGGAAATTCCAGTGCTTCTAAAGCTCAAGGAAACTTCAGTGTTTCTAAAGGTCAAAGAAATTCCCATAGCTGTAGTTCAGTTAATCCCTTCCACAGCATGTGGGACACCATGTGGTGAATGGGGCAGTGCCTATTTCCGTTTCACTGACCCTAGGCCACACAGCTACTGTGAGTAGTGAAAGCTACTGTGTGTGTGTGGTGGGGGGGCAGTCAGTCCTCTGGTAACTCTCTGTGTTAACTTTCCTTCCCCCATTCTATTTTGCTGAACACCAAGCTAGAAGGTGGAAAGTACCCTTTTTGGTCATTGATATGACCCGGCTGGGATTTGAACCCATAACCCCCCCTGTTGTGGGGCAGATGCTGTGCCAACAAGACCACCACTAATTGTAGTGGTAAAGGAAATTCCAGTAATTGCAGCGGTTAAGGAAATTTCAGTGCTTCTTAAGTTCAAAGAAATTCCAGTAATTATAGTTGTCAAGGAAATTCCAGCACTTCTAAAGGTCAAGGAAATTCCAAGGAAATTCCAGTGTTTCTAAAGGTCAAGGAAATTCCAGTAATTGCAGCGGTTAAGGAAATTCCAGTGCTTCTAAAGGTCAAGGAAATTTCAGTAATTGCAGCGGTCAAGGAAATTCCAGTTCTTAAAGTCAAGGAAATTCCAGTAATTGCAGCGGTTAACGAAATTCCAGTGGCTGTGTGTGTGCCGCGTAGTGCCTCCTTAATAAATGTGTGTTCAGTTCGACACCTGGTCTTGTCCTTGGCTCCTTATACAGACATAACAGTAGTCAAGGAAATTCCAATAACCACAGGGGTTAAGCAAATTCCACTAATTGTAGTGGCCAAGGAAATTCCAGTAATTGCAGCAGTTAAGGAAATTGCAGTGCTTCTAAAGGTCAAGGAAATTTCAGTAATTGCAGCGGTCAAGGAAATTCCAACGCTTAAGGTCAAGGAAATTTCAGTAATTGCAGCGGTTAATGAAATTCCAGTGCTTCTTAAGGTCAAGGAAATTCTAGTAATTGCAGTGGTCAAGGAAATTTAAGTGCATCTGAAGGTCAAGGAAATTTCTGTAATTGCAGCACTTAACGAAATTCCAGTGCTTCTTAAGGTCAAGGAAATTCCTGTAATTGTAGTAGTCAAAGAAATTCCAGTAACTGCAGTAGTTAAAGAAATTCCAGTAATTGTAGGGGTCAAGGAAATTCCAGTAATTGTAGGGGTCAAGGAAATTCCAGTAATTGCAGCGGTTATGGAAATTCCAGTGCTTCTAAAGGTCAAGGAAATTCCAGTGCTTAAGGTCAAGGAAATTCCTGTAATTGCAGCGGTCAAGGAAAGTCCAGTGCTTCTTAAGGTCAAGGAAATTCCAGTAATTGTAGTGGTTGTTGTGTTAGAGTTTGGTCTTTTATTGGTGTGGTACAGGTGGCGGCTCCACCTTCTGGTTCCACCACCACCTGCCACTATAAGAGGACAGTGGGCAGGAGGGGCGGTCTCTTTGCCACCTCTGCTGCCTGATGGCTGCGTGTGTGCCATGTAGTGCCTCCTAAATAAACGTGTGCTCAGTTTGACATCTGGCCTCATCCTTGGCTCCTTATACAGACATAACATTTGGCAACGAGGACAGAAGTGGATTAAAACAAGGTATGGAAGTGTGTGGGTTTGAAATCCGGCTGTTTTTGCAGCCCCCCAGTGAGCCATTGGTTTCCTGGCCGAGGTGGTGCACAGCTTTCCAGACATTCATGGTGGCACTGGACCTTGGGAAGCTGGAGAAGTTGAAGGCACTTGAGTTGTTGGTACACAATCTTGCAGTGGAGGAACAGCATGTTCTGAGCACACTGGGTGACTGTGATAGTTTTGACGAAGTGGTTGCATTAATGGCGAGCCATTATCATGCCCTGAAAAATGTCATGGTTCGCAAGATTCGGTTTCAACAGCGCCGCCAACAGGTGGGCATGTCTAGTCAGTGGTTCATGGCAGACATGGGGCTGTTGGTCAGTGGGTGCAAGCCCGGACTGTTGGAAGAGGAGATGATTCATGACCAGATGGCGGAGTATACCAACGGCTCTGCGATTAGGTCCAAGCTGCTTATGTTTTCGGGCGAGCTGACACTGCCCACAGCCATCAAGTTAGTTCACCTGCTGGAAGCTGTGGATAAACTGTCACAGGGGCTGAGTGACAGCTTGTTGCACCAACATCTGGGATCACCATCGACCACGCATACAGTGGACCCAGTCAGCGTTGGAAGTATGGAGGATGACACCAATGCTGGGAGTGTGAGGTCTGCCCCGGGAAAGCCCAAAGGTGTGGGTTATGGGTCCATTAAGCACCGTTTCAAGGCCAAAGAGTGTTCGGAAGGAGCGAAGCGCTAAGTGTGGCCGCTTGCTTCACGTCACCAGGGTATGCCACAGATCCAAGCGAGGAAGTCCGTGGCACAAAGAGGACTCTAGCGCCTCCATGGTTGTCCATGCTGTGTCCCCGAGCACCAACAGACACATGTACGGTATGGTGGAGTTGGATGGGGTGGAAGTGCTTTTATGGATCAACACAGAAGTGGTGGGCTCCATGCTGGATTGGACGACTGTGAGATGTTTTTCCCCACATTTCAGGATTGAGAGTGACCCAGCGCTGCTTTGTGGTCGTGGAGGAGGACGGTTGGCCATAGTGGGAACGTTGAGACTGACAGATCGGTGCAAATTGGCTGAGATGTGGGACCGTCCAATCCCGAGAGCGGTAGATGGGGCAGTGTTGGATGAGGAACTGCCTGGCACCCTGGAGAGTGGGCAAGACCAATATTGCTCAGGGTCATCACCAGAGGGTCCCTGTGCCAGAGCTCAAGTCGCCCTGGACGAGGGTAGTGGGTGGCACAGCAGGATGCCTGTGATGACGGACGATGTCGAGACACTGGTTTCACCTGTTCCCGGATTCCAGCTCAAGTGGGCCAGTGAACAGGGGGCCACAACAGCAATGGCGGTGACGGAGTTAAAATAGGTTGGGGCCGGACCGTCAGGTACGGTAGAACAATGTGCCAAGAAGAGACCCTGCAGGCCAAGCGGGACCCCTCTGGGGGTCAAGGACTGGATTTGAGAGGAGAGGCAACCACGGCAGCTACCTGCCAGTCAGCGGTCAGAGGAGCACCAGGGACAGTCATCTGTCCTGGCCGGATGGGAGGACGCTCATCTCCAGCTGCTAGACAGTTCATGGGGGCACCCGAACGAGTTGCAGCTTGCCCAGGAGGGAAATGTGGGACGTGGGCCTGGATGAGCGGAGCAGCCAGTGGTGATGAAGAGGAGGTGCACCGGTGTTGAGGCGACCCGCTGCAGCCCAGGAGGCTGGCTGCCTCCAGGGGCAGACTGATGACAGGGCGGTCCAGGGGGACAACGGACTTGTGTTCTCCAGCTGTTTGTTTATAGATTATCTGTTGTACATACGTTTGAATCAATTATGTATGTGTCATGAACTGATTGTTGGTATGTGATTGTATCTGGATCGTCATGAGGGCACTGTTATAATTGAATTCTTTGAAATATTTATGTTCTATGTGTTTGCTGTTCGTATAAGTTCATAGAGATTAATTTGGTGTTGTGTTTAGATTAGGTCACAGTGGTATTTTTTTTGAATGGACTTGTTTGAAGTACAAGCAGCAGAATAATCCGCTTCACCGTGTGGGGTGAGGTGGCAGTCTACCCATCTCCCCCTAATTTTAGTTGTTTTGGAGTAAATGAGTTAGGTCATTCCTGTTGTGTTATCTAATTACTTATAGTGCACAGTTCAGGTTCCAAATTGGGGTGGGTCCTTCCGGAACCTTTCGGGTCCGCCACCACCCGCAGCTATAAGGGAGCAGTGGGCAGGAGGGATGGTCTCTTTGCCACCTCTGCTGTCCGACGGCTGCGTGTGTGCCACGTAGTGCCTCCTTAATAAATGTGTGTTCAGTTCAACACCTGGCCTTGTCCTTGGCTCCTTATACAGACATAACAGTGGTCAAGGAAATTCCAATAACTGCAGGGGTTAAGGAAATTCCAGTAATTGCACTGGTTAAGGATATTCCAGTGCATCTAAAGGTCAAGGATATTCCAAGGAAATTGCAGCAATAGCAGTGGTTAAGGAAATTCCAGTGCTTCTAAAGGTCAAGGAAATTCCAGTAATTGCAGTGGTTAAAGAAATTCCAGTAACTGCAGCAGTCAAGGAAATTCGAGTAATTACAGCTGTAAAGAAAATTCCAGTGTTTCTAAAAGTCAAGGAAATTCTACTGCTTCTAAAAGTCAAGGAAATTCCAGTGCTTCTAAAGGTGCATATTGACATAATTCACTTTTTTCCTCTCTCTCCATACAATGTCCCACAGTTCCTGACTCATGATGTCACCTTTAGAGACAGCTGAGTTATTGGAACCTCGTTTGCATAACATATACTGTAGGTCTGAACTGTTTTATGCAAATGAGGCAAATTCAACGTAAAGCCAGGAGGAAACTTTAAATTGCTAAAAGAAGTTAAAAATTTATTTCCCTGCTCCACTTTAAAGACATGACAAAGGTTTCAGGTGAACAGTGTTTGGTGAAACATTTTGAAGTATGTTCTGTCTGGTTTTGGGATGGATTCTTAGCCAAAATGGCTGAATAACTCAATGTTACTAAATCATACCCTAAGAAAAATAATATTAAGTTAAAGCTGCAAGCAGCTGTAAGCGGACACTCACCCCCCACGCGTCCGCAGAACCCGCTGCCCGTCATACCTAGCTGGCTCAGAAAATTTCCCGTCGTTGCAGCAAGCGCTGTGTGAATAATAAAATAAACCATTTGAACACAGTACATCCCATGAGCGGTAGGTAGCGCTATAACTTTTGTCAATCATTTTTATGTAGGAGCATGCGGGTTGGGACTAATATTCATCATAGCAAATACGGTGAAATTTGGACCAAGTTTGTCCAAGTCACAACTGTCCAACGCATTGCGATAAGGTAAACTTGGGCATGTGACCGTGGCAACACTTACATATTAGGTATATGTTGCAGACCCATATAGAACTGCAGAAGAGAGTCACCTTGACTTATGTTCCACATTTCATGACCCTTGGACTTTCCCAACCCTCCCAAGTATAAAAAGTATTGAATGACGAGGAGTGGGTTTCCATGGCAACTGTGATGATCACAGGACAAATGTGACTTCCACTGAGGCTAATCCAATGTACTCTGAGAAACCTCTGAAAATGTCATTCTGACGAATGGTCTTTGAGCGACAGTTGATACATTTTTGTGCAGTACCTCACGTTAGCACAAGGTGGTGCTTGGACAAATTAATAAAAGTTGATATATAGATGTGTTTAGAGTGGGATTAGTATCCATCGTGCAAATTTTGGTCCAGATCAGAGAAGTATCGTCTGAGCTGTAACTCTTGTGTTTTGCATGGCGACGACACCATCAAAGCATGCCAGTCGGCATGGAAACAGTTCTGTACTATGTAAGTATGCGGTCAATGAAATCTAGTCATTCCTTCATGTGATTTTTGCACACAGTGAGACAAAAAAAAAACAGTTTTCAGCAATGATTTTAACCACTAGGTGGTGCTATAACTTTTAATTATTTTTATATAGGATCATGCAGGGTGGGACTAATATCCATCGTTGAAAATTTGGTGAAAAAAGTTTGTCAAAGTTACAAGTGTCCATTTTTCTATCCACTAGATGGTGCTATAACTTAATTTTTATATAGGAGAATTCAGGGTTGGTGTGACAGCCATGGTAGAAAATTTGGTGAAAATCAGACAAAGTTTGTCCAAGTTACAAGTATCTGATGTTCTAACCACTAGGTGGTGCTTTAACTTCTGTTAATTATTTTTTTATAACAGAGTGTTCAGGGTAAGACTATTAGCCCTCGTAGAAAATTTGGTGACAATCAGACAGAGTTTGTCAAAGTCACAACTCTCCGATGTTCCATAGCGAGGAGTCAACCTTTGCCATGTTGCCATGGCAACACTTACCTATCAGTTATGTGTCGCCCACCCTTATCGGACTACCTATGACAGTCACCTGTACCTACATTCCAGATTTCATGATTCCAAGTTATTCCCAACCCTCCCAACAAGATCACGGACTGAATGGCGAGAAGGCGTGTCTATGGTAACAGCAGTAATGTCATGATAAAGCTGAGGTGTAATTATGATAATCCATGTGGTCTGATAAACCTCAGAAAATTGCACAGCATTCTAGCAAGTGGTGCATGAGTAATAAATAAAACAGTTTTTAGCAATTATTACTTTCAACACTAGGTGATGCTATATCTTTTGTCAGGTGTTTTTACATAGACGCATTGAGGGCAGGACTATTGTCCATCATGGAAACGTTGGTGGACATTGGACAAGTTCTGCTTGAGTTACAGCTGTCTGATGTTGTCAGGGGCAGAGTCAAACTTCGCCATGGCGCCCTGGCCATCCTTTTGAGCTTTTTACTGTGACTTATGCAACCTTTAATGGCCCGTTCCTATAGATGCTGCCATGTGAAAATGAGCTCAATCGGAGCAGGCCCCAAGGAGGAGTTTGTTCAAATACAAGGGGTGGTTTTTGGCCAAACTGGAGATGGGGCAGATTTGAGGCAAGATGGCGGACTTCCTGTGTGCTGTGGGTAAGGGCTACAGTTATGTTTTCTGCATGTCTTGAGGTGTCGCACACCTCACCAAAATTTCATGTCTGTACGGCAAACTTTTATGTCACTGGTCTCCATTGACCTTGTACATTTGGCTCCGCCCACAAAAGGTGGGGGGGCACATATTTTTTCCAGTTTATCAAATTTTTTACCGGGTCTGAGGTGTGTGCGAAAAAAAAATTGTGTTTTGGTTAACGTTTAGCGGGTCAAAAATGTGATTGTTTATGCAAAATAATAATAATCTTAGGGATTACAATGGGGCTCTCGCCCACTGACGTCACCAGCGGCTCGGGCCCTAATTAACTGCAAGAGAGGGAGTTCTGTACCATGAATATAGCATCATGCAATAAACAACAACAGACTGATCGTTTTAGTTTAGTTATTATTTTGTCGTTCCATACAAACTAGTATCACAAGTCGTTGCCAAGTCCTACATATGAATGCTGCTAACAAACTGAGCAGAATCCAAAGCAGCACTTTTCAGTTCCTCCGGGAAATTTCTAATGTTCACCTCTTAATTGGTCCAAGAAGTTGTTTGCCATTGAACTGAGAGTTGCTTAAAAATGCTTCTTTTCCATTGTTTCTTCAGTATATTGAGCAAATAATCACAGTTAACTAGAGAAAATGTGTAATTAATTAGTTTCATTTTTTTAAATCAATTTTCTCAAACATTTGCAACATTTTTCCTACAAATTGAAATGTTTTTTTTCCCTCATAAATCTGCAACTTTTTTCTTGTAAAACTGCCACTTTGTTTCCTCAAACATTTGTAACATTTTCATTTAATATATCAATATTTGTGATGTGTATAGATAACAACTGTTCTGGGTACTGGTGAGGATCGACAGCAACTTTTGAACATGATTATTACCGAATTCAGTAAAATAAAAGAATGGTTTAATAGAAATAAATTATAATAATAATAATAATAATTATAATTATAATAAACAAAATTTATGTTATTTGGAAATGGTAAGGCAAGCATTCAAGCAAAAATACAGACGGATAACATCAATATTCAAAGAGTTCAAGACAATAAATCTGTTGGTGTGATTATAGATGAAAAAAATCTGCTGGAAACCTCACATTAAATATGTCCAAGCTAAACTGTCTCAAAGTATTTTGGTCATGAGCAGAAGAAGACACATAGTGGATCAGAGATCACTCCATACTCTGCATTGTTCACTGGTTTTACCATATTTAAATTACTGTTCAGAGGTTTGGGGAAATCCATATAAAAGTTCATCACAGCCACTCGTTATTTTACAGAAGAAGAGCAATAAGAATCACTCATGGTGCTGGTTTCCGTGATCAGACAAATGGTTGATTTTTACAGTCTCAAAGTTTGAAATTCTTTGATCTGGTGGAACATAAAACTGCCATAATAATGTACAAAGCAAGGAACAATTTAAAGCCAGTCAACTTATAAAACATGTTCGCTGAACGACAAAAGGGTTATCATTGCGGGGGGGGGGGGGGGGGGGGGGGGGGTACTTTTAAACACAGTGGGTGCACGAACAACAAGGAGAAGATTTTGTCTTTCAGTCTGTGGGGTTAAATGTGGAGTGGATTAAATACGGAGTTAAAACAATGTCCAAACATTCTGAGTTTAAAAAGGAGAAAAAGGAGAAATTAGCCAAATACAGGGAGGACGATGGCCTTGTTCATCACTCTACCGCTGAGCCACTGGAGTGGTGGCCTAGAGGTAGAGCATCCGCCCCACAACCTGGAGGTCAGGGTTGAAGTCCCGGCCGCGTCACGCCAAAGACCATATAAAAATGGAACTTCCTGAAGTCCAGCTTGGTGCTCAGCAAAAATGGAACGGAGGAGGGAAATGTGGGTGACAGTGGCTCAGGAGGTAGAGCGGGTCATCTAATAACCAGAGGGTTGGCGGTTCAAATCCCGCCCTCCCCAGCCATCCTGCCGTTGTGTCCCTGGGCAAGACACTTTACCCAGCTTGCCTCCAGTGTCCATGACACTGGGCATGAATGTGCATAAATGTTTGGTAGTGGTCCGAGAGGCTGTTGGGGCGGAATGGAAGCCATGTTTCCGTCAGTCTGCCTCAGGGCAGCTGTGGCTACAGCAGTAGCTTACCACTGTCAGTGTCTGTGGAGGGAATGAATAATGCTTCCATTGTAAAGCATCTTTGAGTGTCTATGAAAAGTGCTCTATAAATCCGATGCATTATTATTATTACTAGGGTTAGTGGGGCTTAGGGAGTTCAATGATCACCTGGGTGTTTGAATTCATGCTGCCTTGTATATAGTTTGTAAATAGAGACATAATTATAATACTGTTACTGGCAAAACATGAGCTGTTGACAAAAAAGAAAAACTAATTATGGGATCACTGGTTGGGATTGCAGATGGGTAATTAACGCTGAAATAACTAATTAATTATGGGGTAGGTTTATTGAAGTACTGACTTCTCCCTACTCCATTTCAGACATGAGTATGGTGGAAACTGGTCGTGTGAACAGAACTGCTCTGCAACTGTTTTTTTCCCCCTACTTTTGTTGTTGTTAACTTTGATTTTTATTTTGTAATTTTTCATGTTCAAAATAAAGGCATCAACCAAGAACATTTTTCCTATAAATTTATGGGGGGGGTTTTAGCTCATAAATTTGCAAGTTTTTCTTCCTGTAAATTTGTAACTAACTTTTTACTTGTAAATTTGATTTTTTTTTTCCCTGCAGGTACTCCGGTTTCCTCCCACAGGCCAAAGACATGCAGGTTAGGTTAACTGGCATCAACTGGGGGTTCTAAATTGTCCTCAGGTATGGCTGTAAGAGTGAACGGTCGTCTGTCTCTCTGTGTTGGCCCTGAGATGAACCAGTGATCTGTCCTGGGCAGACCTTGCCTCTCATCCAAACACGCTGGGATAGGCTCTAGCTGCTCCCACGCCCCAAAAAAGAGCGGTAGAAGATGGATGGATGGATGGATGGTTGGATGGACAGATGAGGTATTTGAATTTGTGATTTTTCTCTCGTAACTTTTAAACTTTTTTCCTGTAAATTTGCAACCCTCATCTGGATCCTGGTTTTATTTTTATTCAGTGCTATCAAATTGCAGTTTGACTTTTTGAATTTATAAATTGGCATCTTTTGTCATATTTCTGCATCTTTATTCTTGCAAATCTCTACCCGATTTGCATGTATGCGTTTGCACGTCATACTAAATTTGTGAATACCCCCCATCCGTCTTGTTGAGAAATAAATGGCCTGCTGGTTCTAAATGTGTAAAGAGGATTTTAGGAACTTGTGGCGGTGTTCCCTCCATGTTACAGGATGACTAATGCTCTGATTCTACACAGCATAAATACAATTAAGTCAAAGCAAACATACAGTGGGACGTGTAGGAGCAGGAGACCACCATCAGAGCTCCTCCATTGTTTTCTTCCTAGCCGACTCATTTGGAGCCGTGGTGGAAGCCGATAGGCCGGTGGCCGCTCCGTTTATCGGGGAGTCAAGCTGTTTGTGAAGCGAGGTCCTCTCCTCATGCAGCGGGACTTGTCAGCTCTGCTCTGTGTTCACCCACTGCTCTGTGAAATATGGCATGACAGGAGCTGCAGAGGTTTTAAACCCCAGTTTGTGACCCTACTTACACTAGAAAGAAATATGGATTCTGACTTCAGGCACTGAGACAAGACTCAGCAGAAAAAAAGATGTTTGTGTAAGACTGTACGGCTGCACGGGAAACGGCTCCTCACATAGAACGTGGTGCTGATTTATGGGCAGTGCAACATGAAAATCGCTATTTTTATTTTTACTGGGGAAAATAAGGCATGCCGCAGTTTGTCTTCAAAACAATAGATGATTATGGGGCTGTTACGAGTACTTCTGGATCAGACGTCCATATGTTGAAGAGTTTAACATTTCACTCCACTCTCAAGGCTGACATTTCAGGGCTTGTTGGTGGAACCTCACAGCTGTGGAGTGGAAATCTCCAGGATTATCACACTATCAATGCAAATCAAAAGTGCTCTCTAATCCTGGCACAGTGACAAAATGTCGATGTAGTTCAGAGCTCGTTGACTTCAGCTGCGGTTGGCCTCCGAGCCGTTTTTGTCACGCGAAGACGGCAGCATGAACAAAGCTTTTAAAAAGGTGAAACATTTTAATGTTTCTGTAGGTGATTCTGCAGTTCATGTTAATTAGTGTCGGGGACTACAAACCCTGATCCCACTGAAGTTGGGACATTGTCTGAAATGTAAATGAAAAGAAAATACAAGGATTTAAAAATCCTGCTCAACTTTTATTCAGTTGAATCCACTACAAAGAGAAGATATATGTTCAAACTGATAAGTTTTATCGTTTTTGTGCAAATCTTCACTCATTTTGAATGTGATTCCTGCAGATCGTTCCTATAGAGCTGGGACAGGATCGTGTTTACCACTGTGTTACATCACCTTTCCTTTCAGCGTTCAATGAGGTTCAGGAACTGAGGACAGTAACTGTTGAAGCTTTGTAGGTGGAATTCTTTCCCGTTCTTGCTTGATGTACAACTTCAGCTGCTCAGCAGTCTGGGGTCTCTGTTGTTGTATTTTTCTCTTCATAAAGCTCCACACATTTTCAGTGGGAGACAGGTCTGGACTCCATCAGGCCAGTCTAGCACCTGCACCCTTTCACTATGAAGCCACGCTGTTGTAACACGTGGACAATGTGGCTTGGCATTGTCTTGCTGAAATAAGCAGGGACGTCCCTGCTGCTGGCAGCAGATGTTGCTCCAAAACCTGTATGGACCGTTCAGCATTAATGGTGCCGTCACAGATGTGGCATGGGCACTGACACCCCCCCATACCATCACAGATGCTGGCTTCTGAACTTAACACTGATAACAATCTGGATGGTCCTTTTCCTCTTTAGCCCAGAGGACACGACATCCATGATTTCCAGAAACAATCTTAAACGCGGACCCGTCAGACCACAGCACACTTCTTCACTTTGCATCAGTCCATCTCAGATGAGCTCAGGCCCAGAGCAACTGGCGGTGTTTCTGGGTGTTGTTGATATACAGTGGTTTTCTGAAAGGCTCCTGAGACCACATGGTAACATCCTTTGCAGAATGATGTTGGTTTTTAATGCAGTGCCACCTGAGGGATCAAAGGCCATGACTATTCAGTGTTGGTTTTCAGCCTCGCTGCTTATGCACAGAAACTTCTCCAGATTCTGAGCCTTTTGATGATATCATGGATGATGAAATGATGAAATCTCTAAATTCCTTGCAATTGTACGCTGAGAAACGTTGTTCTTAAACTGTTGGACTATTTGTCCACACAGTTATTCACAAAGTGGTGAACCTCACCCCATCCATGCTTGTGAACGACTGAGCCTTTCAGGGAAGCTCCTTTTATAACCAATCAGGACACTCACCTGCTTACCTGTGGAATGTTCCAGAAATCTGTTTTATGAGTATTGCTCTACTTTCCCAGGCTTTTACTGCCCCTGTCCCAGCTTTTATGGAACGTGGTACAGGAATCAAATTCAAAATGAGTGAATATTTACAACAAAACAAAGTTTATCAGTTTGAACATTAAATATCTTGTCTTTGGAGTGCAACTGAATATAGGTTGAAAGGATTTTTAAGTCACTGTAATTAGTTTTTATTTACATTTTACAAAATGTCTCAGATTCACTGGAACTGGGGTTTGTATTTGAGTTGCCTGCTTAATTGGGAGATTTTTTCCTTCAGTTTGCAACCATTTTGTCATAAATTTGCAGACTTTGTTCCTATAAATTTGTGATGTTTGTCGTATAAATTTACTACTTTTTTCTTGAAAATTTTCAACTTTTTTCTTGTAGTTTTTTTTAGTTTTTTTTTTTTGCATTTACAATTCATATAATTTATATGATTTTGATTATATTAGAGGGCACATTTGGACAAACACATTTAAGAGAAAAACGCCCCAAGATGGTGAGAGTAAAATGACAAATTTACAGATTGAAAGTTCCTCATTTTTTAATGATAAAAGTCTTTCACCAAAAAAAAAAAAAAAAAAAAAAATTATAAGCAAAAAAAGTGCAGTATTTTAAGAAAAAAAGTCAATTTTTTGGGAGAAAAAAAATTGATGAGAAATAAAATCTTAAATTGAAAAAAAAGGAAAAGCTAATTTTATTAGGAAAACAGTCAAAGTTATTAGTAAAAAGATTCAACATTACAGAAGAAAGCTGAAAATGTAGAAGGTAAAAGGAGTCAACACATGAGGAAAATGTCACAAATTTAGAAGGACAGACCCTGCAAATTTATGAGAAACCACTCAGAAACTGAAGAGAAAAAATGTCACAGTCAGCAGAGGAAATTGTTGCTGTTTACCTAAGAGAGGAACTGTGGTACTGTATGAGGAAGTCAGGAGTGGCAGAGAAGTATGTGAGGGTGGTGCAGGACATGTATGAGGACAGTGAGACAGTGGTGAGGTGTGCTGTAGGCGTCATGGATGGATTCAAAGTGGTGGTGGGGTTACATTAGGCATCGGCTCTGAGCCCCTTCTTGTTTCCATGGTGATGGACAGGCTGACAGATGAGGTCAGGCAGGAGTCTCCATGGAACATGATGTTTGCAGACGACATTGTGATCTGTAGTGGGAGTAGGGAGCATGTGGAAGAGAACCTGGAGAGGTGGAGGTATTTCTGGACAGAAGAGGAATGAAAATCAGCAGAAGCAAGAAATAATACATGAGTGTGAATGAGAGGGAGGCAGGTGTAAAGGTGAAGATGGAAGGAGTAGAAGTAGTGAAAGTACATGAGTTTAAATACCTGGGGTCAACCATCCAAAGCAATAGAAAATGCAGTGAAGAAGAGAGTGCAGGCAGGGTGGAGTAAGTGGGGATGAGTGTCAGGGGTGATATGTGACAGAATGGTAGCAGCAAGACTGAAAGGGAAGATTTACAAGAGGGTAGTGAGACGTGCTATGATGTATGGTTTGGAGATGGTGGCACTGACAAAAAGACAGGAGGTGGAGGTGGCAGGGTTGAAGATGCTAAGATTTTCATTGGGAGTGACTAGGAGGGACAAGATTAGAAATGAGAAAATCAAAGGGACAGCGTAGGTTGAGCAGTTTGGAGACAAAGTAAGAGAATCAAGGCTGAGATGGTTTGGACATGTGCAGAGGAGGGATAGTAGAGATATTGGACAAAGGATGTTGAAGATGGAGCTGCCAGGCAGGAGGAGAAGAGGAAGACCACAGAGAAGATTGATGGATGTAGTGAAGGAGGACATGGAGAAGGTTGGTGTTCCAGAGGAAGATGAAGGGAGAGGGTGAGATGGAGGCAGATGATCCAAAGTGGAGACCCCTGAAGGGGGCGGAGGAGAAGAAGAAGAAGAAAGATTTCATGCAAACTGGATTTTTTATAGTTTGATTACTGCAGCCTAGTACATGTGAAAGATTAGCAGCAACATTTATTTATATGCATTGTAATTTTTTGCACATCAAGCACCCTTTGCACAAAAATGTGCTTGTGTGCATCAGATGGTTGCGTGCTGAATGACTGAATTAAGACTTGACTTTCTGTAAAAGCAGAAGACAAATGTTTTACAGCAAACCTCCAGTGGGGGGTGATGGCTGAATTCTCCTCCCTGCCTACCCAGAATCCCCTGCAGACAGACCTCTTGTGCTCCATAAAAACGCTTTTTTGTATCCTTTTTAAAGCACTGTTTTCAAGTCGTTTGCCTTTATAGACGGCGGGCACCTGCGGTGACAGGAAAGGTGAAGCTGGATGGAATCTTTAGTGGAGTCACACATTTGGCGAACCTGGGCCCACAGCGTGCAGAGCAGCATCCTCCAAACCACCTCCTCCCTCCCACTGAGCGCGCGTGACGTACCCGAGATCTTAAAACGGACGCCCTGGGCTTCACAGTAACAAAACCAATTAGTGTAAAAGCCACAGACGTGCACGGCAGTGTGGCAATGAATCCCAGCTCAGCCTTTCTTTCCCCTCCTTCCGTTTCCCGTCTTTGTCTACGGTGGAGCATCACTGAAAACCTGAATTAAAACATTTAAAGGGGGCAGAGCGCCTTAACGCTAACAACTTTACATTAGAGTGTGGTTCGGATCAATAATTCATTTAAAAGGCACAAGTCTGTTTAGTAGGCCATGACCAGGCAGGTGCACAGACATTTTGAGGGGCTGCTGCTCTAATGTGAAACAAGGGCAAAATTACAGGGGGAAAAAGTGAATTTATAAGACAAAACTGACAAATTCATGAGAAAAATTACAAATTTATAAGAAAAAGAGTCACATATGGACAATTCCAATCCCTTAAAATGTATCTGATAAAGTATATATTTTAAATGCACTAAATTGATGAGAAAAATATAATAACTCAGCAGTGAGTCATTAGTGTGCGTGCAGATCTGGCAACCGGAGCAGGACGGAGGATCCCTCCAAAGACTCACTGTTTGTGACAAAAATGCTGCAAATTTAAAATAAAAGGTAAAAAATTCACCATGGTGGGCAGCACGGTGGAGCAGTGGTTAGCACTGTGTCAGCACAGCAAGAAGGTCACGGGATCGATTCCACCCCAGACCATCAGTGACCCTTCTATGTGGAGTTTGCATGTTCTCCCCGTGTCTGTGTGGCTTTACTCTGGTTTCCTCCCACAGACCAAAGGCATGCAGGTTAGCTTCACTGGCATCAACTGGGGATCCTAAATGGCCCTCAGGTCTGACTGTGAGAGTGAATGGTTGTCTGTGTCGGTCCTGTGAGGGACCGGTGATCTGTCCAGGGTGGACCCTGCCTCTCACCCAAAGGTGCTGGGATAGGCTCCACCCCCCCCCCCCAACCTGAAAAGGATGGAGTGGTAGAAGATGGATGGATGGAAAAAAAAAATTGCTGCATATTTACAAGACAAAGGTTGCACACGTCGGGAAAAAGTAAAAATGTTGCAAATTTAAAAGAAAGAGTAAAAAATTTAATAGAAAAAATGTTGCGGATTTGCAAGTAAAACGTTGCACATTTATAGGGAAAAAGTTGCAAATTCATTGGGGAAAAGTGCAAATTCACCTCAAAAATAGTTGTACATTTACAGACAAAAACGGCAAATGTACCAGGAAAAAAGTTGTAAGTTTATGAGAAAAAGTTGGAAATTTACAAAAGAAAAACCATTAATTTATGAAAAAATGTGCAAATTTATAAGTAAAAAGTTAAACATTTTTCAGATTTTTATGCAGTCACAGTAAATGAGCGTTATTTTTTTAAACTGTAAAAGCGAAGATGTTTTTGTTGTTTTGTCAAAGCCCACAGGAAGCCCACTGATTAGGTCCCTGTGGCTCCAGAGCCGTAGGTTGCAGACCCCCCCTCCCCCACACACTTCCCAACATGTTACCTAATAAAATAAAGAGCAGAATTCTAGACATTTCATAAGAATACAAGCTTTGATGGATACAAAGACTGGCTCGTTCAAACGATTTCCCCGCCCCAACGCTCGCAGAGACGCTGCAGCAACACGAGATGTAAAGTCCATTTTTAAGTCTGTCAAAGTGAAAGAGAGCCGGCGCCTTCATGAATAATAAATGACAGAAAATGTCACAAACACAGCTGACTTCCAAACATCTTAAGGTGGGCGTTTGTTTGATTGGAGGAACATCTCTCTGGGGGTCGAAGCTGCTGCGGCCTGGAGGAGGCCCGGACATCAATGGGGACCGTGATGGTGAGGAGCTCATTAGCAACAACGGGGGTTCGGAGAAAAACACGCCGCTCAATTATTAACACAACGGGACACCTGAAGGGCCCATCCAGCTGTACTCCATCGCCATATGATGAAGTCGTTACATAATCGAACCGCTTTAGAGGAAGGTAGCGCCAACGGGAAAACACAAACACCAGCAGACAGGGTTAGCATGCTAACATGGATGGCCACTGCTTCCCACTGAAGGAACAATTGTTGTTCTGATTCGTCATGTACCACAGTTCAAAAAATGCCAGCGAGGGTGATGAAACCAGAGCTGCACATTACAAGAGGGAAGCCATTATTTCTCAACAGAGTTGCAACTCTGAGGAAAAAAGTCTGAAATTTAGGAGGAAAAAGAAAAAATGTAGATGCTAAAATTTATGAAAAGACACAGTTTATGTGTTGCTTTCCCACTGTTTAATAATAATAATGATAATAATGGATTGCATTTATATAGCACCTTTCTAGATACCCAAAGCGCTATACAATGAGTCCATTCAAAGACGCTTTACAAAGGAAACATTGCCATTCACTCCACAGACATTGATAGTGGTAAGCTGCTGCTGTAGCCACCGCTGCCCTGGGGCAGACTGACGGAAATGTGGCTGCCAATCCACGTCAACAGCCTCGCTGACCACTACTGAACATTTATACACATTCACACCCAGTGTCATGGACAGTGGAGGCAAGGTGGGTAAAGTGTCTTGCCCAGGGACACAACAGCAGGGTGGCTGGGGACAGCGGGATTCAAACCACCAACCCTTTGGTTTATGGATGACCCGCCCTACCGCCTGAGCCACTGCTGCCCCCAACAAAGAACATGTTTACATGCTGTTTGAGTTGTTGGGGCCTGATGTACTAAAGGTTTGCTATAGAGGGTATGCACATGATGTCACCAAACAGAACTCATGGCAGTTACAAAACACTGGGTGGCAGCATTAGGGTGTATGCAGTAAAACACAAAAAAACACACAGCATTCAGTCACAGCAGTACACAGAGTACCTGCTTGCACTGCAGAGAGCTAATCTTATCATTAGGGCCCGAGCACGACGAGGTGAGCACCATGTAAACGGTGTGTACCGAAGGTGCGAGACCCTACTGTAAATGCTCCATTTATTATACTTTGTCCGATTCAATCGCAATTTTTAGGGGGTAAACGTCCACGAAAACTCACAATTTTTTGCAAGGTGCTCAGGCATGTGGAAAAGTTTTATATTTCATTGCGAGGAGAAATGGGCGAGGCCAAATAGCTCAACAGCGTCCCCCCCTTGAAAATTTCAAAACACCCTCACCTTTGGGCATATTTTCACCGACATGCATGAAATTTGGTAGGTAGCTGCACCATCCCAAGACCTACAAATAAGCCTCTTGCACCTGTGCCCTAACTCAAACAGGAAGTTGGCCATTTTGAATACCATTTTGGAAATTTGCCCAATTTTAGCAAATTCCAGGGCACATTTGAGAGCTCTCTCTTCTGAAAGCTTTCATCACAGAGACTTCAAACACTGTCAATATCTTCTGAAGGGGTGAGTGATCAAAAGTTATCAAAACGGTGAGTTTTTGTCAGACGGTCTAGGCCACACCCCTTCCCCAAATTCACAATCTCGCCAAAACATTTCGAACAGCTGTATTTCCTAAATTTTTCAACCGATTGGCACGATATTTTCCATATTTGATGGTGGTCCAGAACTAAACACATGTAAATGGAAAAATTTATGAATGACTGTACTGCCATTTAGCGGCAGGAGGAAGTTCCATGCTTTACTTTATAATGTGGCTCTCGGAGCATGTTGACAGCAGCTATTTCAAATGCTCTCAGACAGGTCTTAACACACTGATGATGCTTCACAGTGAAAACTATGACTTTTCGTGCAACGCCCAGGCTTCACCGTGCCGCTATGTGACAGGAAGTTGATGTAACACTCGTAAAATGTCCGACTGCCATGAAACTTTATATATATACTTGTCAGACTCTGAACAGATTTATATAACTATAGCAAACATAACTATAGTGCCCCTTAGCACAGCGCTCCCTTGAAAATTTCAAAATACCCTCACCATTGGGCATATTTTCACCGACATGCATGAAATCTGGTAGGTAGCTGCACCATCCCAAGACCTACAAAAAATCCTCTTGTACATGTACCCGAATTCAAACAGGAAGTCGGCTATTTTGAAAATTTGCTAAAATGTAGCAAATTCCAGGGCGTACTTGACAGTTATCTCCTCTGACAGCTTTCGTCGCACGTACGTCAAGCACTGTCAATATCTTCTGAAGGGGTGAGTGATCAGAAGTTATCAAAATGGTGAGTTTTCAACAGACGGTCTAGGCCACACTCCTTTGCCAATTTCACCATCTCAACAAAAATTTTAAAACGGGTATATTTCCAACATATTTAAACCCATTGGCACGATACTTTTCAGGTTTGATGGGGGTTCAGACCTAAACACATGTAAATGGAAAAATTCATGAATGGCTGTAGCGCCACCTAGTGGCAGCAGGAAGTTACATGCTTTACGTTATGATGAGGCTGTCTGACCACGTTGCCAGCAACCACTTCAGATACTCTCAGACAGCTCTTAAGACATGGATGATGCTTCACAGTGAAAACTGTGACTTTTTGTGGAACGCCCAGGCTCCACTGCCATCACAAAAGATGGTGTGACCACACGAGACAGGAAGTTGTTGTAATGCACACAAACATCGTCGGATTGCCACCAAACTTCATATGTATGATACTAGTCAGACCCCAAACAGATATATATATATAACCATAATAAACATAGCTATAGCGCCCCCTAGAAAAAAAACAAAGCTTTATAACTCAGCCATGCTTTGCCCAAATTCAACCAAATTTTGTGTGGTGGATCGGTAGCCTACACTGAACATTTCTTTAATGAACAATGACACATAGCTATAGCGCCTCCTAGCAGAAAAAACAAAGCTTTATAACGCTTGGATACTTTGTCCAAATTCAACCAAATTTTGTGTGGTGCATGGTTAGCTAACACTGAACATTTCTATAATGAACAACTACACATAGCTATAGTGCCCCCTAGGAAAAAACAAAGCTTGATAACTCTGGCATACTTTGTCCAAAGTCAACAAAATTCGGAGTGGTGAATAGGTGGCCAATGGTGAACATTTTAATAATATACAATGACACGCAGCAGTAGCGCCCCTACCGCCAATGGACAGGAAGTTGTCATAACTTACACGTACAAGGTCCGAATGGATCCAAATTTCATATACATATATGCTATTAGTACCACCCAGAATGGATTTGCTTTACTATCACACACATAGATATAGTGCCCCCTGGTACAACAATAAAGCTTTATAACGCCGGCATACAATGTCAAAATTCAACCAAATTTTGTGTCGTGAATAGGTAGCTTACACTGAAGACTCCCGCAATGCAAAATGATGCATAGCCATGGTTCCCTCTACCTGTGAAATACAAGATTTATAACTCTGATAATGGGATGCTATACTGTATGTTGTTTTATTCATCAAACAGTGATCTTTTCAACCAACAACGCAAACGTTTTGAGCCACGCAACACCCTGAGAAGTGGAGAATGTGCGAGGGCCCTTCAACACTGCTTGCAGTTTTAATTCCATATTGTATTGACAAAAAATAGATAAATATTTAAAGGCTCAAAGCCAGCTCTTCACTTGTGTGCCCTTACCCACACATCACTACATTCAAGTAAGCGGTGTGATATTAATATCTAAAGTTAAAAAAAAAAAGTACTCTGTGTACTGCTGTAACCAAATATTTTGTGTGATTTTTATGTTTTGCTGCATACAAACTAAATCTGAAACATGTGATTGCCACTCAGTACAGTGTAACTATGGTAACTGCCCTCTAACTGCCAAGAATTCTGTTCCAAAGCATCCCCTCTATTACTGAAACAAACTTTTAAAAAGTGCAAACTGGAGCAAGCGTATCACCACTTACAATCCCGATGTTCCACTGGCGGAACGCTTCGAATTTTCTGCTGCCACTCAGTGAAGAAAGAATTTGATTTTCTTTGTGTACACTAAATTTAGTGACATTGGCTGGAATGGTAAGGGATTAAAAGAAAAGTTTCAAATCTACAAGAAAAAGTTGCAAATTTACAGGAAAAAAGTTGAAAACATTTGAGAAAAAAGTTGCAGTTTTACAAGAAAAAAGTTGCAAATATTTGAGAAAAGTTTCCGATTTATAAGAAAAAAGTTGCAAATTTTTGAGAAAACAGTTGCATATTGAGAAGAAAAAAGTTGCAAATTTAGAAGAAAAGTTTCAAATCTAAAAGAAAAAAGTTGCAAATTTACAGGAAAAAAAGTTGCAAATTTTGGAAAAATAAAAATTTATGAGAAAAAAAGTTGCAAGTTTTTGAGAAAAAAGGTGAAAATTTTGGAGAAACAGGTACAAATGTTTTGGAAAAAAGTAGTGCTTGTTTGCATTTCTGCTTGGAATTGGTGGTCCAATGTGATTTTACACAGTTATGCAACATGATATTGAAGGTTTATGATGATGTTGCGAGGACAACTTCAAACTCTCCTTGGCGATTCAATGGAAAATGCTAAAAACTCATTTAGCTCCGCCCACCTCCAGCTGCTTGCACATAAATTTTAATAAGCTTTGTCCATAATTTAGCACCTGCTATTTGGGATCTCAGTAACTCACACCCTCAGTGTAGATTTGAGTGTTTTGACCCTGATGGCTAGCCGTACTGTTTGTTTTTTCCACCCTGACGGATTTTCATAATGACCTCCACGACAACCAAAGCAGCATCATTTTCAGAATTACAGTCTAAATGAACTGAATTCAGTTTTGCGTTTAATGACTTGAAGAAGGTGACAGCTGATTTAGACGTTCATTCCTCTCCTAAAATGTCCTACCCTCCATTCTGATAATCAGTTAACTTCCCTTCAATTAATTCCACTTGTATATATTTTAATTGCATGTCCACAAAAAGATTCTGAGTCGCCACATCAGAAAGGTGTCCGGCCTCGCCTTCAACCCAAAACCCCGTCTCTAAAATTAGCCTGCTCCAGGAAAGGTCAAGTGTGTCTAATTAGCTCTGTGAGGTTGCTGTAACTCTAACTCAGCAACATGACTTCACAGCGCTAATTGCTGCTGGCAAATAAAGAGACGCCATATTGACAAGCGGAGAGTTAAGGAAACGCGCAGCTATTGGCCACGGGGGCCGTCCGCGTGTTCAATTATCGACTGAGAATATTCCTCATCCCTGAATCTTCCTACTTATGCATGATTACCAGCAGCAATCAATCACTGATTATTAAATGAAATGTCCATTAAGGCCGAGGGCCATTTCCATACCGGGCGGAGGGCCAGTGAAGCAGGAGGGAGGCGAAGCCAGGCCACGCCGCCGCCATCACTTTTTCATCCATCCTGTTGAATCTTTTTCCTTATAAAGTTGAGATTTTATCCTTTCTTCCAGCAGATCCAGATTTCAGACAAAGATGAAGCGTTTAGCATCATCTGTGGAGTTTGGAGAGCAGCATCACACACATTTTCATTCAGATGAGCACACAGAAGTCGGTGTAAACCGTCCTAGAAACGTGTTTCACAATAAAAGAGCTCAGAGTGTTCCAGCTCTGGGACTCAACTTTCCCCAGTTCGTTATTCTACAAGTCAACGTGACAGCTGGCACAAACGTTCCATTACGCAATATTATGAGAGGACGTATAAGTGGATATATCGACACGGTGATTGGGTTTCAGGAGACACCGGCGTACACTGGGGGTGGCCATCGTTAGGCGCCGCGTGATTACAGACGGGTCTCAGTCCATCTTCAGGCGTCTCTAACATATAAATAGTAGAAAGCTGTTTTTTTCCACGTGTCATTTCTTGTTGGAGATCCGTATCCGAACATGTTTAGGCCTCCTTTTATCCGACACTTTATCATCTATTAATCATCGCCATGACTCACACATCCGCTCACGGGCTCCTCTCCTGTAGGAAGTGGGAACTCTTCACTCCTCCGTGGCGTAGAGTAGAGGGCATGTTTGGGGAGTCGCCGGCATCAAAAACGCTCACATTTAAAGATTCATAATTACACATTTAGTTTTCCTGATTTTCTTTTTACCCCATTTGATTAAAACATATTATGTTTTAATATTTTATTTATTGTACTCAGGTTCTCATTTTTACTTATAATTTTTGTAAGTTATTTATTTATGTATCTATTCTGTTTGTGAATTATTTTGTCATTATTTTTATTTTATCTATTAATGTTGTTTCTGTTTATTATTTTGCAATTTATGTGTTTTGTAATTTTTGATTTTGTAATTATGTGTTATTATTTTGTCGTTTGTTTTTGAAATTTATTTATTAATTTTGTAATTAATTCATACATTTGTGTGTTATTTTTGTATTTTATTATTTCTTAATTGATTGGTTGATTTATTATTTTTGTATTTTATTATTTTGGAATTTACTTATTATTGTGTTGTAATTTATTTTGTATTTTTTATTTTGTAATTTATTGCTTGTTTATTATCCATTATTTTTGTAACTTGTTTATTTGTTGATTTTGCACTGTGTATTTATAATTTTTCTATTTTGTTATTTTTGGAATTTATTTATTTATCATTTTTCCTAATTTATTTAGTATTTTTGGAATTTATTTGTTCATTTATTATTTATGTGTTATGTATTTATTTATTGTTGTAATGTGTTTATTTATTTATTCAAAAGCCACATGTGGGCCCAGAGCCACAGGTTGCAAACCCTAAGTTTCTCCTGTGGATGTTTATGTGTAAATCTGCCCGTGTCATTCTTGCACATTGCTACGAGTTGAAAAAAACACAACAAAAAGACAGTTCACCGACTTGATCTCTGGTCCAGTGGGAGCCCTCCAGCTGACGAGAAAAGGGAGGGGGCGTGCCGGGGAGACCGTGGCCCAGAACGGTAGAGGCCCCTCACTGGGAGGACATTCAAAGGGCTCGTTTGGCCCCGATGGTACCAGCAAACAGCTTATTTGCCACCGCGGTTCTATTTTCACATCATTTCAATTTCAAAGAGGCTTCTGGCTGCATTAGCATTTGGCCGGGATAAAAGGGGAGCCGGCAGAGGGCCGGGAGAGTCGACGGAGGAGAAAAGGGGTGAAAGAGGAGCAATAAGGCTCCACTTAATGTACTGATGCTGCCACAGATTCTGAGGGTCATTATAAAATCGGTGGCAGAAGCTGGTTCCTCTCAGTGGCGGATGCTTGTCCTGGAACTCAGCAATATTATTTCGTCTGTCACCCACTGTGCAAAGTTTACATCATGAATACATCTTGTAGAGGTGGTTGGCACATTGATAAGATGTTGGCTAAACGCCAACATCGTAAAGAGTCGCTATAAACAAAACCAGAACACTTTCCCTCATCTATCCCAACAGTAAACGAAGCACAGTGGTAAAAGGTTAAACGGGCTGTCTAGAAGTTTTAATAGGGTTATTGACATAAAGATGGTGTGTTTGTAGGTTTCAAATGTCTGAAAAGTGTCTATTGGTCACGAAGTTATCCAGAAAATATCAAAACAGTCAATTCTCTTAAAAAACACAGGGACTTAATCTGGTTTTTCTCTCCCAGAAATGTTTTTGACTCTTCTGGGTAAAATGTATATGTCATGATTTGACAAAGCCAATCCACCGCCATCCTAGAGCCCCGCCCACTGCTCTATTATTGGCCCGCCTGGCTGTTGGTCATGTAGATGGAAGGGGTGCTAAAGCTAGCCTATTACTATCCTAACCTATCACTACTACTTCCGGCGCCACACGAGTAGGCTGCCTTTTTGCAACAGCGGATCAATTTCTTCCTATTTCTATTTACTATCTGGCTCTCTTTGCTAACCATTCTGGCCCAGCGACACCTTTATTCCGTCCAGACACGTAGATCGCCCAAATGTCTCCTGAGCCAGCGGACGGAGCCACTGTTTCTTGCAGGAGGCAGTAAAGTAGAGACCAGCTGTTAGCACTTAACCAGCCCACAATGCTAACGCAAAAACTCGACATACCGGGAGAAATAAGACTGAAACGGCGTGGATGTCGAGCTGGAGTAAGACGGTGGGCGAGGAATATAAGGTACAGACCCGTCCTCCCATTCGTTATTATGGGGAATGTACGATCGCTACTCATTAACACTGACGAGCTAGTGGCTATCTCCTGCTACGAGAGCGTCGACAGAGAGAGTAGTTTGATGTTGTTTACCAAGACATGGCTAACAGAACTAGCAACAGGTACTAACATCGAACTGGAGGGTTTCCACGCAATACGGGCAGACCGAACACCAGACAGTGGGAAAGCAAGAGGCGGGGGAGTGATAATGTATGTCAATAACTACTGGTGCAGACCGGGACATATCACGGTTAAGGAACAGTACTGCAGCAAAGACATCGAGTTGCTAGCTGTTAGCATGCGGCCTACATATCTCCCGAGGGACTACTCACACGTGATCTGCATTGTTATTTATGCAAATCCGACGGCGAATGATGGAACAGCACGTGACGTCATCCACTCAGTAACTGGCAGGCTGCAGACAGAACACCCAGATGCTCTTCTCCTCATCTCAGGCGATTTTAACCATATTTCACTGTCCCCCATTCTACCCACGTTCACCCAGTATGTCACATGCCACACTAGAGACAATAAAACACTGGACTTATTCTATGCAAACACTAAGGATGTGTACACCTCATCACCACTCCCCCCACTTGGGAGATCGGATCACAACTTGGTTCATCTCCTGCCGGTGTACAAACCCCTAGTGCACAGACAACCTCCGGTCATGCGCACAGTGAAGTTATGGTCTGAGGAGGCAATGGGCGCTCTAAAGGACTGTTGTGAAACCACTGCCTGGGAGCAGCTCTGTGATCCACATGGTGAGGACATCGATGGCCTCACTCACACCATCACGGACTACATCAGCTTCTGTGTGGACAACACCGTACCCACCAAGACCATACGGCGTTGCTCGAACAACAAACCCTGGATCAACCCTGAGATAAAAACACTTCTGAGAGAGAAGAAGAGGATCTTCAGGTCGGGGAACAGGGAGATGCTGAAGTCCGTACAGAGGGAGCTGAGGAGGAAGATCAGAGAAGGCAAGGACAGCTTCAGGAAGAAGATGGAGGACAAGCTGCAACAGAGTGACATCGGCGGGGTCTGGAGAAACCTTAAAACCATCTCTGGACTCCAGAATACCTCCCCTCAGGCTACGGGGGGCAGGGAGTGGGCGAACAATCTGAACCTGTTTTTTTTTTTAATAGGTTTGACCAACCGCCCTCCCCTCCGACTGCACAACAACCACTGCTGCCTCTAAAGTCATCGAGACCTGCTGTCCACACCCCACTACACCAACACCCCCCACTCCCAGCACACAGCCCCCCAACCTGACCCTCACCAAGACCCAGATGAGGACGGAGCTGAGGAAGATCAAGGCGAGGAAGGCCTCGGGACCAGACGGCATCAGCGCGAAGCTCCTCAAGTCCTGTGCAGACCAGCTGTGTGGGATTGTGGAGCATATCTCCAACCTGAGCCTGAAGCTGGGGAGGGTACCATAGTTGTGGAAAACATCTTGTGTGGTACCTGTACCAAAGACTTCCCACTCCAAAGATCTGAACAGCTACAGACCGGTGGCCTTGACGTCTCACTTGATGAAGACCCTGGAGAGACTGCTCCTTGCTCACATCCGCCCTCTGGTGGGACCAGCAATGGATCCACTCCAGCTCGCCTACCAGCATGGCATTGGGGTGGAGGATGTAGTGATCTTCCTCCTTCACCGTTCTCTGTCCCACCTGGAGAAGTCCGGGAATGTGGTGAGGATCATGTTCTTTGACTTCTCCAGTGCTTAAGCTGCTGTGTGCAGGGGTGGACCAGCACCTGTCATCATGGATCCTGGACTACCTCACTAACCGGCCACAGTTTGTGAGAACCCGAGATTGTGTGTCCGACACAATCATCGGTAGCACGGGGGCCCCCCAGGGAACGGTCTTGGCTCCCTTCCTGTTCACCCTTTATACTGCGGACTTCTCACACAACACAACACACTGCCATCTACAGAAGTTCTCTGACGACTCTGCGATCATCGACCTCATCTCCAACGGAGATGAACCTGAGTACAGAGAACTTATCCAGGACTCCGTGGACTGGTGCCATCGGAACTGCCTCCAGATCAACGCGAGGAAAACTAAGGAGCTGGTGGTGGACTGCCGCAGGCAAGGACAACCCCTCACAGCACCAGTAAACATACAAGGAACAGACATTGAGATGGTGACATCCTACAAGTACCTGGGTGTTCATCTGAACAATAAACTAGACTGGTCACACAATACCGACACACTCTACAAGAAGGGACAGCACAGGCTGTTCCTACTGAGGAGGCTCAGGTCTTTTGGTGTACAAGGGGCGCTGCTGAAGACATTCTATGACACGGTGGTAGCATCAGCCATCACTTCTGGAGTGGTCTGCTGGGGCAGTGGCATTACAGCAGCCAATAGGAAGAGACTGAACAAACTGATCAAGAAAGCTAGCTCTGTCCTGGGGCAGCACCTTGACCCAGTGGAGGAGATAGGAGCGAGAAGGATGGTGGCTAAACTGTCATCTCTGCTGGAGTCCAAGTCCCACCCTATGCAGTTCATACTGAACGCACTGAGGAGCTCATTTAGCAGTAGACTACATCATCCTAGGTGCACAACCGAGAGGTTTCGCAGGTCCTTCCTACCTACGGCTGTCAGACTGTATAACCTAAGCAGGGCTGCTCGCAGAGATAGCAAAAAACGTGACGACCTAGTAGTATCGAATGCAAAAGACTCAACAGACTTACACAAATGGTCCCCTCCAGTATACAACTAGGACAATATCAGTAGCTACAGAGGGTGACAATATGTATGGGTACATATTCAGACTATGTAGGATAACTAAGTAGATGGTTATGCTGTTTATTCCATCTTGCTACAATGCTCTGCACTTTGTATATATATTTATATATTTATGTGTACGTATGTATATTCACTGCTCTTATTATTATTATCATTTTTATTTTTATTTTTATTATCTTAATTATTGCTCTGAGTGTTGCTATCCCTGTGCTGTTGCAATCCTGGAATTTCCCCACTGTGGGACTAATAAAGGCTTATCTTATTTTATCTGATCTTCGCCCATGAGTTATTAACCCCCCAGCTAACACTGGTACCAAGAGCCTCACACCAAGCACAGCTTGTATTGTTAGTCACCCTATTCACCATCCCTGTTTCCACCTGGTTCACCAGTCCACAATACACC
Source organism: Pholidichthys leucotaenia (assembly GCA_020510985.1). NCBI lineage: Eukaryota > Metazoa > Chordata > Actinopteri > Cichliformes > Pholidichthyidae > Pholidichthys > Pholidichthys leucotaenia. Next base: position 7,420,537 of record CM035839.1, on the reverse strand, counting down.
TCGTGTCACTCTTGCCCATCTACCAATAATTTAACCATGATTCCACAGCAAATCATCAGCACGCCAGTCACAGCAACCACCTACACCAGGACCCGAGGCTGCTGGCTCTCACGGTCAGCTCCCCCACCATCCTCTGGTGCTTCTCATGGGAGCAGATAGCTAGATAGATAGATGTACTTTATTGATCCCAAACTGGGAAATTACACTTTAACAGCAACAGGACAGTAGACAACCAAAACGACAGAAACACACACAGCACAATAGACAAAGGGATTACCATGGAACGTAAAACTGCCTAGATAACTTTATATACATCGTAGATGAACAGATGCTGACCCGTATAAAAATATGAATTGTACCCGCTGTACAATGCAGGACTATCAGGTGCAGGGTGAAATGTGAGGTATCAATTATACTGTAAGGTGCAGTATGGCAGCATAGTTATGACCAGAATTCAACATCATATTGAGTTATTGTACAGGGAAATGTCATGTGGCAGAAAAGATTTCCTGTACCTGACCGTTCAGCAGAGAAGCTGTAGCAGTCTGCTGGAGAAAGTGCTCCACTGTCTGTCCAGTGTGTGGTGGAGGGGTGATCGGGGTTGTCCATGATGGATCACAGTTTGTTCAGTGTCCTCCTCTCCACCACAGTCTCCATAGTCTCTGGCCTGAGACAGTCACAGAGCCAGCCTTCTTGATAATCTTGTAAAGTCTGTTGGTGTTGCTGGCTCTGATTCTGCTACCCCAACAGACAGCACAGAAAATGGTGCTGGTGACAACGGCCTGATAGAAAAGCTCCAGCATCCTGCTGCACACGTTGAAGGATCTCCGCTTCCTCAAGAAGCAGCGTCTGCTCAACCCCTTCTTGTACACAGCATCAGTGTTAGATTTCCAGTCCAGTCCATGGCTGATCATGACACCCAGATATTTGTAGTCCTCCACAACCTCCACATCCTCCTCCCTAATCTGCAATGGCTATGAAGGCATCCTCTTCTTCCTGAAGTCAATCACCATCTCTCACCATCACCAGCTAAGCGGTGTTCCGCACAACAAGACGGCGCCCTTTGACACCCTATGGCTCAGCAGCTCAGCCAGCAGCCTTGAGTCCCCAGCCAGGTCGGTTGCGGTGATCAGGGGGATGCCCGGCACGTGGTGCTAGCGATTTGCTGTGGAATCACAACCAAATTACTGGGAGATGGGCCGGAGAGACATAAGATACACCATCGACTGCAGATCAGTGAACCAGCGCTGCTCATCCCAGCAAGGAGGAGGCTAAAAGCTACAGGTTAGAAGCTAGTCAGCTAATGGCTAACTGACGTAAGAGGGAGGGCTGAGTGGAATAAGTGAAGAATGGTTCTTAAAGTGACAGGCTTTAAATCAGAGCCCTTCAAGAAAGCCAGGAAAAATACAAAAAAATTTGCTTCAATAATTTAAAAAAATGAAGAAAATGTAAACAAAATATGTCAAAAACCGTTCATTAAGATATGAGTGAGTTGTTAAAATGTGGAAAAAGTGCAGTCAATGAGGCCTTTAAAGTCAGTCAGATAATCAGGATCTTCTCTTTGACCTTTCGTCTCTGGTGCTGTCAGCTGTATGAGCCCAGTGTCTGGGTGTCCAACATGCTACCCTTCGCTTGGAGTGTGTGTACAATATGCAGCGGAAAGTGTCCTTTGGCTTTAGAAAACAACGCACTGTGGTGTTTGATTCATGACGTGGGTCAAAGACATCCGTGACGCTGTGAAAGTTATAGCTGTAAAGGTTTGTGTTTAAAGCAAACCCGTGTAGACCACCACCACCGTCCCTCAGACAATGGCCAGAAGATTCTTGGTAGCAGGGCTGTCTCCAAACCTGGAATGAAACTATATCAGCCATTCCTGTGGCTCAGCTTTCATTTTCTTGCTCAACAAACTCGCTGCCTTGCTTTTTAGATCGGAACACGTTTCCCTAAGGCTACAATGTTACATAATGCAATAAAATGACTTTGAACCACCAGTTCGAAGCAGAAATGCAAAAAATGCAACTTTTTTTTCTCTCAATAATTTGACTTTCTCATAAATGTGCAACTTTTATCTAATAAATTGTCAACTTTTTCTAATAAAATTTTCACTTTTTTCTAATACATTTGTAACTTTATTCTGTAAATTTTGAACTTTCTTCTCATGAATTTTCAACTTTTTTCTCAGAAATTTACAACTTTTCCCCCCATGGAGTTGTAATTATTTTTTCTCAAATTTGTGAATTTTTTTTTTCTAAAAAATTTGATTAAAAAAAAATTGTAAATTTGATTTTTTTTGTTCCTTTAATTGTTTTGTAAATTTGAAATTTTTTTTCTTAAAATAACTCCAGCTATTTTTAATAAATTTACAACTTTTTCCTCAAAATTAGCCATTATTTTTCCTATTAATTTTCACTTTTTTTCTCATAAATTTGACTTATTTCTCAAAAATGTGACTATTTTTTCTTGTTTTTTTTTTAATAAATGTGCAATTTTTTTCTCAAACTTATGACTTTTTTCTCAAAAATGTGATGTTTTTTTCTTCTGTTTTCTTCAGTTTTTTTTTTCTGTAAATTTTCAAATGTTTTTCTCATAAATTTGTAACGTTCATCCAGACGGTTAAATTTTAATTCTGTGTATTTAAATTGTAATTTGTGACTTTTTTAAATGATTTGCATTTTTTATTCATTTTTCACAAGTTACATACAAATAAAAAATGTGTTTTAAACATATTCTTTTACAATTCCCCATGCCGTCCCCACCAAGGAGGGATCCATCATCTCTGAAAATGACCATCTCTCAAGCATAAAAGTTATCAAAAATATAAATGAGTAGGTAAACAAATTAAAAGAAAGAGAAGATTCACATCCCTGTTAATGCACAACGTTTTGCCTTTTTTCGCTTCAGTGTAGAACTGGTACCAAGGTAGATGTAGCATTTTTGGAAGTATTTTTCAGTCCCGTCTGCAGTCTGTACCACAGCCCCTCATATGCAGCTACTTTGCTTAGTTCCATCATCCATTCCTGGAAAGGAGGTTCACCAGGTTTGAATTTGTGAGCTTTTTTTAATTTTTAAATTGGCATCATTTATCATGTCTTTGCGCCTTCATTCCTGCAAATTTGCACTTAATTTACATTTATACCTCATGCTAAATTTTCTACGATCAGCATCTAGATTCTTTTGAGCGTTCTTCAAAGATCAAGTATTACGGAACTCGTGTCATTTGCATCAAATTGTGAGTTTTTATTACCAAACTAACAAAAGCAGAAGGAACTAATGTTAATAAAAACATGTTGTGGGGATAGGACATGCTATCAAATGTTTAGCCAGAAGAGCAGCAGCTATATCACAAGCTTTCCCTTCCTTTACTGTGAACCACAATAAAGAATTTTAACTGCTGGTGAACACACACTCCCAGGCAGAAACCCTCGCCGTGCCACTAAGTGGTATAGCTCAAAAAGTTCTGTTTAAGATCCCGGCGCGGCGATCCATCCACCTGTGAAGATGATGCTTTAATACGACTTTAAATAATACTCAAATTGAAATTCTTAAGCCCGGGGTGAGTGGGTGGAAATAAAGGTTGTGGGGAAATTTATCACGGCCATAAAAAGGAGCCGGAGTGATCAACGGACTCCAGAGTACAGGTTCTCCACCTGAAAACTTTCTCCGCCGCAAGAGCTGTTTTTCATTCCAATGAAATGGAACGAAGCCAGAAGTGATTCACATTTTTTTCACGGTTTAACAACGAGCAAATATTTATCATTTGGCTGATTATTCAAATTGCCATGAATGCCTTTTAATGCCTGGAACTGTGCGTTACGTGAAGGTTAGAAGACTGTGCTGGTGAAAAGGAAATTAGCAACCAACATCCAAAGCCTTAAAAACACCCACCAAGCTTTCAGAGCGTCCTCAGTCAGCCTGGATGCATCCATACGTCCCCCCCACCCCCACCGGCGTCTCCCTCAGCTTCTCTCTCTCCCTCATTGCGGCAGTCGAGGTAGATGCCTTTGATGCCATGCTACAAATCACACATTTAGCTTTTCATCAATATTTCATCTATTCATCCTTGGCTCTGTGCTCTCTCCAGGTCTCTAAATCAGTTTGTGGAGGCGATGGTGAGGATTTTGGAAGTCATTTGCTTCCAGAGCGTGACAGGGGGTCAAGCTTTATGGCGGGAGATCATATAGGCTTTGAAAAGTGCGCTCTCTAGGAATATTGGTGAAGAAGCTGTAGAGCTAATTAAGGAACATCAAGCGAGATGAAGTTGTGTCGTTAGTAGGGGTGGGAATCGCGAGGGACCTCATGATCCAATACTATAAGATCCCATTACTGTAACGATCCCATTACTGTAATGATCCCATTACTATAATGATCCATCACGATACCATACATCCCCTCTCCCACGTCAAAATCAAATTTTGCCAACAGGAGGGCTAGATTACGTCTGTCTTTATTATATTTACCATTTGATCGTGGAGGTCTGAAATGTCCAAATTTTATGTTGTATTATTGGTCAGCACAACTGAGGTCTATGACATATTATTTTTCATCAAATGATCTCCCTCACTGGACTGAAATGGAATCATACAATTTACCTTTACCTCTTCCCATATTCATATACTCAGATTTGGCAAAAAAATTACAAAAACAAGTTAAAAATCCATTTGTAAAGCATATGATCAAAATATGGTGTGAAGCTAAAAACTATTTAAAAGAACCACAGTTATTGTCACAATTTAGTCCAATATGGGGTAATCAATACTTTAAACCAGGGAGAGCGGACGCTGTATTTAAAGTATGGAATTTAAAAGGGATACAAAAGATTCAGGATTTATATTTGCCATGTGCAGATAACATAATGTCTTTTGAAGAGCTGAGGATCAAATTTAATCTCAATAGAACACATTTTTTTAAATATCTTCAACTTAGAAACTTTATTCGATCAAATCAAACTAAAGCTCTCACTCGACCTATTTATTCATCCTTGGAAAAAATGATGATGAAAGATAGTAAAAGAAAGGGTATTATTTCAGAGTTTTATAACTCATTGACACTATCTTCAAGTGAAAATTCACTGAAAAGATTAAACTACTGGAAAGAAGATCTGCAAATTGAAATTTCAGAGGAACAATGGGAATTGGCTTGTACAGAAGCTCAAACCAAATCAATAAATGCACGCCTTAAATTGATACATTTCAAATGGTTAATGCGGATGTATGTTACACCGGAGGAGTTAAATAGATATAACAAAAATATACCAGATACATGCACAAAATGCATGGAAAGTAAAGGAACCCTATTTCATTGTTTATGGGAATGTAGATTAATAAGAATGTTTTGGGAAGAGGTGAGGGTAACAATTGAAAAAATAATCTCAAAACAAATCATATTGAATCCTAAACTGTTTTTGTTGGGTCTGTACCCAGAAAAGCATAATTTTAATAAAAGTGAAAGAACATTCATAGACCTCAGTTTGCTTAATGCCAAAAAATGTATTGCACTATTATGGAAAAAGACTCATAGACCAGATGTGACTCAGTGGTTAAGACAGATGTTAACAAACCTTCCACTAGAAAGAATAACATATATACTAAAATCAAAGGAAATTGTGTTTGAGAATGTATGGAGACCTTTTATTGATTATGTAAAAAATTTAAACATAACTCTTGAAGAAGAAGGTGAATGATGTGTGTGGACCTTGTAAATTCCAAACTGGTGAACATAATATGTATACTTATGTATTGGATTGTCTAGACTAAACAGAGGAGCATTGTTGAAGACTTGATTTTGTTGGTGGTTGTTGGTGTTTTTAGGGCATTTTTTTTTTGTAGTACTTTAGTGTTAGTGTTTGATTGTTTGTATCATGTTTGTTAAAAAAAAAAAAAAAGGTTCAATAAAGATATTGTGGAAAAAAAAAAATCAAATTTTGCCCCAAAAGTACACCTGTCAACATCTATTTCATTTAAAGTTTGGACTCTTTTTAACTCACCGCGGCCAGTTGTGTTTTGGTGGCTGCGGGCTCTCAGACCTCCAGCTGCTGCGGTCCTCTCTGCTGCCCACATTCTTGGGGCTTCATTTTCCGAGAAGACACGTCTCTGCACAAGAAGGGAGGGCAGTGGACGGTGTTGTTTACTTGGCTCACTCTGAGGTTGATGGTGACAGATGTCTGGAGTTTGCTGATCAGAGGCACTCGGAGAAAAAGCAAGCTCCACGCCGCTGTGTTTTTAGCTTAGCCATTGCTAACACAACTCCAAGACATGTGCTCGTCCAAATGTTTTGAGTGTGGGATTTTTGTTGTTTTTTTCGTGCAGTGCTTCTTGTGGGGGGGGGGGGGGGGGGGGGGGGCTTATGCCAAGGTCTTTCATTCCATCTTTGTTATAAAATTCATAAAAAGGTCCAACATTTCCTAACTTTCAAACCTGGATACAAATCTCATGAGACGAGATATGACTTCACTTGACTGGGTGCTGGATTTGCGCCATCTAGTGGACTGAAAATGCAATTGGTTGAATACCCAGGAGAGTATGCGGTGTTTACATGCTAATTAATAAAAGATCCCTGCATTTAGGGATTGTGCATTGTCGTTAGAGTCAATTATCACGATCAATCACTGGATCCATCTTCTGTCCCACTGCTACAGATTAGTCAGGGAAAAACTGTCAACTAAGTAGAAAAATAAATTTATAAGAAAAGCTGGAAATTTAGGTCAGCAATTCTCATAACAAATCTATTATGACAAATTTAGGGGAAAAAGTTGCAATCTTATGAGGAAAAAAACTCACAATTTTGCAATTTAAAAAAATCATAAAATTTCTGGAAAAAAATGGAAAGATTGGATTTTTATAAGAAAAAAACATCACAAATTTATGTGGAAAGAGGCTGCAATTTTAACTGAAAAAGCAGCAAATTTTCAAAGAAAAACGTGACAAATGTATTAGAAAACCTGAAAATTTATGTCAAAAATCTCACAAATTTTGGGGGAAAAGTTGCAATTTAGAGGAAAAAGCTGCTAATATTGATGGTGTCAGGCCAGTCTGTAGTGCTAATGTTGCCAGTTTACCAGTTTTCAGGCTCAGATGTTCATTTCCCTCTCTTTCTACCATTTTTTTTTTCGCCCCGTTGTTCAAGGTCTTCCCCTTTCTTTTCCCTTCTGGTGCCCATGTCACAGCCACATGATGCCACAGGGGAGCAAAAAAATAAAAATACTCCCACTATCTGATGGATATAAAAAAAAAGTCTAAAATGTAAGGTTTGGGATTGAAAAAGAAGAAAATGTAAGCTTTTTTGGTATAATTAGTCCTCCATCTGTTAGCATGATCATTAGCATGTAGCATGTTATTGTTTACAGGCTGTCTTTGCACAGCTATAAACTAGCAACACGCCGACTTTACACCCAGTCGCACCCCTTTTTAAATATATCACTTCTGTGATCACAAAACAGCTTTTAGTTTTGAGGAAACATTACTAACCACTGTTCCACCAAATGGTCTTCTGTAATCTTCTTATGACCAAAGATGGCCTGAGGTAAAGTCACTACTGTGACAACCTCCATCTATTAGCCAATGAAATGCAAAAATATTGGATGGATAAAAAAAAAAGTCTAATAGCATTCGCACATAGGAGTTCTTTGAGTGCAGGTGGGTGAGGGCTGGATGGAGAGCAGCAGAGATGGTGTCTTCTGTGGATCTGTTTGGCCTGTATGCAAACTGAGATGGGTGGTGGGAGGGAGGATGGACTTGATGGTGTGCATGACCAGCCGCTTGAAGCACTTCATTATGATGGAGGTCAGTTAGAGCTGGGTGATAATGATAATTATCACAAAATATCTTTCCCTCAATAGAGAGATAAAACATTTGATAGAACTTTGATAGAACTTATTCATTCCATGTTTTGACAGACAGCAAGAAAAGCCAATGAAAATGAGAATACAATGCACCGAACCAATCATGTGGCTGGAAGTCATGTTCGATTGATGCACACAACAGCGTGCGTAGGCACATAGGACCAGCACGAAGCTAGGGCTTAGCTTAGTACACCTGCTAATGTCTGGGCTAGAACAGTCATGTAGGAGACAACAGAAAACATTAATGAAGAGTCCAGTGACAGCGTTACCAAAGAAAACACCGAAACAGACACCACCCAATGCTCAATAGACAAGGAGATTGTTGAAAAAACGGTCCGAGGAATTCAGTAATGTGGAGATATTTTGGCTATTTAGAGCCTGACAGGAAGCAGCGTAAGGTGGATTCACACTACGTTTGGACCAACTTTTACTGACGTTTTGGCAAATGTCTGGCTCTGTTGGCAAAAGTTAATGATAGCTGGTGTTTGTTGGCAAACACTGGCGAAAGTTGTGTTCTTTGAAAATTTTCAGCCTGCTGAAAATTTGCTGACATTTGGGAATACACGTTGGTGAAAGTTGTGCTCAGTTTGTAAAAGTTCAGGAGCGCTAAGTTATGCACAGTTTACCTAAGTCAGCCTAAGTAAAAGGTAGGTTCACATTATAGCATTTGGACCGACTTTTACAGACGTTTTGAAAAAACAGAGAAATAGTCAGCACAGGTCAGCTGACATCAGCGTTAGTCGACGCTCACATGTGTTGGCTTAGGCTTCCTGCCATTCTGGACCTGGTTCTGGAGTGAACACATCTCCCTTGGGCATACGTCTCAGTATTTATTTTTGTTTTAAATTCCTATGTAGTTACTTCTGCATACTCTTTTCCCATGTTTGTTCATTCATTCATTCATTGAAAAAAATAATAAAATAATGCATAGAATCCAACATTAAGTCCACAATTAAAATGTGAATGTGGATGGAATAAAAAAAAAAAAAAACTATTTAGTGTATCATCATATAAATAAAATGACGGGTCTTTTGACTGTTTCAACTGTCTCCATTAAAATAACATAAAATCCCATAAAACATCATTTAGTTGTGACACCACATCAGCGCTGTTTGATTCCCCACAATGGAAGCCGAACCAATAAATCCTGGAGAGTGATTACGCACGGAGCAGAAAATTAAGAACAGCAGCTTTCTCAATGAGGAGACTTCCCCCCCCCCCCCTTTGGGCTGATGTGTGTGTGTGTGGGGGGGCAGTGGTGAGCACAGTGACAGCACAGCAAGAAGGTCATGGGTTCGATCCCACCCCCAGACCATCGGTGACCCTTCTGTGTGGAGTTTGCATGTTCTCCCCGTGTCTGCGTGGGTTTACTCCGGGATTTCTCCGGTTTCCTCCCACAGGCCAAAAACATGCAGGTTAGGTTAACTGGCATCAAAGTGGGGATTCTAAATTGTCCTTAGGTCTGACTGTGAGAGTGAATGGTTGTCTGTCTCTCTGTGTTGGCCCTGTGATGGACTGACGATCTGTCCAGGGTGGACCCTGCCTCTCACCCAAAGATGCTGGGATAGGCTCCAGCCCCCCCCCCCCCCCCCCACGACCTGAAAAGGATTAAGCGGTAGAAGTGGAGTGGTGGCTCAGTTGGTAGAGCATCCGCCCCACATCCGGGAGGCAGGGGTCCAAATCCCAGCCGGGTCATGCCGAAGACCATATAAAAGTGGAACTTCCTGCCGTCCAGCTTGGTGCTCAGCAAAAAATGGAATGGAAGAGGGAAATTTGTGGCGGCGCCTTGCATGGCAGCGGCCCTCTGATTCTACACTTGGGGTGTGTGTGAGATTAACACTGTAGATAGGTAAAGCACAATCTCGTTCTACTGTACATGATTGGTTGTACAGTTGAATGACAATAAAGGGTGAGTTAAGATGGATGGATGGATGGATGGATATATATATATATATATATATATATATATATATATATTTTTTTTTTTTTTTTTTTTTTTTTTTTTTTAATATATCCACCTTATTCCTGGGGGTGCCGCTGTAGGAACGATTGTGGACGGAACTTCCGGTTTCGACTGACCCAGTGTAAAATCAGTCAGTTTGAGTGGCGTAGCAGGGGCATTTAAAATAGTGTTTTTAAAAGTTTTTCAAATTAATTTTAATGTATAGTCCACATACGTGTTTTCCACTCAAGTGGCAGCTAATTTCAGCACTTGTAGTTTTTGTGTTTTTGAATGTTTAGTTCTGGTTCTTGCTGCTGTTCGTGGTGTGTGAGGCTCCTCAGAGAGGAGCACAGCTCAATGTGTGGCTTCTACAGCAATGAGCAGATCATGCACTGAAAACTAAAGGATGGTTGGTGAGATGGTGGGACAGACACAGGACAGACACCAAGACAAGAGCCAGGTATGTTTTCACTTGTATGAATGTCACACATCTGACGTTTTACACCGAATTTAAAACACCCAAGCACTGTGTTGAATGTGCGCCGTGCCATTATGACCTCGACAGGCAATGAGAAGTCATTAATCATGACTTTTCTTTGTTTGCTAGCAGTAAAGTCCCAGCAAACCCCAGAGTGTCTGGTATCATTTTAAAGCTTAGAAACTGTACTTTCTAAAAATATCTATGTTTTTCCAGAAGACATAACTCCTGACCGATCGAACGTGAGTTTTCAACCTAGCTAAAGTATTGTTTACATTGTTAGCATCTTAGCAGCGGCGCCAACTAATGGAGCTACTGGGTACGAGGCCACTTTTTAAGATCATCTTTCCATCCCTTGATAGTCGTGGGAAGTGGTATAATTATGTTACTCTTTTGAGGTGCAAGAGGTCGTGTTCTTGCATTTCTGATGCCAAAGTCATTGTTTTTGAACAAGGAAAAGTGTCCCGTTTCAGTGACAACCATATGTTGTAAACTAGTACCGGAAGTTGCCACTATAATTCACGCAAGGCATCATGGGGCCGAGGAATAAGGTGGATATGTTGCAGGCAGCGAGTAGACACGAAAAAAAAACCTTTATCCCACATGTTGTGTAGTGAGTGTGGTGTGTGTTGTCATATCCGCCCCTATCAGGCGGGCACGGTCACTCTGTACATAGTTCTTGTTATTCTCAATAAAGTGGGGATTTGCTGCACGACAGAAGAGACTCCAGTAACTCATTACTTATACATAACATTTTGGGGACGAGAAAAATTATGGGAGCATACAGGCTATCTCCACTCCTACTACCATTTCTGGAATATCCAGGAGAGCCGGTGTTCCTGTGGCCAGACTGGCAGGCCATGTTTGAGGATTACATCAGGGCGCTGGGCATAAATAGACTCGACGGGAGGCAACGGCGAGCGCTTCTGGCCCACCATCTTGGCGCGGAAGGCCTAAGAATTCTTGGTATGTTGAGTGAAACGGAGTGCTATGAGTATGTTGTCGAGCGGATGACCGAGCACTTCGCCGAGCAGACAGGGACCAAGGAGCTGTGGGTGGTGGGAGTGTTGGTGCCAAATACAGCTAGGCTAGTTAGCTTGGAGAAGCTAACAGCCCACTCATTGTCTATGGGCAAGCTAGCCACAAAGCTAGCTGCGCGCCAAAAGCGAGTTCCAGGCTACCAGATAGTCATCAAGGTGGAACCGGGGCCGCGAGTGGTGGAGTTCCCAGTCACTGCAGATGGTGGGCCGGCCAAGGAGAGCAGCATGGTGCAGGATCGTAGTGCTGGTGAGTTTGACGGCATGGTGTGTGACGACAGCGGAGAGGGAGAGCAGCGACAGGAGTCATCCCCACAGCTGGACGCTGGGCAGCGGGAGAGCAGGAACATGCAGGCTGAGAGCCCTGGGGGAGAGCAACGACAGCCGGGCATGGAGATGACGCACCGAAGCGCCTGGGATGAGGGTGCTGGGGGCAGCAACGAGACCCTTGGGTCAGGGAATGACGCCGATGGGAGTGATGCTGTTAGCCCTGGGGGACAGCAGCTGAAGCTGGTTGTGGAGACAACGCAGAGGAACGCCTGGGACAAGGATGCTCAGAGCAGTGATGAAGCACATGGGTTGGAGAACGACGTCAGCGAAAGTGATGCTGTGAACCCCGGGAGTGAGCAAGAGGTGCTGGGCACCGTAGAGGTCGAGCAGGGTTTCAGTGCTGAAGCCCAATGTGCCCTGGTCAAGGGTGCTGGGCATTACAGCGAGGCGCCCAAGGCAGCAAGTGGCATCGACAAGCGAGCTTCGGTTTTCCCCGGAGTGCGACCACAGGGGGCCGGAGTGTTCGGGGCAATGATAAGATAAGATAAGCCTTTATTAGTCCCACAATGGGGAAATTCCAGGATTGCAACAGCACAGGGATAGCAACACTCAGAGCAACAATCAGAAGGCAAGAAAAAAAAAGCAAGAGCAGCTAATATACATATGTACATATTACTATACTAAATATATATATATATATATATATATATATATATATATATATATATATACACACAGACACACAGTGCAGAGCATTGTAGCTGGATGGAATAAATATGTAGATATATAAACACCCACAGTGCAGAGCATTGTTGCTAGATGGAATGAAACAGCATAACCGTCTACTTAGTTATCCTACATGGTATGATTATGTGCCCATACATATTCTCACCCTCCATAGCGACCGGTATTTTCCTAGTTGTATGCCGGAGGGGACCATTGTGTAAGTCTATTGCATCTTTTGCATTCAAAAACTATTAGGTTGTCACGTCTTTTTGCTATCTCTGCGAGCAGCCCTGCTTAGGTTGTACAGTCTGACAGCCGTAGGTAGGAAGGACCTGCGAAACCTCTCGGTTGTGCACCTGGGATGATGTAGTCTGCTGCTAAATGAGCTCCTCAGTGCGTTCAGTATGTCCTGCATAGGGTGGAACTCGGACTCCAGCAGAGATGACAGTTTAGCCACCGTCCTTCTCTCTCCTATCTCCTCCACCGGATCAAGGCGCTGCCCCAGGACAGAGCTAGCTTTCTTGATCAGTTTGTTCAGTCTCTTCCTATCGGCTGCAGTAATGCCACTGCCCCAGCAGACCACTCCAAAAGTGATGGCTGATGCCACCACCGTGTCATAGAATGTCTTCAGCAGCGCCCCTTGTACACCAAAAGACCTGAGTCACCTCAGCAGGAACAGCCTGCGCTGTCCCTACTGAGGAGACTGTCCCGCTGTCAGCTGCAGTGGTGTTGAGGGCGGTCGGGGGCGGACCGACAAGAACAGAGGGACGGTGTGCCAGACAGCAGCACGGCAGGTCCCTAGGAGTGAGGCAGTTGGTGGTGAAGAGTGACATTTTTGCAGGAGAGGTTGGTTTTGATCCCGGAGGCAGACGACAGCCAGGGGCGTTCATGCCATGGGGCTACCTGGGACCTCCGAGCCGGTCTTATCTTCAGCGGCCGGGGGCGTGCATGATTTGGGGCTGCCCTGGTCCCCCGGGCCGGTGTTACCTCTGGCTGCCGGTGGACATAGGTGTGACTTAAATACCCTTGATGTAAATATGTATAGTTTCTGCTGGTGTGCATGGGAGTATGTGGGGTATGGGATTATTTTACTTATTCTGTGTATATTTACAAAAAAAAAAAAAAACCCACTGGTTTTACATTTGTGTGAATGTGATAGGTCATTCTACTACAGTTCATGGATCCCTGTTCCCTTACTGCATGATTCAAGTCCTAAATTGTGGAGGGTCTCAATTGTGTGTGTGGTTTTGCATTTTTGTAAGGGGGAGGGGAATTGCTGTGTAGTGAGTGTGGTGTGTGTTGCTGCACCTGCCCCTAACGTGACGTCAGGTGCGCACGGCCACTCTGTGTATAGTTCTTGGTATTCTCAATAAAGTGGGGATTTGCTGCATGACAGAAGATATTCCAGTCCCTCGTTCCTCATATATAATACCACAAACCAAGAAAATGTTTTTTTCAGGCAGCAGAAAAAAAAAAAAGATTGGGTCTCCAAAGGCTATTGTTTCCACGGCAACCAGTAATCTGTACTGGCAAAAGACACGTTTGCACAACAGCCCTGCCTAGTGGTAGAAAAATAACACTGCAAAGACACAAAATTCAAACAACTCACCAGACCACACCCATCACCTGGAGCAAACAAACCCACAAACAACTCAAAACTAATCCAATGCCCATAATATATTATCCCATAAATTAAAAAAAAATAAAACATGTCATACACACCATGTTATCACCGAACAAATACTGTGTGTTGTCCTCTAACATATATATATTCTTTTTTTAATTCCCTTCTCTCTGCGTCTCTTTCGTTCCTGCACGTCTGAAGTGAGTTTCGATCTAAAAACATCCGTTTTCACCAGCATTTCAGTCAACATTTGCCAATGGAGCTTAACTTAGGCTGACTTTTGTGAACTCTGCATAACTTAGCCCAGCGCTCAGGAACTTTTACAAACTGAGCACAACTTTCACCAACGTTTATTTCCAAACGTCAGCTAATTTTCAGCATGCCAAAAATTCTCAACGAATACAACTTTCGTCAGCGTTTGCCAACAAACACCAACTATCATTAACTTTAATCAACTTTTGCTAGCAGAGCCAGACGTTTGGCAAAACGTTTGTAAAAGTTGGTCCAAACACCATCGTGTGAATCCACCCAGAAAAGCAGGTCCAGGCTGGCAGGAAGCCTCCACAAACACTGATCTTTATATCAGCGTCGCTTGACGCTGATGTCAGCTGAACTGCGCTGAGTATTATTAGCTTAAGTTAACCTAAGTTGGCGACTGCTACACATACGCTAGCCTAAGTTGGCAAAAGTTTGGCAACACTGAATGCAACGCTGGGAAATGCTAGCAAAAGTTCATAAAAGCTGGTGTGCACTGGATTAAAAAAAATGCTCACAAACATAATTTCACCAACATTTGGACTGATTTCTCAGATTTTTCAAAACATCAGTAAAAGCCGGTCCAAACATTGTAGTGTGAACCCAGCGTTAGCGTGCACTGCAAACTGTCAAGCATGTTCCCGCAAAATCAGGTAACACTACAGAGCTTGTTTTACCATCTGAAGCAGTGCCATCCTGTTGAGCAGGGCTGTACTCAACAGAGAATGGTTCCAAACGGACTTAGCAGGACCCCCGTGGCCCCAACCCCCCAGAAATTATCCAATAATAAATGAAATCATTTTTTATGGGACAGCAAATGCCCCCAAAATCAATTACATCATTTTTATTAACATTTAATCACAAATAGGCATTCTCGTAGTAAATAGCCTTACACAAAATGCCTAAATAGTGGATTAAATTAGCTCTAAAGGGACCAAGTGACATCGAGTCAACTAATGGACATGTTTACAAATATTCCAGACCCACTGTAATATATTCTTGAAATTTAATTTGATCATTTTGGCATTTTGTGTCCCTTTCGGAGACATTCGTTGTTTAATCCAAACACTAACCGCTGGTGTTTGGCTGCAGCCATCCTTCTGCACACCTGCACCGGGGACACTTTTAATTTCACAGGGATGAGAGCTGGACTGTAACGGCTGCTGCATTTGGGCACGTACTTCACTCAGTTACCGGTAAGTTGCTGAGCAGAATATTATAAAATATTTATATTTGATGTTCTATAATTATTTGAAATACAGTTGTATGATGTTCTACACAACATTTGTCAAGTTCAACTTCTGACAGAAAATAAATATTTAAAATGAATCTTATTATAGCTTCACATCTCCGCAGTAAAAAGGAACCTTGAAGCTTGGCAGAAATAGTGATTTGATTCATAATGTAATAAATATCACTATGGGAAAAATGTATCGTGACTGGAATTTTTTTCATATCACCCAGCACTAAGTTCAGAGCTACGGGCCGGTAATCGTTGTAGCTGGATGGGACGGGTTTCTTTGGGACTGGTATTATGGTGGCAGTTTTGAAACACGTGGGGACAACAGCTCGACTCAGGGAGGTAGTGAAGATGTTGGCCAGGACATTCTTCTGCTCCTCCGCACAGTCCTTCAGAACGTGACCTGGTGTGTTGTCTGGTCTTTTTGTCAGATGTCTTGCGTGGGTTGATCCTGGAGAGGTTCCTCTTCACGCTAGTCAGATCCAGACTTATAGCCTGCTCGTCTGGAGAGACTTATAGCCTGCTTGTCGTCCCAAAGAATATTGGCACCCCTTTTAAAAGACACCACTCTTGTCCACACAGGCCAAGCACAGTCATTTGTTATTTAGACCACAAGGGTCAAAAGCATGAAAACGAGCCATGTGGCGCCAGAAAATAAAGACACAAAACCACTGGTGGAAGGTGCAAAGTGCAGAGCAAAGTCACTGCTACAGAGCCCCAAACCTGGACTGCACTAGCCATGTAGTAATGAGATGCTACGTAGCATCTGCAGTAGTACTGCAGTACTGCATTTTTTATACCCTGATTGGAGCCTTGAGTATTTTTATCATGTTTATAGTCAGCTTCATGTGTGCCTGTGTTTGTGTCTATGTTGAATGCAATTAGTGGCTTGTAAATATGGATGTCACCAGACTGCAAAACAAATCTACCTACGGGTACAAATAAAGGAACCTGAACCTGAACCAGTATAACAGCCCATTACTGCACTACCCTTCCTGCTGAAGCAACTTTCCTTTCAAACTCTCTTCCAAACGGACACACGTATTCGCCACAGTAGAAACTGGAGGTTCCAGAGCAGAGAGCCACAGACGGGTCAAGAAGTCTGAAAATAATGAGACAAGAACGAGCCCTTTATTGATTTAGACTTTAGCCATTTCTCCTGACACTTTCTGACGAGAACAAAACGACAGAATATCGCCGTCCAGGTTGGAGGCAGTAGATCTGAGTTCATTTATCTGTCGTGCAGCGTTCTGCAGAGCAGAACATTTCCAGAGTCACCCTCATTTATCCAGCGCCACTCCAGCCTCAGTGTTTATGCAGGATTTCATTAAGTTGGACTGGTAAAAGTTTAATGATACCAGCAAACATATTGGCCCGCCGCACTAAGAGAATGATGAACCGAACGTAAGCTGTAAATACAAATAAAGCTAATGGAGTTTGGTTTTTTTTTTCCTGAGAAAACATTAAAGAAAAGACAATTAAACTAATTGACCAAATAAAGTGGAAATAGTGTAGTTTGTAAACCCAGGATGTACAGTACTGCATTATACACGGATAACACATTTAAAATGAGTAATGTTTGTTTAATTAACAGGGTGTCTCATAACAGTCTGTGAATACCATCCATGCATGTGCAGTATTTTAAAAAAGAAAAGAAACAATTAAAACCCGTTAACCCCCCCCCCCCCCAAAAAAAAAATGTGTTCCAAAATAAATTCAAAATTTATTTCGTAACAGCAGAAACAGGAGCTGGAAGAAACAACCCAGAGCAGGAGTTTCAACCCTGTGACTTTAGAGGGGAAAAGTTTCACGTTTACAAGGAAAAAAATATCTCAGATTTTACAGGAAAAGTCTAAAATTTATGTTTTAAAAAAGTACAAATTTAGAAGAGGAAAGTTTCAAATTTAAAAAGAAAATCTCAAATTTATGAGGAAAAAGTCGCAATATTGTGCACAGACACAGAGATGATCTTCCAAAAACCAAGAAGAAAAAGGATTCAAGAGCTACATTTAGAGCTATCTGCATAAATACAACAGTAACAAGTAGCTAGCAACAGTTAGCAACGTTCCACCTGCCCAGGTCCTCCTCTCCAAGTCTGCACAGCAAAATGGCCAGAACTTTTCTGTTCTTTTCTTCTTCTCTGTCTCCTCATCCCCCCAACCAATCACAGCAGATGACTGCCCTTCCCTGAGCCTGGTTCTGCTAGAGGTTTTTTTCCTGCTAAAAGGGAGTTTTTTCTCTCCACTGTCACCAAATGCTGCTCACAGGGGATCTCCTGATTGCTGGGGTCTTTCTACAATTGTGGGGGTTTCCCTACAGTTTGAAAGTGCTATGAGATGACTGTTGTTGTTAACTGGTGCTACAGTATATAAATAAAATTGAATTGAACTTTTAGTACAGCAGCAAACCATTTGTGCTTAAGATCAAAAAGCTAACATTGTAAAAAAAAAAATGTAAAGCTATAGTTAGCACATTGCTAATTATCGATAGCTACAGCCGTGGACAAAATTGTTGGTACCCCTCTGTTAATGAAAGAAAAACCCACAATGGTCACAGAAATAACTTGAATCTGACAAAAGTGGTAATAAATAAAAATTCTATGAAAATTAACCAATGAAAATCAGACAATGCTTTTGAATTGTGGTTCAACAGAATTATTTTAAAAAACAAACTCATGAAACAGGCCTGGACAAAAATGATGGTACCCCTAGAAAAGATTGAAAATAACATGACCATAGGGACATGTTCAACCAAGATGTGTCCTCTGATTAACATCACAGGTGTCTACAAACTTGTAATCAGTCAGTCGGCCTATTTAAAGGGTGACAAGTAGTCACTGTGCTGTTTGGTGACATGGTGTGTACCACACTAAACATGGACCAGAGGAAGCAAAGGAGAGAGTTGTCTCAGGAGATCCATCCATCCATCCATCTTCTACCGCTTAATCCTTTTCAGGTCACGGGGGGCTGGAGCCTATCCCAGCATCTTTGGGCGAGAGGCAGGGTACACCCTGGACAGATCGCCAGTCCATCGCAGGGCCTGTCTCAGGAGAATAGAAAGAAAATTATAGACAAGCATGTTAAAGATAAAGGCTATAAGACCATCTCCAAGCAGCTTGATGTTCCTGTGACTACAGTTGCGCATATTATCCAGAAATTTAAGATCCACGGGACTGTAGCCAACCTCCCTGAACGTGGCCGCAGGAGGAGACGAATAATACGAATGATAACAAAAGTGCCCAGAATAACCTCTAAACACATTCATGGTGAACTCCAAGGTCAAGGTACATCAGTGTCAGATCGCACCATCCGTCATTGTTTGAGCCAAAGTGGACTTCATGGGAGACGACCAAGGAGGACACCACTGTTGAAAACAAATCATAAAAAAGCCAGACTGGAATTTGCCAGACTGCATGTTGACAAGCCACAAAGCTTCTGGGAGAATGTCCTATGGACAGACGAGACAAAACTGGAACTTTTTGGCAAGGCACATCAGCTCTATTTTCACAGATGCAAAAATGAAGCATACCAAGAAAAGGACACTGTCCCTACTGTGAAAGATGGAGGAAGTTCTGTTATGTTGTGGGGCTGCTTTGCTGCATCTGGCACAGGGTGTCTTGAATCTGTGCAGGGTACAATGAAATCTCAAGACTATCAAGGTATTCTAGAGAGAAATGTGCTGCCCAGTGTCAGACAGCTTGGTCTCAGTCGCAGGTCATGGGTCTTGCAACAGGATAATGACCCAAAACACACAGCTAAAAACACCCAAGAATAGCCAAGAGCGAAACATTGGACTATTCTAAAGTGGCCTTCTATGAGCCCTGATCTAAATCCTATTGAACATCTGTGGAAGGAGCTGAAACATGGCGTCTGGAGAAGGCACCCTTCAAACCTGAGACAACTGGAGCAGTTTGCTCATGAGGAGTGGGCCAAAATACCTGCTGAGAGGTGCAGAAGTCTCATTGACAGTTACAGAAATCGTTTGATTGCAGTGATTGCCTCGCAAAGTTGTGCAACAAAATATTAAGTTAAGGGTGCCATCATTTTTGTCCAGGCCTGTTTCATGAGTTTGTTTTTTTAAAATAATTCTGTTGACCCACAATTCAAAAGCATTGTCTGATTTTCATTGGTTAATTTTCATAGAATTTTTTATTTATTACCACTTTAGTCAGATTCAAGTTATTTCTGTGACCATTGTGGGTTTTTCTTTCATTAACAGAGGGGTACCAACAATTTTGTCCACGTGTGTAACCGTTACCCTTGTATGCAGATAACACTACAATATTTAGAGCTCAGTTATACAAAAAACTCCATGTAGAGCTTAAATCATTTTTCCGGCTTGCTCCTGGGAGAAGGTGAACGGGCATCAAGGATGTATCGAATTGTTTCCATAACTATGAGGGCAACAGTTATCCAGCGATATTTAGCAATGTGCTAACGGAAATAATGAGGGGGCAGAAAGTGTCAAATTTACAAAAACATCTTAAGCTGATTAAAATTCTCATTTTTTTTCAAAAGTAGTAAAAGAAAAAAAAAGGTTAAGTACAGTATCTCACAAAAGTGAGAACACCCCTCACATTTTTGTAAATATTTTGTTATATCTTTTCATGGGACAACACTGAAGATATGACACTTTGATCCAATGTAAAGTAGTCAGTGTACAGCTTGTATAACAGTGTAAATTTGCTGTCCCCTCAAAATAACAACACACAGCCATTAATGTCTAAACTGCTGGCAACAAAAGTGAGTACACCCCTCAGTGAAAATGTCCAAATTGTGCCCAATTAGCCATGTTCCCTCCCCGGTGTCATGTGACTCATTAGTGTTACAAGGTCTCAGGTGTGAATGGGGAGCAGGTGTATTAAATTTGGTGTTATCGCTCTTACACACTCTCATATTGGTCACTGGAAGTTCAACATGGCACCTCATGACAAAGAACTCTCTGAGGATCTGAAAAAAGAATTGCTGCTCTACATGAAGATGGCCTATGCTATAAGAAGATTGCCAACACCCTGAAACCGAGCTGCAGCACGGTGGCCAAGACCACACAGCTGTTTAACAGGACAGGTTCCACTCAGAACAGGCCTCACCATAGTCGACCAAAGAAGTTGAGTGCACGTGCTGAGCGTCATATCCAGAGGTTGTCCTTTGAAAATAGACGTATGAGTGCTGCTAGCATTGCTGCAGAGGTTGAAGGGGTGGGGGGTCAGCCTGTCAGTGCTCAGACCATACACCACACACTGCATCAAATTGGTCTGCATGGCTGTCATCCCAGAAGGAAGCCACTTTTAAAGATGATGCACAAGAAAGCCCACAAACAGTTTGCTGAAGACAAACAAACTAAAGACATGGATTACTGGAACCATGTCCTGTGGTTTGATGAGACCAAGATAAACTTATTTGGTTCAGATGGTGTCATGTGTGTGTGGCGGCAACAAGGTGAGGAGTACAAAGACAAGTCTGTCTTGCCTACAGTTAAGCATGGTGGTGGGAGTGTCATGGTTTGGGGCTGCATGAGTGCTGCCAGCACGGGGGAGCTACAGTTCACTGAGGCCATTCATGGATACAAACATGTACTGTGACATAGTGAAGCAGAGCATGATCCCCTCCCTTCAGAAACTGGGCCGCAGGTCAGTATTCCAACATGATAACCACCCCAAACACACCTCCAAGATGACCACTGCCTTGCTAAAGAAACTGAGGGTAAAGATGATGGACTGGCCAAGCATGTCTTCAGACCTAAACCCTATTGAGCATCTGTGGGTCATCCTCAAACGGAAGGTGGAGGAGCGCAAGGTCTCTAACATCCACCAGCTCCGTGATGTCGTCATGGAGAAGTGGAAGAGGATTCCAGTGGCAACCTGTGAAGCTCTAGTGAACTCCATGCCCAAGAGAGTTAAGGCAGTGCTGGAAAATAATGGTGGCCCCACAAAATATTGACACTTTGGACACAATTTGGACATTTTCTCTAGGGGTGTACTCACTTTTGTTGCCAGCGGTTTAGACATTAATGGCTGTGTGTTGAGTTATTTTGAGGGGACAGCAAATTTACACTGTTATACAAGCTGTACACTGACTACTTTACATTGGATCAAAGTGTCATATCTTAAGTGTTGACCCATGAAAAGATATAATGAAATATTTACAAAAATGTGAGGGGTGTACTCACTTTTGTGAGATACTGTAGATGAGGAAAAGTCACAGATCTGACTCTGTGCACAAGTGTAGTGACGAACTTCCAGTTGAGAGAGAAGCAAATCTCTTTTCTGTTAGCATCCCTTCTCCATCCAAGAAATTTTAGTTTTTTTCATTATGTCTGCAAGGTTTGCTGAAAATAAATGTGATGATGATCACTGCACCATTGACGCCCAGCCCACTTCCATCACGGGCAACTTTTTTCTCATAAATGTGACCCGCCATGACTAAGCCAGCAACAAGTTGGCCTGACATGATTCCTAAAAAACACAGAAATATTTTTTTTAAATTTATGATTTAATTTTTTTTTTTTTGCAAAATATGCTAGTTGAAATCATGAAGAAGATACTCGATGCTTCAGATAACAGTGTGGGAGATTTTAAAACCGTAAACTTTGTATTTGAAATGGAGTAGTTGCAGAAGGAAATATCAGCCAGACCGCTTCCTAGTTTTGGGGGCGTGGATACCACAGCTGATTTACATATCCGGTTTGTTTGGCTAGTCACACATCTTTGTTATTCATTTCAGCCAATCAGCAGCATGTTCAGGTAGAAGCACATCGCTACTTAAGTAACGTGTCTTCCTGTATTTATCAAGCTCCTTTTGATAACCACTGTCAAGCTGGATTCATGCTGCACCTCTGCTGTCAGCGTACTTGTAACCAGAAACCTCATGTGATGAAATTTATGTCATCGCCTCCACTCCACTAGTATCCGCAGTGTTCGACCGTGGACGACCACGTGCAGCCCAAATTTTGTGACCGCGCCGCCTGCTCACGACCTGAACACGTTGAAAAGCACTTGTGCAAGACTCAACATCCCATTCACGAGGTGGCGATATCGACACAGCATACCAAGACAAAGCAGACGAAGAAGACAATGAGAAAGTGGAAGACGAGAATAAACATACATGAATCACACAAATACTTCAGCAGCAGCAGCATCTTCGTGGAAAAAGAGCGAAAACCGGGAAGTCAAGCACCAGAAAGCAAGCAGTGTTTCTTCGTTGATTAAAATCCTGGTGCATCAGCACATTGGCGCTACCTATCGGGTGGGAGTAAAACTACAAATGATGGTTGTGTGCATGTGTCAACCGCTTGGCCTGGGTAGATGAAAAAAGTGAGCATGAATAGCGCCGCGTGCGTGCCGGGCTTGTCCAAAGTGCATGCGGACCAAAGCGGACTAGAGGGGAAATGCAGCCAAACTGCGACATACCCCCTAGTAGTCAGGTTCAGGTTCAGGTTCAGGTTCAGGTTACTTTATTTGTACCCGTAGGTAGATTTGTTTTGCAGTTAGTGACATCCATATTTACAAGCCACTAATTACATTCAACATAGACACAAACACAGGCACACATCTTACAAAATAGGTAAATATAAAATATGTACAATATAATTTTTATAGCTTGTTCAACTCTTTGACAGCAGCAGGGACAAAGCTGTTTTTGTAGCGCTGGGTTCTACTTTTTGGGACAGCAAACCTCCGTCTGGAGGGAAGAAGCTGAAAGTTGCAGTGCAAAGGGTGGGAGTCATCATTTAAAATCGAGTCGGCCATCCTCTGTACTTGTCTGGTGTACAGGGATGTCAGGCTCAGCTGTGACTCACCAAGCAAATGACTGGACCATCTAACTACCTGATCCAAGGATTTCCTCTGTTTCAGTTTTATCTGACCAAACCATGACATTAAAGAAAAGGATAAAACAGATTCAATAAAAGCCCGATAGAACATAGTCATTATGGTTCGGTCAATTTGGAAGCGTGCAAGTTTCCTCAAACAATGCAAATTTTGCTGACCCTTTTGGCACACCCTTTCACAGTTCACCTCAAAGTTCAATCCACTATCAATAATCGTCCCAAGATATTTGTACGATTGTACACATTCGGTGGTCTGGCCTTTTAGTATGGTGACTTTGTGCCTGGGAGTTTTCCTCCTAAAGTCAATAATCATATCTTTCGTTTTTGTTGTATTCAGCTGCAGGTAGGAATCCTCACACCAGTGAACAAAATCATCAACTACTGGGCCGTGGCCACTCTCACCATCCTGGAGGAGACTGACAATGACTGAGTCATCAGCATACTTTATAATGTGTCTGTTGTCATGTCTGCTCCGACATATGTTTGTGTACAGGATGAAGAGTAGTGGTGACAACACACACCCCTGAGGAGAGCCAGTAGAAGAGCACTTTAGGTCAGACAATGTACCATTGACCCTTACTCTCTGCGTCCTGTTGGTTAAGAAATCCAGAATCCAACCCACCAGATTATTGCTTAAATCAAATTGTTGCAGGAGCCTTTCAACTAAAATATGAGGTTGGATTGTATTAAAGGCAGAAGAAAAGTCCACAAATAAAAGCCTGGCGTGTGTCCCATTAAAATCCAGATGTTTAAAAAGCATGTTAAACAGAGTGACAGTGGCATCCTCCACTCCTCTGTGAGGCCTATAGGCAAACTGCAGAGGATCCAATGCATGTTCAGTCTGCCTTAGGACCTCACATCTGACCAGTTTTTCAAAAATTTTCATTAAAATTGAAGTCAAAGCAACTGGTCTAAAGTCATTTACCGTTTTAGGACAGCTGGATTTTGGAACGGGAACAACCACGGCATCTTTCCAGATCTTAGGCACATGTTGTGTCTGTAAGGACTTATTGAAAATATAATGAAATATAGGACTCAGTTCATGTGCACAGGACTTTACCAGGCGTCCACATATATTATTAGGGCCCTGACTTTTGTTCACTTTTACAGCGCGGAACTCCCTTTTGACATCCTGCACCTCAATATTAAAGTGCTGATTGTCTTTGAGTTTCTGTTTCAAATCTTGGATTTCTGTGCTAAAATCAAAGGAGTCAAAACATCCATAAAAACAGTTAAGAGCATTAGCCAGCTCTGTGTCTGAACTGGTCAAGAGTGGTAAATATTTTTTGTCAATAAAATAGTTCAGATTTCCAAGGCTATAACTTGAAAGTGGTAAGAGATAATGGCTTACTGTCAATTAGAAAGATGTAAAACATGATCCAAAGTTTCAGATAGGAATAAATTAGCATCTAATTTGCATAACGTCACGGCACCTCTTTAAATTCCATAATTCAGTCAAAACTGGACTTTGGACGTATTTACACAAAAAAATGGTTCAGTCTTTTGACACCGTTTTTTGTACAGAGGTACCTCATCATCTTATCTTCAAAGTATATGAACAAGAAATCAGTACATTTAAAAAAAACAAAACAGCAATTTCTCACTTACTTTTGACAAAGTCAGAGTGAGAGGGCAGGCGCAGTGCCGTGCTCTGCCACTAGGGGCACGCAAATTCTCACACTCAAAGGGTTAAGGGGATTGGGTTCATGCCAAGTCATGCAAAAGACCAGCTTTTGTTACCACCTGGCTCTCCTGGAAGGTGAGAATCCTTGGAAACTTTGAACCTGATTTTCTCAGGTTCTCAACCCTCAAATGGCCACATCTTCAAATCTTTTTAGATTGCCAGGTGTTAAGACATCATTGGAAAGCTTAGATTCCACACTTTTAGAATCTGTAAAAAACTCAAATACCCTTCGGGAGACTTGTTCCTAGTTTTTCCATGTCTGATCACAAATTTGAAACTTTTTGGAAACTTTTTTTCATTTCCAAACTTTTTCTTATAAATTTACCACTTTTCCTCATAAATCTGCAATTTTTTTTCTCATAAATTTCCAACTTTTTCCACATAAATCTGCCACATTTCTCCTCAGTTTTCTTTGTAAACATGCAACTTTTTTCCTCATGAAAGCCATTTTTCACACAAATTCACTAACTTTTTCCATCATAAATCTGCAACTTGCATCAGCCCATGACTACCTAGTGTCCCTGTCAATGCTGACTCTGGAGAAAATGTTCTATTGTCCCCCCAACAGTGACATGAAATACCTGAGCATGCGTGGGATTAAAGTGTTATTTCAGATATTAAGAAACCTTTTAATATTTTTGTGACAAAATGTGTTGGACTTTGTGTTTAACAATAACACTGACACTGAATATAGGACTACTTAACGTTTGCTTTCCCCATCTAATGCTATTTATGTCCCTTTGCATTAATTACAGGATAAGGGGGCATTTCATTCTCCTTTATTTTGCCGTCACACAAGCAGAAGTCCCAACGGTTGGCGTTTGGAAAACATGTAGCAGTCAGCGCCACTGATGCGTTCACACAGAAAATGTGGGAAACTCTGCTAAAACGGTAAAAGAGCTGCTGTGTAATCGAGTGCACAAACAGATTCAGGACGAATTCAGGCAGAAGTTTGGACGGAGCGCTGAAGGCTAGAAGAAGAAGAAAAGGAAAAGGGGGAGGGGTGTGTGGGGTAAATATGAGGCAGCCATTTCTGAAAAAACAAACCAGCTCACGTGGGATTTACAGCTCATATGGAGCCGTTCTGTGTTCCAATGATAGTGAAGTAATTTTGATTTCTATAGACCAGGGCTCAGAAACCTGTACTACACAAACAGCTGCTGTCAGTAATCTGTACTTTTAAAAAAGTCCGCATGGAGAAATGAAAAAACTCACTTTTTATTTGAACTCGCATTTTTTGTTTCCACCTGCATTTTTGGTTTGCACTCGCTTTTGAGTTTGCAGTCCCTTTTTGTGTTTTTGTTTGCATTTGCTTTTTAGTGTGCACTCGCTTTTTTGATTGCAGTCCCATTTTTGTTTGCACTCAATTCTTTGTTTGCACTCAGTGTTTTTGTTTGTGCTCGCCTTTTTGTTTCCACTCGCTTTTTGTTAGCACGCACTATTTTGCTAGCACTTGCTATTTTGTTAGCACTCGCTTTTTTGGTTTGCACTCACTTTTTGGATTGCAGTCCCATTTTTTGTTTGTACTCACTTTGTTTGCCTTCCTTTTGTGTTTGCATTCACTCTTTTGTTTACATTTACTTTTCTGGTTGCACTCAATGTTTGTGTTTCCACTCACTTGTTTGCATTCAATTTGTTTTTTTTTTGGTTTCCATGCACTTTGTTAGCACCCACTTTTTTGGTTTGCACTCGATTTTTTGTTTGCACTCTTTTTTCTATTAGCACTCGCTTTTTTGTTTCCACTCCTGTTTTTCTTTCCACTCACTATTTTTTTTTTTTTTTATTAGCACTCGCATTTTTTGTTTCTACTGGCTTTTTGTTAGTACTCCCTTTTTTGGTTTGCATTTGCTTTTTAGTGTGCACTCACTTTCTTGATTGCCATTCTTTTTTGTTGGCATTAACTTTTTTGTTTGCACTTGCTTTTTCTGCAAGTTTTTGGAAAATGCAACATTTCTCTTGTAAATTTGAATGTTTTTTTTCTTGTTAATTCGCAACTTTTTGTCATAAATTTGCAGATTTTTTCTCATTAATTTACAACATTTTGTAGGTTGGTGACTTTCTCATAAATTTGCATTTTATCTGTAAATGTTCCACTTTTCCTGGTAAACGTGCAAATGCTCATTTGGTTGCTGGTTAAATTTTTATTCTGTGATGAAATTGTTATTTCCAGTTTTTTCTTTTTTTCAATTTTTAAACCGGCATCTTTCATCATATCTTTGCATCTTTATTCTTGCAAATTTGTTCAAAATTTACATTTATATATAGTTTTTATATATTTGTACCTCATGGTAAATTTGTGAACATCCCCTATCCCCCTTGTTCAAAAATAAATTGCGTACTGACTAACAGGAAATACTTCATAAAATAAAACAGGAAACAAGTACAACCAAACAAGAACAGGACAGGAAATACTATTAAAATAAAACCAGAACCAAAAAAAATAAAATACCAAGGTACCAAGTGAGGCGTGGTCAGCAGCTGTCTTGCTTATATTCTTTCCTTAAAATATAATATAGTAAACTAAATTTGAATATATGAATAAATAACAAACCAAAGACAATAACTTCTCACATTGAGCACCCCCCCCCCCCCCAAAAAAAAGACGCTGCTGTACCTGGGGCCTGAACATCTGTCACGACTCCCAGCTGTGTGACGGTTGATTTTTTAGGAATAAAGCCGTGAGCATTTAAAGGGCCGGTATGGATTCCTCCCCGTGATAAGACGTCTGTTCTCGGGAGATGCATTCGGAGTGGCTTTGTTCAGAAAACCGGTGTCCCACAGCCAATTAGCTGTTGGTTAAGTGTGAAGCACCTGTGAAATGAATCTAAGTGCTTGCCATCCTGCTTATTATTCAGTCCATCATTTTAGCGGTGCAGCCATAATTCCTCTGTGTAATTATCGGTGCAACGGCTGACAAATTCTGCTCATCTATCTTCAGACACGCGCCACAGCCCCACCAATGTTTCCTCAGATAGGACCTTGGGGGGAAGGGGGGGGGGGGTCCGAGTTTAGTCTGATGGTAAAGACTCTACACCCAGATGCCCAGCCATGTCACAGGAAACCGGAGGTGGAGCGGCCACACAGTGGACTCAGGTAAAGCAGAGTTTTATTGTGGTAATGACTACTAAAGCACTAGTAAAGAGTTGTCAGGAAAAGTCACTTCAGTAAAAAGGCAATGTTAAAAAGACACTTCTCTATTGTGCAAATTAATGAGAAAAGAGCTAAATTTCAAATTAAATGTCACACGTTGACCTGAAATTTTGCAACATTTTTTCTTGTACATTTGGAACTTCTTTCTTGTAAAATTGCAACTTTTTTCTAATGTGATAAAATGGCTGCACATTTACAATGAAGTTATCCCTCTTTACACCTGAAAAAGATAAAGAACACACTTGAACAAAAAAATCTTGTCCCTCATTCATCATCGTGTGAGACAGAAACTGGTCATATGATGATATAAAAAGACCAATATTTATCAATGTGGACATTAGCATGGGACACGCTCAGATCCCTGAACATGTCTCACCTCATCTCCACCAGTTTTTAGCCCTCAGCCACTAAAGGCTTAAAGGTCTGATGACACGTTTTTCACTTCATCTAATTTTGCAACACATAATACAATATGACAAAATAGGTTGGTCTGTGCAGTTCTAAGTCAAACAGGCTTTTTTTCATGCGAATATCCGACGTTTTCATGAGCGCCACGTCACCAAGTACGTCAGTGGCTGGAAAACCCTGCTGCCATGTTGTAACGCCATTGACAGAACACATCGCTTGGCTGCCCATTGTACACGCAGGATGGAAATGGTAGAAAACCGGCGATGGTTCCAGCACATGTAGTCTGGAATTGGTTTGTGTTGTCCAGTCTTCAGACGATTATAGCTCAGAAGAATGGGACGACAGTGAAGAATCTGGGGGCATCAGACCTTAAAGGTTTGAGCCGTGTGAAGCGGGCATCGTGCCTAGCGAGTCACACTCAGAGAGTGACGGTGGAGAGGCACACATGCCCGCCGCAGCAACAAACACACAGCAGGGGAACACCGAGTGTTATTCTTTTGATACAGATATTGCAACAAATTGTTTGTTCATAAATATAATTTATTTAAACCCAATTTTTCAATAAAATCATAGCAGTGTATTCTCTGTGGCTCAGGCATCAGGTTTATTATGGATTATCTTTTGAGTTCTTGTTGTTTTTGTTTTGTACGTGTGTTTTATGTGTGTTTTGAACCACTTTCAGGTGGGCACTGTCCAAGATTCGCCAGTCCGAACACACACGCCCTCTCTCTTTGACAGTCAGCTGTTCATGGTTTGTGTGCATCAACTGCCATGTTGTCAGCCAGCCAATATTACCAACACTATCATGACGTGTTAGCCACTCCGCACAGCTGTGGTTCTGTTGCGCCCTTGAAGCGATGTCGGCCCTGGGGCACAACTGTGGTGAGCTCGTCTCCTCTCCATGTTCACTGGGCGATGTCAGCCCCGAACGCCAACTGTAAGTGTTTCTGTTTATTTTTGTAAGTCTTCACCTTTTTGGGAACTGTTGTCATCGTTCTTATGTTCAATACATGTTCTGTGGTGAATTCTGTGCGTAAATCCATTCATCATGACCCTCTGTATGCTCTTACGCAGGGTCGACATCGCTTCAAGGACGCATGAGAACCACAGCGAACATGAAGTGACAAACACTTTGTGAGAGTGCTAAAAATACTGGCAGACTAACAGCACAGATGACTGGCAAACGGCTGCGAAGTACACACACTGCTGGTGATGGTGTGATGAGAAGCACCCGGGCGAGGACCGGGAAACATGATCATCAGGAGGGGAATCAGCTGGTGATAATGAGAGAGGGGACATGCCCGGACCGGCGTGCGATCAGAGAAAGTAGGTCAAAGCTGCGCGTAAATCCATTAATTCTTCCCCTCCTCGTGCGCTCATCCTGCATAAAAGCGCACGAGGAGGCTTATGACAGTTGGAGCTGAAGCGTGTGATGTGGTCTTTCACGGCTTGCTGTTTATCTGAGCCTGCGACACAACGCGAAGGCATAGCCATAAAATTAAAAGAAGAAACCAGAGAAACTGTGAGCTACAAAGCTGCTGTCATTCTAGTTAACAACACCGGAGTCCACTCTGTCGATTACGTCATTGGGGTACCGCCCTTAATTCAGTGGGCGGCACCACAGTCCAGTCAGCGGCTGTGGTTTTTTGATGATAACTAGTTTAGCAGGCTCGGTTGTAAATATTATATTGATCATAGACAATGAGGGGCAGCACGGTGGAGCAGTGGTTAGCACAGTGGCAGCACAGCAAGAAGGTCATGGGATCGATTCCACCCTTGACCATCGTGGGTTCGATCCCACCCCCAGACCATCGGTGACCCTTCTGTGTGGAGTTTGCATGTTCTCCCCGTGTCTGCGTGGGTTTACTCCGGGCACTCCGGTTTCCTCCCACATGCCAAAAACATGCAAGTTAGGTTAATTGGCATCAAAAACTGGGGATTCTAAATTGTCCTTAGGTATGGATGTGAGAGTGAATGGTTGTCTGTCTCTCTGCGTTGGCCCTGCGATGGACTGGCGATCTGTCCAGGGTGTACCCTGCCTCTCGCCCAAAGATGCTGGGATAGGCTCCAGCCCCCCCGCGACCCGAAAGGATTAAGCGGTAGAAGATGGATGGATGGATGGGTGGCATAGACAATGACTTCTGAGTTTACACAACATGCTAAAAAATGTGTCAAAAACGTGTCATCAGCACTTTAAGGATGGATGGATGGCGGAGACATCTGTGGTGGCAGTCATGACTCTGTTTCATCTGGGGATACCGGCAGGGCACGAGCAGGGTCCATGGGGCCCTCAAGACGTACGTGTGAACGCTGTCTTCTGCACCGGACAGCGTTTAGTTTGGCTGTATATCTGTGGGGTGACAACGGGTATATTCTTTATTATATTATGCCCATTTAAAGCCAAAACAATGCAGTGATATATCCATTGATTGAATTAGGAGCCTTGTCAGTGAACTATAAGGGAGAAGAAAAGAGTGAGGGAAAAAAAAAACAGTGAGTTGAAAGCTTCAAATAACCATGACACTGATTTAAGGTCAAATTGTGATTATATAGGCAATATAACCTAGACTACAGTTTACATCATGGGTGGGCAGTGATGCCATTCCACTGCAGGTTTTCTGCTCCACCCAGTGTCTTCAGCAGGTGTTTTTAATTATTAGCAATCCTTGCAGCTGATCAGAGCAAACCCCTGCTGAAAACACAGGGTGCAACAGAGAATCTGCAGTGGAATGGCCCTCTGTGGCACAGGATTGCCCACCCCGGGTTACATCATCATAACCTAGACTACAGTTCAAATCAGCTGCAGAGATTTATATGGATATATGGACTTCTCTAATCCACTTCTGACGTTGCCAAACAACACCGCTTTATTATTTTTCACTTCTCTCATAATGTCAATTTCCACTTGTTCCTCTGTGTTGTCAGTGCTACGTCACCAGATACAGGGGCGTGGCATTTAAACCATGCTCATTTCCAGCCAACAGATTTACAAGTGGCTGATGACAGTCCCCCGATACACACGGTTCATAAATACCATGAGAACTCGTACAACCGCAAACAGTCAAATATCAGTGAAACCCCCCCCCCCCCCACACACACACACACACCATTTTTAACAGTCCTCTGTTGGTTGTCCTTGTCTGCCCACATGTTCTCTGAATGGTCCCCAAGCACACAAATGTGCGTGGTGGCTGATAAAAAGTTGTTTGGCACACCAAGGTGTGAGGTGAAGGTGACAGACAGATGATGAGAGGAAGTGGAGTAAGAGAAGAGGGAGGCGGCGAGACGACGGCGGTGAGGCAGTGAAAAATGACAAGATGAAGACGTGGTGGAGCGGAGCGGAGGAGGCTAAGTGGTGGCTCCTGGTTGATGGATGTGACGGTGTGGTTGGATTTTTAGTTTAAAGGAAAAATGGTGGAGGGGGGGAGTCACCTCGGAGAAAGTTGGTGCGTCGATCCACCTGGTAAAGGTTTGATCCTGGTTCACTGATGCTGTGTTCATGTGTTGCCCTATGAAAACCTTTAAGAGTTAGAATATGGCGTCACATTTCTGTCTGTGGTGTATTCTCCACCTCTCCTTCATTTCTACGGAGCACTTCATCTATAATCTGTAGGTGATCTGGGGGGGGGGGGGGCAGCCATCCTGGAAACAAATAGAGAATTGTCCCTCCCAATATCATCATAAAAGTTTTTATATCATATTACAGGACTGACTAGCACCAAAGCACCGATTTAAAAAATAAACTTGTAAATTTGTAATGTTTTTCACATAGATTTCTAACTTTGCTCTGGTAAATTTGCAACTTTTTTCTTCTTGTGTAACTTTTTTCTCATAAACTGCAACTTGTCATAAATTACAATTTTTTTCTCAAAAATTTGCAACTTTTCTCATAGAATTGCAACTTTTTTCTTGTAAATTTGCAACTTTTTCATCATGAATTTGCAACATTTTTCCCATAAAATTTGCAACTTTTTTCCACATAAATTTGTGACTTATTGCAAAACTATTTTTTTTCCTTGTAGACTTGCAACTTTTTTTCTCATAAATTTTCAGCTTATTTTCTCAGTTTTGCAATTTTTTTCTCATAAATTTGGAAAAAAAAATTTTTGAATTTGCAACTTTTTTCTCATAAATTACAACTTTGTTCTCATAAATTTGCAACATTTTTCTTGTAAATCTGCATGTTAATTTGGATGTTGGTCACATTTTATTCTATGTAATTCAATTGTACTTTGCAACTTTTAAAAACTGGCATATTTTATTATACTGTTGCACCTTTATTCTTGCAAATTTGTTCCCGATTTACATTTATATGTTTGTACCTCATGCTAACGTGATGAACACCCCCATCCCCCTTGTTAAATAAGAACAAATTGCCTGCTATGCATAAGACGGTGCTGTTTATAATCCACTCCTCACCTTGAGCCTGATCTTATTCTTATGCAACAGTCCCACAAACGAAATGTACCAGCTGACCTTAATAAGAGACAATTTTTGGTTTATTCAGTCAGACTGTTCAGCAGTAGCTCCCAGCTGCTACTCCTGGATGTTACGGAGCAGAAAATGTTGATAACAGCTGTATTGTCATTTTACACAGATGTTCAATGAAATTTGCTGCTGTGCACCAGTCGCTGGTTGTACGAAAAGTTCCCAGAGTCCATCAGTCAGGTCTTTTTAGTTGAGTACAATGCTACCTAGCTAGTTAGCTAGCAGCCAATCAACAGGCCGTCTCCGCATTGTGTTTTCCTGCTGCCCATCGTCTTACAAGCATCTTCATGTGAAGTCAAGAATCAGAAGCATGAGCTGCACTGTCAGACTTTAGAGATATCTCATAGATTTGCAACTTTTTCACGTAAATTTGCAACTTTTTTCTTGTAAAATTGCCACTTTTTCATTGTAAATTTTCAACATTTTTCTCAAAAACTAACTTTTTTCTCCAAAATTTGACTTTTTGCAAAATTGTAACTTTTTTCTTGTAAATTTGCAACTTTTTTTCTTGTAAAATTGCCACTTTTTCTCATAAATTTGTGACTTTTTGCAAAATTGTAACTTTTTTCTTGTAAAATTAAAACTTTTTATAAATTTGCAAATTTTTGTCATGAATCTGCATCATTTTTCTCATAAAATTGCAAATTTTCTCAAATTGCAACTTTCTTATAAATTTGCAACTTTTTCTTTTAAATCTGCAACTTTTTGCTCATGAATTTACAACTATTTTCATGTAAATCTGCAACATTTTCATCATGAATTTGCAACATTTTTCCAATAGAATTTGTGACTTTGCAAAATTGCATTTTTTTTTCTTATAAATGTGTCAATTTCTTTTATTGTAAAGTTGCAAATCATTCACTGTGAAATTTTAATGGAAACTCTGAGTAATCAAAACAAAACAAAACAAAACAAAAACCAAAACAAGCTAAAATCTGGAATTCCTTTAACCTGGATACAGACTCCGGAAAGGATGAGGGTGCATGAGTTTTGGTAAACATCAGGGCTATGACCTCGGAGAAGTGGTGATTTTCATTAAATCATAAGTGGAAGATGATGCAGCACCAAGGCATCAGGTGATTCTGTTTGCTGGAATAAGTGAAAAACCACAGACTAAAATGGATCTAATGTGCCAAATCAGTGATAACAACTGCTGAGGAGAACTGTTGCTATGGTAATTTAAGGTTAAAATATTTTAATATCTGGCTTTTAAATGGTGGTTACAAACTGACCCCAAAATGACATTAATTGCAGAGACAAGCATGTTTCAGAAAATAATCATTTTTTTTTTATGTGGCTGACATGTGAATGCAACATAAATGTAGGTCATAAACAAGAAAATTATCGGCAAAAAAAAATCACTTCCACCCAATAAGTCTCTCTGTTTGTACCACGTGTTTTTTCTTTTCCTCAATTATCGAGCAGCACTTCATCAAGAAGCAGTGAGCTGTAATTGGAGGGTAACTGAAGATCATTTTAAAGTCAAGACGGATTTACTAAACAGTTCAGATTGCACAGCGAGATGATTAAGCGTTACAACTGACTGTGTAATGATTAAAACGACGGCTGCTTCAAGTGTTTACATGGCACATACAGTAGGAACTTACAGGGATCACTGCTGCATAAGAGCTGCTACAGCAATTAAATGTAGAAAACAGTTACAATTGATTTACTGTCATGTGCACAGTTTGTTGAACAACTAAAAACTGTGGTGTTACTTTCATTAAAAACAATTAAAATTCAACTGACTCTCACCATCAAGATGGTGAAGAAAGGTGATTCAGTGAATTTAAACATGACGTGGTGATTAGTTTCAGTATTTCAGAAACTGCTAATCTTGTGGGATTTTACCACAACCGTATCTGAGGTTTATAGAGAATGGTCTGAAAAAGAGAAAATATCCAGTGAGCCATTACAATGCATCACTGGAATCAGAGGCCAGAATGGCTGGAGATGATAGAAAGGCAACAGAGACTCCAATCAAACCATCAGCACAACTGAGGTCTGCAGAGGAGCAGCTCTGAAGGCTGAAACATGTCCAGACAGGCTACAGCAGCACAAGACCACCCCGGTGCCACATCTAAGAACAGAATACTGATCAGACCCTCCAGGATTTTGCGAAGTTGCGATTCTACCAATTCCCGCAACTTCAGCAGGCCCTGCATAATTTGAATTTTGTCCAATCACCGCAACTTTACCACAATTTTAGCCAATTGTTGTCAACTTCCGCCAATTTTGCCAATCAAATTTGTCTCTCAGTAGCGCGCAGATGTGTACGTCATCAGTCTGACCAATCAAATGCAGCGCTGCACCACATTCACTTCTGTGTTTACAGTGAGTATATATCAAACACATCAACAAAAAACAGTGTGTGATTTAAGAAAAAAAAAAAAAAAACAGGCTCACCTGCGAGTTTTCCCACCTCGTTCCTTCATCTGTCTCCCCCGGCCCACCAGTGAACGTCTCCTCGAGTTTCCATAATGACCGTGTGTATGAAGTGCCGGGTTTGTGTTGAAAAATGTCCACCTGCCTGAAAGCACCTCCGTCTCTGGAGCGCGTGCACCCAGACACGCCATAAAACCACACAAGAAACAAGTGACTCTAATATTACAGCAAGTGTTGTAACAGTTTATACGTCTTTAGAGGGAAAAGTCACTACTACATCTTGTCAGTGAGTTTTAAAGTTGTGACTCTCCGGGCTGGACATGAGCCAATGCGCGATTCAGGCAATCCCCAAGGAGAGCCCCGCAATTTATCGCAACAATAGAAAAAAAAATCCCACAAAATCCTGGAGGGACTGACTGATGGTAGAAGAACTACAGAATCACCAAAACTGGACTGCAGAGGATCAGAGGAATGTTGTCCGGTCTGATGAATCTTGATTTCTGCTGAAATATTCAGATTGTAGGGTCAGAATTTGGTGTGAACATGAAAGCACGAATTGAGCATCGTGGAGCTCAATTCGTGCTTTCATGGGCAGCGCCATGGGCGGCGCGGTGGCGGAGTGGTTAGCACTGTGGCAGCACAGCAACTCACCCTTGGCCGGGGGATCCTGGGTTCGATCCCAGCCGCCAACCAACAGTGACCTGTGTGGAGTTTGCATGTTCTCCCCATGTCTGCGTGGGTTTGCTCCGGGATTTCTCCGGTTTCCTCCCACATGCCTAAAACATGCAAGTTAGGTTAATTGGCATCAAACTGGGGATTCAAAATTGTCCTTAGGTATGACTGTGAGAGTGAATGGTTGTCTGTCTCTCTGTGTTGGCCCTGTGATGGACTGGCGATCTGTCCAGGGTGGACCCTGCCTCTCGCCCAAAGATGCTGGGATAGGCTCCAGCCCCCCCTCCCCCCCCACGACCCAAAAAGGATTAAGCGGAAGAAGAAGGATGGATGGATGGATGGATGGAAGTGAAGCGGACAAATCAACAGCAATCATCATGTCAACATGGACCAAAGTTTCTGAGGAAGTGTAAGGTACCAGATGTCAAAGTAGAGTGTGATATACAGTGGTGTGAGAAAGTGTTTGCCCCCTTCCTGATTTCTCATTTTTTTGTATGTTTGTCACACTTAAGATAAGATAAGATAAGATAAGCCTTTATTAGTCCCACAATGGGGAAATTCCAGGATTGCAACAGCATAGGGATAGCAACACTCAGAGCAACAATCAGAAGGCAAGAAAAAACAACATCTAGTAAACATATGTCCATATTACTATAAATGTATATATATAGACACACAGTGCGGAGCATTATGGCTGGTGAATGTGCAGCAGAAAGTCTAAGCTCTCTCTCCGCGGATGCAGCGGGCCAGCTGGAAGTCTTTGGGCATGATGGTGACCCCCTTAGCGAAGAAGAGACCACCAGGTGGGTCTCGCTGGTCTCCTGCAGAGCCATGACGGCGAAACTCAGGAAACGCAGGACGGTCTTGAAGTCCTGAGCGATCTCCCTCACCAGGCGCTGGACGGGCAGCTTACGGATGAGCAGCTCCGTGGATTTCTGGTAGCGACGGATCTCTCTCAGAGCCACGGACCTGTGACGGCGAGGCCTCTTCACTCTGCCGGTGGCCGGAGCGCCTCTCCGAGCAGCCCTGGTGGCTAGCTGTCTCCTGGGGGGCTTCTTCCTCCAGTAGATTTTACGGGCGGTCTGCTTGGTTCTTGCCATCGCTCTTTATTATTCTGTCTTATATTTCTTTCACGCCGCCTAAACTCCAGCCCGGCACCCGCTTCGTTTTCGCTACAGCTCCCGGTATGTCGAGTTTCCCATTAGCACCGGGCGGCGGCCAAGTGCTAGCTAGCACTAGCTCCTCCCCGCTGTAACGTCTCCCGCTGCAAACCGTGGCTCCGTCCGCTGACCCGGGAGACCCCCGGGGCGATCCGTGCGTCCGTGATATATATACAGAGTGAAAGGTGTAGAAAGAAGAAGGAAGATAAAAAAAAAAGGCTGTTGCAACAGGCAGCCGACTCGTGTGGCGCCGCCGGTCCGGCGGAACCGGAAAAAAAAAAAAAAAAAAAAAAAAAAAAAAAAAAATATTTCACATCATCAAACAAATTTAAATATTAGACAAAGATAACACAAGTAAACACAAAATGCAGTTTTTAAATGAAGGTGTTTATTATTAAGGGTAAAAAAAAATCCAAACCTACATGACTCTGTGTGAAAAAGTGATTGCCCCCTAAACCTCATAACTGGTTGGGCCACCCTTAGCAGCAACAGCTGCAATCAAGCGTTTGCGATAACTGGCAATGAGTCTTTTACAGCACTGTGGAGGAATTTTGGCCCACTCATTTTTGCAGAATTGTTGTAATTCAGCCACATTGGAGGGTTTTCCAGCATGAACCGCCTTTTAAAGGTCATGCCACAGCATCTCAATCTGATTCAGGTCAGGACTTTGACCAGGTAACTCTAAAGTCTTCATTTTGTTTTTCTTAAGCCATTCAGAGGTGGACTTGCTGGTGTGTTTTGAATCATTGCCCTGCTGCAGAACTCAAGTGCACTTCAGCTTGAGGTCATGAACAGATAGCCAGACATTCTCCTTCAGGATTTTTTGGCAGACAGCAGAATTCATGGTTCCATTTACCACAGCAAGTCTTCCAGGTCCTGAAGCAGCAAAACAGCCCCAGACCATCACACTACCACCACCATATTTTACTGTTGGTATGATGTTCCTTTTCTGAAATGCTGTGTTACTTTTACGCCAGAAGTAATGGGACACACACCTTCCAAAAAGTTAAACTTTTGTCTGATTTTCCCAAAAGTCTTGGGGATCATCAAGATGTTTTCTGGCAAAACTGAGACGAGCCTTTATGGTTTTTTTTGTTCAGCAGTGGTTTTTGACTTGGAACTCTGCCATGCAGGCCTTTTTTGCTGAGTCTCTTTCTTAGGGTGGAGTCATGAATACTGACCTTAACTGAAGCAAGTGAAGCCTGCAGTTCTTTAGATGTTGTTATTGGGTCTTTTGTGACCTCTTGGATGAGTTGTCACTGCACTCTTGGGGTAATTTTGTTGAGCAGGCCACTCCTGGGAAGGTTCACCACTGTTCCATGTTTTTGCCATTTGTGGATAATGTCTCTCACTGTGGTTCGCTGGAGTCCCAAAGCTTTAGAGATGGCCTTATAACCTTTTCCAGACTGATAGATCTCAATTACTTTGTTTCCCATTTGTTCCTGAATTTCTTTGGATTACAGCATAATGTCTAGCTTTAGTGGAGCTTTTGGTCTATTTCACTTTGTCAGGCAGGTCCTATTTAAGTGATTTCGTGACTGAGAACAGATGTGGCAGTAATCAGGCCTGGGTGTGGCTAGAGAAATTGAACTCAGCTTTCCAAAGATGTGATAAACCACAGTTAATATAAGTTTAAATGGGGGCGGGTGGTCGTCACTTTTTCCACACAAGGCCATGTAGGTTTGGATTTTTTTTTTACCCTTAGTAATAAACACCTTCATTTAAAAACTGCATTTTGTGTTTACTTGTGTTATCTTTGTCTAATATTTAAATTTGTTTGATGATCTAAAACATTTAAGTGTGACAAACATATAAAAAAATGAGAAATCAGGAAGGTGCAAACACTTTTTCACACCACTGTATGTGTGGATTGTTTGTGCAGGCCATGAGAGCGCTTTGGAAAACAACAGAAGGTGCCACCAAGTCTACATCTTTCCTCAACATTCACTGATCCCAGAGACACTACCCTAAACTGTGGTTATTAGGGGTGGACTCACCAGAGGCCGTACGATACGATATTATCACAGTACTTGGGGCACAATGTGATATTATCACGATCTTACAATACACTAAGTATTGCGATATTATGTGATGCCATTTCCTGTCCCGATCTTTGTTTTGTCCAACTCTTAGTTAGATCTCAGGAGTCTTTCATTTGCTGTGATGATCTAACCAAGGGGTCAGCAACCCGCGGCTCCAAAGCCGCATGCAGCCCTTCAGCCCCCACGCTGTGGCTCCCTGCAGTTATCTCTGAAAACGCATGGAAATTAGTTAAGGTAATTTTAA
The DNA here is from genome assembly GCA_020510985.1 of Pholidichthys leucotaenia. Classification (NCBI taxonomy): domain Eukaryota; kingdom Metazoa; phylum Chordata; class Actinopteri; order Cichliformes; family Pholidichthyidae; genus Pholidichthys; species Pholidichthys leucotaenia. The sequence goes on along the minus strand of CM035839.1, from coordinate 7,381,068 downwards.
TTATTTTATGTGTGGCACATATGTTGGGTACATATTTTCCACAAATGTATTGCTGAATGTTTATTGTGTGCTTCACGTCTCGAGGGACAAAAGGACTGAGCCTGCAGGAGGTATCGAGGAGGTGTGAGATTTGTCCTTCGCCTCAGAGAGAGGCCCTGGAGGGATTCCCGGACCATCGAAGGCTGAGAGACAATGGTGGAGGATCAAAGGGGTTACAATGTGACTGTATGTTTGCTCAGACACCATGTGGCTTGAGTTTCGATGTTCCGGAGTATAAGAGAAGTGATGTGACTGTGATCTGTCTCTTTTCTTGCTTGGAGGTTGATAGAGAATGTGTTCTGATAATAAAACTGAACCTGAGAAATAAACCCAGCCTCATCATTGAGCACATCCTCTACACTGGTGACCCTACGACGAATTATGGCCGGTGACGATTCTTCTGCACTGGACTCATCAGGAGCCAGCCAGGCTAATGCAGCTACCACAGTCCAGCTACCTGATTTCTGGCAGCATAGCCCGCGCTCCTGGTTTAACGCAGTCGAGCCTGCAGTGCTGCTGGGGTGAAACGGAGGCCCCCGTTGCTTTGGTAGGCCTTCAGCTGTCATGAAAAGAGGTCATCTGCTGTTGTTGGTCCACCTCAGCAGTACCACAGGCTGATCACCTTCATGCTAAGCCACAGGCTGATCTCCTAATTCATTAAAGTTATATTAATCAGAAAGTTCTTTAGTATTTTTTGTTTGATTCAAAAATAAAGATTATGTAAAAGTTATCAACCACCCCACTAGTTATCAAACAGTCCAGAGAACAGCTGAAGGATTCAGATTATATTAACAGATCTGAATGAGGAGCATTTTGAGGAAACACAAAAAGGATGAAAAGTAGCTTCTTCTAAATAAAACTTTTGTTTGAAATTTATTAAAATATCAGGAGCTAAAGCTGTGTGATCACTGTTGAAAGCTGGAGATGGATGACAGTTTTCAGATTTAAACAATTTATGAATGAGATGATAATTTAAAAAAAACTATACAAAAAACTTAGATATTCAGATATAGCCTTTATTTTTCAGTACAAAACAATTTGAATTATACAACAGTTAGTCCCGACCAAGCAATGGGATTGGACAATAAGGATTCCAGGAGTTTCTATATTCTACGATAACTGCACTCCAACTTCACTATGCATCACTCTGCTTCAAAAGTGTTCATGTAACCATTAATTACTAACACTAATTTACTGTTAACTCCCTGACAATTGCAGTAGTGTTTTGGATACCTTAATTTCCACAGTGAGGTGCTGTTTGATAAGAAATTATACATCCGTGACACAGAAGTCTCAACCTTTTGGAAAAAAAAAAAAGTTTTCACTACCCATCTACCCTTCTGTCATTAAGCTCATTAAGCCATTTCATGTCTGTTTAAAAAAAACAAAAAACAGGCAGTGCTAGAGTTTGATTTATTGTCTTGATTAACAAACCACAATACCTTTGTGGTGACAGACTCTTTGTTTCATTTGAAAATGTGAAGAAAAACCAGCAAAGTGTGATAAATCACTAGCATGCTAACTACTAGCTTCCGGCTAACTATAAGTGGTTCTGGCAACAGGCACTGGATACGTTTTGATCTGGGATCTCCTGCAATACTGACTCAACAGGCATATGTTTTATAAACACATTACTTTTGCACTTGACAATATTTAATGTGTCTACGTGTGTGAAATGACAGACGTCTTCATGCTGATTGAGATGTTTAGCAGCAGTTACTGGCTACATTTAGAAGGATTTTTTTTTCCTCAGCTGCACAAAATAGCTGGTGAAACAAACAAATCAGAATATTTTGTGCAGTATTGCTGTCATTTAATAAATTGTGCTTGCGGAACTGTCGTATAAAAGCAATATTACACTGGAGTTCATCACAGTGTCATGAATATACTAACTCAGGTGTGATACTCTTGTGCCCTCCACATCTGGAGTTACTATAATCATGACACCATACTCACTCTCACATAATATTGCTTAAATATATTTGTGATACTTTTATTATTTGGTGAATGAAGCTATATATAAAACTTGACAGTTTTTTCACTGTCGTAGGTCAAGGTAAGCTTTATTATCCCCATTGGGGCAATTTGCTCTACAGCAGCAACGGTTTAAAAACAAAAACACCAAGATCCACATACTGCAAAGACGGGAGTTACATAGGAGTTACATATTGCTATTCAGGAGGCCAGTGGTAGCAGGGACTACAGATGTTAACGATTAGTTGACTTTTGATTAACTGTTGATAAGAATTTAGTCAACTAAATTAAATTAGTTGTCAATTAATTGATAACTCAGCAGTCCTTTTCAATGGGAGCTTATTCTATGAAATGTAGTGGCTTCACCATCCAGGTTGGGGCACACGCAGTCACCCACTGCTGGTTGGAACTCTTTTGTGACAAATTCAGGAGCCCTACATAGTAATACCTACAGTGTCCCCCTCAGTATTTACCTTGGAGAAAATATTCTGAATTGTCCCCAACTTAACAGTGAAATGACTGGGGCAAATGCCTAGGAGGAACATGGACACCGCTTCATCACATGAGCTCGTTCCGACTCTGCTGGAATGAGGTAAAACCCGCTGCTTTACAGAGACCTTTCTCATCCGGCGCCACACGAGTCGGCCGCCCTTTGCAACTGCGGCTTGATTCCGAGTCTTTTTTTCCCCTTCCTCTCTCTTTTTGATCTGTTTTTTTTTCACTCCACTTATATCACGGACACACAGATCGTCCCAAATGTCTCCTGAGCCGGTGGACGGAGCCACTGTTTATAGCAGGAGACGATACAGCAGGGAAGAGCTGCTAGCATTCGACCGCCACCCAGTGATATTTGGAAAAACTCGACATACCGGGAGAACTGAGGCGAAAACGCCGCGGCTGCCGGGTTGGAGTAAGGCGGAGGACAAAAAATATAAGGTACAGACCCTCGCTTCCATCTATTGTCATGGGAAATGTACGGTCGTTACTGGGAAAGGTAGATGAGCTAGCAGCTATCTGCCGTTACGATAGCACATACCGGGAGTGCTCTCTCCTTTTGTTTACTGAGACGTGGCTAACTGAACTAGCAGCAGATGCTAACATTGAGCTGGAGGGTTTCCACATGATACGGGCAGACCGAACACCAGACAGTGGCAAAGCAAGGGGCGGTGGAGTGATAATGTATGTTAACAACAACTGGTGCAGACTGGGACATATAACTGTTAAACAACGACACTGCAGAAAAGACATTGAGTTGCTAGCTGTTAGCATGCGGCCTACATATCTCCCGAGAGAACACTCACACGTGATCTGCATTGTTGTTTATGCAAATCCGACGGCGAACGCTGGGACAGCGCGTGACATCATCCATTCAGTAACCAGCAGGCTGCAGACAGAACACCCAGATGCTCTTCTCCTCATCTCAGGCGATTTCAACCAATAAAACAAAAAGACAATAAAACACTGGACTTATTCTACGCAAACACTAAGGAGGCGGACACCTCATCACAACTCCCCCCACTCGGGAGATCGGATCACAACTTGGTTCATCTCCGGCCGGTGTACAAACCCCTAGTGCACAGACAACCTCCGGCAATGCACACAGTGATGCAGGGTCTGGAGAAACCTCAAAACCATCTCTGGGCTCCAGAATACCTCCCCCCAGGCCACGGGGGGCAGGGAGTGGGCGAACAATCTGAATCTGTTTTTCAATAGGTTTGACCAACCGCCCTCCCCCACGACTGCACACCAACCACTGCTGCCTCTAAAGACATCAAGTCCTGCTGCCCACTCCCCACTCCACCAACACACCCCCACTCCCAACACACAGCCCCCCATCCTGACCCTGACCAGGACCCAGGTGAGGACGGAGCTGAGGAAGATCAAGGCGAGGAAGGCGTCGGGACCGGACGGCATCAGCGCAAAGCTCCTCAAGTCCTGTGCAGACCAGCTGTGTGGGATTGTGACGTACATCTTCAACCTGAGCCTGAAGCTGGGGAGGGTACCACAGCTGTGGAAAACATCTTGTGTAGTACCTGTACCAAAAACTTCCCACCCTAAAGACCTGAACAGCTACAGACCGGTGGCCTTGACGTCCCACTTGATGAAGACCCTGGAGAGACTGCTCCTTGCTCACCTCCACCCCCTGGTGGAACCAGTGATGGATCCACTCCAGTTCGCCTACCAGCATGGCATTGGGGTGGAGGATGCAGTGATCTTCCTCCTTCACCGTTCTCTGTCCCACCTGGAGAAGCCCGGGAATGTGGTGAGGATCATGTTCTTTGACTTCTCCAGTGCTTTCAACACCATCCAACCGATGATCCTGAAGGACAAGCTGCTGTGCACAGGGGTGGACCAGCACCTGTCATCATGGATCCTGGACTACCTCACGAACCGGCCTCAGTTTGTGAGAACCCGGGACTGTGTGTCCGACACGATCATCGGTAGCACGGGGGCCCCCCAGGGAACGGTGTTGGCTCCCTTCCTGTTCACTCTTTATACTGCGGACTTCTCTCACAACACAACACACTGCCATCTACAGAAGTTCTCTGATGACTCTGCGATCGTTGGCCTCATCTCCAATGGAGATGAAGCTGAGTACAGAGGGCTTATCCAGGACTTCGTGGACTGGTGCCATCGGAACTGCCTCCAGATCAACGCGAGGAAAACTAAGGAGCTGGTGGTGGACTGCCGCAGGCATGGACAACCCCTCACAGCACCAGTAAATATACAGGGAACAGACATTGAGATGGTGACATCCTACAAGTACCTGGGTGTTCATCTGAACAATAAACTAGACTGGTCACACAATACTGATGCACTCTACAAGAAGGGACAGCGCAGGCTGTTCCTACTGAGGAGACTCAGGTCTTTTGGTGTACAAGGGGCGCTGCTGAAGACATTCTATGACACGGTGGTGGCATCAGCCATCACTTTTGGAGTGGTCTGCTGGGGCAGTGGCATTACTGCAGCCGATAGGAAGAGACTGAACAAACTGATCAAGAAAGCTAGCTCTGTCCTGGGGCAGCGCCTTGATCCGGTGGAGGAGATAGGAGAGAGAAGGACGGTGGCTAAACTGTCATCTCTGCTGGAGTCCGAGTCCCACCCTATGCAGGACATACTGAATGCACTGAGGAGCTCATTTAGCAGCAGACTACATCATCCCAGGTGCACAACCGAGAGGTTTCGCAGGTCCTTCCTACCGACGGCTGTCAGACTGTACAACCTAAGCAGGGCTGCTCGCAGAGATAGCAAAAAGACGTGACAACCTAATAGTTTTTAAATGCAAAAGATGCAATAGACTTACACAATGGTCCCCTCCGATATACAACTAGGAACATACCGGTCGCTATGGAGGGTGAGAATATGTATGAGCACATAATCATACCATGTAGGATAACTAAGTAGACGGTTATGCTGTTTCATCCCACCTAGCAACAATGCTCTGCACTGTGTGTGTTTATATATTTACCTCCGCCAAGGAGGTAATGTTTTGACGGGGTTTGTCTGTCTGTCTGTTTGTTTGTCTGTCTGTTGGTTAGCAAGATAACTCAAAAAGTTTTGGATGGATTTCGATGAAACTTTCAGGCATTGTTGGAAATGGTACAAGGAAGAAGTGATTAAATTTTGGTGGTGATCTGGATCACCGTCCAGAAGAAAACCGCCATTACGGAAAATGCCATTTTCGTGAATAACTACTGAACCACTAATCCTATCATTGTCAATCCAATTGCTAGACATATGTTTTCACGGTCAAGGAATCTGAAAACGTACACACAAACACTGTATGGGGGGAACTGTGGCCGCCATTACGGAAAATGCCATTTTCCTGAATAACTACTGAACCACTAATCCTATCATTGTCAATCCAATTGCTAGACATATGTTTTCACGGTCAAGGAATCTGAAAACGTACACACAAACACTGTATGGGGGGAACTGTGGCCGCCATTACGGAAAATGCCATTTTCCTGAATAACTACTGAACCACTAATCCTATCATTGTCAATCCAATTGCTAGACATATGTTTTCACGGTCAAGGAATCTGAAAACGTACACACAAACACTGTATGGGGGGAACTGTGGCCGCCATTACGGAAAATGCCATTTTCCTGAATAACTACTGAACCACTAATCCTATCATTGTCAATCCAATTGCTAGACATGTTTTCATGGTCAAGGAATCTGAAAACGTACACACAAACACTGTATGGGGGGAACTGTGGCCGCCATTACGGAAAATGCCATTTTCCTGAATAACTACTGAAACACTAATCCTATCATTGTCAATCCAATTGCTAGACATATGTTTTCATGGTCAAGGAATCTGAAAACGTACACACAAACACTGTATGGGGGGAACTGTGGCCGCCATTACGGAAAATGCCATTTTCCTGAATAACTACTGAACCACTAATCCTATCATTGTCAATCCAATTGCTAGACATATGTTTTCATGGTCAAGGAATCTGAAAACGTACACACAAACACTGTATGGGGGGAACTGTGGCCGCCATTACGGAAAATGCCATTTTCCTGAATAACTACTGAACCACTAATCCTATCCTTGTCAATCCAATTGCTCGACATATGTTTTCATGGTCAAGGAATCTGAAAACGTACACACAAACACTGTATGGGGGGAACTGTGGCCGCCATTACGGAAAATGCCATTTTCCTGAATAACTACTGAAACACTAATCCTATCATTGTCAATCCAATTGCTAGTCATATGTTTTCATGGCCAAGGAATCTGAAAACGTACACACAAACACTGTATGGGGGGAACTGTGGCGCTTGGCGGAGGTCTGCGCTCTCCGAGTGCTTTTCTAGTTACATATTTATTCCATCTAGCTACAATGCTCCGCACTGGGTGTGTTTATGTTTATATTTATATTTATATATCTATATATTTATTCCATCTAGCTACAATGCTCTGCACTGTGTGTTTATATACTCATATTTATCCCATCCAGCTACAATGCTCTGCACCGTGTGTCTGTGTGTATATATATACTGTATATATTTATAGTAATATGTACATATGTATATTAGCTGCTCTTGCTTGCTTGCTTTTTTTTTTCTTGCCTTCTGATTGTTGCTCTGAGTGTTGCTATCCCTGTGCTGTTGCAATCCTGGAATTTCCCCGTTGTGGGACTAATAAAGGCTTATCTTATCTTACCTACTGAGACCAAGGCTGACCCGAACAGAGTGACAGGGTTGTGGTTTTTCTGAGTTTTCCAGACACCCAGACGTGCCAGGCCACTGAAAAAGTAGCACTCTCATACTGTACATCTCTGTTTTTTAATAAACGCCATGTACAATTTCTCTGCAGACTGCACACTGACAATAAAGATGATTCTATTCCACTCTGGTATGAATAATGCATTTCTAGAGCTGTGGCCCTGAATCTCCTTGTAATTTATGACTAACAAGAATTTTTACTCCCACCACTCTCAGTTTTGCTCTCCTCTGAGATATATTTTCCCACGCACCCCCGCCTCGTTCCTCCGTCTATTTTTGATGACCTGCGACGCAGCGGCCAATGAAAGACAAAAGGGTGAAATGGATATGGATTTTTCTCACTCGGCCGAGCGTCCCCGAGATGATTAAGTAGTTCATCAGGCAGAAGTATAGAATTCTTCCCGGCGCACTCATCGACCTGTCCTATAGATACATTAAAACGTCGGCAGGAAATCGTTGCGGAATGCGCCGCACTACGGATGGACCGCGAGGGGGCTCGCCGCGAAGATTGATCTGTGGCTGGGTCTTTGTACGTCTGTGCACAACACTCCTGGACTGTCACACAGACGTAGGAAACAGGAGTGACAGAGGAGACAGTCGGCGTGTTTCTGACAGATGACACCAAACGGGGGCAGCAGCCCAGCCAGCATGTCCATGTGGGTCCCACCACAGCTTAAAAGGCACCATCTGTGTTTGCCCACATGGACTTTACCTGTTTGCAACTAATTGTCTCATGAATTTGCTTTTTTCTTGTAAATTTGTGACTTTCTTGTAATTTTGGAACTTTCTCATAAATTTGCCACTTTTTTACTGTAAACTTAAAACTTTCTAATAAATTTGTTACTTTTTTCCTTGGAAATTTGCTATTTTCTTGCTAATTTACGATTTTTTCCCATAAATTTCCAAACTTTTTCATGTTAATTTGGAACGTTCTCAAAAATTTTCAACTTTTTACTGTAAACTTTAAACTTTTCCTTATAAATCTGGTACTTTTTCCTGTAAATTTTGAATTTATTTATGGATAGGTTTGCTTCTTTTGTTAATTTGCAAGTTTTTCAAATTTTGTCTCTCAGAAATTTGTGACTTATCAAATAATTTTACAATTTTTTTTTGTAATTTTGCAACTTTCTCCTAAATTTTCACTTTTTTTCCTCATAAATTTGCAACTGACATTTGACATTTTTTCTCAAATTTGTCACTTTCTTATAAATTGACATTTCTTCTGAAATTTGTCACTTTCTTACAAATTCACATTTTTTCCTCATAAATGTGTCCCCTTCTTATAAATTTTGACATTTTTTCCTCATAAATTTGTCCCTTTCTTATAAATTTTGACATTTTTTCCTCACAAATTTGTCCCTTTCTTATAAATTGACATTTTTCTCATAAATTTGTCACTAATAAATTTTGACATTTTTCATAAATTTGTCACTTTCTTATAAATTTTCACATTTTTTCTCATAAATTTGTCCCCTTCTTATAAATTTTGACATTTTTTCCTCATAAATTTGTCCCTTTCTTATAAATTGACATTTTTCTCATAAATTTGTCACTAATAAATTTTGACAATTTTCATAAATTTGTCACTTTCTTATAAATTGATATTTTGTCTCATAAATTTGTCACTTTCTTATAAATTTTGACATTTTTTCCTCATAAATTTGTCCCCTTCTTATAAATTTTGACATTTTTTCCTCATAAATTTGTCCCCTTCTTATAAATTGACATTTTTTCCTCATAAATTTGTCCCCTTCTTATAAATTTTGACATTTTTTCCTCATAAATTTGTCACTTTCTTATAAATTTTGACATTTTTTCCTCATAAATTTGTCCCCTTCTTATAAATTTTGACATTTTTTCCTCATAAATTTGTCCCCTTCTTATAAATTTTGACATTTTTTCCTCATAAATTTGTCCCTTCTTATAAATTTTCACATTTTTTCTCCTAAATTTGTCCCCTTCTTATAAATTTTGACATTTTTTCTCAAATTTGTCACTAATAAGTTTTGACATTTTTCATAAATTTGTCACTTTCTTATAAATTGATATTTTGTCTCATAAATTTGTCACTTTCTTATAAATTTGACATTTTTTCCTCATAAATTTGTCCCCTTCTTATAAATTGACATTTTTTCCTCATAAATTTGTCCCTTTCTTATAAATTTTGACATTTTTTCCTCATAAATTTGTCCCCTTCTTATAAATTGACATTTTTTCCTCACAAATTTGTCCCTTTCTTATAAATTTGGACATTTTTTCCTCATAAATTTGTCCCCTTCTTATAAATTGACATTTTTTCCTCATAAATTTGTCCCTTTCTTATAAATTTTGACATTTTTTCCTCATAAATTTGTCCCCTTCTTATAAATTGACATTTTTTCCTCACAAATTTGTCCCTTTCTTATAAATTTGGACATTTTTTCCTCATAAATTTGTCACTTTGTCACTCAGTGTTACTGAAAGCTGCTCACCCACATTAAACCCCTGTGGGGCCAGGTGGGTTTAAAGCGGGTAAACACCTTCTCACCTCTTCCACAGGTAAAGTCCATGTGGGCAAACACAGATGGAGCCAACATGGAACCTGTGAACAAACCCACGTGGACCCCAGGACAGCCCAGGTTAATCTTTGGTGGCGCCCACGTCGACCTGCTTGCTGGGAGGACGTTGGACCCGGTTCTCCATCCTGGTTCACATGATCCATCAGGCACTGTGGTGTTGACTGAAACTGCCAATTAGCATGTCATTTTCAAACATGCTTTTAAATTTGTGTTTTCTTTTCCTCTTCAGTCTGTACAGCGTTGATGTCAAAATTTTCACTTTTTCCCTCACAAATGAGTGACTTGTTAAACTCATTTATTGACTGACTACATGTGTTCAGTTGACTTTTTTTTACAGGCTTTGCAGAGTTTGGTCATACAATAGAAAATGATATTTAACAGCACTACGTCTTCTACCACTTTGAACTCTGCTAAATTACAGGCCCAATTCCAGTGAAGTCATGTAATTAAAAACAAAAGGATTTAAAAACTCTTTTCAACTTGTATTCAATTGGATACACTACAAAGACAAGATGTTTAATGCTCAAACTGATAAACTTCTTAAAAAGAGAGAGAATGTCCCCCAATATGTCTGTTTCCTGAGGAACAACCACCTGGAAGCTACTGCTGGCCTTCTGTCGCTGCTCAGTGGACAGCGTGCTCACCTACTGTCTGGGTGTGTGGTTCACCGGCTCCACGGCCAAGAACAGGAAGAGGGTCATCAACACCGCCCCAAAAAAATCATCGGCGGCCCTCTGCCCTCCCTGGAGGACATCTGCAGATCCTCCTGTCTCAGAAGGATCGAGGCCATCACAGGAGACCCCTCACATCCCGCCCACCACCTGTTTAACCTGCTTCCCTCTGGACCACGGTTCACATCCATCAGGTCCCACACTTCAGGACTAGCAGTTTCTTCCCCTGGACCATCCGGACTGCAAACAGTCAGAAGCCCCACCCCCTCCTTCCAAACGCTCACATGCACAGTACTGAGGACCTTTTAATCATCACTGTAACTCACCTGTCTCTGCACTCCTCACTTTCATGTATACTGACCCATCTGTGAAACCGCTACTGTGCATATTCTCCATGATCCTTGGGCCATTTTAATCTGTTGTGTATCTGCACTCTTATGTACACAGTTCCACCACTACTGTACCTGTGTCTATACCTGTGGGCTAGTTATTTTTATTTCAGTCGTATGTTTAATCGTGTGTTCTGTAACTGTATTTCATTCCAATTCTTCTCTTACTTTACTGCACAGAAGCCTGCTGGCGCACCCACAGTTTGGTTGTGCAGTACAACTGTACAATAACAAACTGATTCTATTCTATTATTATCATAAACCATATATCATGTTACATAACTCAGTAACATGACTTTAAATCATGTTAATGTTAAGCAGAAAAACTATTTTTTTCTCATAAATTTGCTAATTTTTTCCACTTAATTTTATTTCTTTTTTTGATAAATTTGCAACTTTTCCCACACATATCTACAAATTTACAAGAAAATTTGCATTTTTTCTTATAACATTTATTTTTTTCTAAAAAAAAAAAAAAAAGACTTTTTACTCTAAAATTTGCAACTTTTTCAGCCTAAGTCTGCAATTCGCATCTTTTTCTCATAAATTTGTGAGTTTTTTCCCTCCAAATTTGACTTTTTTCTCTAAAATTTGCACATTTTTTATTGTTAAATTGCTGGGGATTTTTTTCCTATAAATTTTAAACATTTTTTTCTCGTAAATTTTCAGCACTCATCTGTTTGCTGGTTTAGTTTTTTTTTTTTCTTTCTATGAATTTAAAGTGTAATATACTACTTTTTTAATTTTTAAATTGGCTTCTGTTATCATATCGTTGCACCTTTATTCTTTCATATTTGTACCTAAGCTGCATTTATGTTTGTACCACATGTTAAATTAGTGAACACCCTCTTAGTTAAAAAAAAAAAAAAATCACCTATTGCAGCCACCCACCAAATAAATGTCTACGGCCTGACCTCTTAATTAGCTTTTTCACAGTTAGCAACATTAGCTAACAAGCTAGCGGTGACCGAGCAAAATACAGAACAAGTTCAGAACACAAACCCCCCCCCCACAACTCACCGCTATATCAGTGTCAGAAAACCAGAAGAGAAGCTTCTCCTCTCATCCTTCCCCTCATTTAATCTTCTTTTACTAAGTTTTTGTTTTAATTCTACAGAAAATCTTTGAGCCGTCACTGCCGTTTTCAGCCGGGTACATCCGGTTTGTGGCCTTTCATAATAAAAGCATACTGTGGAAGGAGGAAGAAACACAAGAGACAAAGGTTTTCATCTTTACTCCTCAACTGCTGCTAAACAACTAACAGTGAACACTCCCGGACTCCAAAACCGGGAAACACAAACCACGCCCCCCCAACCCCAAATCCCACTGGGTGAGAGGTACCTCTTCATTCTGCCACACGGCCCCCCCCCCCCTCCCCCGAACACCCAGAGGGGACTCCCGTAGCTAAAAAATAGTCTCTCACTGGGGGCCTGATGAGCCCGCCATAACGGCTGTGCCGTCCTCCAACTGGAGCCACCTGTCGTGCAGGGCGTCCTTGTGAATGACGGGCAGGTGAAACACAGTCCATAGCAGGCTGGAAAAAGAAAACTCATCTAGGGCATGCCTAGCCGGGGTTTTAGAAGGGGGGCGACCCCGATGGGAGACCTGGGCTGGAACCAAAGGCTCATCCACCGCAACGTGCGCCAGCTTAAGCCTATCTAACGTGACCTGCTCTTTACACCCACCCATCTCTAGCACAAAACTCTTAGGGTCCATCTCCAGAACCCGAAATGGACCGTTGTATGGGGGTTGGAGAGGCGAGCGGTAAGTGTCATGTTGCACAAGAACAAAACGGGTCGAACTGAGTTCAGTAGGCACAAACGATCACAGAAAACAGTGATGAACAGGGATCAGAGCCAGTGTGCCGTTGGACAAAAAGGGTAGACGTGGGGCCGGCCTGCGAGGTAGGACTTTTGGGCAAAAACTCTCCCAGAACGCGGAGCAGCTGACTGAAAACCAGTTCAGCAGGCGAAGCATCAAGTTCTTCCTTTGGAGCTGAATGCAACGAAAGCATTACCCAAAGCAAACAATCCACCCAATTACCATCGGAGAGCAGAGCACACAACGCTGCTTTCAGTGACTGGTGAAAACGTTCACACAAGCCGTTAGCCTGAGGGAGGTACGCTGTAGTATGGTGTACCTGCAGTCCCAAGGATCTTGCAAGTGCCGACCAGAACTCCGACACGAAGTGGGGCCCCTATCAGAGGTAATATCTGATGGGCTGCCGAAACGCACAACCCAGGACGAAAGAAATGTGCGTGCCACGTCTGCAGCTGAAGTGGAGGACAGAGGGACCGCGTCAGGCCACCTAGTGGTCTGATCCACTATGGTGAGCAGGTGCGTAAAACCCTGCGAAGGGGGTAGAGGACCCAGTAGTTCTACATGCATGTGGTCAAAATGTTTAGCCGGAATCCAAAACAGTTCTAGTGGTGCTTTGGTGTGCTGGTGGACTTTAGCGTGTTGACACGCCAAGCATGTGTCCACCCACCCCTTGACATCCCTGCAGAGGCCGGGCCAGACAAACTTGGGTCCGACCAGTTTTACCAACGCCCAAACTCCAGAGTGAGAGAGTGAATCGAATCAGAATCAGAATCAGAATCAGAATCAGGTTTATTGCCATTGTTCATGTAGTACACAAACTAGGAATTTGTCTCGGTACAATGCTGCAACATTAAACATGATAAGATAAAAGAAATAAACTATACATGTAATAAAGTGTAGGATAAGATTAAGTGATACTGGTCAACAGTTAAAATATATATTAGCCAGCAGCAGATACTGTGGAGAACTATATAGTGCAGTCGGTAATGCAGAAAGAAAACAGTGATCATTGACATGAGTCTGGTTGAGCTGCTGTACATGGTGCACGAGAGTCAATAAGTCACTTAGTGTTCAGCAGTCTGATGGCAGAGGGGAAGAAGCTGTTCATGTGACGGGAGGTTTTAGTCTGGATGGACCGAAGTCTTCTACCAGAGGGGAGGGGGGCAAACACTACGTAACCAGGGTGTGAGGGATCGGCTATGATCCGGCCAGCACGCCTCCGGGTCCTGGAGATGTACAGATCCTGGAGAGATGGGAGCTTGCAGCCGATCACCTTCTCAGCAGTGCGCACGACGCGCTGCAGCCTTAGTCTGTCCCTGGCAGTGGCTCCTGCGTACCACACGGTTATGGAGGTGGTGAGGATGGACTCGATGATGGCTGTGTAGAACTGCACTAACATCTTGGTGGGTAGCTTGAGCTTCCAGTCGAGTCGAAAATCGAGTCGAAAACTCATCAGGAAACCACTTTTGTCCGCTCCAAGTAGCAATAGTATTCTGTCCATAAGGTCCACAGCTGTGCCGTCACCCAAGCCTGACAGGAAGAAGATTTTTTCCTGCTCTTTCCATGGTGGATAGACTATAATTCCAGAGCAGGAACTGTTTGATGGCGGTGTATTTATCGTGCTGTGGGGGCGTGCGAAGTAACTGCACGACACGCCATGTGGACTGCTGATCCAGAGCAGCGACAACCAAGTAATACCTGGTTTCATCTGCAGTGATTCCTTGCAGGTGGAACAGCGCTTCGATATGTTAGAACCACAAAGCCGGGTCACTCGGCCAAAACTCCGGAAGCTTCACAGCCGCAATGCAAGCCGTCGGCTGTGAGGGTCGGGGGGACACAGCTGATGAGGAAACACAGTTTTCTTTCGTGTCGGACATGCCCGAATCGGAGTCACCAACGTGACAGGAGGAAGAAACACACTGGAGACGAAGGTGGGTTTTTATCTTTACTCCTCAACTGCCACTAAACAACTAACAGTGAACGCTCCTGGACTCCAAAACCGGGAAACACAAACCACGCCCCCAACCCCAAATCCCACTGGGTAAGAAGTACCTCTTCAGTCTGCCACAATAAACAGAAACAAATCTGTCGTGAACATAGCTGCCAAGTCCACTTATTATAAGGGACTTTGGGCTTGTTTGTCTCTAAAGTCGCTTGCAAATCTCATCAGTCGTGGGGTTTTGGGCTTGTTTTTTTTAATGTGTAGTTGCTTATTTGGGCTTGCTTTTTGGGGAAGTTATTGAGGTAAAAGTGGCCTGCACGGGGAATCACTTCTGGCAGCCAGTGATCCATCCAGTTTTGATCAGTGGCCCGTCTGATTCCACTCGGCTCTGTACTCGCTAATGGGGCGTGAGCTATCCAGGTTTTTTGGGGGGTTTTTTGTTGTTTTTTTTTAAATATAGATCAGTGCATATGGGACCTTAAATAAAAAAAAAAAAAAAGTCCATTGAAATGAATGGCAAGAGCAAAATTATCTATTGATCCGGATCAAATTTTGCCACGAGTTACATATAAGATAAGATAAGCCTTTATTAGTCCCACAATGGGGAAATTCCAGGATTGCAACAGCACAGGGATAGCAACACTCAGAGCAATAATTAAGAAGATACAGAAGATACAAATAAGAGCAGTGGATATACATACATATACATACACATCAATATATAAATATATATACAAAGTGCAGAGCATTGTAGCAAGATGGAATAAACAGCATAACCGTCTGCTTAGTTATCCTACATAGTATGAATATGTACCCATACATATTGTCACCCTGTGTAGCAACCGATATTGTCCTAGTTGTATACTGGAGGGGACCATTTGTGTAAGTCTGTTGCGTCTTTTGCATTCAATACTATTAGTTTGTCACGTCTTTTTGCTATCTCTGCGAGCAGCCCTGCTTAGGTTATACAGTCTGACAGCCGTAGGTAGGAAGGACCTGCAAAACCTCTCAGTTGCACACCTAGGATGATGTAGTCTGCTGCTAAATGAGCTCCTCATATATGATTTTTGTAAATTTTAAAGATAATTTTCCACATAATTATAGTTGTTGGCTGTCGTATAATAATAGAGTAATATTTAGTTTTTGTTTAAACGACTAGCAGACAACTCCCATCATCCCACGTCGCTAAACTGTAATCATGTTTAGTGCTGTTACTTATGCAGAATGTACATCTTTTCTTTTGATCAGAGTTTAAAAATTTAATTTATTCAAAGTTTTTATGTTGATTGTTTACTATAAATTTGCTTCTACTTATGCAGAATGCAGATGTATTTTCCTTTAATTAGAGTTTATAAAATTCCATTATTCAATGCTTACTGTGTTTACAATCAATTCACTGCAAACTAAAATAAATCTATATATTGATATACAGTATATTAACAAGCAGCCTCTCTTTTGCACAATGTGGTGGGTTGCCTGTTGGGCTTTTTTGGGCTTGTTTCCATACAGCTGGTTGCTCGTTTCTCTTGTGAAACCTGGCAACACTGGTTGTGAAGCGCTAGAGCCTTTATTTTTGAATAACTTCAGGAAGTGTTCTTGTGTGAGAGAAAACTCTACATTTGTGGCAGACTGAAGAGGTACCTCTCACCCAGTGGGACATGGAGTTGGGGGGCATGGTTTGTGTTTCCCTGTGTTGGAGTCCGGGAGTGGTTACTGTCAGTGGTTTGGTGGCAGTTGAGGAGTAAAGATTAAAACCCACCTTCGTCTCCTGTGTGTTTCTTCCTCCTACCACGTTGGTGACCCCGATTCGAGCATGCCCAACACAGAAGAAACCTGCGTTTCCTCATCAGCTGTGTCACCCCAACCTTATGCCGCCATTAGATAGTTCCTGTTCTAGAGGTATAGTCTATCTGTCATGGAAAGAGTGGATAAAATCCTCTTCCTGTCAGGCTTGGGTGACGGCACGGCGGTGGACCTTATGGACAGAATACTATCGCTGCTTGGAGCAGACGAAGGTGGTTTCCTGTTTCCACACATATTCCTGTGAGAGCTCCCGCCGCCTGTGCGCACAGTTGTGGTTAACACCCTGCATTTGGCTACTGAAGCTACCAAGCTTTAGCCGAGGAAGCTGATCTGGTCCTGCTGGCTACCAGGCAGTTTACTGTGCAAAGCGTGGCATCAGATATCCTGCAACCCATGATGGAGGACGCGGACTCTGCGGCAGTAGCTGGAGTGGTGGTCCGGAGACAATGCGGGAAAGATCTGTGTTTTTTCCACCTGCTGTTTGGCAGCAAGGCTAAGTACTGCATTCCTCCATGCACGTTTGAGATGATGGGAAAACTCCAGAGCCAGCGCTCAGTAGCAGCTGTGGGCGCTGGCGGATGAGGTGAGCTGCTATTCATTAAAAACTCGCTGTCAGGGAGACGTTTCCTAGTAGACTCTGGCTCACAGAAGAGCCTCTTCCTGCCAGCCAGCGCGGACAGACCGATGGCGGGCAACGGCCCACGTTTAAGTGCAGCTAACTGTTCTTCCATTGAGACATTTGGCACAAGGTCTGTGACTGACTGTTTCCAGGAGCACAGTTTTGAGTGGGACTCTGTAATCGTTTCCATTACAGTACCTATTGTTGGTGTGGATTTTCTGTGTGCAAATGGTTTGCTTGTTGATGTTGCTAACCACCGTTTGATTGATGCGGTGTCTTTTGCCACTTTTCCGTGTGAAGCTGGGGGAGCTGGGCTGTTGTCACATGCTAAATTTTTAGCATTGGATAATGTTTTTCTGTGTTTGCTGATAAATTTTCCGTTGCTTAAAACGCCTGCTTTGTCCACCATGGCTACTAAGCACAGGGTGGAACATTTCATCCCTGCCATGGAACTGCTGGTTTTTCTCGTGCACGATGCCTCGACATGGTTAAGTTGGCCATAGCAAAAGAGGAGTTCGCCACTATGGAACGTTTGGGTATAGTGAGGCATTCTAACAGCCCATCTGCCTCACCGCTTCAGCTTCACATGGGACCTAAGGCGGATGGGTGGGCGCATGCGCACGCAGCGACCGGCAGCTGGTGAAAAAGTCTGTCGTCTGTGTGTCTTGTTTTTATGTACTTTTATGTGTTTTTACGAAATCCTCTGTGTCGTTTCTGTCCTGGAATGTTTGTGGACTGTATGGTGAAGAGCTCCCTGGTTCCAACAACATGGACTTCCTCCCCTTTTTTGCACCGCTGCTACTTGTCCTCCGGCTCTTTGTCTATGAGGTAAACGCGACCAGCATCATGGCGGGCAGAATACATTATTCCAGGGACATGTTGCTGCATTTAAACACGGTTGATGCAGCGGCTGTGATTGAGCCTAAGCCGCAACTGCCGGACTTTATTTTGAGAGACGGACACAGCGGTGAAAAGAGAGACGGGAGAGACGGGAGAAGGAAACGCGGAAAACATGGAGGTGTGAAATTGCGCCTAAGAAGACGTCAGTTTGGTAACATTCCTCTTCCTTCTATGATTTTTGGGAACGTACAGTCTCTGAGAAACAAGGTGGATGAAATTCAAGGGAATGTACGCTACCAGAAGGACTTTAAGAACTGCTGTGTCATGGCTTTCACCGAATCTTGGCTTACTGCGCATGACCGAGATGCAGACCTGTGGATTGACGGCTTTGGAGCCCCACTGTGCTCGGATCGGCAGGAAGAGGTAACGGGGAAGCATCAGGGGGCGGAGTATGTTTATATATTAATAAGCAGTACTGCACATCTGTCACGGTCAGAGAGCGCATCTGTACACCCAATGTGGAGCTGCTGTCTGTGTCACTACGCCCCTTTTATTTGCCCCGCGAGTTCCCCCAGCTTTTCATCACAACTGTGTACATTCACCCGAGGGCAGACGCTGACTCCGCCTCCAGCACCATCTTTGATGTGATCCAGCAGCTGCAATCAATTTCTCCAGAGGCGCCAAACTTCATTCTTGGGGATTTTAACCATATTTCTTTAAAGAAGACACTTAAAAACTTTTATCAGTATGTCTCCTGCCCAACCAGGCGAAAAAAGACATTGGACCTGTGCTATGGATCCATAGAGAGGGCCTATAAATCACTCCCCCTTCCTCCTGTAGGATCCTCAGATCACAACTGTGTACATTAGGAGCATCTTGTCTCAGAGTGATGCTGAGAAGCTGATCCACGCTTTTGTTAGCTCGAGATTAGATTATTGTAATTCTTTATTATCAGGCTGTCCTAAAACATCTTTAAAAACTCTTCAGCTGATCCAAAATGCTGCAGCAAGAGTTTTAACAGGTACTAGAAAGAGAGATCATATCTCTCCGGTTCTGGCCTCCCTTCATTGGCTTCCCATAGAGTTTAGAATTAAGTTTAAAATCCTTCTTCTCACTTACAAAGCTCTAAACAATCAGGCTCCTTTTTATTTAAAAGATCTGATACTACCGTATTATCCTAACAGAGCACTACGCTCCCAAAATGCAGGATTACTTGTAATACCTAGAATCTCCAAAAGTACAATGGGAGGCAGAGCCTTCAGTTATCAAGCTCCTCTCCTGTGGAATCAGCTGCCAATCTGGATTCGGGAGTCCGACTCGATCTCTGTTTTTAAGAATAGGGCTAAAACCTACCTTTTTGATCTAGCCTACAATTAGGGAGGGATCATGTGTTTCTGAACCCTCCCTTAGTTATGCTGCTAATAGGTTTAGTCAGCCGGGGGACCTCCAGTAATGCACTGGGCCTCACTCCTTTCCTCACTCTCTATGAATTTTTTTTTTTTTTGCTGGTCATTAACATTTGTTTGTTCTCTCCCATAGATTGAGTCCCCATCGTGCTGTTTGCTCTCTACATGTCTGTTCTTTTCTTCTTCTCTATCCCCTCACCCCCCAGCCAGTCGCAGCAGATGACTGCCCCTCCCTGAGCCTGGTTCTGCTGGAGGTTTCTTCCTGTTAAAAGGGAGTTTTTCCTCTCCACCGTCGCCAAGTGCTTGCTCACAGGGGATCGCCTGATTGCTGGGGTCTTTCTGCAACTGTGGGGGTCCCCCCTACAGTTGATAGTGCTATGAGATGACTGTTGTTGTGAAATGGCGCTATATAAATAAAGCTGAATTGAATTGAATTGAATTACATTTGCTGCCCACATATAAAACTGCTCTCAGAAGAGGCAAGGTGGAGACGAGAGACACTGATGTGTGGACAGAGGATTCAGAGCACTGCCTCCAGGAATGCTTTGACTGTACAGACTGGGAGATGTTCACACTGGCCTGCGGGGATGATTTGGACTCTTTGGTGGACGTCACATGCTCCTACATGGCTTTCTGTAAAAATAAGATCGTTCCACGTAAACGTGTCAAAATATATCCCAACAACAAACCATGGGTTACAAAATCAGTTAAATCCTGCTTACAGAGGAAAGCACTTGCCTTTAAACAGGGGTCTGTTTCTGAGCTACAGGTTGCCACAAAAGAGCTGAAGTCCGAAATTTTAAGAGCAAAACAGAATTATAAATCAGAATTGGAAAGCAAGATGGCAACAAAGAAACTTGGTTCAGCCTGGGCCAGTATGAAAACTATTGCAGGCCTTCAGAGCACAGAGCGCAGTAATCGTGTGTTTTTAGATGGTTTTAATTCAGACACAGAGCTGGCTAATGCTCTTAATTGTTTTTATGGTCGTTTTGACTCCTTTGATTTTAGCACAGAAACCCAAGATTTGAAACAGAAACTCAAAGACAATCAGCACTTTAATATTGAGGTGCAGGATGTTAAAAGGGAGTTCTGCGCTGTAAAAGTGAACAAAAGTCAGGGCCCTGATAATATATGTGGGCGCTTGGTAAAGTCCTGTGCACATGAACTGAGTCCTATATTTCATTACATTTTCAATAAGTCCTTACAGACACAACATGTGCCTAAGATCTGGAAAGAAGCCGTGGTTGTTCCCGTTCCAAAATCCAGCTGTCCTAAAACGGTAAACGACTTTAGACCAGTTGCTTTGACTTTAATTTTAATGAAAATTTTTGAAAAATTGGTCAGATGTGAGGTCCTAAAGCAGACTGAGCAGGCATTGGATCCTCTGCAGTTTGTCTATAGGCCTCACAGAGGAGTGGAGGATGCCACTGTCACTCTGCTTAACATGCTTTTTAAACGTCTGGATTTTAATGGGACATACGCCAGACTTTTATTTGTGGACTTTTCCTCCGCCTTTAATACAATCCAACCTCATATTTTAGTTGAAAGGCTCCTCCAACAATTTGATTTGAGCAATAATCTGGTGGGTTGGATTCTGGATTTCTTAACCAACAGGACGCAGAGAGTAAGGGTCAATGGTACATTGTCTGACCTAAAGTGCTCTTCTACTGGCTCTCCTCAGGGGTGTGTGTTGTCACCACTACTCTTCATCCTGTACACAAACATGTGTCGGAGCAGACATAACAACAGACACATTATAAAGTATGCTGATGACTCAGTTATTGTCAGTCTCCTCCAGGATGGTGAGAGTGGCCACGGCCCAGTAGTTGATGATTTTGTTCACTGGTGTGAGGATTCCTACCTGCAGCTGAATACGACAAAAACTAAAGACATGATTATTGACTTTAGGAGGAAAACTCCCAGGCACAAAGTCACCGTACTAAAAGGCCAGACCACCGAATGTGTACAATCCTACAAATATCTTGGGACGATTATTGATAGTAATTTAAACTTTGAAGAGAACTGTGAAAGGGTGTGCAAAAAGGGTCAGCAACATTTGCATTGCTTGAGAAAACTTGCACGCTTCCAAACTGACCGAACCATAATGACAATGTTTTATCGGGCTTTTATTGAATCTGTTTTATCCTTTTCTTTAGTGTCATGGTTTGGTAAGATAAAACTGAAACAGAGGAAATCCTTGGATCAGGTAGTTAGATGGTCCAGTCGTTTGCTTGGTGAGCCACAGCTGAGCCTGACATCCCTGTACACCAGACAAGTACAGAGGATGGCTACCTCCATTTTAAATGATGACTCCCACCGTTTGCACTGCCACTTTCAGCTTCTTCCCTCAAGACGGAGGTTTGCTGTCCCAAAAAATAGAACCCAGCGCTACAAAAACAGCTTTGTTCCTGCTGCTGTCAAAGAGTTGAACAAGCTGTAACAATATATTGCACATAATTTAGGTACCGATTTATTAACTCCATTTTATATTTACTTTTTTTTGTAGGATGTTACTTGGGTTCTAAATATTTTATTGGGTTTTAGACCTTTGAGTTTTTAATCTCTTTGACTAGTTTTTAACTTTTAATATGACCCTTCTCTCTTACCTCTGGTTTTTCTCCCATCTCTTTGTCTTTTTATACCCTGACTGATGGAGCCTTGAGTATTTTTATCATGTTTATAGTCAGCTTCATGTGTGCCTGTGTTTGTGTCTATGTTGAATGTAATTTGTGGCTTGTAAATATGGATGTCACCAGACTGCAAAACAAATCTACCTATGGGTACAAATAAAGTAACCTGAACCTGAACCTGGGTTGTGGCGGCCATGTGGTGATTTTTGTCGGCTTAACAACATCATCGCTACTGACCATTATCCTATTCCACACATCCAAGATTCTTCCGTGCGTTTTGCAGGCTCTGCCATTTTTTCAAAGGAAGATCTAGTGCGTGGTTATCACCAGGTTCCCGTGTGCAGGGACGACGTCCCCAGGACTGCAGTAATTACCCCTTTTGGACTTTTTGAATTCCTGCGCATGCTGTTTTGCCTTAAAGGCGCAGCCCAGACATTTCAGAGTTGATGGACTTGGCGTTACGTGACCTACCATTCGTGTTTGCCTACCACGATGACATATTAGTGGCCAGTCCGTCAGCAGAAGACCATCTGTTGCATCTCAAACAAGTTTTTGGGCACCTTGAAGAACATGGCCTGATCGTCAACCTGGTTAAGTGTCAGTTTTGGCTGCCAGTGACTGAGTTCTTCAGCC
The DNA here is from genome assembly GCA_020510985.1 of Pholidichthys leucotaenia. Taxonomy (NCBI): domain Eukaryota; kingdom Metazoa; phylum Chordata; class Actinopteri; order Cichliformes; family Pholidichthyidae; genus Pholidichthys; species Pholidichthys leucotaenia. The sequence goes on along the minus strand of CM035839.1, from coordinate 7,358,501 downwards.
ACCACATTTTGTCGCAAGGGAGGCATGATTCCGTTGCCTTCTAAGGTTCAAGCGGTCATGGAATTTCCCCGTCCGGACTCTGTTAAAGAACTGCAGGAATTTTTAGGCATGATAAATTTTTACAATCGCTTCCTCCGTTGTGCAGCCCACCTCCTGCAGCCGCTTTATGAGGCTCTGAGACTGGAAAAAAAGCCAACAATCCTGTTACCTGGACTCTTGAACGGGTCCGTGCTTTTGACGGAGCTAAGTCTGCCCTTGTGAACGCAGCACTACTCGCTCACCCTGTGCCCACAGCACCCATAGCTTTGACAACAGACGCCTCCGATCTATCCGTGGGGGCAGTGGTCGAGCAGCAGCCCCTCACGTTTTTCAGTCGCAAGCTGCCGGATGGCGAGCGTAAGTACAGTGATTTTGACTATGGGAGTCCCCTCTGGGTGTTCGGTGGGGGGGTGGGGGGGTCTGTGTGGCAGACTGAAGACATACCTCTCACTCAGTGGGACTTGGGGTTGGGGGGCGTAGAAGAATATAGAACATAATTTTATTGTTCAGTAAAAGTTGCTATTCTCCACCAGCCATCGATATGTTTTAAACAGCCAATCACTCTGTTCTTTTTAGGCAAGTAGCTTGCTAGCTAGCTAGTTAGCTAGTGTCCATTGGGTATCTCTACTTTTGTTTAAACATTCTCTCCTCCATCTTCTTATCAGAATCTTTAGATAAAGTAGAGACTGAGAAGCATCCATTACATAGAAACTGTCCACTGTGAAATTTATACAAAACTCCAGGGTAGTCAGTTATAAAAAGTAAGCCAACAGTTAACTAGCTAGCTCCAGATGGGTATTTTGGTGTTTGTTTACATTTTTCTACCTTTTTATCCACTTTATTCCTGGGGGTGGCGCTGTAGGAACGATTATAGGCGGAGCTTCCGGTTTCAGCTGACCTAGTGTTAAATCAGTCAGTTAGAGTGGAGTAGCAGGGACATTTAAAATAGCGTTTTTAAAAGTTTTTCATTTCAAATTCATTTTACTGTATAGTCCACATGCGTGTTTTGCACTCAAGTGGCAGCTAATTTCAGCTCTTCTAGTTTTTGAATGTTTTGGCGTGGTTCTGGTCCTTGTTGCTGGTGTCCCTGGTTGTGCCAGACTGGATAAATGGAGGCTTCTCACCACACGGCGGCAGATGACATCCAAGCACGGTGTTGTGGCGTACGTCTGCTCTAAGGTAAATTTGATTATGTCCAACATATTTTAACAAAATGCAGCCGACTTTATTGCGATGGAGACGTGCTGGTCTGAATGTGCACCCCTTTAAAAGTAAGCTAATGCCACTAACAGGGCTAATTCTTAGCATGAACACAAGCAAAAAAAAATACTGTAATTAAGATTATCACAACACCATCAAAGCAGAGTGATAGCCACGTCTAGCTGACATCTTGCCAATGGCCAACCGACCTCCATAAGATGTATTCCTAATGTAACGTACCGTTTAAGCACATTTACAGTCCACTGGAGAGCTGTCTTATTCATTTTCTCATTTTCTTGCACCGACTGACAAAGCGAGGACTGCTGCATCAGTATATCCACTTTACCAAAATTAAATAAGTTTAAAACAATTAAATGAGTCGTCATCTCGTTAAATGACAGCTGTGATTATTTAATTGACATTCCTGACCGCATCCTCGTTAGCAAGCGGCCGGACTGGAAGAGGCTCAGTTTAATGCGTTGTGATCAGCTTTCACAATAATCGTTAATTATTCAGCAGCTGTGGGGATTAAGTTGTTCCGTCATTCCAGAGGAATTAAGAGGACGAGAATAAAGATGGGAAGTTTATGAGCAGAGAGGACTGAGGCAGACGACTGTACTCAATAAACGCAGCCATAGTTATGATATTAATTATTCAAGTGGAAGTCAGAGTTGACAGAGGAAAAAAATGACTAAATTGCAACTGTTTTCATGTAAAATTGCATCTATTTTCTCATAAATTTGCAACTTTTTTCCTCATAAATTTACATCTTTTTTCTCATAAATGTTCATCTCTTTTCTGTAAATTTGCAACTTTTTTCATAAATTTGTGAATTTTTAATCAAAATTTGCAGCTTTTTTCACAAAAATGTGCAATGTTTACAGTAAATTTTCAGCTATTTTCACATAAATTTGTGACCTTTTTCCTCAAATTTCTGAATTTTTCCTCAAATTTGCAACTTTTTTCACAAATTTTAAAAAAAATTAGAAATTTGCAGCTTTCTTGAAATTTGACTTTTTTTCCTGTGAATTTTATTATTTTTCTTCATAAACTTGCAACTTGTTTCTCATAATTTTCTCTTTTGAAGATTTGTAACTTTGTCATAAATCTGTAACTTTTTTCAAAAACTGGAAAATCTTTCCCATAAATTTATAACTTTTTCCATCATAAATTTGCAACTTTTTTCTCTCACAATTTTCAACTTTTTTCTCATAAATTTTCATCTTTTTTCCTCAAATTTGCAACTTTTTTCATAAATTTGAACAAAAATTGTAAATTTGTGACTTTTTTTGTAGATTTGTATCTTTTTCCTCATAACTTTTTTTTTCAAAAACTGGCAATTTTTTCCCATAAATTTAAACTTTTTTCCTTCATAAATTTGCAAGTTTTTCCTGTAAATCTGTTTCCTCATAAATTTCCATCTTTTTCCTCATACATTTTTATCTTTGTTCCAGTAAATCTGCATATTTTTTTCCTTGAGAATGAACTTTTTTCTTAGAAGGCATTTCCTCATTTTTCCATTCTGCCCCCTCTCTCTCTCTGCTGCTCAGCTCGTTGACTCGTCCCTCTGTGAGGACGCCACCGTCCCGTGGAGGATCTCTCTGCTGAATAATTGTCTCCTCACACTCCCTGACCGCTCTCCTCAGACGGGTCCACAGAGAATCTCAGGCCACCCTAAATGAAGGCACCCTCCCCGTGGACAAAGCGAAGGACCCGCAACACATTCCGCTCTCGCCTCATCCCCATTCAGTCTATGGAAGCGTAATCATCAGTCGAGTGAACAAAGGTGAAAAAAAAAAGGGCCAACCGGCTAATCGTAACAGCCGTTTTTAAATAAATGAGACCCTTTGATGGCGCCGGCTTTGTTCGCGCACTTTGGTGGTTTGATCGGTTTAATTACAGACAAGACGGCGTGTCGCCGCTCCGTTCAGCCATCCTATGTGGGAACAGGTAGCAGCGAGTGTTGGTCTTTGATATGCAGTCGCCATGACAGGGACGAGTGGTGATTTATGTGAACACAGGTGGACTGCAGGTGAAAACTTCACAGTAAAAAATTGACAGTGTTCCTCTGGTCAGTGTTATACAGGAAGAGAAAAACTACAAAGACTGGACACTGTGGCGGGGAACAGCACAGCCGTTTAGTGCTGTAGAGCAGAATACGCAGATGCAATGCTAGCTAAAAATTCACCCTGACGAAGAAGCACAATTAGCTTCATCTTTTTTTCCTCGTAAACGTCCTTTTTACTCTCTTTGTAAGAGAAAAACATGATGATTGTTGTTGGCAGTAGGTGACCTGGGGGGTCCACAAATTTACCATAAGGTACAAACATATGAATGCAAGTTAGGCATAAATTTGAAAGAACAAAGATGCAAAACTATGATCAAAGATACAAATTTAACAATAGAAAGAAGTCATAAATTTATCAGAAGTGACTCCCAGATTTATTAAAAAAAAGTTACGAATGTCCAGGAAGGGAAAAAGTAGAAAAAAAAATAAGAGGAAGGGTGTTCCAAATTTACAAAACTGGGGGGAAGTCAGAAATTTATGAAAGTGGGGGAGAATGTTGCAAATTTACGACACGGAAAAAGTTGAAAAATTAATAACATGGTAAATAGTTGTAAATTTATGAAATGGGGAAAAAATAACATGGGAAAAGGTGGTAAGTTTATGAAATGGGAAAACATTGAACTATGAATAATGTGGTAAAAAGTCTCAAATTTAAGACGTGGGAAAACTTTGCAAATTTACAATATGGGAAAAAAATTGAAAAATTAATGAAATGCAAAAATGTCAAATTTATGACATGGGGAAAAAAGTTACCAAAGCCTGGGATCAGTTTGCCAAGGTCTCCGCCTTTGACCGCCACCTAATCCACATAGCACCGGACCCCCATGATCCCTCCTGCAGGTGGTGAGCCCACTGGAGGGCAGACCCATGTAACTCCTTCGGGCTGAGCCCAGCCGGGTCCCATGGGTGGAAACCCGGCCACCAAACGCTAGCCATCAAGCCCCTCCCCCAGGCCTGGCTCCAGGGTGGGGCCCCGATAACCCCATACCGGGCGGGGTACACTGAATCCTTGATCTAGAATTAATCATGAGAGTCTGTTGGATCGTTCTTAGTCTGGCCCTTCACCCAGGACCAGTTTGTCTTGGGTGACCCTATCAGAGGCAAATTGCCCCGGACAACATAGCTCCTGGGATCACTGGGACACGCAAACCCCCCACCACGATAAGGTGACGATCCATGAGGGGTCGTCTATCACAGAGGATGAGGTCGCCAAGGTGGTTAAAAATTTCTTTGGTGGCCGGGCCCCGGGGGTGGATGAGGTTCGCCCTGAGTACCTCAAGGCCCTGGATGTTGTAGGGCTGTCATGGTTGACACGCCTCTGCAACATTGCGTGGAGGTCGGGGGCAGTGCCTTTGGCATGGCAAACCGGGGTGATGGTTCCTCTTTTCAAAAAAGTGGACCGGAGGGTGTGCTCCAACTTTAGAGGGATCACACTCCTCAGCCTCCCTGAGAAGGTCTATGCCAAGGTACTGGAGAGGAGAGTCCGGCCGTTGGTCGAACCTCGGATTCAGGAGGAGCAATGTGGTTTTCGTCCTGGCCGTGGCACATCGGACCAGCTCTTTACCCTCTCGAGAATTCTTGAGGGTTTGTGGGAGTTTGCCCAACCAGTTTACATGTGTTTTGTGGACTTGGAAAATGCATTCGACCGTGTCCCTCATGGTTTTTTGTGGGGGGTGCTTCGGGAGTATAGGGTATTGGGCTTGTTGTTACGAGCTATTTGGTCTCTGTACGACTGTTGTGAGAGTTTGGTTCGTATTGCCAACACTCGGTCGGAGTCATTCCCAGTGAGAGTTGGACTCCGCCAGGGCTGCCCTTTGTCACCGATCCTGTTCATAGTTTTTATGGACAGGATTTCTAGGTGCAGCCAGGGAATGGAGGGTGTCATGCTTGGTGACCACAGGATCTCATCTCTGTTGTTTGCAGATGATGTTGTCCTGTTGGCTTCATCCAGCAATGACCTACAGCTCTTGCTGGGACGGTTTGTCGCTGAGTGTGAAGCGGCTGGGATGAGAATCAGCACCTCCAAGTCCGAGTCCATGGTCCTCAGCTGGAAAAAGGTGAATTGTCCTCTCTGGGTTGGACACAGGCTCCTGCCTCAAGTGGAGGAGTTCAAGTATCTTGGGGTCTTATTCACAAGTGAGGGGAAAATGGAGCGAGAGATTGACAGATGGATTGGAGCAGCATCTGCAGTGATGCAGACGTTGTACCGGTCTGTTGTGGTGAAGAGGGAACTTAGTTCTAAGGCAAAGCTGTCAATTTACCAGTCAATCTACGTTCCTACTCTCACCTATGGTCACGAGCTTTGGGTAATAACCGAAAGAATGAGATTGTGGATACAAGCGGCTGAAATGAGCTTTCTCCGTAGGATCACTGGACTCACCCTCAGAGATAGGGTGAGGAGCTCAGTCATCCAGGAGAGGCTCAGAGTAGAACCACTGCTCCTCCACATTGAAAGGAGTCAGTTGAGGTGGTATGGGCATCTGACTAGGATGCCTCCTGGACGCCTCCCACTTCAGGTGTTTCGGGCACGTCCCACTGAGAGGAGACCCCGGGGCAGACCCAGGACTCGCTGGAGAGACTACATCTCCCAGCTGGTCTGGGAACGCCTTGGTATCCTCTCTGAAGAGCTGGAGCAGGTGGCTGGGGAGAGGAAAGTCTGGGCTTCTCTGCTTGAACTGCTGCCTCTGTGACCTGGACCTCCGGAAAAGCGGTAGAAGATGGATGGATGGAAAAAAGTTACAAACTTGTAACTCGGGAAAATGTTTTAAATTTGTGACATTTTCCCAAATTTACAACATGGGAAAAAGTAAAAAAAAATAATGACATGGAAAAAATTCACAAATTTATGACATGGGAAAATGGAATGTTGCTTTTAGAAGCTTGCGGGGACACATCTATCGTGTGTTCCTGTCCTTTCTGTAGTTCTCCTGTCAGAGTTTTTAAGATATTACATAAAAGCAACCGTGAAACCAATGTGTACACCCCAGAAAGAAGCATAGCTGCTAGCTAGCTCTAGGGCTAGCACTTGCAGAATACAAACAGTCTGAATTAATCGTGTGTATTTATCAGTCTATAGAACTGTAGCTGGATAGTTCAGTAGTTGGATAGTACAGTTGTACTGTACAATGACAAAGCCTATTCTATTCTATAGTGATTTTCTTTAGAAATGCTACAATGTTGGTGTCAGGTTCAATCCCAGAAGGCTTTAGCTGTGAGGCAGTAGCGATAACCCCGATCCACCACATTGCTGTGAAATTCAACACTAGAGAACGGTGGACAAATATAGACGGTGCTTCAGTGCAATCTGACACTCGTCATTTTGTATGTACGTATGTACACCTGTACACACCTACACACTGGTGGAATGTGTTACTATGGTAACGGATCTGGGAGTACAGCAGCAATCACAGATACCACTAGAAGACAAACAGTTTATCAGAAATTTAGAATTGAGTTTTTATACATACGCCATTTCTTCAGGATGGAATTTTATTGGCATGTGGATTCCAATTCAGCCATTTCTGCACCGTTCAGTCATTACATTTGGATCGTTCACTGGGAAAGTGAGGGAAAGGAAACACCCGGTTTAACCTGAAAAAGACTAAATGTGAGTGTTGGGTTTCAGCTGCATTAAAGTGTTATGAGTTCAGAGGAAGGGTTTAAAGAACCAGAAGATGCTTTGTCAGCCGCTGCTTCATATCGTGTTGTTTAGTTGTTTGACTTTATCAGGCATTCATCACTGACTCCAGGAGGTGATTTGTGGGGAGATGAGGGGGGACCATGTCCCCAACCTGGAGAGAAGAGCCCCCCCCCCCCCCCCCACCGGATATCATTATAAATCTTCCTATACCAGGCTACAGAGCTGCATAAAATTACTTTGGAGCACCAATTCTTAGAAGAAATGCAGAAAAAAAAAAACTTTTCCTCACAGATTTGTAATTTTTTTTTCATAAATTTGAAAAAAAAAAAGATTTTTGCAAATGTACAACTTTTTCCTGTAAAATTTCATCTTTTCTCATGAATTTGTGGATTCTTCCTCAAAAATTTGCAGCTTTTTTTTCCCACAGAAATTCAGTTTTTCCTGTAAACTTTCAACTTTTTTCATGAATCTGACTTTTTCCTGTGAATTGTGATTTTTTTTCTTCATAAATTTGAACCTTTTTCTCCGATAAAATTTTCAATTTTCTAATTTGCACAAATGCCAAACCTGCTGCTGTCAGTTATTGCAGTACTGATCATGTGCAGTCCAATCTGTCACTGTCTGCACCAACACCAACACATTCAACTTGCAAGTACAGGTATTACAGCTCGATTTTTCTTAAAAACTAGCAATTTTTCACTGTAAATTTTCAATTTTCCCCTCCTTCATTTTTTCCTCATAAACTTGTGAAGTTTTCCTCAAAAATTTGAAACTTTTTCTCATAATTTGAAAAAAAAAATTAAATTTGCCATTTTTTTGTAGATATGTGATGATGTTCTCATAAATCTGCAACTTTTTTCCTCAAAAAACAGCAATTTTTCCGTTTAAATTTTTCATTTTTCGTTATAATTTTTAAAATTTCTCATAAATTTGTGAATTTCTCAAAAATGAGCAAGTTTTTTTCTCAAAAATTAGCATTTTTTCCTGTGAACTTTCAACTTCTTTCTTGTAAATTATATTTTTTCTTCATGAAATTTCAACATTTTTCTAATAAAATTCAGAATTTCTCAAAAATTGCAAATTTTTTCCACAAATTTGCAACCTTTTCATAAAACTGAAAAAGCAATGTAAATTTGCATTTTTCTGTAGACTTGTGACATTTGTCTCATAAATCTGCAACTTTTTTCCCCTCAAAAACTAGCAGGTTTTTTTTCATTTTTTCCTCCAATTTTCAAAATTTTTTTCTCAAATTTGTGTCTTTCCTCAAAAATTTAAAACGTTTTCATAAATTTGAAAAAAGGTAAAATTGAAACTTTTGTTTTGTTTCTCATAAATTTGTAACTTTTAATATATTTTGCTATTTTTCTCAAAAATTTGCAACTTTTTTCCATAAATTTGCAACAACATTGCAAAATGTAAATTTGTAAGTTTTTTCATAAAACTGACAAAAAATTGTAAATTTGCAAATTTTTTTAGTAGGTTTGTGTTTTTTTCTCAAAAACTAGCAATTTTTACTATAAATTTCTCATAAATTTTTGAATTTTCCTCAAAAATTTAAAACTTTCATAAATTTGAAAGAAAGGTAAATTTGCAACTTTTTTGTAGATTTCTGACTTTATTCTCATAAATTTTAAACTTTTTTAAAATATATTTTGCTATTTTTCTCAAAAATTTTCAATTTTTTCATAAAACTGAAAAAAAATTGTAAATTTGCAATTTTTTGTAGATTTGTGTGTTTTTTTCCTCTCAAAAACTATTGTTTACTATAAATTTTCAATTTTCCCCTCCTATTTTTTATTTTTTCTAATAAATTTGGGAATTTTTCCTCAAAAATTTAAATTTGAAAAAAAAGGTAAATTTGCAACTTTTTTGTAGATTTCTGACTCTATTCTCATAAATTTGTAACTTTTTTAAAATATATTTTGCTATTTTTCTCAAAAAATTACAACTTTTTTCCATAAATTTGCAACATTGCAAAATGTAAATTTGCAAGTTTTTTTGTAATTTGTTTTTTTCTCAAAAACTAGCAATTTTTTACTATAAATTTTCAATTTTCCCCTACTATTTTTTTTTATTTTTTCTGATAAATTTGTGAATTTTCTTCAAAAATTTAAAACTTTTTCATAAATTTGAAAAAAAAGGTAAATTTGCAACTTTTTTGTAGATTTCTGACTTTATTCTCATAAATTTTCAACTTTTTTTTAAAATATATTTTGCTATTTTTCTCAAAAATGTTCAACTTTTTTCTAATTTGCACAAATGCCAAACCTGCTGCTGTCAGTTATTGCAATACTGATCATGTGCAGTCCAATCTGTCACTGTCTGCACCGATACTAACACAGAAAACGCTCCACGTTTTCTGTTGGGAGGATTGCTGGGTTTTATCTTTTATCTTTATTTGCACTATGGGTAGCATGACTGTACAGAGACTGTTATTTTAGAGAGAAATGGCATTTCAATTCTCCTGTGTGTCCTGTACATATAGAAGTACTGACAAATAAAAATCTTTGAATCCGGAATCCTAATAATTTCAGAATATTTCCTAAAAAATTTGCAACTATTTTTCATAAATCTAAAAAAATGATAAATTTACAACTTTTATCTAGAATTGACTTCTCATAAATTTGCAACTTTTTTCTCAAAAACTAGCAATTTTTTTTCACTGTAAATTTTCAGTTTTCCTCAATTTTTTTACATTTTTTTCTCATGAGCGTGAATTTTTCCTCAAACATTTGCAAATTTTCCGAAAATTTGCAGTTTTTCCTGTAAACTTTCAACTTCTTTCTTGTGAACTTGTGCTTTTTTCTTATGAATTTTCATATTTTTTTCTTCATACATTTGTAACTTTTTTCTCTCATAAATTTTGAACTTAATATATTTTGCTATTTTTTCCTCAAAAATTTGCTACTTTTTTCCATAAATTTGCAACATTGCATAATGTGAATCTGCAACTTTTTTTCATAAAACTGGCAAAAAATTGTAAATTTGCAATTTTTTTGTAGATTTGTGTGTTTTTTTTTCCTCTCAAAAACTAGCAATTGTTAACTATAAATTTTCAATTTTCCCCTCCTATTTTTTATTTTTTTCTCATAAATTTGGGAATTTTTCCTTATTGAAAAAAAGGTAAATTTGCAACTTCTTTGTAGATTTCTGACTCTATTCTCATAAATTTTCAACTTTTTTTAAAATATATTTTGCTATTTTTCTCAAAAATTTGCAACTTTTTTCCATAAATTTGCAGCATTGTAAAATGTAAATTTGCAACTTTTCTCATAAAACTGACAAAAAAAATTGTAAATTTGTAATTTTTCCTCATAAATCTGCATGTTTTTTTTCTTAAAAACTAACAATTTTTCAATGTAAGTTTTCAGTTTTCCCCTCCTTTATTTTTTTTTCATAAACTCATCCTCAAAAATTTATCCTCAAAAATTTGAAACTTTTTCTCGTAATGTGAAAAAAAAAAAATAAATAAATTTGCAGTTTTTTTGTAGATATGTGACTTTTTTCTCATAAATCTGCAACTTTTTTCTCAAAAACCAGCAATTTTTCTGTTTAAATTTTAATTTTTTTGTCATAATTTTTAAAATTATGACAACTTCTTTCTTGTGAATTATATTTTTTGTCATGAATTTTCAGTTTTTTTTCTCTCATAAATTTTCAACATTTTTCTAATAAAATTCGGAATTTCTCAAAAATTGCAACTTTTTTCCATAAATTTGCAACCTTTTCATAAAACTGAAAAAACAATGTAAATTTGCATTTTTCTGTAGACTCGTGACATTTCTCATAAATCTGCAACTTTTTTCCCCTCAAAAAGTAGTTTTTTTTAATTTTTTCCTCCCATTTTTAATTTTTTTTCCTCAAATTTGTGAATCTTTCCTCAAAAATTTAAAACTTTTTCATAAATTTAAAAAAAAAGGTAAATTTGCAACTTTTTTGTAGATTTCTGACTCTGTTCTCATAAATTTGTAACTTTAAAATATATTTTGCTATTTTTCTCAAAAATTTGCAATTTTCCATAAATTTGCAACATTGTAAAATGTAAATTTGCAAATTTTCTCATAAAACTGACAAAAAATTTTAAATTTGCAATTTTTTTTTGTAGATTTGTGAGTTTTTTTTCCTCAAATTTGCAAGTTTTTTCTTAAAAACTAGCAATTTTTCATTGTAAAGTTTCAATTTTCCCCTCTTTTATTTTTTTCTCAAACTTGTGAATTTTTCCTCAAAAATTTGAAACTTTTTCTCATAATTTGAAAAAAAAAATTGCAACTTTTTTGTAGATATGTGACTTTTTTCTCATAAATCTGCAACTTTTTTCTCAAAAACCAGCAATTTTTCCGATTAAATTTTTAATTTTTTGGACATAATTTTTAAATTTTTTTCTCATAAATTTGTGAATTTTTCCTCAAAAATTAGCAAGTTTTTTTCTCAAAAATTAGCATTTTTTTCTTGTGAACTTTTGACGTCTTTCTTGTGAATTACATTTTTCTTCATGATTTTTCAGCTTTTTTCTCTCAAATTTTCAACATTTTTCTAATAAAATTCAGAATTTCTCAAAAAGACTTTTTTCCATAAATTTGCAACCTTTTCATAAACTGAAAAAACAATGTAAATTTGCATTTTTCTGTACACTTGTGACATTTGTCTCATAAATCTGCAACTTTTTTCCTCAAAAACTAGCATTTTTTTTTCATTTTTTCCTCCAATTTCCAAATTTTTTTCTCAAATTTGTGAATCTTTCCTCAAAAAAGTGAAACTTTTTCATAAATTTGAAAAAAAAAAGTAAATTTGCAACTTTTTTGTAGATGTGTGACTTTATTCTTATAAATTTGCACCTTTTTTTTCTCTCAAAAACTAGCAATTTTTTCCTGTAAATTTTAGTTTTTTTCCCCCTCATAATTTAAAAAAAAAAAAACCTTATAAATTTGTGAATTTTTCCTGAAAAATTTGCAACTTTTTTATAAATTTGAAAAAACCCTGTAAATTCAGATTTTTTTTGTAGATTTGTGACTCTTCTCTCATCAATCTGTAATACTCCCCCTCCCATCCATCCATCTTCTACCGCTTTTCTGGAGGTCCGGGTCGTGGAGGCAGCAGCCCAAGCAGAGAAGCCCAGACTTCCCTCTCCCCCGCCACCTGCTCCAGCTCTTCAGAGAGGATACCAAGATGTTTCCAGACCAGCTGGGAGACATAGTCTCTCCAGCAAGTCCTGGGTCCGCCCCAGGGACTCCTCCCAGTGGGACATGGCCAAAACACCTCAAGTGGGAGGCGTCCAGGAGGCATCCTGATCAGATGCCCAAACCGCCTCAACTGGCTCCTTTCAATGTGGAGGAGCAGCGGTTCTACTCTGAGCCTCTCCCGGATGACTGAGCTCCTCAGCCTATCTCACCCCGTCCGCTGTTAAACAAAACTACAAATGGCTGACGACCTGACTGACTGACGGCTAATAAAGAACAGATCTAACGTCCAGCAGCAATCCCTGCGGACGGCCGCACGGCGGTGAGGACTTCCAGTCAAACGTGTGAGACGGTACCTCAGATTCCTATGAAACACTAATCTCCATCTTAAACCCAGTGTTCCTCTAATGTCGACGTGCTATTTTGGGCGCCTTATCTCATCTGACGCCAACATGGATGCCTCTCACACCTCTCCTATCACACCTTAAGCCTTCCAAGCCTCCAGGATTTACAGCACAACTCTCTCTTCTGCAGCTCCTAATCTGAACCTTTAATAACGCTCTAAGCGCTGCATTACGGCTCATCCGTGCTATTAAGAATTCTCCAGCAGCGTCTGGCCTGATCCACCTTTACATTCAATAAGGACCGTTCAGCGTGGCGAGGCGCAGGAGGCGGTCGTTGTCTTACGCCGACAGACGAAGACGGCGGCTGAAGCCGGAGCTGTCCATCGTCCGTACGATGATGACACCTGCTGCAGCTCTTCAGCCAGGACACCGAGGCATCCCAGGACAGCTGGGAGACCCGGTCTGTCCAGCGTGTCCTGGGCCTGCCCCGAGGTCTCCTCCCGGTGGGACGTCCCCAAAACAACTCGCGTGGGAGGCAGATTTGAGATTTTCTGTTTTGTTTTTGTAAATATGCAACTTCTTTCTTTTAAACACTTTTTTCTTTTAAATTTGCTCAGTTTTTGTTGTGAATTTGCAACTTTTCTCATAAATTTGCAATTTTTTTTTCTTGTAAATTTGTAACTTTATCACAAATTTGCTACTTTTTTCTCATAAAATTTGTAACTTTTAACACAAACTTGCTTTTTATTTGTAAATTTACGATTTCTATAAATTTGCAATTTTTTTCTCGTAAACTTTTCCTCATAAATTTGCAACTTCTTTCTTGTAAAAGAAAGAAGTTTTGTTTTTGTTTTTTGTTTTTTGTTTTTTGAATGCAAAAGATGCAATAGACTTACACAATGGTCCTCTCCGGCATACAACTAGGAACATACCGGTCGCTATGGAGGGTGAGAATATGTATGGGCACATAATCATACCATGTAGGATAACTAAGTAGACGGTTATGCTGTTTCATCCCATCTAGCAACAATGCTCTGCACTGTGTGTGTTTATATATTTACATATTTATTCCATCTAGCTACAATGCTCTGCACTGGGTGTGTTTATATTTATATATCTATATATTTATTCCATCTAGCTACAATGCTCCGCACTGTGTTTTTATATATCTACATATTATTCCATCTAGCTACATTGCTCCACACTGTGTGTGTTTATATACTTGCATATTTATTCCACCTAGCTGCAATGCTCCGTACTGTGTGTGTTTATATATTTACATATTTATTCCATCTAGCTACAATGCTCTGCACTGTGTGTTCATATATTCATATATTTATTCCATCCAGCTACAATGCTCTGCACTGTGTGTCTGTGTGTGTGTGTGTGTGTATATATATATTTTATAGTAATATGTACATATGTATATTAGCTGCTCTTGCTTGCTTGTTTTTTCTTGCCTTCTGATTGTTGCTCTGAGTGTTGCTATCCCTGTGCTGTTGCAATCCTGGAATTTCCCCGTTGTGGGACTAATAAAGGCTTATCTTATCTTATCTTATCTTATCTTATCTTGTAAACTTGCAACCTTTCTCACAAACTTGCTGCTGTTTTCATAAATTTACAACTTTTGTGATGCAAACTTGCAACTTTTCTTATAAATTTTTCACATTTTTCTCTTAAATTAGCAACATCTTTTTCCAAGATATGCGACTTGAAATGAAATATTTCTTACAGATTTGCAAATTATTAATTATTTCTTTGCAACTTTTCTGCAAGTTTGCCACATTAAAATAGTAGCTGGTTCCATTTTTATTGTTCTGTGTAATGGGTCGCTGTGTAGATGAACAGAAAAAGAAATAAACCAGTTAAATTTTTAATGTTTTTAAAGGTTTGAATTCTTCCCCATTACAAAAATAAGCCCCCCCCCCCCCCCCCCCCCCAAAACACAACGCTGCCTGGGGCCCCAAAAAATGTAGAAATGGGCCTGGCTCTATGACAGCAGTAGGATTACCTTTTCCACACAGCCTAGTACTCTATAGGACTGTAATTGTGAAGTAACAGTTATTAGCTTATGGCTCCATAAATATGTGCTGTAAATGAATATTTAATCCTCTTAAGTGAGCCAACTGCAGACGGACGGTGAGTGGGTGAAAGAGGCGATGAAAATGAGACAAAAACACGAGTGGAGGAGAGGCAGAAGGAGGAGGGAGTCGTCATCTTTAAGTAACACACACACTCGTCCTCAGTGACTCGGTCGCCACGGCAACAGAGCAGAGGCTAAATCGCCGCTGCAATTGCCCTCCAACGTGTCGCGCATGAGAATGTCGAGTCCCCGCGCGCGCACACACGCGCACGCACGCGAGCACCTTAATATGAGCAGCCACGAGCAGCTCCACCAAACCTGCCAAACAAGAGCGACTGAGTACAGCTGAGCGCACGTCACGGTTCCAGCTGAAGCACAGCACTTCATTAATGCTCACAAATTATTCCCCCGGCAGTTATTTTACAGAGCGGTAGATGTCTGCTCTTATCTTGCAAGTTCACCAGAAAAAAAGATGAAAACTTACTGGAAAAAATTGCAAGTTTTTGAGAAAAAAATTGCAATTTTATAAGGAAAAAGTTGGATATTTATGAGAAAAGAAAAGTTGAAAATTTACAGGAAGTTACAAATTTGAGGAAAAAAGTTAGAAGAAATTTACAAGAAAAAAGCTGAAAATTTACAAGAAGAACAGTTTAAAATTTACATGAAGAAAGTTGAAAATCTATGAGAAAAAAAAGTTGAAAATTTACAGAAATAAAATTGCTAATTTGAGAAAAAAGTTAAAAACTTAAAGAAAAAAAATGCTAATTTTAGAGAAAAAAAATATTAGAAAATTATAAGAAAAAAGTTGAAAATTTACAAGAAGTTGCACATTTTTTGCGAAAAAAGTTATATTAAATTTATTTTACAAGGAAAAAAGTGAAAATTTACAAAAAAAAAGTTTAACATTTACACAAAGAAAGCTGAAAATATGAAGAGCTGAAAAAGAGTTGCAATTGACAAGAAAAAAGTTGCAAATTTCTGAAAGAAAAACAACCTTAAAAAACGTAAAATTTACAGGAAAAAAGTAACAAATTTATGAGGAAAAACATTGCAAATTTACAACATTTTTTTTAACCACTTGCACTCCGTTGTTCCGCGGGCGGGCAAGTCTCTGCGTCCTATGACGCACGAGGGCGCACGAGAGCGCCCTCGTGCGCGCTTGGACGCATGACGCATGATGGTGGTGATGGTGATGTAGTGGCGTCCAAGCGCCACTAAAAAAAAAACTGCAGAGACAGCCACGAACAGATTAGTTCATCTGATTGACCTCTCATTCGACTAATAAGAGCCTTGAATTGGGTTTCTGAAACCTTGAAGAACCAATGAATGAAAATCTAGGAAGGAGGACCCGCCTACTGTGAATGCAGGAGCCAATTGAAGCACAGAAATTCAGGCTGGGTGAAGAGAGATTTACTGTTGCAACAGATGAAAACAAAGGATGCTGGACGAATCTACTACAGACCCAGGCTCACCCAGCAGCATGGAGAACACCCACAAGTGGGACCTGCACTCATTCCAGCAGAATAGACGGAGGCCGAAGACAAAAGTCATAAATCATTCGCCAAAACGGCAATAATGGAGGAGCGGGGGGGGGGGGGGGCACGGTCCGAACGCCCCCCGGTCCGCGGGGGGAAGCATATCAGTCTATTCCATCATGTAGCGATGGCCCTCTTCTGTAGCGAGGGGGGGGGGGGGGCTTCACGGTCCGTTCACGGTCCCCCCCCTCACACACACACACAGTAGCGAGGGGGGGGGGGGCTGCTGTGAAAGCATGCAAGGAGTGTAATCCGTCATGTAGCGAGGGCCGAATTTGGTCCTTGGTAGCGGGGGGGGGGGGACGACCCCCCCCCCCCCCACACACACACACACACACAGACACAGCCCTGAGTGTGACCTTTCATTAGAGCCTAAAATGAAGATTCTACATTGAATTATTCAAAAGTTACAGACGTTTTTCCAAACTGTGCCATTTGGCACAATTTGGCACAGTTCCAAAACGCCTGGGAACAGCCTGAGAACAAAGCTGTGTAAAATATTCATTTTTGGTGGTATTGTTACCAAATTTGGATCTCAGCTGGATAACACTTGGTTCTACATTTCTGTTGCATTTTCCAGCCGGATCGGACAGCTGTGTGTTATTTACAAGCATTTGTATCCAAAAAAACACTGTCCAATTTTTTTTTCTTCAAGTTCAGTATGTTTAGATGACTGTAACTCAGTGGCCAGAGCACGTAGAGAGATTGTTTTTTTTTTTGCCAAAAAATTCAAAGTGTTTTCTTTTAAATGAGACCAACCCCATGAAGATGCTGCAAAGGGTTGAATAACAGCTTTCAATTTACTTTGGGCACGTTATTTTTTGGCATTTTTAGGAAAATTGCCCGGAGTGCAAGTGGTTAAATTAAAGGAAAAAAGTTGAAAATTTAAGAGAAAAAAAGAAAATTTACAGAACAAAAATTGCAAATTTTTGAGACAGTAGTTGCAATTTACTATAAAAACTTGAAAATCTACAGGAAAAAAGTTGAAAATTTATGAGGGAAAAAAATCAAACATTTAAAGGAAAACAATTTGCAAATTTACAAGAAAAAAGTTGCAAATTTATACGATTTTTTTTTAAATACAAAAAAGTTGAAAATGTATGAGAAAAATATTAAATTTACAGAACAAAAATTGCAAATTTGAGAAAATATTTGCAATTTACAAGAAAAAGTTGAAAAGTTACAGGAAAAAGTAGCAAATTCATGAGAAGTTATTAATTTTTGAGAAAAAAATTACTATTGTATGAGAAAAAAGTACAAATTTATGTGGAAAAAAAGATGAAAAATTACTGAAGAAAAATTGCTAATTTGAGAAAAAAAGTTTAAAACTTACAGAAAAATTATATTTTTTGATGAGTTGCAATTCCATAGGAAAATTTTGGAACATTTACAGAACAAAATTTGCAAAATTTTGAGAAGAGATGCAATTTTCAAGAAAAAAAGTTACAAAATTTACAAGAAAAAAGTTGAAAATTTACAGGAAGTTGCACATTTGAGAAAAAAGTTACATTAAATTAAATTTACAAGAAAAAAAGCTGAAAATTTACAAGAAAAAGGTTTAAAATTTACACGAAGAAAGTTGAAAATCTGAGAAAAGTTGAAAATTTACAGAAGGAAGAAAAAGATAATTTTTGAAAAAAATTACTTTTATAAGAAAATAGGGCAAATTTAGGAAAAAAAAAGGTTGAAAATTTACAGAAGAAAATTTGTTAATTATTGAGAAAAAGTTTAAAATTTACAGTAAATTGATAATTTTGGATGAGTTGCAATTTTCAAGAAAAAAGTTGCAAATTTATGAGAAAAAAAGCTAATTTATAAAATGTAAAATTTACAGGAAAACAATTGCATATGTGAGATTTTTTTTTAAGTTACAGGAAAAAAGTTGCAAATTTATGAGAAAAAAGTTGAAAATTTACATGAAGTTGCACACTTGAGAAAAAAGTTTCATTAAATTAAATTTACAAGAAAAAAAAGCTGAAAATTTACAAGAAAAAGGTTTAAAATTTACACGAAGAAAGTTGAAAATCTATGAGAAATAAAGATGAAAATTTACAGAAGGAAAGAAAAGCTAATTTTTGAAAAAAAATTGCAATTTTTTAAGAAAATAGGGCAAATTTAGGAGAAAAAGGTTGAAAATTTACAGAAGAAAAATTGTTAATTTTTGAGAAAAAAGTTTAAAATTTACAGAAAATTGATAGTTTTTGATAAGAGTTGCAATTCCATAGGAAAATTTTGGAAAATTTACAGAACAAAATATGCAAAATTTTGAGAAGAGATGCAATTTACAAGAAAAAAGTTATAAATTTATGAGAAAAAAGTTGAAAATTTACAAGAAAAAAAGTTTAACATTTACATGAAGAAAGCTGAAAATCTGAAGAGCTGAAAAAGAGTTGCAATTGACAAGAAAAAAGTTGCAAATTTATGAGAAAAAAAACAACCTTAAAAAACATAAAATTTACAGGAAAAAAGTAACAAATTTATGAGGAAAAACACTGCAAATTTACAACAATTGTTTTTTTTTTAATTAAAGGAAAAAAGTTGAAAATTTATGAGAAAAACAAGAAAATTTACAGAACAAAAACTACAATTTTTTGAGACAATAGTTTCAGTTTTTATATGAAAAAGTTCAAAATGTACAGAAAAAAGTTGAAAATTTATGAAAATAAACTGAAAATTTACAGGAAAAAAATTCATGAGAAAAAAGTCAGTAATGTTTGAAAAAAGTCACAAATCTATGAGAAAAGTTGGAGAAAAAAGTTGAAAATGTATATGTTTCAATTCTATTTATTTATTACATTTCTGTTTGCTGGTTGTTTAAAGTCATGTTATTCAGTTCTGTAATATGATATTGGGGGCGGGGCAGTTCTCACTTCTTTCCACCTTGGGAGGGGCTTATGATAAGTCACTGTGGGAGGGGCTGCAAAATGTATCCGTCATTTATCTGTGTCCATGTTTGGCCATTTTTGTCGGTTAGCTTGAAGCTGGTGCTAAACATGGTTTTGCTGACATTATGTGTCCTTCAGAAACACACAGCCCCTCCTCTACTTGTACCAGACTCCAGTGTTCTGTCCACCCGCGGGGGGGATGGGGGGGGGCATACACAGGCTGTTAGCCATTAGCTGCTAGCCGCTCGTCTTCATAGTTTTGGTCGCCATGATGTCTTTGATTTGCACACTTTAGCTAATAATTAAAGTGAAGAAAGGTGAGCAGGAGCGGCTGTAAAGTTTGTGTTCAGAAAAATGACGGCTCAAATGTGCCGATAAGCTGAAGGTGGTGTACAACACGACGTGTACAAACACACAAACGATGACCACAGCTGAGTGAATTATCGCCGTGGTTCTGGTCACGCGACCCAGTCAAACCATGATTCCATGATTGTGGTTTTGGTGAACAATTTTTCAAAACAAATAAGAACAGTAATAACTAGAAAAGCACTCGGAGAGCACAGACCTCCGCCAAGCGCCACAGTTGCCCCCCATACAGTGTTTGTGTGTACGTTTTCAGATTCCTTGACCATGAAAACATATGACTAGCAATTGGAGTCACAATGATAGGGTTAGTGGTTCAGTAGTTATTGACGAAAATGGCATTTTCCGTAATGGCGGTTTTCTTCTGGACAGTGATCCGGATCACCACCAAAATGTAATCCTCTGTAGGATACCCCATTTCTGACAATCTGTGAAAATTTCATGAAAATCCGTCCATAACTTTTTGAGTTATCTTGCTAACAAACAAACAGACAGACAGACAGACAGACATACATACAGACAGACAGACAAACCAATGCCGATGATCACATAACCTCCTTGGCGGAGGTAATAAAAAAAGACTGGCAAACGCTACCATTACACACAGCGGCTTACACAAAACCGATTTTACGCACGGGATGCACGCTTTCAATCGTCGAACTTCTCTGCTTCAAATGGCTCGTATTCGCAGTCGTTGGTAGGCGGGTCCTTCTTGCTAGGTTTTCAGTCGTTGGTTCTTCAAGGTTTCAGAAACCCAATTCAAGGCTCTTATTAGTCGAATGAGAGGCCAATCAAATCTAAACCAATCAAAACACTCCTTTGACTTTCTGTTCGCGGCTGTCTGTACTGGAAGAACGGAAATGCAGCTTTTTTTTTTTTTTTTTTTTTTCAGTGCGCACTGAGACGCACTAGGACGCAGAGACGTGACCGCCCGCGGTATCCCGGAGTGCAAGAGGTTAATGTAAAGCAAAAAACATGTTATAATTTCTTTGAGGGCCTGGTCCCCAGTATTGGGCATTTTAACAATTTTAGGCTAAACCCAATTTTATTTGCCATAGTTTATCGTCCTCCATCAATCTACTCAGAGTTTTTATTTGAATTTGCCGAATTCTTAGCTGATTTAGTGCTGAAATCAGATAGAATAATTATAGTAGGGGACTTTAATATACATGTAGATGTAGCTAGTGATTGCCTTAAAATGACATTTAATTCAATATTAGACTCGATGGAGTTTTGTCAGTAGGAAATTCTACCCATTATCTCCATCACACATTGGACCTTGTTCTGACATACAGTATGGCATAGAAATAGAAAATCTGGTAGTGTCTCCTCATAACCCTGTACTGTCAGACCATTGTCTGTTAACCTTTGATTTTACTATTTTTGACTATTTGGCTCCTAAAGAAAAATTACTACAGTAGATGCCTCTCAGATGATGTTGTTACCAAATTTATGCAGATTGTTTCCTCTATGCCATGTGTCAACACAACGGAAATAAGCTATAGACAGCTTGCTCCTTCTGTAATTGATAGCATGGTAGATAGTGTTACAGCTTCTCTGCATCAGACTCTAGACATGGTGGCCCCCTTAAAAAAGAAAAAGTCTAATCAGAGATTTCTAACTCCTTGGTTCAACACAGAAACTCGTAGCTTAAAACAGAAGACTTGTCAATTAGAAAAAAAAGGTGCTCCATTAATTTAGATGAAATCTATTTAGTTTGGAGAAATCATCTTTTAATTTATAAAAAATATCTTAGAAAACCTAGAACAAGTTATTATTCTGCATTAATAGAAGAGAACAAGAATAATCCCAGGTTTCTTTTCAGTACTGTAGCCAGGCTGACAAAGAGTCAGGACTCTGTCAATCCTAGCATTCCCTTAGAGCTTACTAGTCAGGACTTTATGAACTTTTTCAATAATAAAATTTCATCTATCAGAGATAAAATCAGTCAGATTCTTCCCACCGTTAACTTAAATACATTAACTACTACAACTCCTTCAATTGATATCTGTTTGGATGAGTTTACTCCAATTGACCTTTTAGAGTTAGATCAAATAATTTCCTCATCCAAGCCTTCAACTTGTCTTTTAGACCCTATTCCTACCAGGTTATTTAAAGAAGACTTCCCATTTATTGGTAGCTTTATTCTTCAAATAATCAATTCTTCATTAACATTAGGCCATGTACCGCAGGCCTTTAAAACTACTGTAATTAAACCTTTACTCAAAAAGCCAACGCTGGATCCAGGAGTTTTAGCTAGCTATAGACCAATCTCTAATCTCCCTTTCATTTCAAAAATCTTAGAAAGAGTTGTTGCTATGCAATTATTTGACCACTTGCAGGGAAATGGTTTATTTGAAGAGTTTCAGTCTGGGTTTAAAATCCATTATAATACTGAAACAGCCTTAGTGAAGGCCACTAATGACCTCCTTATCGCATCTGATAATGGGCTTGTTTCTGTACTTGTCCTTTTAGACCTTAGTGCAGCTTTTGATACTATCGATCATAATATTCTACTCGATCGATTTGAACACTGTGTTGGACTTAATGGAACTTCGTTGCAGTGGTTTAGATCTTATTTATCTGATAGGGTCCAGTTTGTTCATGTCAATAATGAGTTTTCTTTCAACTCAAAGCTCAGTTATGGAGTTCCACAGGGATCTGTGCTAGGTCCTACTGTTTTTAGTTTATATACACTACTGTTCAAAAGTTCAGGGTCACCCAGACAATTATTTTGTGTTTTCCATGAAAAGTCACACTTATTTACCACCATGAGTTGTAAAATGAATAGAAAATATAGTCAAGACATTGACAAGGTTAGAAATAGTGATTTGTATTTGAAATAATATTTTTTTTCCTTCAAACTTTGTGTTCGTCAAAGAATCCTCCATTTACAGCAATTACAGCATTGTAGACCTAACATGATTGCACAAGGGTTTTCTAATCATCCATTAGCCTTCTGACACAATGAGCAAACACATTGTACCATTAGAACACTGGAGTGATAGTTGCTGGAAATGGGCCTCTATACACCTATCTAGATATTGCACCAAAAACCAGACATTTGCAGCTAGAGTAGTCATTTACCACATTAGCAATGTATAGAGTGTATTTCTGATTAGTTTAAAGTTATCTTCATTGAAAAAAAGTGCTTTTCTTTCAAAAATAAGGAAATTTCTAAGTGACCCCAAACTTTTGAACGGTAGTGTATGCTTCCATTAGGCAACATTATTAGAAAGCACTGTATTCATTTTTCTTGTTATGTAGATGACACAATTATACCTGTCAATGAAGTCAGATGACAGTAATCAATTAGACAAATTAGAGGCTTGTCTTCAGGAAATCAGAGCTTGGATGACTTGTAATTTCTTGCTATTAAATTCAGATGAGACTGAAGTCATTCTAGTTGGTCCAAAAAACCTTAGAAATACCTTTCCAAATCAAACTCTTAGTTTGGATGCGGATACTCTTTCTCTTAATAGCTCTGTGAGGAACCTTGGAGTTATTTTTGCTGAAGATCTGTTTTTTTAATTCTCATATTAAACTTGTTTCTAAGACTGCCTTCTATCATTTGCGTAATATTGCCAAGGTTAGGAGCATCTTGTCTCAGAGTGATGCTGAGAAATTGATCCACGCTTTTGTTAGCTCTAGATTAGATTATTGTAACTCTTTATTATCAGGTTGTCCTAAAACATCTTTAAAAAGTCTTCAGCTGATCCAAAATGCTGCAGCAAGAGTTTTAACAGGTACTAGAAAGAGAGATCATATCTCTCCGGTTCTGACCTCCCTTCATTGGCTTCCCATAGAATTTAGAATTAAGTTTAAAATCCTTCTTCTCACTTACAAAGCTCTAAACAATCAGGCCACTTTTTTATTTAAAAGATCTGATACTGGCCTATTATCCTAACAGAGCACTACGCTCCCAAAATGCTGGATTACTGTAATACCTAGAATCTCCAAAAGTACAATGGGAGGCAGAGCCTTCAGTTATCAAGCTCCTCTCCTGTGGAACCAGCTGCCAATCTGGATTCGGGAGTCAGACTGGATCTCTGTTTTTAAGAATAGGGTTAAAACCTTCCTTTTTGATATAGCCTACAATTAGGGAGGGATCATATGTTTCTGAACCCTCCCTTAGTTATGCTGCTAATAGGTTTAGACAGCCGGGGGACCTCCAATAATGCACTGGGCTTCACTCCTTTCTTCACTATCAATGATTTATTTATTTTTTTTGCTGGTCATTAACATCTGTTTGTTCTCTCCCATAGATTGAGTCCCCATCATGCTGTTTGCTCTCTACATGGCTGTTCTTTTCTTCTTCTTCTCTGTCCCCTCACCCCCCAGCCAGTCGCAGCAGATGACTGCCCCTCCCTGAGCCTGGTTCTGCTGGAGGTTTCTTCCTGTTAAAAGGGAGTTTTTCCTCTCCACCGTCGCCAAGTGCTGCTCACAGGGGATCGCCTGATTGCTGGGGTCTTTCTGCAATTGTGGGGGTTTCCCCTACAGTTGAAAGTGCTATGAGATGACTGTTGTTGTGAAATGGCGCTATATAAAGTTGAATTGAACACTGACTATGGAGACTAAAATGAAATGTTTCAGCTGAACTGGTGTCAGTAGTTGATGATTCTCTTCCCACTGTGTTCACTTTAAATTAACAAGATTTCCTCTGTTTGTCGTTTCTAAGCCAGCAGTGCCATATTTCAATATTTTTAACAAAAAACACATTAATCATCGACTCCTCGCTGCTTCTCTTTGGTTCAAATCATCCTGAGCAAAAAACTGAAGTAACAACAGAACACGAGAATTTCAGCCCACAATAAATGTGAAACCTTTTTCCTTCAGCTTCATAAAGTTGCAACTTTAGCCCTCATGGTAATTCTGCAGATCCCGTCAGCAGACAAAACTTTGCACATCTTTGCTCACCCAGCCAGCATGTCCATGCGGGCCCCACCAAGGGCTGTCTTCTGGGTCCATGTGGGTTTGTGCATGGCTTCCATGTTGGCCCCATCTGTCTTGGTCCACATGGATTTTACCCGTTTACCTTTTTCCAACTTATTTTCTCATAAATTTGCTTTATTTTTTGTAATTTTGTGATTTGTTTCTTCTAAATTTGCAGCTTTTTCTCATAAATTTGTTTTTCTTCTAAAATTGTGAATTTTTTTCTTGAAAATCTGTTGTCTTATAATTTTGGAACTTTCTCATAAATTTGACACTTTTGTTTTGTAATCTTGCAACCTTTCCTTATAAATTTGTTACTTTTCCTCGTAAATTCACTATTTTTTTTGTAAAATTGTGTTTCCCCATAAACATTTTTTTGTAAATTTGGAACAAAAATTTCAATCATAAATTTATTAGTTTTTTCTCATAGATTTTAAATTTATTTACGCATAGATTTGCTGCTTTGTTCATGTCCAACATTTTCTAATTTTTTCTCATAAATTTGTGACTTTTTTCTTGTAGATTTGCTATATTGCTAAATTTTCACTTTTTTCCTGATAAATCAGATTTTTTTTTTCTCACAAATGTGTGACGTTTTTTGCTCATTTTCCCCCGTAGTGCCAGTGGGGCCCAGCTGGGTTAATGCGGGTTACCTGCTCAGCTGTGCCACAGGTAAAGTCCATGTGGGCAATCACAGATGGGGCCCAATGGTACCTGTGGACAAACCCACATGGACCCTGAAGACAGCCCAGATTTAACCTATGGGGGGCCCACGTGGACATAAACCGGGACCACCCCAACATCCCTAAAAATGACTTTTCTCCATCTTGGAAATTTCCCGCAGTTTCATAGATTTGTGAACCCCCCCCCCCCGTAAACTAGCAAATATTTCCCATCAGCGATGTGCACAGACACATCTGAGGGACTGTTGCTCCAACCTGAAACACAGCCAAAATTATAATAAGAATAAAATCTGAATTTATAAGACAAAGTAACAATAAATTTAATTTGTTACATTAAAACTAATTAATCAAAAGTTAAAAGTTAATGAGGAAAAAGTCACATATGCACAGTAACAATCAGAGTGTATATATATATATATATATATATATATATATATATATATATATATATATATATATAAGAACATCTCATAAAAACATGCTGTTATTCTGTGAGAGGAAAAAAGTGAGAAGAAAAGTTTTAGCTGTGATGATCAAGTTCAAGGCGTTAGCTTCAGAACTAACAGTGCTAGGGCGTGAGTTTACCAGGCGTGGTTTATATTGTTATTTTCTTCAGATTTCAGTTATGCTAACAGACATCCCAGTTTCTACCTGATTCACTAATCCAGTCGATATCTCAAATCATTCTGGCTTATTTTGTTATATTTTTGCCATGATGCTACACCCAACTGTTAGCGTTAGCTTGGGTAGGCAGACTGAGTCAGTCAGTCTGGCCACATTAGAGCTTGCCTCAGTGAGGAGAGGATGACAAGACTGAAAGCAAACAAAACCCAAACAAGACCCAAGGCAGCTAGCTGACACTAGCAGCTAGCTAGCATCAGCTAGCCAGGGACCAGCCCACCAGTGATAATTCATTTCATTCGTTCGCTAAATTTACATTAGTTGGCTCAGGAACGAAACCCGAGCTAACATTAGCAACAATGATCTAAAACGGAGGGCAGAGTTAACTGCAGCTCTGAGGTATTTAAAGAGACGTGCACTGAAATGAGCCATTCCAATGAAGGGTGCAAAAGATGATTCACAATGATGCTGCTACGATTAATAGTTAAAGTCACAAAAGAGACCTGTGAGCTGTTCAACATGTGGGAAAAGTGCAGAGAACGGGATCTTCAAACAAGCATCAGCGTTGTGTTTATATAGAAAATATCTGTTCAAGTGGAAGTGAAGGTAAACCAGAACATTCAAAAGCAATCCTGGAGACATCAGTCTAAAAAAACCAGGCTGTGTGAGTGAATCAACACGTTCATGGAGAGACAGATGGAAAAGAGGAATCTGCGTGAGAGTGAAGGCTGATAAAAGCTGCGGGGGCCTTCGGGGAATTGCCTCAACTCACAAACAGCAGATCAGACTAAAGAGCAGCCTTCCTCTCACATCCCCATTTACAGCAGCGCTGCGCGTCCTCACGCTTTCACTCTGTCACGTCTCCTCTGTTTAACAAACCAGACATCATAAAGGAGGCCGTCCACAACCAGCTTCATCACTTTCACTTTCAAAATAGAGACACAGACGCAGGAAACCTCGTCTGGTCGTAAACATTTAAACTGGATGTGAGGGTTTCTCACGGAGGACCTGATGTGGCATTTTGACCCCAAACCCCACAGTCAGAGGGTCAGGGGTCAGCAACCTGTACGACCCCCAACAGCACACATACGTCTGCCCAGTGCACAACATTTGCATCGGGAACACAGCTTATAGAATAGAACAGAATTGGCTTTATTGTCATTGTACAGTTGTACAGTATAATGATATAGAGGTCATTTGTTCACCGACAAGACATTTGACTGGATGTTGGCGTTATGCAGCTGGCTGTATTCAAAATTTAAAAAGCTGAAAATTACAATTTAACTACACAGAATAAAAAAATTAACCAGCATCCAGATGAGCGTTGGAAATTTATTTTCAAAAAAATTGAAAATTTGAAAACAATGACTAATTTATACGAGAAAAATGTAAATTGATGAAAAAATTGTAAAATTATGAGAAAAAATGCAAATCTACAAAAGGAAAATCACAAATTCTTAAAAAAGGTGAAAAATTATGAGAAAAAAGTTAGATTTACAAGAAAAAAATTGCAAATATACAAGAGAAAAAGCAGAAATTTAGTTTATAAGAAAAAATTGCAAATGCAGTGGTACCTCTACTTACGAACGTCTCTACATACGGAATTTTCAGGTTACGAGACGCCTCAACGGGAAAATATTGCCTCTAGTTACGAACGAAATTTCAGGATACGAAAGGCAAAAAAGTACGCGCTCCTCACAGCTTCCGTAGTTTACCGAACGTAAACATACCTGTAGCTGCTCTGCCATTGGCTATGGCCTAGCATCTTCCTGGTATCCCATTGGCCACGAAGTTTTTTTTTTTCCAAAACTTTATGCGTTTGGTTGATCTCGCCAAAGAATATGGCCGTAATACATCAACGATCAGCATGGTATTAAAACAAAACGAAGCACTTACAAGCCGACAAAAGCAAACGTCCTTGGATCAGAACATGAACCAAAGAAGGCAAAAGGTGATGACGTCGATGACGATAGCAGTTAAAGGGTAAATGAACATAATTTTTATTATTCTTTCTCTTTTATTATTCTCTTTTATTATTCTTTCTCTCATTTTAAACTCTCATTTTATGTTTATTGTGCAGTAATCTAATTGTAACATGTATTTGTTACATGTTTTGATGCGTTTTTACGATTTATAAAAAATTTATGCCCGAATTTTGGGGGCTTGGAACGGATTACGGCATTTACATGTAAAACGCGCCTCTACTTACGAATTTTTCACGTTACGAGAATTTTTCCGGAACGAATTAAATTCGTAAGTAGAGGTACCACTGTGTATGAGAAAAAAGTTGCAGATTTATGAGACAAAAGAAACTAATTTATGACCAAAAAAGCTGCAAATTAACGAGAAATCACAAATTTGTCAGAAAAAAGTTGCAAATTTGCAACAAAGAAAACAAATTTTTTGGGGAAAAAAATCACAAATATGAGAAAAAAAGCTGCAGATTTAAGAGGAAAAATTTGTTAAAAAGTAATTTTTTAGGAAAAAAATGCAAATTTACAAGAGAAAAATTTATCTGCAGAAAATTGCAAATTTGCAAAAAAAAAAGTCACATTTAAGGGGAAAAAAGTTGCAAATTTATGAGAACAAAGTACAAAAAAATTATAAGAAAAAATAGCAAATTTATGAGAAAATAGTTTCAATTTGACAAGAGAAAAATTACAAATTTGTAAGAAAAAAAGTCACAAATTTATGGGGAAAAGGTGCAACTTTGTGAGAAGAAAATAGAAACTTTACATGAAAAAAAGTTGGAGTTTTATGAGATTTTTCTTTTGCATTTCTGCTCAACATGACATAAATGTACATGACACGATAAGAGGATCTACATGTGATATCAGAGATGGGGGGATGACAGCCTAACAAGGGGCCGGCATCCCCCTCATATCACCCCCCCCCCCCCCCCCGTCACTTCCCATTAAAGCTCCGCTTCGTCAGGTGGCCGACAATCAATTAATTACTGCTCAGAAGTTTCACACAAACTTTGACTCCACGCTAGAAAACAATCATGGCTGCACAAGCTTCATTAACTGACTAATCTTTAGTTTTTAATTTTTCCGCCTCCCCAGACAGTGTTCGAGTCAAAAATCGTCGGCGCGGCGTCGGGAGACGGTCGTCGTTTTCTAGATTAATGAGTCTATTCTGATGAGGCGTAGTAGGAGAAAACAGATGAGGTTTGGGCTTAATGGCTGCCGAGGCTGAATCAGTCACAGCATCGGATCGTCTCCACAGAACTGACGCTGGAGCACTGAAACAGAGCCGCCGCCGCTGCCGCCGCCACCGCCGCCGCCGCCGCTGCCGCCCGCTTCAGCATCATCACAGACTGGACGCTTCTGCAGCTCTGCTCATCATCAGCTGATGACGCTTTAAAGACAACTTCACTGTAGAAAAACCACAACTTTTTACTCACAAATTTTTTACTTTTTTCTCATAAATCTGCAATTTTATTAGCGTAAATTTGCAATTGTTGTCGAGTAAACTTTCTAGTTTTTTCTCAAAAATTTATTGTTTTTCCTCATAAATCTGCACCTTTGTTCTTCTAAAGCTACAACTTTTTTCTTGCAAGTTTACAACTTTTTACTCGTACGTTTAAAACTTTTTTCCCCTCAAACTTGCAGTGTTTTATTGGAAAGTTTAAACTTTTTTCTGATAAATATAAAACCTTTTGTCATAAATTTGCAACTTTTTTCTCAAAAATTCAAAACTTTTTCTTCATAAATTAGCAGCTTTTTCTTATAAATCTGCACTTTTTTTTTTTGTAAATTTTCAACTTTTTCTTGAAAATTTACGTCTTTTATCTCATAGGTTTAAAACTTTTTCCCCTCAAATTTGCTGTGTTTTTACTGGAAATGCTCAACTTTTTTCTCTTAAATTTAGAACTTTCTTTCATAAATTTGCAGCTTTTTCTTGTAAATATGCAGCTTTTTTTAATCATAAATTTGCAACTTTTTTCTCAAAAATTTAAAATGTTTCTCATATTTAAAATCTCTCAAATTTGCAGTTTTTCTCTATTAAATCTCCAACTTTTATTATAATAAATTTGCAGTGTTTCTCTTGTAAATTAGCAACATAAGTTTAAAACTTTTTCCCTCATAAATTTGCAGTGGTTTTTTTGGAAGTGTGCAATTTTTTATTTTAAATTTAAAATTTTCATTAATTTGCAGCTTTTTCTTTTCAAATGTTTTTTTTCTCATAACTTTACTTATTTTTTTCCTTCTAAATCTGCAACTTTTATTATCATAAATCTGCAAATTTTATCTTGTAAATTTGGAACTTTTTCCCTCATATGTTTACAATTGTTTTCCCCATAATGTTAAACTTTTTTCTTCTTAATTTTTTTTTTCCAGTCCACCGTGTTCCTCTCCCCCATGATGCCTTGTGTGAACTAGAAAAGCACGCGGAGAGCGCAGACCTCCGCCAAGCGGCACAGTTCCCCCCATACAGTGTTTGTGTGTACGTTTTCAGATTCCCTGAGCATGAAAAGATATGTCTAGCAATTGGATTCACAATGATTATTTGTTTCTTTGACATGGACAGTGCAATAAACAGACAATTAATGAATGACAATCAATGTGATAGTGATAGGATTAGTGGTTCAATAGTGTAAAACGGGGCTATAAGGGACGGCGGGTTAATAAGGGACACTTTTCTGGGAAATGTTTTAAATGTAATTCTGCTTTTTTTTATTTTGAGCAGGATGCTGAGTTGTGTTTTTATTGTCAAATATCCATGAATCCTTCATCAAATGTAGGCGGAAGCAAAATTAAAAAAGCAGAATTACATTTAGAAAAGTGTCCCATATTACCCCGCCGTCCCTTATAGCCCCGTTTTACGGTTGTAAAAGCATTGCCTCCTTGGCGGAGGTAATAAAGTGAAGTGTTGGTGTGTCCATCTCCTCCACTGACGGATGCAGATTGGTTAGACAGGTTGCCGTGGGTTTTATATTATATTGGGGTTGCGCTCGGCGGCAAAACAGAATTTAGAATTTTCCCCGGCAGAGAGGTCGTTTTTACGCAGCGCCTATAGCTGGGCGGGGAATTTGTGGCAAATAATCGGGCGGCGGACAGGTGGCCGTGTCAGGTTTTGCAGCGTCGCGGAAAAAGCGGGCACGCTGGCGGGCCCAGGCCAGCAGTGTTTTCCGCGTGCTTTTGTGCCTAAAACGTTGAAGAACGCGGAGTTTGTGTTGGTCAGACACGACAAGCAGCGCAATGTGCGCAGCGCCTATGGCTGGCGGGCCCAGGCTACCAGTGTTTTCCGCATGCTTTTGTGGCTAAAACGTTGAAGAAGGCGGAGTTTGTGTTGGTCAGACACGACGCCCAGCGCCGTCCATTGCGCCTGCGCACATGTTGGAAATGGCCATATGTCACAGTGTGGAAAAATGCTTTAAAAAATTCCTGTATGCAGACGGTGATGCGGATCATCCCCAAAATTTAATCAGTTCTTCCTTGTACCATTTCCAACAACGCCTGAAAGTTTCATGGAAATGCGTCCAAGATTTTTTGAGTTATCTTGCTAACCAACAGACAGACAGACAGACAGACAGACAAACCCCGGCAAAAACATAACCTCCTCCTGGCCCTTTCGGCCTGACGGAGGTAATTATGGGCACAACTTCCGGTACTAGTTTAGAACGTGTGGTTGTCACTGAAACGGGACACTTTTCCTTGTTAAAAAACAAGGACTTCAGCATCAGAAATGCGGGAACACAGCCTTTAGCACAGAAACAGTAATATAATCACAGCACTTCCCACGACTATGGAGGGACGAGAAGATGAGCTTTAAAAGTGTCCTGGCAGACAGCAGCTCCGTTAGCTAGCTCTGCTGCTAACATGCTAACGCTGTAAACAAATCAAAGCTCTGAGATACATCAATGTCTCCACCACAATAAAGTCGGCTGCATTTTGTTACAAGATGTTGGACATAATCAGATTTACCTCAGAACAGATGTAGAGTCTAGTCAGAGCCACAAAGAACCACAACACTGTGTTTGGTTGTTTTAATGTCGGGGTAAAACAGACAGCTGCAGCTGTCGGTTTTACCCCAAAATTAAAATGCTCCTGCTGCTGTCATGCCCTGAATGCTTGTTATTTAACTTAACATGAACAGAACTTTTCTGACAAGTGTTCAGAATTTTATTGACCTATATTTTGTGATAATTTAAAAATTAATGCATGCTGAAGCTGCTGGACGCCTCCCTCTTGAGGTGTTTCGGGCACGTCCCACTGGGAGGAGACCCCGGGGCAGACCCAGGACTCGCTGGAGAGACTATGTCTCCCAGCTGGTCTGGGAACGCCTTGGTATCCTCTCTGAAGAGCTGGAGCAGGTGGCTGGGGAGAGGGAAGTCCGGGCTTCTCTGCTTGAACTGCTGCCTCCACGACCCGGGCCTCCTTAAAAGCGGTAGAAGATGGATGGATAGATGGATGGATGCTGAAGCTGCTAGTCCAAATCGTTCCCAGGCAGTGCAATGAATGCAAAAAAAAATAAAATAAAACAAAATAAACACCAAAAACTCTTGGTCTGTCTTAAATCGTTGAGCCTTAGGAAGCAAACTGTTAGTGTTTTTATTTATTATTTTACTTCATGCAGCCTTCATTCTGGTGACATATATGACACAGAAACGTCAGATCTGTGACACTGAAACAAGTGAAAACGTAGCTGCTGCTCCTGCATCTGGACCACCATCACACCAACAGTCCTCGTTAGTTTTCAGTGCATCGTCTACGATCGCCGGTGAGAAGCCTCCATTTATCCAGTCTACGGCACAACCACCAACACCAGCAACAAGCACCAGAACGAGGCCAAAACATTCAGAAATACAAAAACTACAAGAGCTGAAATTAGCTGCCACTCGAGTGCAAAACATGAATGTGGACTATACATTAAAATGAATTTGAAACACTTTTAAAAATGCTATTTTAAACACCCCACTGCTCCACTCTTGCTGACTGATTTAACACGACTGCAGCTGAAACCAGAAGCTCCGCCCATAACCGTTCCTACAGCGGCGCCCCCAGGAAGAAGGAGGATAAATTTGCAACTTTTCGCTTGTAAATTTAAAGCTTTTTTTCCTGATAAATTTGCATTTTTTTTCCTTCTAAATCTGCAACTTCTTTCTGGTAAAATTACCATAATTTTCTCAGAGATTTTCCAACTTTTTCTTGATAAAGTCACTAGTTTTTAGTCATAAATTTGCAACTTTTTTCTCATAAATGTGCAACATTCATATGGATGCTTTAATTTCTATTCTGTATAATTGGTTCAATTCATCTTAGAAAATGGTTCAAGTTTTTAAGGTCTTGAAGTCTTCATTATAAATATTGGCGCCCATGAGCACAATCTGGCCTGGAGCCGACTAGAACAACACCTGCAGTCGTGACTGAGAAACCACAAACGTGTGACACAATATTAGACTGGAAAATGAATCCTCCCATTTATCTTCTCAGGTCCATCCAGCCCCAGATGTGATCAGTCCCAGGCTTCCTCCACCTCCGGATCCTGATTCGCTGACTTCAGAGCTCCTCTCAGTTTTAAACGGTTTAGCTGTTCATCTTCTTGGAAAAAAAAAAAAAAAAAACCCTGAGGGCAATTTAGAGGCAAACACACAGCTGCTCTTATTTCTCCATGAACCAGGAGACGAGAGCAGAAAAGAGAAGGAGGACGGTCCTAACGGGGAGACGGATGGTGATGGCTGCAGATTTGGGTTGAACATCAGCAGCAGAATCCAGAACACGTTCATTTAAGGTCACGACACAAACTTCCATCCCTAAATAAAACCCACAGGAGTTTTCAAGAGAGAAGAACTACAAACATCTGGAGCCACAAACTGAAGCTGAAACATCTGGAGCCACAAACATCTGGAACCAAGAACTGAAGCTGAAACATCTGGAGCCACAAACTGAAGCTGAAACATCTGGAGCCACAAACATCTGGAGCCACAAACTGAAGCTGAAACATCTGGAGCCACAAACATCTGGAACCAAGAACTGAAGCTGAAAAATCTGGAGCCACAAACTGAAGCTGAAACATCTGGAGCCACAAACATCTGGAACAAAGAACTGAAGCTGAAACATCTGGAGCCACAAACTGAAGCTGAAACATGTGAGCTGCTCTGCCAACAATTCACTCCTAAATATGGAACTTTAAACTCAGAACTTATCATGAAGATTTCTTTCTATTTAATGGTAAATTTCTCAACAATTCAAACATTTTTTTCATCCGAAATTTGCAACATTATTTTTTCACCCTTTTATCATTAATTTGATGCTTTATTTTCTTGTAAAATTTCGACACATTTTTCATTTTTTCCTTCTATATTTGGAAGTTTTCCACATAAATGTCCAACAATTTGTTATTGTCCGTTTTCTAATAAAACTGCAACTTTTGTTTATTTTCTTAAAATAATTTTAATATTAATGTACTTTTTTCCAACAAATTTCTAAATCATTTTATGAACATATAATTTCCTAAATTTTCTCATTTACAAGTTCTCCCTATGAATTTCCAATGATTTTTTGTCACAGAATTTTAACATTTCCTCATAAATTGTCCATGTTTTTTCCTCACTATTTAAGTAGTACCTATTTTTAAATTAATCTTTACATTTTTTACACATCTTTTTAATTACTTGGACAAGTTGGCAGTCCCCACAGGTCATAATGAAATGTGAAAGATTTTAGTCAAATCTTCTTTGATTATTTATTGCAGCAAAATTGTGAATCATCTTTTGCAGCCTTTCATAGAACTGCTCGTTTCAGTGCATGTGCCTTATATTAGCATGAGGTACAAACATATAAATGTAAATTAGGTACAAATTTGCAAGAATAAAGGTGCAAGATATGATAAAAGATGCCAATTTACAATTAAAAAGTCATAAGTTGCAATTTAATTACATGGCATAATGATATAATTGCAGCATCCAGATGAAAATTGCACATCTACAAGAAAAAAGTTGAAATTTTGCAGGATAACAAGTGTAAATTTATGATGAAAAAAAGCTACAAATTTACGAGAAAAAAGTTGCAAATGTGAAAAAAGATGCAAATTTTTATGATGATGGGGGTAATCCTTTTCTTTTTCCAGGTTGTTGTTCCCCCCTTTATTTACAGCTATGAATGGGGACGGGGGGGGGGCAGGCTAATACCTGGGGGTGGATTTTGGAACATTTTGCCAACAAGGGGGACAATACCCCCCCCCCCCCCTCACCTGCTGGTCAAAACCTAGCAAAACACCATTTTTCCATCAACGACCCTTTAAACCTGACCCTAAACGTCTCCAGAGATCTGATGGGTTGGTTCATATCCAGAATGAAGAGTTGTGATCTACCTTCTGACCCCAGAACCACCTGGTTCAAACAGAAACCTCTGTTCTACCTCTACCTTCTCCACTCATCTCTTCATCTTTGGGGTTCTCTTTCAGCAGCTCTGTCAGTAGATCGCAGAATGAAGGATAAAGATGGGACAATTTGGTTTTATCAACAGTAGACACCTTCCTCCCCCGCGGCAGGCAGGTGATCTCAGTAAAAGGAAGAAAAAACAGCAGGTAATTTGGCTGCTTTTGACTGCGGGCGATCCTTTGGTGTTTCCTAAGAACGTCAGCGTGGAGCGGGAAGGAGTAGGGATAAGAAGGTCAAAGGCTCCGCTCAGACTAATTGCCTCGGCGGCAGATCAATATCGAAGCTAAGAAGGAAGGAGCAGCTCGGCGACGAGGTCCTGGGAGTTCAAACGTTTCCCTGGCTCGGGATCTGACATTCTCACCGGCACACCAAGGAGGGGACGGCTATGGAGCAGAGACGTGTGGTAGATGTAGATACCCAACGCTGTCATTCTGAGTGATCGAGGTAACACCGCTCCAATCAGGCTCACGCTACAACTGCTGCTAAAGCAGAAACCATTCACTTCTCCCTCGTCAGTTCTCCAACAGTGAAACAGCAGAAAATGTGAAAAGAACGTGCAGCTATCGCGTTAAAGGAGTGAGAACAGATGTCGTTACAGGCTAGAATGTTGGCAACGTTTTAGGGTGACACGAATAAAAGAAAGGATGGTCCCACCTAAAGAGAAGAATACCCTAATAGAGGATTTATTAATAGCTCGTAACGAACTTATTAATTAGGTTCCCATGCTTTATCAATCACAGATGTGTTGTAAGACAAGGCTAGAAATGCTTACAGTGTTTAAACATTAATAGTTTCAGCTAAGCAATCTGATTGGACGACAGGCCTTCTCAAGAGTTGAGGATGGGGCGTCACATCAGCACCCATATCACTCTACATCATGGATAATCATCATTAATTAGCTGATAAGATGTGTCTAATGCACCTTCTCATCCACAGCGACAGTCCCTCCAAATCTGGACCTCCACAATCCAGATGTTCCACGCGGTTCCACTTTGCAAACATCTGAGTCAGACCAGCTGCCATAATGGCTCCACAGTTTCCAAATGTCACATCTGTTCCCAACAAGATGGACGAGCTGAAGTTGGATTTATCATCCCAGTCAGCCGCTTCTACCGCGGTGGACCACGGATAGATGTATGGATCCAGGTCAGCCACTCAGAATACTGAGGAACGTTCACAAACGTTGCAACTGTTGGGTTTTGTCAGGGTTCCAAAGGATAAAAGGTAGCAAAACAGTTTTGTCATGAAGGTTTTTAAACAGCTGCTAGTGGTCACAGAGGAACTTTAGCGACACGCGGCACAACCGTTTGCAAACACTTGCAACTATTTTGCAAAGGTTTGCAACTATGGACAAACACATTCACTTTGTGAGCTGTTCTGCAACCCTTTATACGTTATAATCCTGACTCTGGCTTCTCTGTGAGCTACGGGCTTAACTGTCCACACGCTCAGACGCGGACATGAACTGATCAGGTGAGAAGCTCTCAGAGGAAGCTTCGTTTTGCTAAACTTTTAGTTTTCAGACATTTTTAGAGTTTTTCAGGAGGAACACTTCATGAAACTTATTCGTTCTCTCTTCATGTTTGGATTCTAGCTGAAAAGTTCACAGCTGTACATGGTGAGTTGTCCTCTTACAATTCCAGTGTTCCCCCGGCAGGACGTTTCAAATATTCTACAGCCTTCAGTGAAGAAAGAATTTGATTCTCTTTGCTATGCTAAATTTAGACATTTTTAAGAAAATTGGCCGGAATGCTAAAGGGTTAATTAATTTTGTAAAGCCCGTCAAATTTGAGACTTTTTTCCAATTAACTTTGTGAATGGGCAGCTCGGTGGTGCAGTGGTTAGCACTGTGGCAGCACAGTAAGAAGGTCACAGGATCGATCCCACCCCCTGACCATCACTGACCCTTCTGTGTGGAGTCTGCATGTTCTCTCTGCGTGGGTTTACCCCAAGTACTCAGGTTTCCTCCCACAGGCCAGACATGCAGGTTAGATTAAGTGGAGACTCCAAAGTGGCCCCAGGTGTGACTGGTGAAGGGATGGCGCCGCACCGTGGCTGCCTCATCCATCCAGGTGGATGCCCTGAATTTCCCTCGGGGATCAATAAAGTTTACCAAATTTAAAGAAAGTATAAATAAATAAAATTTTTCAAGCAAATTTGGTGTTTTTTTCATGAATATTCTGGACCTTTTTCCATGTAAATTTAGGACCTTGACCTTTTAAACGTCTGGTGTTCTGCCAGCTGGACTAAGATAAGATAAGATAAGATAAGCCTTTATTAGTCCCACAACGGGGAAATTCCAGGATTGCAACAGCACAGGGATAGCAACACTCAGAGCAACAATCAGAAGGCAAGAAAAAAACAAGCAAGCAAGAGCAGCTAATATACATATGTACGTATTACTATAAAATATATATATATACACACACACACAGACACACAGTGCAGAGCATTGTAGCTGGATGGAATAAATATATGAATATATGAACACACAGTGCAGAGCATTGTAGCTAGATGGAATAAATATGTAAATATATAAACACCCACAGTACGGAGCATTGCAGCTAGGTGGAATAAATATGCAAGTATATAAACACACACAGTGCGGAGCAATGTAGCTAGATGGAATAATATGTAGATATATAAATATATAAACACACCCAGTGCTGAGCATTGTAGCTAGATGGAATAAATATGTAAATATATAAACACACACAGTGCAGAGCATTGTTGCTAGATGGAATGAAACAGCATAACCGTCTACTTAGTTATCCTACATGGTATGATTATGTGCCCATACATATTCTCACCCTCCATAGCGACCGGTATGTTCCTAGTTGTATGCCGGAGGGGACCATTGTGTAAGTCTATTGCATCTTTTGCATTCAAAAAACTATTAGTTTGTTACGTCTTTTTGCTATCTCTGCGAGCAGCCCTGCTTAGGTTGTACAGTCTGACAGCCGTTGGTAGGAAGGACCTACGAAACCTCTCGGTTGTGCACCTGGGATGATGTAGTCTACTGCTAAATGAGCTCCTCAGTGCATTCAGTATGTCCTGCATAGGGTGGAACTCGGACTCCAGCAGAGATGACAGTTTAGCCACCGTCCCACTAGTCAAATTTTCTCCTGCCACTCAGTGAAGAAAGAATTGGATCTTCTTTGCGTCTGCTAAGTTGAGGCATTTTCAGGAAAACTGACTGGATTACTAAGGAGTTACGGAGTTATTAATGCCAGAAGTTTGACTAAAAGGCTTGCTCAGGAAAAAGTTGAAAGGAGTCAGAAAGTGAAGCCCGTGGGTGCTAACAAACGTTAGCATGTAACGACTGTGTGGTTGATAAAATGTTTTCTTACTTCTGTTGAATATGCACGTTTGCACGATTTTAAAGCTGCTATAATTTAGTTTACAGAAGGACAGAGAGCGTGCATGATGAACGAGTGTGGGTGTGAAGCTGTACCTGCAGGCGGCCTTATAGCTTCCCCCCCTTCAGTTTATTTAAAAGCAGTTCACTTCAAAGCAAAGCCCAGGTATTCACACAATCATTTAATTAGTTCTCCAGGAGGACGTGGTTATCAGGAGAGAGGGCTGGTCGTGGCGTCAGCTGGAGAGCCTTAAAAATAGGTTTGTTTGTGCACGTTTAAATTTCCACTCCTAGTGCTCAAATTAATTAAGTGGTGGAAACAAAAGGAGCTGGAGTGATACCTGTTACTAGCTGAAAATTGTCGTGAAATAAAGTTACAAATTTACAAGAAAAAAGTTGCAAACTTGTGAGGAAAAGAATAATAATAATGGATTAGATTTATATGGCGCTTTACATGTCCAGTGACATCTCAAAGAGCTGACAGTGAGTCCATTATTCATTCGCTCCACAGACATGGACAGTGGTAAGCTACTGCCGTAGCCACAGTTGCCCTGGGGCAGACGGATGGAAACATGGCCGCCTGCCAATCCACGCCAACGGCTTCTCCCACCACTGCTGAACATTTACACACATTCAAAAAAGATACAAATTTATGAGAAAAAAATGCATTTTTTTTTCTCAAAAAAATGCAAATTCTTGAGAGAAAACTTGCAAATGTAGCTGTCAGTTTATTTATATTGCACATTTAAAACAACCTGAGTTGAGCCAAATTGCTGAACAGATACCAAAAACAGAACCATAAAGACAAACTAAAAGTAATAAAATACAACCATGTAAACATAAAAGCATAACAATACTCGGAATTAAAATAAAAGCAGGTATAAATACAATCAATTTTAAAAATATCAGTGATGATTAAGAACAAAATAAAAAGAGGCCAGGACCCCTTGCCTCGCTGGGCCTAAATGCCAAAGTGAAAAGATGAGTCTTGAACAGGATTTTAAAGTGCTCCGGTGTCTGTGCAGCTCTGACCGGATCAGGTCGGCTGGCTCACAGTTCGGCGCCACCGCTGAAGAGGCTCCGCCTCCACGAGTTTGGAGCCGAGCCGTGCAACAGCCAGAAATGGCTGCGTTGATGACCTTGGTGCTCTGGCTGGAGAGTAACAGTTCAGATAAAGAACCCAGAGCCAAACCAAATTAAAAACAATTAACATTTTAAACTGGATCCTAAAATTTACAGCAAGCCAGTGCAATGATGCAAGAACTGGACTTTTGTGGTCACGGAGTTTCTTTCCAGTCAACAAGTGCGAGTTTGTTGACTGGAACAAGTCAACAACAATTTATGAGGAAAAAAGCTGCAATATTTTCTGGAAAAAAGTACAAATTTATGAGGAAAAAAGCTGCAAATTTATGAGACCAAAACTACAAATTTACAAGAAAAAAAACTTGCAAATTCATAAGAAAAAAAACTCATTCATGAGAAAAAAGGTACAAATTTCTAAGAAAAATGTTTCAAATGTGTATGGCTCTATTCTGGGCCCTCTCTTATTTACCACCTACATCAGCGACGTTGGGGTCACATGGTGGATGCCCACTTCCATCCTTATGCAGATGATATGGTGATTTATCCCTTTGCCCCATCCCTCACTGAAGCCATTACTAATTTTTAACGCGCTTTTCTACACAACAAACTTTCTTACTTGAGCCTCTTAATGCAAACAAGACCAAACTTGTGCTAGTTTCTAAACCCAAAACAAGGCCACAGACGTTTCCCTCCACGGTCACCAGTGATGGAACAGTCACTGAGGTGGGAAGCTCTTTTAAGTACTTGGCTTTACACTCGATGATTCTCTTACCTTTAAACCACATGTTGAATCTCTAATAAAGAAGCTGAGACTCAAACAAGGGGTCTACTTCAGAAACAAGTTAGGTTTCTCTTTCAAGCCCCAAAAAAGACTTGTCACGTCACACTCCTGCCTTTACGGGACTGTGGCCATGTGTGGTGTATGCAGCACCAGTCCAGGTACTGCACGTGCTAGATTCTGCATACCAAGCCTCCCTTCATTTGATCACAATCTGGAAAGCGCTGACTCATGACTGTGAGCTTCATTCTCAGGTTGGATGGCCTGCCTTGGAAGCCCGTCGCAGAGCCCACTGGCACAGACTTACAAGGGCTAACTGGTCTGCTTCCTCAGTATCTACGGACATATTTTCACCAGAAGACAGATGGACACCACTGTCTGTGCTCTCGGGATTTTTGCACTCTGTCCATCCCAAGTGTGCGAACAGAATATGGACAAAAGGCCTTCCAGTGCTCTGCTCCTTCAGACTGGAACAATCTACAGAACATCCTCAAACTAAGGCTGCTTTCACACCTAAATTTGTCTAATTTGGTACAAATCAGCTGATAAATTTGTTACTTTGTATCATTTTCTCCTGGGTTCGGTCCTCTTTCACACAGGCAAAAATTGAGGCAGACCATAAGCAGACCAAACTGCGTCATGTTAAATCCCGTGAGACTTATGTCAGAACATTCTCTGTTCTTATTGGTCAGATTTTTTTGCTGCGAGAAAAGGAAAGGTAAATACAGGAAGTAGGATGACTACCATGTCTTTATGCATTTCTGGGTGAAAATAATACAAATCGAAACATAATCTACGAGGGGTTTTCGTCGCCCTGGTTATCATTTATTACATACGCGCATATACCACTTTTGGCAAATCATACAGTTTGAAAATGAAGCTCTGCTACAGATGGAAAATAACATGTTAACGTTCATTAATCCTCCAGAACCGTGACTCTCAGCCACAGATATTTTCAAAGATCTATCAGGTATGTACAGTGGCATAAAATGCTTTACCATTTGTCGCTGGTTCTGTTTTCGTGCGGTCGCTTTCTCACCTGCAGGACCACACCAGAGTTTGCCATTTAATTCAAACCCAGACCACCTCTTTCAGGAGGCGTCGGTACGGTTGTTTTGGTACGCACTTGAGTGCGATTACTGTGTTCTCACCAGACAAAACGAACCGCACTAATGGAGAAAACAAACTTGAGTTCGATTAAAATGGACTAAAGCCTACAGGTGTGAAAGCACCTTTAGACATCTGGTTTCTTTGGGTCAATTTACATCTATGCTAAAGGATTTAGAATCAAAATCATCAGTCTGTCACTGTTTTTAGAATTTGTCACTTGGTTTTGATGTCAAATAGTTTCATTGTCATTTGTATGGACTACGTTTTTTTTTTATGTGTGTGGCCTATTGCTGCTGCCTCCTGTCCAGGACGCCCGTGAAAAAAAGATTTACAATCTCAGTGCCAACATCCTGGTAAAATAGAGTTAAATAAATTAAATGAGGGAAAAAGCTACAGATTTATAAGAAAAAAGTGGCAAATTTATGACGAAAAAAGATGTAAATTTTTATGACGACATGGTGGGGCATTTTGTCTTTTTTCCAGGTTGTGGGAAATGTGCCCCCTGTTCCTCCTTGATTTACACTTGTGAATGGGGATGGGGGGTGATTATGGGTCGCACCCCCTTCATCCCCCCATATCACCTACTCATTTGAAGGACACGGAGCAGTGGCGGCAGCAGCAGGTGGGGTTGGAGGCGTCCCTGCAGACTAACTGTCCAGAGCACGGCGGGGCGATAAAGCAACAGGCCGAACAGAGCGGCGATGAAAAGACCACGGCTCATGGCAATATCATAAAAGCTAATTACCGTTATACAAAGAGACACCCTGGCAGCCATTGTGCCTCGTCTGAAGGAGCAGGGAGAACAATGGGGGGGTTAATAAGTGACAGGACATGGAGAAATAAAGACTTAACCAGCAACAATTAACTCCAGTGCTGCTAATGAGAAAACCCTGAGTAAACCAGGGGACAAACTTCGACAGAGAAGGTTCCACACCACCTCTCCCAGGGTTCAATCTTCAAAGGGAAGCTGGACAGGGAGCTTCTGCCGGACTGTGGGGGTAATAAAGTCCAGACCGGTGGCGGCGGAACGAGCCACCTGCTGCACGGTGGCAGGACGCTCCCCAGAGAGGCAGGTGGAGCGGAGCTGAACAAACACCTGGGGGGGCACACACGGAGAAGCACCGTGGAGATCCCGGACATCACAGGGAGGTGGACTCACTGCTGCAACAGCGAGAAACCAAAGCTGAGGTCATCAGGGGGCATCTCGGCAGACTAAACCAGGGGTTGGCAACCTGTGACTCTTCTGCAGTTTCAGTGGCTCCCTGTGGTTTGGAAAAACTCACAAATCTACAGAAAAACAAATTTATGACAACAGGAATCCTCTTAAGTACAAGAAAAATCTGCAAATTAAAGAAGAAAAACTCTAAAATTTGAGAGAAAAATTACAAAAATATGAGAAAATGTTGCTTATTTATAAGAACAAAACTGTGAATTTACAAGAAAAAGTTCTGCATTAAACAGAAAAAAATGCAAATTTACATGAAAAGTTCTAAAGTTACAAAATGTGAGATAAAGATACACATTTACAAAAAAAAAAAACAAAAAACGGTTTATGGGATTAAAGTTGTAAATTGTTTAAAAATATGTTAAAGTAAAAAGCAGATGGCGAGGTCACAAATTTGAGAGAATTATATACATTTACTAGCAAACTATGCAAATTAATGAGAAAAAACTGTAAATTTCTGAGAAATAATTTCTTTTAAAGAGAACTGTTGTACATTTACCAGGAACCCCACCCACACACACACACAAATTTAGAAGAAAATGATGCAAATTTAAGAGAAAAAAGTTGCAATTTACATTGAAAAAAATGTTAATTTTCAGGAAATAACTTGTAAATTTATTTCATAATAATGAGAAAAAAATTCAGAGCAAAAAAGCCTCAAATTTAATACATATGTTGCAAATTTAAATGAAAAAATGTCAAATTTATCTTTAAAAAGTTGTAAATTTGTTTTAAAAAAGGTGCAAATTTACAAAAAATATTTGTCAACACTACACTACACCTGCAGCTGTGGCGCAGGTGTAGTGTGGCTGACTACTGATTGGAGGTATCAGGGGTTCGATTCCCGCTCTGGCTGCAGTCCTCATGTCAAAGTGTCGTTGAGCAAGACACTGAACCCCCAGTTGCTCCTGGTGGGTCAGGCCAGCACCGGAGCACGGCAGCTCCACTGCCATCAGTGTGTAAATGGGTGGATAACAGGGTCTGTAAAGTGCTTTGGTCATCCA
Source organism: Pholidichthys leucotaenia (assembly GCA_020510985.1). NCBI lineage: Eukaryota > Metazoa > Chordata > Actinopteri > Cichliformes > Pholidichthyidae > Pholidichthys > Pholidichthys leucotaenia. Next base: position 7,314,985 of record CM035839.1, on the reverse strand, counting down.
GAGATGAGAAAAAGTGCTGTATAAGTGAACTTCAAGATTATAACTTTTATTTATCAATACTACAATACGTACAGGACATACAGGAGAAATGCCCTTTCTCTCTCTTCAGTGGCGTGCGCAATATATATTAAAAGAAGGAATAAGGACGAAAAACAACAACAGCAGTCTATGTACAGTAATCCTACCCGAAGTGAAAATAAAGATAAAACCCAGCAATCCTATACACAGAGAAGGTAGAGCAGTAATACTCGTAGTTGCAAGTTCAATGCGGTAGTGTAGGTGCAGACAGTGAGAGATTGGACTGCACTTGATGCAATGACAGACAGCAGCAGATATGGCATTTGTGCAAATGGTTGCAGTAAAGTGCAGAGACATACAGCAGCAGATGTATTACTGTTGGTGTGCAAGTCTTTTTGTGCAAACAGATGAGGTAGTTATTGTGTGGGTGAGTGTGTTGCGGTCAAGGAGTGGGGTGAAGGAAGTAGACAGAGTTCAGGGTCCTGATGGCCTGATGAACAAAGCTGTTTAGCAGTCTTGTGGAGCGGGGCCAGAGGCTCTGATACCTTCTCCCTGAGGGCAGGGGGCTGAAGAGGGAGTGTGAGGGGTGGGAGGTGTCGCCTGCAATGCTGATGGCTCTGCGGGTGAGATGGGTGTGGTAGATGTCTAAGAGGGGGGGCCGAGAGGCACCGATGATCTTGCTGGCTGCTTTCACTGTGTGCTATAGTATCTTCCAGCAGGAGGTGGTGCAGCTTCCATACCACACCGTGATGCAGCTGGTGGGGATGCTCTCAATGGTGCCCCAGTAGAATGAGCACATGATGGGGGGGGGGGGGGGACTCATGCTCTACTCAATTTGCGGAAGAAATGGAGGTGAGTTTGAGCCTTCATGGCCAGTGAAGTGGTGGTGTTGGACCAGGCGAGGTCCTCACAGATGTGCACCCCCAGGAACTTGCTCTCTCCCTCTTCTCTCCACAGCTGCTTCATTGACAATCAGAGGGGGATGCTGTGTGTGTCCTCTCCTGAAGTCAACCACAATCTCCTTGGTTTTTCCCATGTTCAGGAAGAGGTTATTGTCTGTACACCACTGGACCAGTTGGTTCATCTCATTTCTGTAGTTGGCCTCCTCACTGTCGGTGATGAGGCCCACCACCTTCGTGTCAGCCACAGACATGAAGATGTGGTTGGCGTTGTAGGCTGGTACACAGTTATGGGTCAGCAGGGTGAAGAGCAGCGGGCTCAAAACGCAGCCTTGTGGGGCCCCTGTGCTCAGTGTGATGGTCTTGGAGGTGTTGCTCCCGACCCGCACAGTCTGTGGCCTCCTTGTGAGAAAGTCTAGCACCCAGTTGCAGAGAGAGGTTTTGAGTCCAATGTGTCTGAGTTTTTGTATTAGGTGCTGGGGGATGACTGTGTTGAATGCTGAACTGAAGTCCAAGAACAGCATCTGTACGTAGAAGTTCTTTGAATTCAGGTGGGTGAGGGCTGGATGGAGAGCAGCAGCGATGGCATCTTCTGTGGATCTGTTTGACCAGTATATAAACTGAGATGGGTCATGGGAGGGATGGATGGATGATGGACTTGATGTTCTGCATGACCAGCTGTTCAAAGCACTTCATTATGATGGAGGTCAATGGTATGGGCCGGTAATCATTGTAGCTGGAAGGGACAGGCATTGGTATTATGGTGGCAGTTTTGAAACGTGGGAACAACAGCTTGAGTCAGGGAGATGTTGAAGATGTCGGCCAGGACATTCTTGAGCTCCTCAGCACAGTCCTTCAGAATGCGACCTGGTATGTTGTCTGGTCCAGCTGCCTTATGTGGGTTGACCTGGAGAGAGTCCTCTTCAAGATGGCTGGATCCAGACATAGCCTGCTCATCTGGAGGAGGAGTGGTCTTCTGTGTTGATGTGCTGTTTTGTGTTTCAAAGCGGCCAAGAAGTTATATAAGTTGTTAAGCAGTGTGATGTCACATTTGCCTTTTACCACTCAACCACCACTGCCTCTAAAGATTTAGGGTTATGTGACCAACCTGAGAGTGCAGTCAGCTAGAAAAAAGCAACAACTCAGAGAGAAAGCTGTATGTAACCCTTGCCTTATGCTAATTAGGTAAGGGAAATAATTAAGTGTAGACCAGTTGCTAGGTTCGTAAGGGTTACAATAAGGAATTAAAGTGAGTGTGGAATGAAATAGCTGGAGGCAAGAAATGAGCAATAATAGTTGTTATTTATAGGAATCTCGTCGGCCTCCGTCGGTCTATGATGACCATGGAAGAGAATACTAAACGTCTACTCTGCTGGAACAGCACCGCCTGTGGCTGAACAGGCCGATGCGCACCGGTGTTCTACCTTCCAGCATTGGGCGTTGGTAGGATTCAAGCCTGGGCAGGAAGATATGGAGGACAAGATGCTACCCATGCAGCATGTCCCCCCTCTCCACGCCACTGATGAATCCAAAGGAACAGCAGGGCTGCTATAGTTTGGCACCAGCGCCGTCGCAGGAGCTGCCAGAACGATGTTGAGCACAACAGAGAACTGCCTTAGGGGATCCGACTCCGGATTTTTACTCAGGGTTGACTCCCGAAGCCTTTCCCGTGACCGGGTGTGCCGCAAGGCAGCGGAGGTTTGAAATCAGGGTTTACCTTCCCCTAGATGGGCTACCTTCCCAGGTTGATGAGTCACCATCTACCCGAAGCATCTGGTTTTAAGGTGCCAGAGATCCGCCCTCGCCCCTTCTCCTATTAGTAAAAGCAGTTCTGCCGGGCTTAGAGACTAAACCACACGGGCAGGCTAGGAGTTGGACTTAGTTGTCAGAGGCTTTTCGAGACGCACGCCGTAAGGAGCATTTTATGAGCACTGGGAGCTTAACCCCAGTGCCGCTCCTGGCCATGACAACCTTGGAACCAATTTATAGGAATACTTTATAGGAATAAAGTGAGCAATATATACAGACAATTTACAACTATACAAATATAACAACGGCCGATATGGAATAAAACCCCAAAGATGTCCTACTGAGCTCAGTGTTTGTTTGTCCTTTCGGTTTAGTCGTTTGACCAGTCAAGATATCTTGTATCTCCAGACTCGGGTTTCTTTTCCTCTTTTAAAGCGGTGACTTGGGTTGTTACCACTTTGAATCCTGGGCACTGGAGAGAGGAAGGATGCTCTTCAATCGAGATCTTAGTTAGATCTCAGTTCAGTCTCGGGTCAGGCTCGCCATCTCCATTCGGAGAGAATCCAGGATCCAGAAGGTTCTTGATCGGCAACCAAAAAAACCTAGCCTGCACGACAATAATGGTATTATTGTTTACAGCTAGAGTAATTCGTCTTCCAATCCCTTCTTATATAACACCATAGCTTAGTGTTTAAATTCTTCTCTCATATAACTATTGTTACAATCCAGCAATATAGTAATATCTTACATTTCACATCTTACATCTTACATGCATGTGTTCTTTTCTCACAGTCTCTCTGGTAGCACATGAAATACCCTTTTTTTCATGTAACCAATTAAATGAATTCCTCTTTTTATCTCTGCATCATTTAACCATGAAATTATGATTAATCCTTTCTAACCTTGTCTTTGTAATTCATGAAATGAAATACAATTAATTTATCACATAACCAGGGAATATACTGTCCCATCCCTTCCAATATTCCCATTTAAAATCAGTAAAACCTGGTCTGAGCTACTGGGTTTAGCATAACCTATGCTTTTACATAGGGGACCAACACCATGTGCTTTTAGCATCAAACTACACATTACATTTGACAGAAATAGTGCATAAGAACTAAAAGTACTTCAGCATACTGTTGGGAACTGAAATCACATTTAGGAAAACCATACAGACACAAAGACAGCCTTTTCCATTGCTTTTAAAGGAAAAAAATCCACTCGCGATTAGCATTAGCATAACGCTAACATTAGCATGTATCTCACTCACCAAGATGAGGTCTCAGTGTGAACACAGCAAAAGTCACCGCTTCACGGCCTCTCAAGCTCGTGCTCCCGTCAACTTAAGATAATAAAGGTTGCAAATCAGTGTTTGGAGAGTGTTTAGATCCATTTATAGCATCTTTCTGAATTAACTCACCAAGAAGAGGTATCAGTGTGAACCAGATCGCTCACAGCCTCTCTCGTCCGCTCTCATATCGTGAAAGACCGAAACCCGAGTGCGCGCTTGCTGCCTCTACTCGGAAGGCGGGGCTAATATCGCTCTTAACGAATGGGAAGACCCAGATCACCCAACGTGACCATTAAACGGGAATTTAAAAGTTGGATAACGAGGATCACACTTCCTCTTCCCCAAAATAATCAGTTTTCAAAATAAAATCACACAATTGTATTAATACAATTGACATCTGAGGAAAAAAAAGGGTCATTTTCTCAGCTGGGTTACATGTATCATGTGTAATTTAAATAACAGTGTTTGTATGAACAGTAGTCAGATGTTACGGCCCGTCAGCACCGCCGAGGCTCAGAAAGAGCTGACCAAGTGTTGCTAACAGCTAACGTAGCAACTTCTGCTTTTTAAAATGTACCAAAATTCACAATGCTAAAGTCACAATTCTCCAGTCTCATGACCTCCTTCAGTCATTATACACATCAGCAGGTTTGAAGTTTTAAAGAGGAAGACTCTGATAACGTAAGGCTAATCATTAGTGATAGCATTAGCAAGCATGCTAACAGCCTGACCAATGAGTGACTGGAGACTGAGGGAACAGCTGAAGTAATATCAACATTAAATAACTGATTTTATTATTAATGCTTCGATAAATAAAGAAGATAAACGTAAAAAAAATAATTGCATAATAAATCAATCACATTTTGGGGAAAAGCACAATTTAGTCATTGTTCTTTGTTTTTACTGGGGATAAAGTTTTGGTGTTTCTAGTGTTGTTACCCAGGTGCAGGTGAGGGAGATCAGGATGAGATGGTACGGCCATGTGATGAGGATGGATGATGGAAACCCAATAAAGAGGGTGATGAACATCAGAAGTGAAGGAAGAAGGCCAAGAGGAAGACCAAAGAAGACATGGATGGATAATGTCAGGAAAGATATGGACACCAGGAAGCTGAACAGACCGCTCTGGGAGACCAAAGCGAGGGCAGCCAACCCCGCAGGTGTGCAGGACTATGTGGCTTAGGAGAGAGAGAATCGTTACACACTGAACAGACTCACTACAAAACCCAGTCACACGGTGTTTTATTAGTGCCCATCTAAAGTCGTGCTCAGTGATTGGCTGTGGATGTTTTCCTCCTAGAGTTACTACTTTTTTCTTTTACAAAAAAATAAAATATAAATGAATTAAATACAAAAAATAAAAAATACTGAAGTTAAATAAATATAAAAACTACATACAGTGGATATAAAAAGTCTACACACCCCTGTTCAAATGCCAGGTTTTTGTAATGTAAAAAAAAAATGAGACAAAGATAAATCATTTCAAAACTTTTTTCCACCATTAATGTGACCTATAACCTGTACAACCCAGTTGAAAAACAATCTGAAATCTTTAAAGGGGAAAAATAAAAAAAAACTTACAATAATCCATTTGCATAAATATGCACACCCTTAAACTAATACTTTGTTGCAGCACCTTTGGCTTTTATTACAGCACTCAGTCTTTTTGGGTAGGAGTCTATCAGCGTGGCACATCTTGATGTGGCAATATTGCCCACTCTTTTACAAAAACACTCCAAATCTGTCAGACTGCGAGGGCATCTCCTGTGCACAGCCCTCTTCAGATCTCCCTACAGATGTTTGATCAGATTCAGGTCTGGACTCTGGCTGGGCCATTCCAAAACCTTAATCTTCTTCTGGTGAAGCCATTCTTTTGTTGATTTGGATGTGTGCTTTGGGTCACTGTGGTGCTGAAAGATGTTGTTCATCTTCATCTTCAGCTTTCCAGCAGAAGCCTGAATGTTTTGTGCCAACACTGACTGGCATTTGGAACTGTTCATAATTCCCTCCACCTTTGACTAAGGCCCCAGTTCCAGCTGAAGAAAAACAGCCTCAAAGCATGATGCTGCCACCACCATGCTTCACTGTAGGTATGGTGTTCTTTTGGTGATGAGCAGTGTTGTGTTTGTGCCAAATATACCTTTTGGAATTATGGCCAAAAAGTTCAACCTTGGTTTCATCAGACCAAAACATATTTTCCCACATGTGTTTGGGAGATTTCAAACGTGTTTTTTTTCAAAATGTAACCGGGCTTGGATGTTTTTCTTCATAACATAAGGCTTCCTTCTTGCCAACCTAGACAGGAGATCGTTGTCACGTGTACTAAACAGCCAGTACCTGCCAGAAATTCCTGCAGCTCCTTCAGTGTTGCTGTTGACCTCTTGGCAGCCTCCCTGACCAGTTTTTTTCTCGTCTTTTCATCAATTTTGGAGGGACGTCCAGTTCTTGGTAATGCCACTGTTGTGCCATATTTTCTCCACTTGATGACTGTCTTCACTGTATTCCATGGAATATTTAATGCCTTGGAAATTCTTTTATACCCTTCTCCTGACTGATACCTTTGAACACTGAGATCCCTCTGATGTTTTGGAAGCTCTCTGTGGACCATGGCTTGTGCTGTAAGATGTGACTACAAAAATGTCAGGAAAAGCCTATTAGAACAGCTGAACTTTATTTGGGGTTAATCAATTCAATTCAACTTTATTTATATAACGCCATTTCACAGCAACAGTCATCTCATAGCACTATCAACTGTAGGGAGGACCCCCACAGTTGCAGAAAGACCCCAGCAATCAGGCGATCCCCTGTGAGCAAGCACTTGGCGACGGTGGAGAGGAAAAACTCCCTTTTAACAGGAAGAAACCTCCAGCAGAACCAGGCTCAGGGAGGGGCAGTCATCTGCTGCGACTGGCTGGGGGGTGAGGGGATAGAGAAGAAGAAAAGAACAGACATGTAGAGAGCAAACAGCACGATGGGGACTCAATCTATGGGAGAGAACAAACAAATGTTAATGACCAGCAAAAAAAAAAAAAAAATATATATATTTCATAGAGAGTGAGGAAAGGAGTGAGGCCCAGTGCATTACTGGAGGTCCCCCGGCTGACTAAACCTATTAGCAGCATAACTAAGGGAGGGTTCAAAAACACATGATCCCTCCCTAATTGTAGGCTATATCAAAAAGGTAGGTTTTAGCCCTATTCTTAAAAACAGAGATCGAGTCTGACTCCCGAATCCAGATTGGCAGCTGATTCCACAGGAGAGGAGCTTGATAACTGAAGGCTCTGCCTCCCATTGTACTTTTGGAGATTCTAGGTATTACAAGTAATCCTGCATTTTGGGAGCGTAGTGCTCTGTTAGGATGATACGGTAGTATCAGATCTTTTAAATAAAAAGGAGCCTGATTGTTTAGAGCTTTGTAAGTAAGAAGAAGGATTTTAAACTTAATTCTAAACTCTATGGGAAGCCAATGAAGGGAGGCCAGAACCGGAGAGATATGATCTCTCTTTCTAGTACCTGTTAAAACTCTTGCTGCAGCATTTTGGATCAGCTGAAGACTTTTTAAAGATGTTTTAGGACAGCCTGATAATAAAGAATTACAATAATCTAATCTAGAGCTAACAAAAGCGTGGATCAGCTTCTCAGCATCACTCTGAGACAAGATGCTCCTAATCTTGGCAACATTACGCAAATGATAGAAGGCAGTCTTAGAAACAAATTTAATATGTGAATTGAAGGACAAATCCTGATCAAAAATAACTCCAAGGTTCCTCACAGAGCTATTAAGAGAAAGAGTAACTGCATCCAAACTGAAAGTTTGATTTGGAAAGGAATTTCTAAGGTTTTTTGGACCAACAAGAATGACTTCAGTCTTATCTGAATTTAATAGCAGGAAATTACAAGTCATCCAAGCTTTGATTTCCTTAAGACAGGCTTCTAACTTGGCTAATTGATTAGTATCATCTGGCTTCATTGACAGGTATAATTGTGTGTCATCTGCATAACAATGAAAATGTATACAGTGCTTTCTAATAATGTTGCCTAATGGAAGCATATATAAACTAAAAAGAGTAGGGCCTAGCACAGATCCCTGTGGAACTCCATGACTAAGCTTTGAGCTGAAAGAAAACTCATCATTTACATGAACAAACTGGAACCTATCAGATAAATAAGATCTAAACCACTGCAACAAAGTTCCATTAAGTCCAACATAGTGTTCTAATCTATCAAGTAGAAGATAGATTAAGATAAGATAAGATAGATAATCAGAGACACTTTAAATGGTGGCAGGTGTGTTCTGACTCCCATTAACATGAGTTTGACTGTGATTGGTTAATTGTGAACACAGCCACATCCCCACTTATAACAGGGTGTACATATTTATGCAAACATATTATTGTAATTTTTTAATTTTTTCCCCTGACAAGATTTGTTTGTTTTTCAATTGGGTTGCACAGGTTATAGGCCACATTAATGGGGGGAAACGTTTTGAAATGATTTATCTTGGTCTCATTTTCTTACATCAGAAAAACCTGGCATTTGAACAGGGGTGTGTAGACTTAATATCCACTGTACATATAAATAAAAATAAAATTAAAATTAATAAGGATAAAATTTACAAATTTCACAAAAAATAAACAACAATATAAAATGAATTAAAAGCCCAAAAATCAAATAAAACAAAAAGTAAAGTGGATGTAAAAACTATATATAAATCAACCAATTAATTAATTAATTAATTGATTAAAATACAGATTTTCATTTGAGGATAAAATTTAAAAATTTCACCAAAAAAAATCACAGAAATAACAAAATAAATGACTTAATAGAAAAAAATTAAACAAAAATAAAAAGGAAAAAAATGTAAAAAATACATAAATAAATTAAATTAAATTTAAATTAATGAGGATAAAATTCACAAATTTCACATAAAATTCACCAAAAAATAATAAAAATATAAAATAATTTAAAAATAAAACAATAACATACAAAAGTAAAAAAACATACAAAATATATGTAAAGAACACACACACACACACACACACACACACATACATGCATACATACATATACAGTATACATACATATACATATACAGTATATACACACACACACGTATATATAAAATAAAAGTAAAGCTTTAAAAAAAAATTGAGACAAAGCTTTCAAAATTATGGCTGACTACTCAAGATTTTGAATGGACACTGTTTCTAAACTTTTACTCCGTAACCTTTTTGGCGACTAACTTGAGTAATTAACATCAGAGCAATGCTGCTTTAACTTTAATACAGCTTCTAAATAGTCTACCCACCTAAAAGTGAATTGTTCCAGATTCACCTGAATATATTCACAGTTTTAACTCATCCAGTGTTTTCCAGCATCAGCACCACGGACATTAAATCTGTTTTTAATCGTGGAACATCAGAGCTGAGGAAGCAGGATGACTGCAGTAGAAATTAAAATAAAACCCAAACCGCTGGGCCAAAATTAACTTCCTCAAGACGGATGAATAAAAGAAGTGAGGGTTTAATGGTGAGTTTTACAGACGTTTTAATAGTGCAGTGATGAGCAGAAAACAGGGGAAAACAACGCTGCCTTTGTTTTACTGACACGCCATTTAAATATAAATCAGAGCTGCTGGTCTGCTGACGCTCGATATTCTCTTCTCTTCTGATTATCTGCACATTTAACCCAGACTGAGTGGCTCATTAAGGATCAGTGTATTAGTTATCCAATAAACATGAAAGAAAATGAGACGTGGACAGTATTAAAGAGTTCACATGATGACCTTCTTCCACATGTTGACTAAGCTCCCAGATGTGTTCATGAAACGTTTGCGATGTGATTTGGTCAGAACACATCAGGGTTTAATCACTGCAGCACCATTTTATGCACGGGGGAGGAGCTCTTCTATAGCACATTGTTTTAAAAGCTAACAAGCTCCAGTTCACCCCAGCCTTCCTCTTTTGTCATTTCCCTGACAGTCATTTTGAAGACAATGAGGCTAATGTTAGCATTTAGCTTTAGTTATCAGGCTAACCAAAACACTAGCTAACTGGCTGAATATTTAAGTGTTAAAAGTCCAGATAAAGGGGTTTTTCGATCCAAGATGGCGCCCACAGCGGTCGACATGGTGCTTCGCTGCGCTCTTTGTTTGTTTTTGTTTGTCAATTGTGTGTCTGCTTGCACTTATACCCGTGAAGAACTTTTAAATATCAGGACTTTGACCCCCACGGACCTCCTCCCAGTTTTTCTAGCCCCTGCCGCCGATCTGGTTTATTGTTTGGCTCGGAAAGTGAGACGGCGGAAGAGAGGAAGACGAGCGGGCGCTCTCGTATGACTTCGCAGGAGAGGCTCGCGAACGGCGCTGCCTGGCATATTTCTGTCCAATACCAACTCTCTCTCTAACAAGGTGGATGAACTGAGACTGCTGATGCGTTTTAAGGACCTCGCCTCCTCAGCTGTCCTCTGCTTTACTGAGACCTGGCTCCGGGAAAATATACCGGACAGCGCGCTGCGCCTCGACGGCTTCCAGCTCTTCCGTGCTGATCGTGACACAGAGCTTTCCGGCAAGACCACGGGAGGCGGTGTCTGCTTCTACATCAACTGTAGCTGGTGCTCTGATGTAACGGTAATTTCCAAACACTGTTCTCCTGCCTTGGAATTTCTTGTTATCAATTGCAAGCCCTTCTATTCCCCGCGGGAGTTTGCTTCTTTTATAATGATCGCTGTGTACGCCCCTCCCGACGCGGACACGCGCGAAGCTCAGCGCGTGCTCGCGGATCACATTCAACACACAGAGCGGAGTTTTCCAGACTCGCTGATTATTGTGGCTGGCGACTTTAATCAGTGCAATCTGAGCCACGATCTCCCCCGCTACAAACAGTTTATTAAATGCCCCACCAGAGGATTAAACACACTGGATCACTGTTACACCACAGTGAAAGACGCATATCGCGCTGTCCCTCGAGCTGCGCTGGGATTATCTGATCACGTGATGGTTCACCTCATTCCCACATACAGACAGAGATTGAAGCTCACTAAACCTGTTGTGAGCACTACGAAGATACGGACCAGTGATGCTGAGGAGAAGCTGGAAACGTGCATGGAAATATCTGACTGGGGCATGTTTAAAGGAGCCACGCATGATCTGGATGAGTACACGGACACTGTGAACTCATATATCCACTTTTGTGAAGAGAACATTCTTCCATCACGCACCAGGGTGAGTTACTCTAATGACAAACCCTGGTTCACAGCTAAGCTCAGACAGATCAGGAAGGAGAAGGAAGCAGCGCTGAAAAGTGGAGACAGGGACTGCTACAGGGAGGTTAAATATCGGTTTAACAGAGAGCTGAAGAGGGCTAAATCTCTATACTCAGAGAGACTCCAGCAGCAGTTCACTGCTAATGATTCGGCTTCCGTGTGGAGAGGACTGAGGCAAATCACCAACTATCGGCCTCAGGCTCCTAAAGGTCAGGATGACAAAGCCCTTTGTCAGAGACTGTCCCAACACTATGCCCATTTTGACACCTCGTCATCTGTGTCCAACTCCCCCCCTCCCTCCAGCTCCACAGCCTCCACATTCCCTACTTCATTTAAGGCACCCCCCCCCTCCTCCCCCCCTCCCCTTATCATCAGTGAGCAGGATGTGCTCAAACAGTTCTCCAGACTGAACCCGCGCAAGGCCCCCGGCCCAGACGGCGTGTCTCCCTCCACCCTGAGACTCTGTGCGAAACAGCTGGCTCCTGTATTCACAGACATTTTTAACACCTCCCTTAAGTTATGCCACGTGCCATCCTGCCTCAAATCCTCCACCATCATCCCTGTCCCCAAGAAGCCACGGATCACTGGAATTAATGACTACAGACCTGTAGCGCTCACCTCTGTAGTCATGAAGTCCTTTGAGCGCCTGGTCCTGTCCCACCTCAAGTCCATCACCACCCCTCTCCTGGACCCGCTGCAGTTTGCCTACCGAGCCAACAGGTCTGTAGACGATGCAGTCAACCTGGCCCTCCACTCCATCCTGCAGCACCTGGACTCCCCGGGAACCTACGCCAGGATCCTGTTTGTGGACTTCAGCTCCGCATTCAACACCATCCGCCCCGCTCTGCTCCGGGACAAGCTGTCCCTGCTCAACGTGCCTGACTCCCTCTGCAGGTGGATCATCGACTTCCTGACGGACCGGAGGCAGCATGTGCGGCTGGGAAAGACTGTCTCAGACTATACTAGCATCAGCACCGGATCACCCCAGGGCTGTGTACTTTCCCCCCTACTCTTCTCCCTTTACACCAACTCCTGCACCTCCAGCCACCAGTCTGTCAAGTTGATCAAGTTTGCGGACGACACCACCCTCATCGGGCTCATCTCCAACGGCGACGAGTCCGCCTACAGGAGAGAGGTGGCCCAGCTGGCGACCTGGTGCAGCAATAACAACCTGCAGCTGAACGCTCTGAAGACAGTGGAGATGATTGTAGACTTCAGGAAAGTCACTACTCCTCTGCTCCCCCTCACCCTCTCAGGCTCTCCCATCACCACTGCTGATTCCTTCCGCTTCCTAGGCACTACCATCACCCGGGACCTCAAATGGGAGCTGACCATCAGCTCACTCATCAAAAAAGCCCAGCAGAGGATGTTCTTCCTGCGGCAGCTGAGGAAGCTCAAGCTACCCACCAAGATGTTAGTGCAGTTCTACACAGCCATCATCGAGTCCATCCTCACCACCTCCATAACCGTGTGGTACGCAGGAGCCACTGCCAGGGACAGACTAAGGCTGCAGTGCGTCGTGCGCACTGCTGAGAAGGTGATCGGCTGCAAGCTCCCATCTCTCCAGGATCTGTACATCTCCAGGACCCGGAGGCGTGCTGGCCGGATCATAGCCGATCCCTCACACCCTGGTCACGTACTGTTTGCCCCCCTCCCCTCTGGTAGAAGACTTCGGTCCATCCAGACTAAAACCTCCCGTCACATGAACAGCTTCTTCCCCTCTGCCATTAGACTGCTGAACACTAAGTGACTCTCGTGCACCATGTACAGCAGCTCAACCAGACTCATGTCAATCATCACTGTTTTCTTCCTGCATTACCGACTGCACTATATAGTTCTCCACAGTATCTGCTGCCGGCTAATATATATTTTAACTGCTGACCAGTATCACTTAATCTTATCCTACACTTTATTACATGTATAGTTTATTTCTCTTATCTTATCATGTTTAATGTTGCAGCATTGTACCGAGACAAATTCCTAGTTTGTGTACTACATGAACAATGGCAATAAACCTGATTCTGATTCTGATTCTGATTCTGAAAGGGGTGTGTGGCGTGAGTGGTTGATAGCATATGACCGGTCCCTGGAGGGGGAGGGGGTGACTCACTAACTCTGCTAATGGCAGTTAACTGCTGCTAATGGGGATCAATAAAGTATACTAAATCTAATGGAGGAAGAGTCCAGTCCAGAGTACAAGATAAGCTAAAATAAACCTTTATTAGTCCCACTATGGGGAAATGACAGGATTGCAGCAGCACAGGGATAGCAGCACTCCGCGCAATAGTAAATAAAATAATAAAATAAGAACTGGTTAGCCAAAGCAGTAAATAAATATACATATGTACACAGTTATATACACAGTACATCAGCATTGCAGTTAGATGGTATCAACAGCATTAGGGTTTGCTAAATTACCGGCTATATATAAATAGAGACCCAGACAGTATATTTCACATTGAATCAACAGTGTTGTTGCCACCCGCAATAATAACTGTAATCGTCTTAGTTGTGTCTCTGCACAGTCTCTATTGTGCAGAGTTGTGATGTTTAATACGGCCTCTATGAGCAGCACCGGGTAGACTATAAAGTCTTGACAGCCGCAAGTAGGTAATAAACTATAATAAGCTAAAATATACAGTCACAAATCAGTAGATGATTGGGTAAACAAGTGTATAGTGGGGTCCAATGTGCCAATATTCCCAAGCGCCTTACATTCTGTCGATATGGAACATTCGGTACGGAATGCTAGCAGTCGTGTTAACTAGTGGTCAAGCCTGTGTGACAGAGATCATCCTGCGCAGTTCGCCCCACACGGGACACGAACCCGCGACCTCTCCGTCAACTACACACAGTTCGAGCATGGGAGACACAGCACGATCGCGCTGAGCTAAAGGTCCGACCGATAGCTCAGCGCTACCGATACTGTATGAGGCTTTGGGAGGGAGGTTTACTAACGTTCTACGCCGAACAGTACTAGTTGGCATCCGTTACACCTGCAAGTATTCTCAAATGCATTTTGGCATTTTTTTTTCCAAAGAATGTATCATGAGTTTTTTGGCACATTTGTTACCTTTTTTCACAAAAATTTGTGACATTTTTCCTCAAAAAGTTACATTTTTTTTTTCCCAGGATTTTTTTTTGTTTAATATTTTGCGATATTTTTCTTTCATATTTGTGGGGGAATCTTATGAAATTGCATCTTTTCCCTAAATTAATGGGGTTTTCTTTCCATGAATTGTCTTTTCTCATAAATTTGTCATATTTTTTGCAAGAAATTGCCAATTTATGTAGGAAAATGAAACGGCAGGAGAGCATACGTATATAGAAAAGAGACAAAAAACACTGGATAGGCTAGTGGACACCTCTTGTTTTTTTTAACCTTAAAGTCGGACAGAAATCCCATCTGTTAGCTGTGCACCAACATTCGCTGTCAAATTTACTGGGCTAATACAGTCAAAACAAAACAAAATGAGCCAGAATGACAGGAAACATATGGTCAACTGGGGCTTTATAAACTAAAGGTGAATTTTTCACGCGGCACAATTACATTACAACTCAATGTAAACATGCCAACAGACATGAAGAGTGAGATGCAGACAGGCAAAATTGTCTTTAAAACTTCTGCAGCTGTGTTCAACCTGCTGTGGAAATTCCCAAAATAACGTCATGCTTAGGTTTACATTATCCGACCGGGGCCTCACCTGAAAAGGTCATCTCAAGCCTCCAAAACTTCACAGATGATGGGGGTTTACATTGCTAGTTTGCTAGGACATCCGTGGCCAGAAACCGTGGGCAATTAACTCCAAAATCACGATTCAG
Source organism: Pholidichthys leucotaenia (assembly GCA_020510985.1). NCBI lineage: Eukaryota > Metazoa > Chordata > Actinopteri > Cichliformes > Pholidichthyidae > Pholidichthys > Pholidichthys leucotaenia. Next base: position 7,299,943 of record CM035839.1, on the reverse strand, counting down.
CTGAAGAGTTCCTGGTCCTCCTGTCTTCCGATGAGTGAGTTTCATTTTCTAACTAGTTGACTCTGCAATAGTGATAATTTTACTCCATCTGCTAGCTAGCTAGCTGCTAGTGTAGCTAGCTAGTGGACGCAAATGTGCGATGACGCAAATTTGCACGTTCTTGCGTCTTCCCATTCACTTTGTATGGATTTGCACCGCCCGTTCGCGTTTGGTGTGAACACACCTTAAGTGGCTAAGTATGGTGACTACAAAAAGAAAAAAGAGCCATTGGTTAGCATGCTAACAGTCCTGGTAAGAGGAAAAAAAATGACCAAAAATGATGTGAGGTTTATTAACAACTGTGGATTAATAAAAGGGGTAGAAGCGTGGATGTCTAGTGGGGTGACTAGAATTTACAGAGAAGACCTCTAAAAACCACGGCCAGGATGCTAGCTATCTTACTAGCTAAGCTAGCTAAATCAAGAATGCACTGACATGTTGCCCGATATAGTGGATGCAAGTTTTCATCGGGACACATGTTATAGGGGTCCTTTGCACATTGGCTTGATGTCGGCATGTTGATCACAGTAAGCCCCATGAGTCTAACATGACTGTGGAGCGCTTGGGTTATATGAACGCCGACATCTAGCCAATGTCTTGCCAATGTGCAGATGACCTCGATAAGATGTGTTCCCCATGAAAACTTGGTACATCGGGCCAGTGTTGGCATGACATACGTGTGCTGTTGGGGATGTATCAATATCATATTCATATCGTATCAGCAGACATTCAGCGTCTTGACTGATACTGGCCTATTAGCAAAGAGCTTAAGATTCATCAGTGGCATTGTCTGATATTTATCTGGAGGTTCCCAGTGGTGTGGCTTTAATTTTGGCCCTGACACCTACAATGGTGACTGCTGCTGTAAACTTAGAAAACATCCAGGACTGAAGCATTTCACTGTATTTCACTTCAGCTGTTTTCTATGTCCCAGACAATCAGTGGGCCATTTGTTATTCTTTAGCAGAGGAAATTTGCAAGAATAAAAGTGCAAGAATATGATAAGATGCCAATTTAAAACTTCAAAAAGTTGCAAATTACAATTTAATTACATCAAATAAATTTTTTAAGTAGCACCCAGATGAGCATTGCAAATTTATGAGAAAAAAAGCTAGAAATTTACAGGGGAAAAAATGACTAATTTTGGGAGAAAAAGCTGCAAATGGTCAGGAAAAAAGTTGGAGATAAAAGATAAAAGCTTAAAATTTACACATTGTTTTTTGCTTGGAATTTAGCAGAAAGAAGTTGAAAATTTTAAGGAAAAAAATTCCCAAAAACTCTGAGAAAAATGTTGCAAATTTATGAGATAAAAGTCTAAATTTTACAGGAAATTTTTTTGGGAAAGTTATGAGAAAAAGTTGCAAACTTGGGGGGGGGAAATGCTGCAATTTGTCAGGAAAAAAGTTGCAGATAAAGTTTTAAATTTACATTATTTTTTTAAATTAGGAGGAAAAAAGGGTGAAAAATTTGCAAAAAATGCAAAAAAAAATTTGAGAAAAAAGTTGCAAATTTATGAGAAAAAAAATAATTACATTTTACAGGAATTTTGGGGAAATTTATGGGAAAAAAAAGTCAGAAATCTATAGAGAAAAAGTTGCAAATTTACAGAGGAAAAAATGCAGATTTTTGAGAAAGAAGTTGGAAATTTATGAGTATTAAACCGCAAACTCCACTGTGTGGAGTCTGCACGTTTTCCTCATGTCGGCGTGGGTTTACTCCGGTTTCCTCCCACAGGCCAAAGACATGCAGGTCGGGTTCACTGGCATCAACTGGGGACTGTGATGGACTGGCGATCTGTCCAGAGCGGACCCTGCCTCTCGCCCAAATGATGCTGGGAAAGGCTCCAGCCCCCATGACCCTAAAAGGATTAAATGGTAGAAGATGGATGGATGGAAGTTGCAAAGCTATAAGTAAAAGTTACAAATTTCTGTGAAAAAAGTAGCAAATTTAGGAGAAAAAAGTTGGAAATTTAGGAGAAAAAGTTGGGAATTTGATCTGCTTGATCTGCTGCCTCCGTGACCCGGACATCCGGAAAAGTGGGAGAAGATGGATGGATGGATGGAGTTGGAAATTGTCAGAAAAAAAAGTTGCAGATACAGGATAAAAGTTTAAAAAAAAATTATTTAGAAGAAAGAAGTAGAAAAATTTCAAGAAAAAATACAAATTTAAGGGGAAAAAGTGCAAAATTATAGATCAAAAAGTTGCATTTTTGAGAAAAAAGTTGCACATTTATGAGATAAAAGTTGAAGGTTTACAGGAAAAAATTTGGAAATTTATGAAAAAAAAAGTTGGAAATTTACAGAGGAAAAAAATGCAAATTTTTGAGTAAAAAGTCAAAAATTTATGAGAATTAAGTTGCAAAGCTGCAAGAAAGTTACAAATGAATACAAAAAAATGCAGCAAATTTATGAGGAAAAATGTTGCAACTTTATATGATTTTTTTTTTTCATTTCTGCTTAGAATTGGTGCTTCGAAGTCCTTTTATTCAGTTCTGCAACATGATTAAAAATAAGTGTTCTGATTTACGCCTATGAATGGGGATTGGGGGGTGTGGCAGGTTAAGGGGGGGGGTGGGTTTGGGGTAATTTTGCACCATCATCCCCCCTCAAATCAGCCACTGCTGACGGTGAAGGTGAAACAATCAAAACCAGAGAAACAGCTGGCATCAGGAAAAGACCAATGGACTATCAGGAAACCGCTGCCAGAATGTCACATCTGATGCGTCCCCATCACCCAATCACGTGCTGCCCTCCTGTTGTCTGCTTCTCTCTCCAGTTCCCCCGATTTCTGACGAGCCCCAAGCTAATTAATACCTGTCAGACACCTCACCCACATTCGCCAACATTTCCTTGTACTCCATCAAGTGACGTGGCCTCATCCACCAACCGCCAGGCTAACTGACTCTTGACTGACGAATCAAAGTGACATGTGACTAATTACCATAGACTGCCATCATATTAAAGACAACACGCTTGCTCACACATGTTCACGGGTACCTGTGGTATCTCGCTGCTGAGGAGGTCGACGCCAAGTCCACCCACAGAGCTGTCTGCTGTCCGCAAACTTCTTAATTAATCGAGCGTCCCTGTTCACCGAAGCAACACAGAAGCAGCAGCTTCGTGAAGCAAAGAGACGGACATAATTGACAGTTTAATCTTGGGGGCATTTCCTTCTTTCTGTTCCAGTTAGCCACCATGGTAGACAACAATGGGACAGCACATGTCTCACTTTTGCTTTTGTAATAAAACAATGTTGGCGTTTGCAAAAGTAAGAATTCCCTCAGAAACTATATTAGTTGTAATAATTAAACGTGACTAAGGAACACAAGATTACATCTTAGATAAAGAAAGATGACTTTCTCCAAAAGTGAAGCTCATGTGTCTGTTGCCCTCTGGTGGCTGACTGCGGTATAATGATAAGCCCCTCCTCCTTCTGTCATTGTGTTTAGCATTTTGCCAAACTGAAAGCTAAAAGTACTGCTCAAACCAACTTCTCCAGATAGCTTCTGTCCTTGTAGCTGACATATGTTCAACTAGAAAAGCACTCAGAGAGTACATACCTCCTCCAAGGATCCTTCCATCCATCATGGATCACCTCCAGAATGTAATGGGTTCATGTGTAGGCCAGGCGCCAGTTCTGTTAAAAATTTTATCCAAATCCATCCAGTAGTTTTGGAGGATTCTTGCTAACACACTGTGAGAAGATAAGAGCCTTGGTGGAGGTATGCATTCTGGGATCATCACCAAAATGTTATGGGTTCCTCTCTAGCCCAAGGACCACCTCTGGTGAAAATTTAATACAAATCCATCCAATAGTTTTTTGTGTAATCCTGCTGCACAAATTCAAACAAGGTCCTTGGTGGAGGTTGCAAATTTATGCAGATTGTTTCCTCTATGCCATGTGTCAACACAACGGAAATAAGCTATAGACAGCTTGCTCCTTCTGTAATTGATAACATGGTGGATAGTGTTTCAGCTTCTCTGCATCAGACTCTAGACTTGGTGGCCCCCTTAAAAAAGAAAAAGTCTAATCAGAGATTTCTAACTCCTTGGTTCAACACAGAAACTCGTAGCTTAAAACAGAAGACTCGTCAATTAGAAAGAAAATGGCGCTCCACTAATTTAGATGAAATCTATTTAGCTTGGAGAAATCATCTTTTAATTTATAAAAAATCTCTTAGAAAAGCTAGAACGAGTTATTACTCTGCATTAATAGAAGAGAACAAGAATAATCCCAGGTTTCTTTTCAGTACTGTAGCCAGGTTGACAAAGAGTCAGGACTCTGTCAATCCTAGCATTCCCTTAGAGCTTACTAGTCAGGACTTTATGAACTTTTTCAATAATAAAATTTCATCCATCAGAGATAAAATCAATCAGATTCTTCCCACCGTTAACTTAAATACTGTAACTACTACAACTCCTTCTATTGATGTCTGTCTTGATGAGTTTACTCCAATCGACCTTTGTGAGTTAGACAAAATAGTTTCCTCATCCAAACCTTCAACTTGTCTTTTAGACCCTATTCCTACCAGGTTATTTAAAGAAGTCTTCCCACTTATTGGTAGCTTTATTCTTCATATAATCAATTCTTCATTAACTTTAGGCCATGTACCGCAGGCTTTTAAAACAGCTGTAATTAAACCCTTACTCAAAAAGCCAACGCTAGATCCAGGAGCTTTAGCTAACTATAGACCAATCTCTAATCTCCCTTTCATTTCAAAAATCTTAGAAAGAGTTGTTGCTACGCAATTATTTGACCACCTGCAGGGAAATGGTTTACTTGAAGAGTTTCAGTCTGGGTTTAGAATCCATCATAGTACTGAAACAGCCTTAGCGAAGGTCACTAACGACCTCCTCATTGCATCTGATAATGGACTTGTTTCTGTACTTGTCCTTTTAGACCTTAGTGCAGCTTTTGATACTATCGATCATAATATTCTACTTGATAGATTAGAACACTATGTTGGACTTAATGGAACTTCGTTGCAGTGGTTTAGATCTTATTTATCTGATAGGTTCCAGTTTGTTCATGTAAATAATGAGTTTTCTTTCAACTCAAAGCTCAGTCATGGAGTTCCACAGGGATCTGTGCTTGGCCCGACTCTTTTTAGTTTATATATGCTTCCGTTAGGCAACATTATTAGAAAGCACTGTATACATTTTCATTGTTATGCTGATGACACACAATTATACCTGTCAATGAAGCCAGATGATAGTAATCAATTAGCCAAGTTAGAAGCCTGTCTTAAGGAAATCAAAGCTTGGATGACTTGTAATTTCCTGCTATTAAATTCAGATAAGACTGAAGTCATTCTTGTTGGTCTAAAAAACCTTAGAAATTCCTTTCCAAATCAAACTTTCAGTTTGGATGCGGTTACTCTTTCTCTTAATAGCTCTGTGAGGAACCTTGGAGTTATTTTTGATCAGGATTTGTCCTCCAATTCACATATTAAATTTGTTTCTAAGACTGCCTTCTATCATTTGCGTAATATTGCCAAGATTAGGAGCATCTTGTCTCAGAGTGATGCTGAGAAACTGATCCACGCTTTTGTTAGCTCGAGATTAGATTATTGTAATTCTTTATTATCAGGCTGTCCTAAAACATCTTTAAAAAGTCTTCAGCTGATCCAAAATGCTGCAGCAAGAGTTTTAACAGGTACTAGAAAGAGAGATCATATCTCTCCGGTTCTGGCCTCCCTTCATTGGCTTCCCATAGAGTTTAGAATTAAGTTTAAAATCCTTCTTCTTACTTACAAAGCTCTAAACAATCAGGCTCCTTTTTATTTAAAAGATCTGATACTACCGTGTTATACTAACAGAGCACTACGCTCCCAAAATGCAGGATTACTTGTAATACCTAGAATCTCCAAAAGTACAATGGGAGGCAGAGCTTTCAGTTATCAAGCTCCTCTCCTGTGGAATCAGCTGCCAATCTGGATTCGGGAGTCAGACTCGATCTCTGTTTTTAAGAATAGGGCTAAAACCTACCTTTTTGATATAGCCTACAATTAGGGAGGGATCATGTGTTTCTGAACCCTCCCTTAGTTATGCTGCTAATAGGTTTAGTCAGCCGGGGGACCTCCAGTAATGCACTGGGCCTCACTCCTTTACTCACTCTCAATGAAATATTTTTTTTGCTGGTCATTAACATTTGTTTGTTCTCTCCCATAGATTGAGTCCCCATCGTGCTGTTTGCTCTCTACATGTCTGTTCTTTTCTTCTTCTCTATCCCCTCACCCCCCAGCCAGTCGCAGCAGATGACTGCCCCTCCCTGAGCCTGGTTCTGCTGGAGGTTTCTTCCTGTTAAAAGGGAGTTTTTCCTCTCCACCGTCACCAACTGCTTGCTCACAGGGGATCGCCTGATTGCTGGGGTCTTTCTGCAACTGTGGGGGTTCCCCCTACAGTTGATAGTGCTATGAGATGACTGTTGTTGTGAAATGGCGCTATATAAATAAAGTTGAATTGAATTGAGGTATGCACTCTAAAATCATCCCCAAAATGTAATGGGTTCATCCTTGACCATAGGGCTACTTCTGGTGAGAATTTCATCAAAATCCATCCAGTAGTTTTTGCGTAATCCTGCTGACAAATGGACTGACGGACGGACAAACTGCCCCGATTACATTAGTTCCTTGGCGGCAGTAATCATTTGTTTGTTTTTGGCATCAATTCAGTTCTGATTAGTTATTTGATGCTACAGCACCTCCTAGCCCTCCGATGTGAGGTGCTGCTGTAGCCTCCCCCAGCGTTGGGCCTTGTCCATTTTTCTCTATAGTACCGATTCCCTTCCCATAGCCCTCTGCTGTTAAAATAAATTTACAAGGGGGAGAGGTTGAAGCTACCCCTGCACAATGGGTCTGTGTGAAGTCATCGGTAGTCACTGATTAGCTTAGCTTAAACAGGCGCTCAGAGAAGTCATGAGGATGAAAAATGTCATCTTAAGTAAAAAAGGCTAAAATTTATGACTTTTTTTTTTCAAACAAGTGGGAAAAGTCAGAAATTTACAAGAAATCATTAGTAAGCTTGGTACTGTAAAAAATATCCTTAACCCCTTGCACTCCGGTCAATTTTCCTAAAAATGCCACAAAATAATGTGCCCAAAGTAAATCGAAAGCTGTTCTTCAACCCTTTGCAGCATCTTCATGGGGTTGGTCTCATTTAAAAGAAAACACTTTGAATTTTTTGGCAAAAAAAACATGATCTCTCTAAGTGCTCCGGCCACTGAGTTACAGTCATCTAAACATAGTGAACTTGAAGAAAATACATTTGGCCTGGGTGTTTTTTTGAATACAAATGCTTGCAAATAACACACAGCCTCAGATCCAGGCTGGAAACTGCAACAGAAATGTAGAACCAAGTGTTATCCAGCTGAGGTCCAAATTTTGTAACAATACCACAAAAAATGAATATATTACACAGCTTTTTCCTCATGAAGTTCCCAGACGTTTTGGAACTGTGCCAAATGGCACAGTTTGGAAAAACGTCTAACTTTTGAATGATTCAATATAGAAGCTTCATTTTGGGCTCTAATGAAAGGTGACACTCAGGGCTGTGTCTGTGTAACCCCCCCCCCCCCCCCCCCGCTACAGAGGACGGAGATCGGCCATCGCTACATGACGGATTACACTCGGATGTGGCGATGTGGCCACAGCAGCGCTGTCACCGTGGCTCCCCCCAGAATCGTAGCGGCGGGGGAGGCGTTCATGGTCCGGAGGCGACGAACAAACCGTGTAACGCAGCGCACGCACTTCGGACATCGTGCGCCGCACAGTTGTAATTTACTGATCGGTGAAAAGTCATTTTTGATTACAATTTTCAGGGATAAAAAATAATTTGGCTTATAACACCTTACCTCTTCACAGCCACATTGTCCTGGCCAACTTCTCTTCCTCATTGTCAGACGAACGCGACGCTGGTCTGCTCGTGGTTCTGGTCTTGCGACCCGGTCAAAACATAATTCCATGATTGCGGTTTTGGCGAATGATTTACGACCTTCGTCGTCGGCCTCCGTCGGTCTATGATGACCATATAAGAGAATCCTAAACACTCTGCTGGAATTTAAAAAAAAAAAAATAATAAAGCACTGCCTGTGGCTGCTGAAGCAGTCTCTCTTCACCCAGCCTTTGTAGACAAAACAGCTCAGCGAACTTCTGTGCTTCAATTGGCTCGCTGCGTTGGTAGGCGGGTCCTTCTTGCCAAGTTTTCAGTCATTGGTTCTTCAAGGTTTCAGAAACCCAATTCAAGGCTCTTATTAGTCGAATGAGAGGTCAATCAGATGAACTAATCTGTTCGCGGCTGTGTCTGCAGCTTTTATTTTCAGTGCGCGCTTGGACGCCATACACCACCTACATCACAATCTCCATCATGCGTCCTAGAGCGCACAAGAGCGCCCTCGTGCGCTCTAGGACGCAGAGACTTGCCCACCCGCGGGACAACGGAGCGCAAGAGGTTAAAATAACAACTGCTACTAGTGTGTTCCCTGGTTTTATTTGAGCCCACACAATGTTATTGGGAGTGGGTTAAAGTTAATCAGAGGAATCAATAGCATGCTAACAACTGTAAGCTAACGACAATAACTGAGGGATGGTGCGCACATACATTAATAATAAATTAAGCTCGGTAAGAACTGGGAAACATGTTTGAGTGTGTTTCACAGGTTTATTAGAACCATGTAGTGTTGTTAGGAATGGGCAAGCAACGTAAACATGATACCTATGCTAACTATACATAAAAAGGTTTATTAGAGCCCAGGCAGTGTTATTAGGAATGGCTAAGAGACGTAAACACCATGATAGCTTTGCTATGCTAAGCTAACTAGGCTTACAGAGAACAGCAGATGCTATGATTATAATAAATGTTAAAACAAATCCTACATACAAAAAACAAACTGTCCAAACTATTTTTAATGTATATAATGATATATCAAAGTGAATAAAACGATTTAACAATGAGACAGCACTGCGCTGGAAGTGAAAGTAAAGTTATTTGGCTTTGACCGGTGCAGCAGTGGAAAGTGGAACTATGTCATAGCACACTATGCAAGAGGTCCAGAGAACTGAAGTATAGAATACCTGGATGCTGCAAAATCATTATAGTTAATTGGCCTACGATCAGACTAAAACCTGACACTTCCATTTTTCTTGCAGGAGTGCATGGAACCTTCCCTCATTTCCTCTTGTGTAGAAACCCACGTGTCCTGGAGTCAGGGGTCGACCATGTTTTACCTTTGAACAGATTCAGTTATCCGTTTTCCTTCTGTCTGTTCCACCGTATAAATTCACAGCTGTTACCATGGCTGCAGCAGCCAAGGCAACCCCCGTGCCATCTCATAATCAGGGACGGAGAAACACCTGAAAATAAACACTTCACACAGGAGTCCAAAGAATGAGCGGACACCAGTGGGAGGCAGGTCGGCTTTAGTTTTATTCCCTTAGTAATAAAAACGGTGTCTGCATGCCACTGTGCTCAGTGCAAGTGGAAATGTTGGAGTTTGGTACCAGAAATGTTCTGGTGGGAAACCCAGGTGAAGCCCATTACACTGAGCAATGAAAAAATAATAGTGTGCAAATGGAATCATAAAACTAAGTGATGTAGACCAAGACGTCTTGGTCTGCATCATCATCCATTATAAAGAAAGGGGGAAAAAAACCTAGCATACAGCTGTCAGAAGACGAGGAAAGCTGCAAAACGCACCACAGTGCAAGCAGATGCATCACAATGCGTTTTATTGTTAGCATAACAATTAATTTTGTGTGAAGTTCCTAGAATCTATTCTAGAATAGAGTCCAGCTGGCTTTAATTTGACCATATATTTTGTTTTACTTTGAGTTTGGCTGTTTTCACGTCTAAATCTAAGGCAGCTGGACTCTGTTAGAAACGCTAATGGATGTTTAGGCCAGGGTTTCATGTCCTGGAATGGAAGTCATGTTAGCACATATTCTCTCCATCCTAACTTGCAGATGCATTAGGAGATTGTTGAGAGAGTGACATTTGGAGAAAGCCTGATGGCCTTCCATGAAGGACAATACACCGTGTTCCAAATTATTGTGCAAACAGGATTTTAGTGTTGTAAACATTCAGTTTTGTGTTTTTCAATGAAACTCATGGATGGTATTGTGTCTCAGGGCTCTTTGGATCACTGATATCAATCTCAGACACTTGTCATAATTAGTTTGCCAGATGAGCCCAATTAAAGGAAAACTACTTAAGAAGGATGTTCCACATTATTAAGAATGACAGGTTTCAAGCAATATGGGAAAGAAAAAGGATCTCTCTGCTGCCGAAAAGCATCAAATAGTGCAATGCCTTGGACAAGGTATGAAAACATCAGATATTTCAAGAAAGTTAAGTGTGATCATCGTACTGTGAAGAAATTTGTGGCCGATTCAGAGCACAGACAGGTTTGGGAAGATAAAGGCATAATGAGGAAGGTTTCTGCCAGACCAACGCATCGGATTAAGAAAGCAGCTGCTAAAATGCCATTACAAAGCAGCAAACAGGTATTTGAAGCTGCTGGTGTCTCTGGAGTCCTGTGAACCTCAAGGTGTAGGATCCTCCAGAGGCTTGCAGTTGTGCATAAACTTACTATTTGGATACCCCAAACCAATGCTCACAAGCAGAAATGGTTGCTGTGGGCCCAGAAATACATGAAGACTAATTTTCAAACAGTCTTGTTTACTGATGAGTGCTGTGCAACCCTGGATGGTCCAGATGGATGGAGTAGTGAATGGTTGGTGGATAGCCACCATGTCCCAACAAGGCTGTGATGTCAGCAAGGAGGTGGTGGAGTCATGTATTGGGCCAGAATCATGGCAAGAGAGCTGGTAGGCCCCTATAGGGTCCCTGAAGGTGTGAAAGTGACATCAGCAAAGTATACAGAGTTTCTAACTGACCATCTTCTTCCATGGTACAAAAAGAAGAACCGTGTCTTCCATAGCAAAATTATCTTCATGCATGACAATGCACCATCTCATGCTGCAAAGAATACCTCTGTGTCATTGGCTGCTATGGGCATAAAAGGAGAGAAACTCATGGTGTTGTCCCCATCCTCCCCTGACCTCAACCCTATTCTTCTTCTTCTTTTAGATTTGATTGGCGGTTGGCAACCAGCTTACAGGTGCATTACCGCCACTGACTAGATTATCATCACTCTATATCATTGTATAAGGAGTTCTGAACAACTCCTTATGTGTGGAAAAAATGATCCGTCCCTGGACTGCGTCCGAGGTTGGGCAACACAAGAACCTTTGGAGCATCCTCAAGCAAAAGATCTATGAGGGTGGAAGGCAGTTCACATCAAAACAGCAGCTGTGGGAGGCTATTCTGACATCTTGCAAAGAAATTCAAGCAGAAACTCTCCAAAAACTCCCAAGTTCAATGGATGCAAGAATTGTGAAGGTTATATCAAAGAAGGGGTCCTATGTTAACATGCAACTTGGCTGGTTAAGATGTTTTTGATTGAAATAGCTTTTGATTTCAGTAAATATGACCTCCTAATGCTGCAAATTCAAGAAATGACCATTTTCAGTTCTTTACAACCAATAAAATGTTTTGAAACTGTCGTGCATAATAATTTGGAACAGTGCATTTTGAGGGTTTTTTTTAATTATTTTTGAAAAAAAAATAGTTACCATTGGGAGGTTTGTTAAATAAAATTTGAATTATGCTCTAACAGTTGATGACTTAAACTATACTGACTGTCATTTGCATCGATTATTTAGGAAAATCGGAGACAAGTATCATTTGCATAATAATTTGGAATGTGGTGTAAAGGCCTGATTGTGACCCCAGCCAACCTGCTGCAGTTTCTTCTCACCCTGGCTGCATTCAAGCTTCAAGGTTACAGTGAAACAAAGGGCTCTCTGTGCAGCCACTCAACAACAACAGCTCCCGACCGACACACCATATATGGTCACCTTCCTGTCGAGAAAGCCCCGCTGCCATCTTGGACTAAACCAGAGAGAGCTGGATCCTGCCAGAGATGACTCAACAGCTTCAGGACCGTTACAGCATGTCCAAATATGGCCAGATTTCCTGTCCTAGTTGCATCAGCCAGAACTACCAGGTGGAGACTCCAGACCAGCTCCATAAAACCAGCGGACAGCCACAGATCCGGCTTTGGCCCTTCTGCCAGGGGCCAGGCTGGACCTCTCGTCAAAGCCATGGACTGCTGCCATTTCTCCCAGTTTTTGGTCTGCGTTTCTGACTGTTTCTGTGTACTGTTCTGATTTACTATTTTAGTACTTTTGGTCACGAACTGTCAATGTAAGTCCTGGAAAAATCAAAGATTATTTGGTTTTTCCAGTAATGTAATTTCAATCTGTATTCATTCATATTAAATTCACTTTTAATCTGAATTCATTTCACTTTTTGATCTTTTGCTTTCAAATTATTTACGTGTGTTTTCACTTTAAACTTGTGTGTGTGTGTGTGTGTGTGTGTGTGTGTGTGTGTGTGTGTGTGTGTGTGTGTGTGTGTGTGTGTGTGTGTGTTACACTTTGGAATTGGATTCACATTTCTGATGCTTTCATGAGATTTCAACTCATTGAAGCTCAGCTCTGCCTGGGAGTTTTTGTGTCTGACACTCGGACTGCAGGGATTTGACCTTGAGCTAATCTCTGTTCCCACTGGCTACAGAGAGAATGAGTTTTCCATTTTTTATCTGCCTGTAATCATTTTCCACAGGTATTATGTACCATGTTTAGCTTTTTGCAGCATTCCTGTTTTTCTGGTGTGTGTTCTTTAATTAAATGTCACATTGAGTGACACTTAAAACCTTTGGATCACACTCAGCCTTTTGTCATTGCTTTGGTCAGTTACTCATGTCTGTTATGACCTGATTTACCCGATGGACTGCTATGATGATGAAGAGCAAGGGTCAAAGGTTAAAAGGCATTCTGTCGTAAGTTAGTTTCTTTAAATCTTTTAAATTAGGATGTAGCCCACCAAGAATAGTCCTTAATAGTGTTCTCCACACATGAAGTGTAACAATTTATGATCATCAAGGTAAGACTCGCAGTTTAAAATAGGTCACAAGCTCTGTCTTTCGAACTGTCGAAACAAATGAGTTTTAATACACACACTGGTGACTGGAAACAGAGATGCACAGAGAATGAGCAAACTCTGCCAAATAAAGCAGGTGTGTGGTTAAAAAAAGGGATCAATTCTTGCATCAAAACTGTAGGAAATGCCTTTCGTAAAAAATCCTGCCTGTCCCAACGTAGCTACCACTTTGCATGGTCTAGTTTTTGTGTTAGATTAGTTGGAGGTGACTAAGGCAGGTTAGAGTCTCGGGCCTGCACAACGTCTCAGGGCGCAGTGTGCCAGATTTGCCTTCTGGGCCCGCTCTCTCTTCAGAGATATTATGGTCTGTTAGCCCAACCAAACCTCCAACATGGGGACTGTAGCTTTAGGAATAAGCTTATGAAGTTTTCACCAATCCAATCACTGCAGTAGCTCTTGTTTCTTGTACTTCAGAAGAAAGAAGGTGTTTCATTCACGCCAACTTCCTGTTTTAACAGCGTAAACGTTGACATGCTTTCTTTTCATGAGAAATCAGTTTCTGTCTCAAAGACTGGACGAGTGTTGGAAAACATTAAAAAGCAAAATTTATAATTAACAAATCGATAAAATAACATAGGCAAATTTAAACATGGTGGACTGTGTTGCCTGCAGGGTCTGCTTCCTTCTTTTCCAACTGTAACACTTAATGACGGAGTGTGGCAGGGTTTTTATGTTTTTGGGGGACAATCTGGAGTGACGGTAACAAATTAGACAGCTTTGAATAATTATGGTGGGGGCACTATGTTAGGAGTGAGTGATTAGCACGGCGACGTGTGCATTAGTATGGGGGGAAAGAAAACGCTTGCAGAGAGAACGATGATTAACGAGCGAGCAGACCTTGAGAAGGACAGCTGACAGGAGACGGAGGGACGGGAGGAGGAGGAGCCGAACGGAGAGGTGGATGGAGAAACTCGTTCCCAAAAATGTCTGAACGCCAACACTTAAAACAGCCGTCACTTCCTCCACGGCGTCATTTATTTTCCTCCAGCACTCTGGTTGATGATGAATTATGTCCTAACTGATGGTTCAGTTGGGAGGCGGGCGGCTCGTTTGACTAAGCAAATGTGCCACTTCTGGAATCATTTCATCATTTTTGTTGTTTTAGTTCACTCTGTTTGCACAGCCGTGACGTGACTGCATGACACACCAGGCTGGACTCGTTCTACACCTGTGAACCTCTTAAAACCTCCTCCAGTGTTCCGCCGGCGGGACGCTTCAAATTTTATACGGCCTTCAGTAAAGCAACAATTTGATTTTCTTTGTATGTGCTAAATGTAGGCAGTTTTAGGAATACTGGAGGGAATGCTAAGGGGTTAATCAATTTTGTAAAGTTTTACATTTAAATTAGGGACTTTTTTCAATCTATTCTGTAAAGTTTTTCATGTAAATCTGAGACTTTTTTCAATGATTTTGTGATGTTTTACATTTAAATTTGTGACTTTTTTCCAGTTAACTTTGTTTAGTTTTTCATGTAAATTTGAGACTTTTTTCAATTAATTTCGTAAAGTTTTATATTTAAATTTGGGACTTTTTTTCAATCTATTCTGTAAAGTTTTTCATGTAAATTTGTATTTTTTTTCCAGTGATTTTGTAAAGTTTTACATTTAAATTAGGGACTTTTTTCAATCTATTCTGTAAAGTTTTTCATGTAAAGTTGAGACTTTTTTTCAATGATTTTGTGATGTTTTACATTTAAATTTGTGATTTTTTTCCAGTTAACTTTGTTTAGTTTTTCATGTAAATTTGAGACTTTTTTTAGTTAATTTTGTAAAGTTTTATATTTAAATTTGGGAGTTTTTTCAATCTGTTCTGTGAAGTTTTTCATGTAAATTTGTAATTTTTTTTCAATGATTTTGTGAAGTTTTACATTTAAATTTGTGACTTTTTCCAATTAACTTTGTTTAGTTTTTCATGTAAATTTGAGACTTTTTTCAATTAATTTCGTAAAGTTTTATATTTAAATTTGGGACTTTTTTCAATCTATTCTGTAAAGTTTTTCATGTAAATTTGTAATTTTTTTCCAGTGATTTTGTAAAGTTTTACATTTAAATTAGGGACTTTTTTCAATCTATTCTGTAAAGTTTTTCATGTAAAGTTGAGACTTTTTTTCAATGATTTTGTGATGTTTTACATTTAAATTTGTGATTTTTTTCCAGTTAACTTTGTTTAGTTTTTCATGTAAATTTGAGACTTTTTTTAGTTAATTTTGTAAAGTTTTATATTTAAATTTGGGACTTTTTTCAATCTGTTCTGTGAAGTTTTTCATGTAAATTTGTAATTTTTTTTTCAATGATTTTGTGAAGTTTTACATTTAAATTTGTGACTTTTTCCAATTAACTTTGTTTAGTTTTTCATGTAAATTTGAGACTTTTTTCAATTAATTTCGTAAAGTTTTATATTTAAATTTGGGACTTTTTTCAATCTATTCTGTAAAGTTTTTCATGTAAATTTGTAATTTTTTTTCAATGATTTTGTGAAGTTTTACATTTAAATTTGTGACTTTTTCCATTTAACTTTGTTTAGTTTTTCATGTAAATTTGAGACTTTTTTCAATTAATTTCATAAAGTTTTATATTTAAATTTGGGACTTTTTTCAATCTATTCTGTAAAGTTTTTCATGTAAATTTGTAATTTTTTTTTCAATGATTTTGTGAAGTTTTACATTTAAATTTGTGACTTTTTCCATTTAACTTTGTTTAGTTTTTCATGTAAATTTGAGACTTTTTTCAATTAATTTCGTAAAGTTTTATATTTAAATTTGGGACTTTTTTCAATCTATTCTGTAAAGTTTTTCATGTAAATTTGTAATTTTTTTTCAATGATTTTGTGAAGTTTTACATTTAAATTTGTGACTTTTTCCAATTAACTTTGTTTAGTTTTTCATGTAAATTTGAGACTTTTTTCAATTAATTTCGTAAAGTTTTATATTTAAATTTGGGACTTTTTTCAATCTATTCTGTAAAGTTTTTCATGTAAATTTGTAATTTTTTTTCAATGATTTTGTGAAGTTTTACATTTAAATTTGTGACTTTTTCCATTTAACTTTGTTTAGTTTTTCATGTAAATTTGAGACTTTTTTCAATTAATTTCGTAAAGTTTTATATTTAAATTTGGGACTTTTTTCAATCTATTCTGTAAAGTTTTTCATGTAAATTTGTAATTTTTTTTCAATGATTTTGTGAAGTTTTACATTTAAATTTGTGACTTTTTCCAATTAACTTTGTTTAGTTTTTCATGTAAATTTGAGACTTTTTTCAATTAATTTCGTAAAGTTTTATATTTAAATTTGGGACTTTTTTCAATCTATTCTGTAAAGTTTTTCATGTAAATTTGTAATTTTTTTTCAATGATTTTGTGAAGTTTTACATTTAAATTTGTGACTTTTTCCATTTAACTTTGTTTAGTTTTTCATGTAAATTTGAGACTTTTTTCAATTAATTTCGTAAAGTTTTATATTTAAATTTGGGACTTTTTTCAATCTATTCTGTAAAGTTTTTCATGTAAATTTGTAATTTTTTTTCAATGATTTTGTGAAGTTTTACATTTAAATTTGTGACTTTTTCCATTTAACTTTGTTTAGTTTTTCATGTAAATTTGAGACTTTTTTCAATTAATTTCATAAAGTTTTATATTTAAATTTGGGACTTTTTTCAATCTATTCTGTAAAGTTTTTCATGTAAATTTGTAATTTTTTTTTCAATGATTTTGTGAAGTTTTACATTTAAATTTGTGACTTTTTCCATTTAACTTTGTTTAGTTTTTCATGTAAATTTGAGACTTTTTTCAATTAATTTCGTAAAGTTTTATATTTAAATTTGGGACTTTTTTCAATCTATTCTGTAAAGTTTTTCATGTAAATTTGTAATTTTTTTTCAATGATTTTGTGAAGTTTTACATTTAAATTTGTGACTTTTTCCAATTAACTTTGTTTAGTTTTTCATGTAAATTTGAGACTTTTTTCAATTAATTTCGTAAAGTTTTATATTTAAATTTGGGACTTTTTTCAATCTATTCTGTAAAGTTTTTCATGTAAATTTGTAATTTTTTTTTCAATGATTTTGTGAAGTTTTACATTTAAATTTGTGACTTTTTCCATTTAACTTTGTTTAGTTTTTCATGTAAATTTGAGACTTTTTTCAATTAATTTCATAAAGTTTTATATTTAAATTTGGGACTTTTTTCAATCTATTCTGTAAAGTTTTTCATGTAAATTTGTAATTTTTTTTTCAATGATTTTGTGAAGTTTTACATTTAAATTTGTGACTTTTTCCAATTAACTTTGTTTAGTTTTTCATGTAAATTTGAGACTTTTTTCAGTTAATTTTGTGAAGTTTCACATTTAAATTTGAGACTTATTCTTCGAGCCCATTTCCCTTCGAAGTGCCTGAAAAACGTACTCAGACTAAACTGAAAGCTGCTCTTCATCTCCTTGCACTCTCTTCATGGGGTTGGTCTCATTTAAAAGAAAACACTAATTTTTTGAGCAAAACAGTCAGAATCCTCTAAGTGCTTCAGTCAACAGTGATCTAAACATATTAAATCTGAAGAAATAAAAGTTTGCCTGGGTGGTGTTTTAGACACAAATGCCTGAAAATAACACAGCTGTTATACACTGGCTGGAAAACACAATAGGAATGTAGAACCAAGTGTTATGAAGTTCAGGTAAAAATTTGGAAACAATAGGAGAAGAAATGAATATATTACATAACTGTCAGGCATCTTCATGCGTCTTCAAATTGTGCCAAACTGTGCTATGCTTCCCCCCCCCCCCCCCGATTCTTCAGCTAACAACCGGGTCAAGTAACTAATAATTCCTTTGATATTCCGTGTTAATTTTAGCCATTTTTCAAAAAGGTGAGTGATGTTACAACACTTCTTTCTTGGATTCACAGACTGGTTTGAGCTAGCTTTATGCACCTGCGTTACGCAAGCGCCGTCGCGGGGGCAACGAAGGTGAACGGGCCCCTTGTGAGGTATCCCTGAATTCAGAAATTAGTTGGCTAAGCCACACGCCCATCATTTGCATACTCTGATATAATTGGCTCACTGTGTTCCTGTTAGCAATTAGGCTGGACCTTTATCGCTCATTGGGTTTCCACAGCTGTCAGTCACAAAATGGAGGCTCTATTGGGTCAAATGAGCTGTCGATCTCTTTTGGGCATGATCCATCCTAACCCGGATGGGGGGGAATTCTTTTTCCAGTTCAACCTCCTGGCAGTGATGTGTTTTTAGCTTACAAAGCTAACCGTTTTCATCCGATTTTTGGCAGTTTTATGGTCTATTTATGGTCAGTTTTCCCCGTTGTCATCAAGCTGAAAAATAAATCTTACTCAAATGGATATACTGGACCCTTCTGGACCCTTTGCAATACAAATGGACCGTATTTGTGGAATAATCATTAATTCTGTGACAGCAACAAGCTACTTTCGGTAAATCACTCGTTCGAGCTCATGCTAACGTTACCTGGTTAAAAGTTATATTTCAATCCAGTGTTATCAATTTTCTGAAATCTGTTTTAATAACTAAATAGACAAAATTCTAAGCTTTCACACGATGTAAGGCATGACTGCCTTCTGTAAGCATGTTTAACACAATTCACTATGACGCAGCTGAGAATTAAAAAAACCATCTAAATAGGCCCGGCTGCAGTGTCTGGAAGTATAAGAGGCTTTACAGCAATTTTGTCAAGTTTTACATTTAAATTGGTGACTTTTTTCAGTCAATTTTGTGAATATTTTTCATGTAAATTTGAGATATTTTAATGTCACTCTGGGACTTTTTCAATTAGTTTTGTGAAGTGTTACATTTAAATTCCAGACTTTTTGGATGTAAATTTGTGACTTTTTTTAACCTCTTCAAATTCCGCTGTTCTGCCAGCGGATGTTTCAAATTTTCTACTGCCACTCAGTGAAGAAAGAACGATTTTTTTTTTTGGTTTTTTTTTTTACAACAAACTTAGACATTTTTAGGAAAATTGGCTGGAATGCTAAGGGGTAAAAGGTTCTGCAACCTGTGGCTCTGGAGCCAACTGTGGCTCTGCTGTCCACAGCCAGCAGCTCCCTGAAGCCTTGACAAAAAAAAAAACACTCCCCTTTTGTCCAGCCTCGAGCCGGGTTGTGACAAAATGGGGGCTCGTCCAGGATGAATGGTTGTCAGAAGAGGAGGACAAGGGAAGAAGCCAGGCTATTTCCATGGAAACCTCCCGGTGTGCAAAAATTTCATCAGCTGACCTGGACAATCTGGAAAAAAGCAAGAACGAGGATAACACGGTAAAACCACAATACTTAATGTGGTGAGGGACTCTTTCATTCAAAATGCCAGGAAAAGCAAGCGAAGTATGCCAAAGAAATCGCTACCACACTAACTACTAGCCACCAGCTAGCTACCAGCATTGGCCAATGGCCACGTTTTGATCCGGGGTCTTCTGCAGTACCGACTCAACAGGTACAGGTTCAGGTTCAGGTTCAGGTTCAGGTTACTTTATTTGTACCCGTAGGTAGATTTGTTTTGCAGTTGGTGACATCCATATTTACAAGCCACTAATTACATTCAACATAGACACAAACACAGGCACACATCTTACAAAATAGGTAAATATAAAATATGTACAATATAATTTTTATAGCTTGTTCAACTCTTTGACAGCAGCAGGGACAAAGCTGTTTTTGTAGCGCTGGGTTCTACTTTTTGGGACAGCAAACCTCCGTCTGGAGGGAAGAAGCTGAAAGTTGCAGTGCAAAGGGTGGGAGTCATCATTTAAAATCGAGTCGGCCATCCTCTGTACTTGTCTGGTGTACAGGGATGTTAGGCTCAGCTGTGACTCACCAAGCAAACGACTGGACCATCTGACTACCTGATCCAAGGATTTCCTCTGTTTCAGTTTTATCTGACCAAACCATGACATTTAAGAAAAGGATAAAACAGATTCAATAAAAGCCCGATAGAACATAGTCATTATGGTTCGGTCAATTTGGAGGCGTGCAAGTTTCCTCAAACAATGCAAATTTTGCTGACCCTTTTGGCACACCCTTTCACAGTTCACCTCAAAGTTCAATCCACTATCAATAATTGTCCCAAGATATTTGTACGATTGTACACATTCGGTGGTCTGGCCTTTTAGTATGGTGACTTTGTGCCTGGGAGTTTTCCTCCTAAAGTCAATAATCATATCTTTCGTTTTTGTTGTATTCAGCTGCAGGTAGGAATCCTCACACCAGTGAACAAAGTCATCAACTACTGGGCCGTGGCCACTCTCACCATCCTGGAGGAGACTGACAGTAACTGAATCATCAGCATACTTTATAATGTGTCTGTTGTCATGTCTGCTCCAACACATGTTTGTGTACAGGATGAAGAGTAGTGGTGACAACACACACCCCTGAGGAGAGCCAGTAGAAGAGCACTTTAGGTCAGACAATGTACCATTGACCCTTACTCTCTGCGTCCTGTTGGTTAAGAAATCCAGAATCCAACCCACCAGATTATTGCTTAAATCAAATTGTTGCAGGAGCCTTTCAACTAAAATATGAGGTTGGATTGTATTAACGGCAGAAGAAAAGTCCACAAATAAAAGCCTGGCGTGTGTCCCATTAAAATCCAGATGTTTAAAAAGCATGTTAAACAGAGTGACAGTGGCATCCTCCACTCCTCTGTGAGGCCTATAGGCAAACTGCAGAGGATCCAATGCATGTTCAGTCTGCTTTAGGACCTCACGTCTGACCAGTTTTTCAAAAATTTTCATTAAAATTGAAGTCAAAGCAACTGGTCTAAAGTCGTTTACCGTTTTAGGACAGCTGGATTTTGGAACGGGAACAACCACGGCTTCTTTCCAGATCTTAGGCACATGTTGTGTCTGTAAGGACTTATTGAAAATGTAATGAAATACAGGACTCAGTTCATGTGCACAGGACTTTACCAGGCGTCCACATATATTATCAGGGCCCTGACTTTTGTTCACTTTTACAGCGCGGAACTCCCTTATAACATCCTGCATCTCAATATTAAAGTGCTGATTGTCTTTGAGTTTCTGTTTCAAATCTTGGATTTCTGTGCTAAAATCAAAGGAGTCAAAACGACCATAAAAACAAGAGCATTAGCCAGCTCTGTGTCTGAACTAAAACCATCTAAAAACACACGATTACTGCGCTCTGTGCTCTGAAGGCCTGCAATAGTTTTCATACTGGCCCAGGCCGAACCAAGTTTATTTGCTGCCATCTTGCTTTCCAACTCTGATTTATAATTCTGTTTTGCTCTTAAAATTTCGGCCTTCAGCTCCTTAGTGGCAACCTGTAGCGCAGAAACAGACCCCTGTTTAAAGGCAAGAGCTTTCCTCTGTAAGCAGGATTTAACTGATTTAGTAACCCATGGTTTGTTGTTGGGATATATTTTGACACGTTTACGTGGAACAAACTTATTTTGACAGTGAGCCATGTATGAGCATGTGAGCTCAGCCAGAGAGTCCAAATCATCCCCGCAGGCCATTATGAACATCTCCCAGTCTGTACAGTCAAAGTATTCCTGGAGGCTGTGCTCTGAATCTTCTGTCCACACATCAATGTCTCTCATCTCCACCTTGCCTCTTCTGAGAGCAGTTTTATATGTGGGCAGCAAATGAACACAGTTGTGATCTGATGATCCTAAAGGAGGAAGGGGGAGTGATTTATAGGCCCTCTCTATGGATCCATAGCACAGGTCCAATGTCTTTTTTCGCCTGGTTGGGCAGGAGACATACTGATGAAAGTTTTTAAGTGTCTTCTTTAAAGAAACATGGTTAAAATCCCCAAGAATGAAGTTTGGCGCCTCTGGAGAAATTGACTGCAGCCGCTGCACCACATCAGAGATGGTGCTGGAGGTGGAGTCAGCGTCTGCCCTCGGGTGAATGTACACAGTTGTGATGAAAAGTTGGGGAAACTCTCGAGGCAAATGAAAGGGGCGTAGTGACACAGACAGCAGCTCCACATGGGGTGTACAGATGCGCTCTCTGACCGTGACAGATGTGCAGTACTGCTTATTAATGTATAAACATACACCGCCCCCCTGACGCTTCCCCGTTACCTCTTCCTGCCGATCCGAGCGCAGCGGAGCTCCAAAGCCGTCAATCCACAGGTCTGCATCCCGATCATGCGCAGTAAGCCAAGATTCAGTGAAAGCCATGACGCAGCAGTTCTTAAAATCCTTCTGGTAACGTACACTGCCTTGAATTTCCTCCACCTTGTTTCTCACAGACTGTGCATTCCCAAAAATGATCGAAGGAAGAGGAATGTTACCAAACTGACGTCTCCTAAGGTGCAATTTCACACCTCCACGTCTTCCACGCTTCCTCCTGCCGCTTCTTTTTTCACCGCTGTGTCCGTCTCTCAAAATAAAGTCCGGCAGCTGAAATTTGGGCGCAATCAGAGACTCTGCACCAGCTGTGTTAAAGCGCAGCAACACGTCCCTGGAATATTGTATTCTGCCCGCTATTCTGCTCGTCATGGAGCCGAACGCGTTTACCTCAGAGACAAAGAGCCAGAACACAGAAAGCAGCAGTGCGAGATATGAGAGGAAATCCATATTGCAGATACCAGGGAGCTGTTCGCCATATATTCCACAAACGCTCCAGGGCAGAAACGACACAGAGGATTTTCTAAAAACGTAAAAAAGTACAAAAAACACACACACGCACACACGCACTATATCACCAAGCTGCTGGTCGCTGCGTGCGCATGCGCATGCCCAGGTACGTTTTATAAACAATTATTACTTTTGCACTTCGCAATATTTAATGTGTTTACATGTGTGAAATGACAATAGACGTCTTCATGCCAATTGAGATGTTTAGCAACAGTTACTGGCTACATTTACAGTGGTGTGAAAAAGTGTTTGCCCCCTTCCTGATTTCTCATTTTTTGTACGTTTGTCACACTCAATTGTTTCATATCAAAGACATTTAAATATTAGACAAAGATAACACAAATAAACAAAATGCAGTTTTTAAATGAAGGTGTTTATTATTCAAGGGTAAAAAAAATCCAAACCTACATGGTCCTGTGTGAAAAAGTGATTGCCCCCTAAACCTAATAACTGGTTGGGCCACCCTTAGCAGCAACAACTGCAATCAAGTGTTTGTGATAACTGGCAATGAGTCTTTTACAGTGATGTGGAGGAATTTTGGCCCACTCATCTTTGCAGAATTGTTGTAATTCAGCCACATTGGAGGGTTTTCCAGCATAAACCGCCTTTTTTAAGGTCAGGCCACAGTATCTCAATCAGATCCAGGTCAGGACTTTGAGTAGGCCACTCCAAAGTCTTGCTGGTGTGTTTTGGTTCATTGTCCTGCTGCAGAACCCAAGTGCACTTCAGCTTGAGCTCACGGACAGATGGCCGGACATTCTCCTTCAGGATTTTTTGCTAGAAGAATTCATGGTTCCACTTACCACAGCAAGTCTTCCAGGTCCTGAAGCAGCAAAACAGCCCCAGACCATCACACTACCACCACCATATTTTACTATTGGTATGATGATCCTTTTCTGAAATGCTGTCTTAATTTTACGCTGGATGTAATGGGACACACACCTTCCAAAAGGTTCAATTTTTGTCTAATTTTCCCAAAGGTCTTGGGGATCATCAAGAGGTTTCTGGCAAAACTGAGATGAATCTGTTCTTTTTGGTCAGCAGTGGTTTCCGTCTTGGAACTCTGCCATGCAGGCCATTTTTGCCCAGTCTCCTTCTTATGGTGGAGTCATGAACACTGACCTTAATGGAGGCAAGTGAGGCCTGCAGTTCTTTGGATGTTGTTGTGGGGTCCTTTATGACCTCTTGGATGAGTCGTCACTGCGCTCTTGGGGTAATATTGGTCGGCCAGCCACTCCTGGGAAGGTACACCACTGTTCCATGTTTTTGTCATTTGTGGATAATGGCTCTCACTGTGGTTCGCTGGAGTCCCAAAGCTTTAGAAATGGCTTTATAACCTTTTCCAGACTCATAGATCTCAATTACTTCGTTTCTCGTTTGTTCCTGAATTTCTTTTGATCGCAACATGATGTCTAGCATTTGAGGATCTTTTCATCTACTTCACTTTGTCAGGCAGGTCCTATTTAAATGATTTCTTGATTGAAAACAGGTGTGGCAGTAATCAGGCCTGGGTGTGGCTAGAGAAATTAAAGTCAGCTTTCCAAAGATGTGATAAGCCACCATTATGTTTTAACGGGGGGGGGGGGGGGGGGGATCACTTTTTCACACAGGGCCATGTAGGTTTGGATTTTTTTTTAACCTTAATAATAAACACCTTCATTTAAAAACTGCATTTTGTGGTTACATTTGTCAAATATTTAAATTTGTTTGATGACCTGAACTATTTAAGTGTGACACACATACAAAAAATGAGAAATCAGGAAGGGGGCAAACACTTTTTCACACCACTGTAGAAGGGACTGTTTTTTCCTCAGCTGCACAAAATAACTGGTGAAACAAACAAATCAGAATATTTTGTCCAGTATTGCTGTCATTTAATAAATTGTGCTTGTGGAACTGTTGTATAAGAGCAAAATTACACTGGAGGTCGTTAAGGTGTCAATGAACATAGTAACTACGGGTGTGATGCTCAGGCATTAGATCCATCACACCTGTAGTTACTGTACTCATTGATACCGTGATGGCCTCGAGAGTAATATTGCTTAATTTAGACCTGAAACCCAGCTGTGGGTTTACTCTGGAAAAAAAAGCTCTGATAATTATTATTATTATTACTACTACTATCATTATTACTATCATTAGTACTACTACTACTATTATTATCATTATTCTGAACTCAGAACCCCTCATGGGTTCAGTCTGTGGTGAAGGGTTAACTTCAGGATCTGTGACTCAGCTGTAGCTATGACGACGTGCATGCTGGGAAGGTAGGTGATTGTTCTTAAAGTGCATGTGGACCCAAATTTAGGTCAAACATCGCCATCATCATTACTGTAAAATGAGGATGGAAGAAGTTCCTGGATAACGAGGTGGTCAGAGTGAGGACAAACTTCCCAGCTGGTGTGACGGTGGCTTTCTCTGAGCGGCGCTTCCTGAGAATTGGCGTGAGATGAGTCCAGTGTTGTGCCGTGGGAGTGAGCTGGCACACCGCCGCCTCAGATTGTGCCATTCTCTCTAATCCGTTTGTTCCAGGCATCCATATGAGGACTCCGGTTGGCGGTGGGTGAAGAAGAAGAGAGTCCTCGGTGCTCTCATCCACTGGGATGACGCCGTGGCTAAAGCACAGACCCCCCCAGAGGCTGCTGCTGCCGTCTGCTTCAGACACACACAGACACGCTGTCACGCGTTTCCCCCCCGGAGTCGGGCGCAGGGGAACCACTCCAGTGTGAAAGCTCCTGGTTGGGCGGGGTGGCCTCGGGGAGTCTGGTTATGGTGATGTGTGGGTCTCCACACAGATGGAGCTTTAGTGTTCGCTCACTTGAGCTGGTGTCACAGAAGCAAGTGAGGCGAGGCCGCGTGACCATATACGGTATGGCAGGTTTGTTAACTCTGAGGCCCTGTGAGCTGCAGAAAAACACTTGAAACGAGCTCTCAGGAATGATTCCACCCACATTAACGACAGTGGGAGGATCCCTGTGAGCGTCCAACCCCACGCTGACAGTGACGCTATGGCTGCTAGCCCGCCACCGAGGTAACAGCAGGAGGCGAGCTGTTACAGTTTGACCAGGGCTGAAGGGTGTTCGCCAATTCAGCATGAGGTGCAAAATTATAAATGTAAATTAGGTACAAATGTGGAAGAAGCTGCAAAGATATAAAAGATGCCAATTTTATAATTTAAAAAAAATCACAAGTTAATTTAATTACACAATAAAAATTTAACCCGTGTCCAGATGAACACGGCAAATTTACAAGAGAAAAGTTGAAAATTTACAGGAAAAAAATTGCAAATTTTTTGCAAAAACAGTTTGCACATTTGCAAGTAAAAAGCAGCAAATTTTTGAAAAAAGTTGCAAATATCCAGGGAAAAAAATGGTAATTTATGTGGAAAAAGTCATAAATGTACAAGAAAAAATTTGCAAATTTATGTGAAAAAAGCTGAAAATGTATAACGTTTTCTTTTTCTTTGCATTCCTGCTTAGAATTTGTGCTTCCAAGTCATTTTATTCAGTTCCTTAACATGATATATGAGTTGAAAAGTTTAGGAGGGGCAGTTCATGGGTAAACTAAAGGTAGCGTGATACTGGGATCTTCTCCACGCCGTGGTCAGGCCCTCCAGGTCCTGCTGTGCTGAAGATCAGACGGTTGATTCAGACCATACAGAGTAGCGCAAAGTTTTCCCAGGTGACGCAAAGAACACCGCACGGCTGTCAGAACTTTTCTTTTCCAGAGTTCAAAGGGGAAAACAGAACAACAATGAAGACGCGCTGTGATGGAGACCGATTGTGATCAATGACCGGCAGAGCCGCGGTGACAGCATGAGGTTCCTTTAAGTGTGAAAGCACGGCAGCGGCATCATTTCATCACTTCAAGGCTGTATCTCCACTCTGAAGGACTTCAGACGTCCAGTGCCGCTGAAAACAACATTTTTTAAAAAGGAACGGGCATTTGGGCCCAGTTCTGCCGTAACTCTTCAAACGCGTCCTCTTTCATGTCTGACTTCCCCCCCGGACGGCTCAGACGGAA
Organism: Pholidichthys leucotaenia; assembly: GCA_020510985.1. Taxonomy (NCBI): domain Eukaryota; kingdom Metazoa; phylum Chordata; class Actinopteri; order Cichliformes; family Pholidichthyidae; genus Pholidichthys; species Pholidichthys leucotaenia. The sequence continues at coordinate 7,273,208 of CM035839.1, read as the reverse complement.
CTTCAGCCAGGTGACTGGCTTTGATATGCTGATACCAGGTTGTAGGGATATCAGAGACACATCCTTGACTTTTCATCCCTGACAAGCATTGCTCTCCTTCTTCTGTCTTTGTTGGATTCTGTACGGACATTTAATTTGGGATCCTCGTTTTGATCTCAACACGCTGTACTTGTGAAAATCCTCTATATCCAGACTCATCAGAACTGCTAAATGTTCTGCTGCTGCAGCTCTCACCCTCTGATTCAGCCAATCCATTTGAAAAAAAACACGTTCTTGGAATGTCTTCATTTTAACCCTTAAATGCCCCATGTTATGTTTCATTTCCCCCATCTTTTCTGACTTATCTACTTTAACCTTTATTTATACAGTGTAGTTCCATTGAGAGGAAACCTCACTTTTTCAAGGACACCCTGTTCACATTCACACCAGGAATCTGCCCAGTCTGACCACAGACTGACCTGTGGCCACTGAGCAGCTCCAGTGGAGCAGCTGAGGTTAAGGACCTTGCTCAAGGGCACCACAGCGGAGTTAAGGAGGGTGGGGCAAACTCTGCTACGGTATCTGTCCCACCCAGAACTGATCCTGCTAGTCCTGGGATCGAACCAGTCCACATCTCTAACCATTAGGCCACCACTGCCACTACTTTGCTGCAATGACAAACTATCGCCTAACAAATTGGTATGATGACTCTATTAAACTCATTTTGCACAAGTCTTGTGTCCTCACAATGATTTCTTTGATTATACTGCCGCCACGGTGATCTGGACTGAGCCATTTTTATTGGTTTTCCTTGCCACGGGCATAGCTTATTTGAAGACTCGTCCAGGTTCTGCACCCAGGACCTCTGGAACGTGTCTGGATGTCCTTTCTTTTATCTAAGGGAGCTCATGCTGTGTTAATTCCCAGAACTACTGACTAAAGCTACAGTCACAAACACCCTTATGAATGATTTCTGACCATTTCATACGGCCTTAAAGCGTACCTGTGGTGGTCGTGAAAAAAAAAGATATTATATTGAGCCCCTGTCTCACGTTCTAGTTCAAGTTTAAGTTGAAATTCATGTTCAAAGCAACTTGATATAAATCCATTGCTGATGTGCTGGTTCAGCTATGTCAGCAAAATATGAGTGCAGCCATACTAGCAGCTACATGGCCTTCCAGGACGCTTCCTGTGACGTAATTTCGTTGACATCGCGATCTGGATCAGTATTGGCTGAGCCTGGAGTACCCGGATGTGCAGCGGCTTACGGGATATTCAAATTCAAACGTTTATTTCAAACTCAGGGTTCATATTAAATGCAGAACTAAAACAATTAGAAAATAAATAAATAAATGCTTAAATTCAGCGGGCCGTCTCATCTGATCTGAGCTCGTAATGGCCGATGATTCTAAAACTATGCGATCTGGATCAATATTGGCTGAACCTGGAGTACCCGGATGTGCAGCGGCTTACGGGATATTCAAATTCAAATTCAAACGTTTATTTCAAACTCAGGGTTCATATTAAATGCAGAACTAAAACGAGTAGAAAATAAATAAATAAATGCTTAAATTCAGCGGCTTGTCTCGTCTGATCTGAGCTCGTAACAGCTGCGAGACGGGCTGGGCTCCTCCCTCGCCGCGGAAGCAGCAGAGAGAGAGAGCAGCAGAGCAGAGCAGCAGACACTCGGCGCTCTTGTAACAACAAAAACATACAATGCGATATGGATATCGCAACATGGCGGAATGTAAAGCCTTTGGATGTCTCAATAATAAGCGAAAAAACAAAGATAAACACTTCTTTTGTGTACCCAAACCCAGCTCACCTTGTCAGAAGATCGGAGCGGAAAAGTGATCTTGGAACAGGGCACAGACGAATCCTTTCAGACAAAATTGCGTTGTGTGTGAGGACCACTTTGTCACTTTAACCCTCAGAAGACATTTCTGGCTCAAACCTGTAGCCATGTTGGACGAATTCTTCCCCAGAGTCCGACAATTCAGCCATAATAGAATAAAAACACTCACAAAAGCACCCTATTCTCTCATACAGGCGGAGCATTGACTGTTGAGTTATCAACGAAGTGACGTCACATCCGCATGTGTCATGGCTGCGCTCAGAGTTTTCATTGGCCAGCCATGCCTGTGGTCGTATCTGCATATTTCTCTGGTGGTATTTGGCTGGCAATAATTATTTAACCAAATAACGAATAATTTGCCTAATGTTTTCAAGTTGAATGCGTTTAGACGACCACCACAGGTACCCTTTAAGGTGGCTGTAGGAGAATCCAGCTTTTGTAGACCATTTCTAAGTTTGTGGCCATGTCAATGATCTTGTCCAAGATTTCTATGAACGCCCCACGAAAACCTCTCATTGTAGAACAGTCATACAGATGCCATAGGAACAACGTAAGAACTATGCAAGATGTTGCCCGTAAGTATGCCTTAAGAACACCTTAAGTTGTTCCTGAAGGCCCCTTACAGCGGTCGTAGGAAACGCCTTACAAATTCCCGTTCATAGAGAGATTCATACAGCACGGGTAAGCAGTGTTGGAGTAACGCGTTACTGTAACGCCACTACTTTTGCAGTAATGAGCTGTGTGACGTAACCTGTTGCAAATAGCCTGTTCACTGCTGCAGCTAGCAGCCACAAATGGAGCTTACTCCTGTTGGGAAACAATGAAACTACTTTGTTTTTGTGGAAATAGAAAGATTATTTTTCCTTTGTCACAGTTAAGGACAAAAGCATATTGGTGGGTTGCAAGCTAAAGTATAGCTGAGACCGACTGCAATCTTTAGAAGTGCCTGAGAACAGCAACAAGATCCAACAAAGCTAGTGTTATGCTAACAACACCGTGTAGTGGATCTATGTTAGTTGAACAGCCACAGCTGGATTTCAAGCACAGGTGTACATCTGGACAGTTTGTCACCAAGCAAGAGTTAAACCGACTGATTGCCAGATACGTCGTTACAGAATGAAGATCTGATAGCAGTCATTTCCCATCAGACAGCTGAGACTGTGATCTACTGAAGTTAAAACACATTTACTTGCTACCTGGATAAAGATTTTAAAAAAATGGATTTGATCTCCAATTTAAGGGACCAGATCATGTCTCTGTCACAGCAGACATTTGGACTGTGGATAATGGACATTTTCTTTGGATCACTGCACATCAAATTAAATCCATAATATAAAGGTAAGAAACACGGACAGCTTTACACAGTGTTGCCAACTCACTCATTTAGAGTGATTATCACTCTTTTTCCCTCTCTCTCACTCCACAAACCCCATTTCTCACTCCAAAATGAGGAAATTACTGGTAATTTTGTGTTGATTTTCTTCAGATTTTTCAAACAATCAGAACTATGAAGTCAGGATAAAGCAGACTGAACGTGTTCTAAAGCTCTGTCTGAAACAGTCTGTTTTCAGCCTGACATTAATAAGCCCCAAATGGAATCCATTAATTAAATTATCTTGCTATGTGTGCAAGATGATTTAATTATGCATTTAAAAGTAACATGAAAGTTACTTTTCCAAGTAGTTACTTTAATCATGTAGGAACTGGTAAGTAACTCAGTTATTTTGGAAAAGAACTAGTAACTAACTAGTTTTAGCAACTTGCCAACACCGTGTGTAAGTCAGCAGTGAGGCGCTCATAAGGCAGAAGTGCGTCATTTGTGCCGACATAATGTGCAGAAATCTTCCTACCAACAACTTGACAGTGCCATGAGTTGCACAAAAATTTTCCTAAGATGGCAGTAAGTATGCCGTAGGAAGATCCCAAGGCACCATTATGGAGAACATAAGAACTCTAGGACCATTGTACAACAGAAAAGCACCTCATTTCTGAAGAAAATGACCATAGCTTAACGTGACACTTGGTGGCTGGGTTTCATGTTCAAGGCTCAAATAAAACCAGAACTAAGCTAATCTGGTTCAAGTTAATCCACAATGATCCGACAGCTTTCTGACATGTCACTTAACTTCAGTTTGGGTTTTTTCCCCCATAAAAATAAAAACTTCATTTAAAAACTGCATTTTGTGTTCACTTGTCTTATCTTTGTCTAATATTTATTTGAGTGATGATCTCAGGTTCAGGTTCCTTTATTTGTACCCGTAGGTAGATTTGTTTTGCAGTCTGGTGACATCCATATTTACAAGCCACAAATTACATTCAACATAGACACAAACACAGGCACACATGAAGCTGACTATAAACATGATAAAAATACTCAAGGCTCCATCAATCAGGGTATAAAAAGACAAAGAGATGAGAGAAAAACCAGAGGTAAGAGAGAAGGGTCATATTAAAAGTTAAAAACAAGTCAAAGAGGTTAAAAACTCAAAGGTCTAAAACCCAATAAAATATTTAGAACCCAAGTGACATCCTACAAAAATAAGTAAATATAAAATGGAGTTAATAAATAGGTACCTAAATTATGTGCAATATATTGTTACAGCTTGTTCAACTCTTTGACAGCAGCAGGAACAAAACTGTTTTTGTAGCGCTGGGTTTTACTTTTTGGGACAGCAAACCTCCGTCTTGAGGGAAGAAGCTGAAAGTTGCAGTGCAAAGGGTGGGAGTCATCATTTAAAATGGAGGTAGCCATCCTCTGTACCTGTCTGGTGTACAGGGATGTCAGGCTCAGCTGTGACTCACCAAGCAAACAACTGGACCATCTAACTACCTGATCCAAGGATTTCCTCTGTTTCAGTTTTATCTGACCAAACCATGACACTAAAGAAAAGGATAAAACAGATTCAATAAAAGCCCGATAAAACATTGTCATTATGGTTCGGTCAGTTTGGAAGCGTGCAAGTTTTCTCAAGCAATGCAAATGTTGCTGACCCTTTTTGCACACCCTTTCACAGTTCTCTTCAAAGTTTAAATTACTATCAATAATCGTCCCAAGATATTTGTAGGATTGTACACATTCGGTGGTCTGGCCTTTTAGTACGGTGACTTTGTGCCTGGGAGTTTTCCTCCTAAAGTCAATAATCATGTCTTTAGTTTTTGTCGTATTCAGCTGCAGGTAGGAATCCTCACACCAGTGAACAAAATCATCAACTACTGGGCCGTGGCCACTCTCACCATCCTGGAGGAGACTGACAATAACTGAGTCATCAGCATACTTTATAATGTGTCTGTTGTCATGTCTGCTCCGACACATGTTTGTATACAGGATGAAGAGTAGTGGTGACAACACACACCCCTGAGGAGAGCCAGTAGAAGAGCACTTTAGGTCAGTGTACCATTGACTCTTACTCTCTGCGTCCTGTTGGTTAAGAAATCCAGAATCCAACCCACCAGATTATTACTCAAATCAAATTGTTGCAGGAGCCTTTCGACTAAAATATGAGGTTGGATTGTATTAAAGGCGGAGGAAAAGTCCACAAATAAAAGCCTGGCGTGTGTCCCATTAAAATCCAGATGTTTAAAAAGCATGTTAAGCAGAGTGACAGTGGCATCCTCCACTCCTCTGTGAGGCCTATAGGAAAACTGCAGAGGATCCAATGCATGCTCAGTCTGCTTTAGGACCTCACATCTGACCAGTTTTTCAAAAATTTTCATTAAAATTGAAGTCAAAGCAACTGGTCTAAAGTCGTTTACCGTTTCAGGACAGCTGGATTTTGGAACGGGGACAACCACGGCTTCTTTCCAGATCTTAGGCACATGTTGTGTCTGTAAGGACTTGTTGAAAATGTAATGAAATACAGGACTCAGTTCATGTGCACAGGACTTTACCAGGCACCCACATATATTATCAGGGCCCTGACTTTTGTTCACATGTGAAACATTTAATTGTGACAAACATACAAAAAAAAAAAAAAAAAAAAGAGAAATCAGGAAGGGGGCCAACACTTTTTCACACCACTGTGCTGTGTGGAGGAATCTGATCGACCTAAATGTCGCCTCCGACAGACTGATATGATGATGCTGTATATAGGCTATATTTAAAATGTTTCAGGAAGGAAAACTTTTTGTCTTGTAAATTTGTGACTTTACTGTTGTAAATTTCAGATTTTTTTTCTTGAAGTGTGTGTGTGTGTAGCGCTGCCATTTGGAAAATGGTTTTTCTCATGAAAATTCAATATTTTTCTCATTAATTTGGGACCTGCTTAAAGTAAATATGTGTGGGGAGACTTGAATAACGAAACCGAATTGTCTTTCATTCCAGTTTATTCAAGAAATCATTCCACTGTCTGCTCTCATTCTTGAGCAGCGAACAAAGAGAGTGAACACACCAAAGTTCTCTCATTTAAACATTCTGACATCAAACCATTTCCCTCGCGGGGGAAATCACACATCTCTCTCAAAATCTCTTTATTCACATTCATTAGCCTTTTATTTACATAACTCCCCCTTCTCTCTTCCCGAGCCTCAGTGGTCAGGAAGTCTTCTGTCCCCTGTCCTCCGCAGGGGGTCCAGGCTCTGTGGCTCCGCACCGCAGGGGGCTGGCTCTCCTTCATCGTGGTTAAATCACATATGCAGTGTCCAACATATACATGTCTCACAACACAGCCATATAACCCCCCCCCCAAACGATGAAGAACAGACTAATTCCTAAAATTAAATAGCACCTTACTCACTACTGAATAATCAACACCAACATTCAGTCTGTGCGCCGCTTGGGCTTCAGCCGTCTGCCGAATCTGCTGTGCGTTGGCCCCGCCTTGCCTGCAGTGCGTTTCTGCTTCGGCTCTGTTGACTGAGGGAGAGAGTGATTAATTGCCCCCTGCGGGGGCCTGCCTCGTCGAGGCGCCACTGCGACCGGTACAGACACGTCCTTCATGACAAAAGCAGGTTTTAGTCTGTCAATACTGACTGTCTCTTTTCTGTCTCCAAAATCTAGCACAAATTGCTTATCACCTGCCTCCAGCACTCGAAATGGCCCTTCGTAAGGTGGTTTGAGCGTTGCTTTTAGGGCTTCGCGCCTGACAAAAACGAAATCGGCATTTTTCAAAGCCTTGGGGACGAAAACTCGTGGAAAAGCGTGATGAACCGGACCCGGGAGCGTGTCTGCCCCCGTGCCGACTAACGGTCCCAGAGCCGAGAGAGGTGGGGGCTCTGGGTGCTCTGGTAAAAACTCGCCCGGCAGCCTCAGAGTTTGTGCGAATACCAGCTCCGCTGGGGAGGCGTCTAAGTCCTCTTTAGGCGCAGAACGCAACCCTAATAAAACCCATGGAAGTTTATTCACCCAATCTGCATCCGTGAGCGACGCTCTGAGTGCTGCCTTCAAAGACCTATGAAAACGCTCGCATAAACCATTGGCCTGAGGGTGGTAAGCCGTAGTGCGGTGAATTTTGGCTCCTAAGCCGTTGGCCATCGCTGACCACAGCTCAGAGATGAATTGCGGTCCTCTATCGGACGTAATGTCCGACGGAACCCCGAAACGCGCCACCCAAGCCGTTAAAAAAACGCGAGCCACCTCCGCGGCCGTGGTCGTCGCAAGTGGGACCACTTCCGGCCAACGTGTGGTGCGGTCCACCATTGTCAAAAGATACGTGAACCCCTGTGATGCCGGTAGGGGGCCCACAAGGTCGACGTGCACATGGTTGAACCTTCTGGCCGGAATGCGGAACGGTTCTAACGGGGCTCTTGTGTGCCTGTGAATTTTGGCCCGTTGACAGGAAATGCAGGTTTTTGCCCATTCCTTCACGTGCTTGCGCAGGCACGGCCAAACACACTTTTCCGCCACTAGTTTCACCGACGCGCGCACCCCCGGGTGCGCCAGTGAGTGGACCGAGTCAAAAACACGGCGGCGCCACGTGGCCGGAACCACCGGACGCGGGCGCCCCGTCGACATGTCGCAGATCAGGGGGGGCATACCGGTTTGTAAACACTTGCTCTCCAGCCTCAACCCTGTTGGTCCAGACTGGAGCGCGCGCACGTCTGCGTCCGCCCCCTGGTCCGCTGCCATGGCTGCGTAATCTATACCCACGTGCACCGGGGCTGCGCGCGCCACCGTGCCGCTCTCCTGCGGCGCGGTCACGGTGGCCCGTTCTGCCTCTGCGCGTGTTGGGGTCGTGAACGCGCGTGAGAGACAATCCGCTACTACATTGAATTTGCCCGCGACGTGCCTAATGTCAGTGGTAAATTCCGAGATTGCGGCCAGCTGCCTCTGCTGCCTGCCGGACCACGGGTCTGAAATTTTGGCCATGGCGTATGTGAGCGGCTTGTGGTCCACATAAGCGGTGAAGCACCGTCCTTCCAGCCAGAACTGGAAATGACGAATAGCCAAATGCAGCGCCAACAGTTCTCTGTCAAACGCGCTGTATTTTCGTTCAGCCGCGCTTAAAAATTTGCTAAAGAAAGCCAAAGGCTGCCAAACTCCGGCTACCTGTTGCTCAATAACGGCCCCTATGGCTAAATCTGAAGCGTCTGTCGTCAGCGCGATACGTGCTGCAGGGTCTGGGTGGGCCAGGAGCGCAGCGTTAGCCAAGGCTTTTTTAACCTCTGTGAACGCGCGCTCCCGCTCCGGGGACCATTCGACCGCCTGGGTCGGTTTTTGTTTTTTGAGCGCGGCATATAACGGTTGCATGATTTGAGCTGCGTGGGGCAGGAATCGGTTATAAAAATTCACCATCCCCAAGAATTCCTGTAGTGATTTGACCGTTTGTGGACGGGGAAAATCCACTACCGCGCGTACTTTCTCTGGTAACGGAACCGCTCCCTCCGGGGAGACGCGGTGACCCAAAAAATCGATCTGCTCGACGCCGAACTGGCACTTGGCTGGGTTAACTATTAAGCCGTGCTCTCCCAGCCTCCTAAAAACTGCTGTGAGGTGCGTTTCGTGTTCGTCCTCTGAAGTACTCGCGACCAAAATGTCGTCGAGGTACACAAACACGAAAGGGAGATCGCGTAACACGGCATCCATCATCCGCTGAAATGTTTGCGCCGCCCCTTTGAGACCAAACGGCATGCGTAAAAATTCGAAAAGTCCGAACGGGGTTATTACCGCTGTTTTAGGAATGTCCTCCGGTTGGACCGGGACTTGGTGATAGCCGCGAACTAGATCAATCTTTGAAAAAATGCGCGCCCCCGCCAGGTGCACCGAAAAATCCTGAATGTGCGGGATGGGATAACGATCGTGCGCCGTAGCGTTGTTTAGCCTGCGGTAATCCCTGCACGGTCTCCAGGAGCCATCGGCTTTCGGTACCATGTGCAGCGGCGAAGCCCACGGGCTCTTCGACCTACGAACGATGCCCAGCCTCTCCAGGCTGGCGAACTCCTTGCGCGCAATGGCGAGCTTAACTGCATCCAAGCGCCGAGCTTTTGCAAACACGGGAGGACCAGAAGTGGGGATAAAGTGTTTCACCCCGTGCTTCGCGACCGTCGCTGAAAAAGTGGGCACAGTGAGCGCTGGAAATTGGGTGAGGAGTGTGTGAAACTTACCACCTGCTGTAGCGACGTGGGTCTGTACTGGTGGCGGGGACACTCGAGCTGAACAGGGGAGAGAGTAAAAAGAGAGTGCATTTACCAGCCGTCTATTAGCAAGATCAACTAACAGATTGTGTGAACACAAAAAATCCGCGCCCAACATGTTGAAACTCACCGCCGCTATCACAAAAGTCCATTCATATGTGCGGCCATGTAAGCATAAAGGCAAGGTCCTTCTCCCGTAGGTGTTGATGTTCGAGCCATTTGCCGCTGTAGCTCCGCTACCGTGGGGTCCAGCCACCCGGTCCGCGTATGTTGGGGTGATGAAGCTCACTTGTGCTCCGGTGTCGATGAGGAACTCTCGTCCGGAGCGCGCATCCGTGATGTAGAGCAGCTTGTTGCGTTCTCCGAAGGTCGAAGCTGCTAGCGACCCCCGGTCTTGCCGTTTCCCGAACTCCTGAAGATGCAGGGCGGCACACACCTGCGTGCCTTCTCTGCGAACCTCCGATGGTAAAAGCAGAGATCTTCTCCTCCGCTGTGTCGTGCCCGCGCCTCTGCCGCCGGGCTATTGGCTTCCCCTTGTCGCGGCCGTGTTGCCGCCGTCGTCGGCCAGTCTGGTTCTGCCGCCTCTGGCTCCCCGCTGTCTCGGGTCGCTGCTGTGGTTGCTTGCCCGCCGCAGGCGTCCAGGATCCCATCTGCCTCCTGGGCCAGCTCCCGGAACTCCTCCAGGGTGTGACACTTTTTGCCGGCCAGCGTGCTTCTCGCATGCGCCGGGAGGTTGGAGAGGAAGATGAACTGAAAAATGAAATCATCGTTGTCCAACCCTCTCAGCTGTATCATCTCCTCCATCAGGGCGCTCGGCCTGTGTCCACCTTGGTCTAGCAAAGACAGGATCCTCCTCGCCCTCACTTCAGCCGAGGGGGTGAAAAACTTGATGAGGGTGGATTTCAGCTTGCCGTACCTGTCGGTCGCGGGTGGCTGCTCCACCAAGCTTTGCACGCACCGAGCTGTGCTGTTGTCCAGTTTAGCGATGACATGGTGGAACTTAGTGTCATCCACCGTTACTCCTGCGAGCGCGAACTGCGACTCTGCTTGCAGAAACCACGACCGTGGGTTATCCTGCCAGAAATCAGGCAGCTTAACGGCCACTGCGCTCGCCAGCTCTGAGCGCTGTGAGTCCGGGACCCTGAGAATTTCTTCGTTCATTCTCAACGTCGTCAGTCACCAATGTGGGGAGACTTGAATAACGAAACCGAATTGTCTTTCATTCCAGTTTATTCAAGAAATCATTCCACTGTCTGCTCTCATTCTTGAGCAGCGAACAAAGAGGGTGAACACACCAAAGTTCTCTCATTTAAACATTCTGACATCAAACCATTTCCCTCGCGGGGGAAATCACACATCTCTCTCAAAATCTCTTTATTCACATTCATTAGCCTTTTATTTACATAACTCCCCCTTCTCTCTTCCCGAGCCTCAGTGGTCAGGAAGTCTTCTGTCCCCTGTCCTCCGCAGGGGGTCCAGGCTCTGTGGCTCCGCACCGCAGGGGGCTGGCTCTCCTTCATCGTGGTTAAATCACATATGCAGTGTCCAACATATACATGTCTCACAACACAGCCATAATATGTGACTTTTTAAGTTGTAAATTACCATGTTTTATCACCATTATTATTATTACTACCATATTTTGTGCTTTTATTCTTGCAAATTTGTCCTGAAACGACATTTATACCGTTGCATTTCCACCAAATGCTAACTTGATGACTCTCACCCACAACCACCTTGGTCAAGAACAATAAATCACCTGCTGCATGTACTTTCACAAAGCAATAAGTAGCTGTAAAAGCCGAGGTTTGGGGTGGTGATGCACTGAGCTGGCTGAGGAAGCAGAGTTCTGCAGGTTTGCTGCTGCATCGGAGTCAACCAGGTGCAGGTGTGTGGACTAAACCATTTTGCACCTTTTTAAAGGGGTGGCAGGGGCCTCAGACAACATCCATCTTTACTGTGGATGCAAAATTCAGTCTCTCAGCACTTCATTCAGACGGGGTGAATTTTACCATGACATTAATTAATCAGAAATAAAAAAAGAATGAAACACAGAGAAACATTTTCATTCCAGGCTTTTGGAGGGACCCTCCCTGCAGGGGGCCCAGGGTAAAGAGTCCCCCCCTTCCCCCGCAGAGGCCTTAGCCTCAGTCTAATCCCTAAACCCTGCAGCCCTGAGCCCTTGTAGACTTATTAGGCTGCCATCAGTAGTGCTCGAGTGTGCAAGTCTGCAAGGTGGTGAAGAAGATCGAAATGGCAGAAATGAGACACACTCACTTTACCCTGGCAACGCTAGAAGCTTTTTAATGAATTTTTTTGAAAGAATTAAGAATCAAAAAGAGTGTGTATAATAGTGTGTATACAAATCATCAGAAAAAATAGGAGAGAATAAAAAAGTGACTAAAGCCCAAACTAAAGCAGAAAGCAGCAGCGGCGTATTAACCAGGAGGAAGTGATGCTGAAGTTCAGCTGTGTCACGTCTGTCTGTCTGTCTCTCTTTCCAACTTTTAGTTTTTCAGTCTGTGTAACTTTTTAAAATAAAATCCCAGTTTTGTTTGGCTGCATTTTTGTTCAGTTTTACATTTAGGAAGATTTTCTTGTTGAAACAAAGAGGTTCAAACCGTTTTTTTTTTTTTATTTTCAGTGTTAGTTTTATTAAAAATCTTTTCAAGTCATTTATTTTCACCAGACTTTTAATTTCTTTGAAGTGAAAACACGTCAGCAGCTGTTGTGGCTCTCAGACTTGGTTTTAAACATGTTACTTTCATCAGGAATGACCTGAATTAAAAGTGCTGCAGCCTCTTGGAATTAATTAAATCATCTTTTTATCAGACTGCACAACCGCCCCCCCCCCCACACACACACCACCCTAAATTATTTAAACTACTAAACTGGTGTAATTCATGTATTTATTTTTTTGTGGGGTGGAGCAGGGGTGAAGGGGGTTCAGTGATGAGCAGGTGACCAATCAGGAGCTTTACGTTGACAAACCCCAGCGTGGCGCTCTGAACTGTGGGTAACGCCCTCAGCTTCAGTCAGCACAGCATGATGACTTGGAGCAAGGCCACGAAGGCTCAGGAAGTCAGCAGTGGTCAGTCAGCCACTTGCTGGTTTCGGGTCAGGACAGCCCTGAACCCTCAGTCACGGGACGTGAACGCGCCTAAAGTCAGCGAGTCTGCAGGGGAGGAGAAGGAGACTGGGCCTCAGGCTGAGGTGGTCAAACACAAGTCAGACCATGTGCTGGAAGCTGGATCAGAGGTGCTGAGGGGAGGATCCTCTGAAACCAGGCTGGAATATTCCCACCTGTGTGACCGGGTCTCACCCCTGACCCACCACCTAGGAAGGAAAAAGAAAGCTTTCAAAAAACTTTAGTGAAAGTGAGAAGACGCGTTTAAAGGAGATTCTGTCAAAGTCAACTATGCAATGTTCTCTCAGATTTGTGGCTTTTTTTGGCCCTCAACAATTTCTAACATTTTTTCTCATAAGCCTGTGACTTTTTTCTCAAAAATGTGCAACTTTTTCACATAAATTTTCAACTTTTTTCTCATAAATTTTCAACGCTCATCTGTTCCCTTGTTAATTTTTTCTTATGTGTAATTTAGTTGTAATATACACCTGTTTAATTTTTTTAAACTGGCATCTTTTATCACATCTTTGCACCTTTATTCTTGCTAAGTTTGTCCCTAGTTAACATTTATGCGTATTTGTAGCTACATTGGTGCAGACGCCCCATCCCCGCTGCTAAAACAACAAATGAGTCCAGCGTCCGTCACTTCCAGACTCAGACCAGAGAAGACTAGAGGCCGCAGCCACCAGGACCAGAGTGGCCGCCTGTCTTCTTGGACAAAAGCTTCTCCGCTCACACCCATTTGTTCTTCATTCTAGAAGAAGAACCAAAGAGCTCGGCATCCCACCGCGAGTCTGGCGTCGCACGCTGGTGAGAACAAACACTTATCAAAGTTCTGCCTTTTCAGTCTGTGGAAGTGAATCAAATTCCCACTCTGCCCATCTCACATCCCTCGAAGGTGCGTTCACACCAAACACGAACAGGCTAACTTTTCCTGCGGCACGATTACATCATAACTCAATGTAAACACACCAACAGACATGAAGAGTGAGATGCAGACAGGCAAAGTTGCCTTTAAAACTTCTGCAGCTGTGTTCAACCTGCTGTGGAAATTCCCGAAGTAACGTCATGCTTAGGTTTACATTATCCGACCGGGGCCTCACCTGAGAATGTCGTCTCAAGCCTCCAAAACTTCACAGATAATGGGCGTTTACGTTGCTTGCTTGCTAGCTTGCTAGGACGTCCGTGGCCGGAAACCATGGGTAAATAACTCCAAAATCCCAGTTCCGCTGAAGAGCTCATGGTCCTCCTGTCTCCCGGTGAGTGGGTTTCAGTTTCAATCTAGTTTGCTCTGCAGTGGTGATACTTTTTTACTTCGGTGACAGCAGAATCTCAAAGCTAGCAGCTAGCTAGTTATCTGTTAGCTAGTTAGCTGCTAGCTAGCAGACATGAACGTGCGACTGCACAAATTTGTGCACACTCGTGTCTTCCCATTCACTTTGTATGGATTCACGCCACCCGTTCGCATTTGGTGTGAACACACCTTAAGAATTGCTCCTCATTGGTCCACAATCTGTTTCCTGTTCCTACGGTGACGGTTTCATCTTCCCCAGGTCTGAATGGATCCAAAACCAAAGAGCTCATCAACACTTCAGACGATGGAGATGAAGGAGGAGGAGCAGCTGCTTCAGCCGATAAAGAAATCACTTATGATGATCTGACCCTGAGCTCAACAGGTTCAGGAAGAAGAACGGACAGAACTTTCTATTAGAACCTCAGAATGGCAGGGTTCAGGTTAACAGCAAAATGGAGGGAAACTGGGAGGAAAAAAAACGTACAAACGGGCTTAAAAGTCTTGTTTTCGCCTGTTTTAACCGTGGACCTCCCTCTTATTGTCCTGCCTTTTCCTCTGTGCTCATTCTGTATTTTCCTCATTTTGACCATATTTTTCCTGTTTTTAAAAACCCAGTTTTTAAACTTTTCTTGTCTTTCAGATTTTTTGACACTATTTGTTCCCGTTTTTTTCCCTGTTTTATCCGATTTCTTCCTTGTTTTTCCAACTAATGCTGGACAAACTTCAGACATTCTTCACGTAACCCAACATTTGCCAGTGTTGAAGTTTTTTAGAGTTTTTAAGTGAATTTTCTTCAACATTAAGTTAGTCCAGATTTTAAACGAAGTCTTTAGCTTTTAGTTGTTTTAGCTTTTATGCAAACTTTGCCCATTTTTTCCACTAATTTGACATTAAACTATTTCATTTTAACATGAGTATTTAGCTTCAGTCTTTGCTTTTGAACTAGCACTTTGGGCTATAAACGTTTGCAGTTTTTATGCTAGCATATTTTAGCGTTTTTTCAGGAAACATTTTCAGCTAACAGCATTCACACTACATTTTGGCTTTGATATGACCTTAGACATAGTAATGTAAATTATTTTATGCTGCTTTTCTGTTAAAACAATCTTTGCTTAAGCCTGAAGGGGAAAGAAAGTGCTGTGGTCAGTGTTGCCAGGTCTGCAGTTTTCCTATAGAACTGAGCTACTTTGCGGCGCTGCCCACGAGGATTCATTAAGCGCCTCCCTAGCATGTTTACCGTCGTGCTCTCTAAATATAGCATCTCCACCACCCACATGTACGTGCCATCCATCAGCGTTGGCTTTTCTACCTGTCAGCAAGGACGGCGTGCTGAGACTCATTATCCAGCATTAACGTTTCCATCTGTGGGGGCGACAGAAACGCACGCAGCCAAAGTGGTTGAATGGTTAAACCGGCCTTGAATTTAAACAGACGGTCAGAAAGTTACTGAACCAGCAGGAACGTGTGCGTGTTTGACGGGCTGCCGATAGACTTAAGGATAGAAGTGGGGCGTTATTGACAGCTGCTGATGAAGCTGCTGATGTTTGTGCTGCTGACCCATGCACACCTCCACTGGTCCGCCCTCTGTCCACAGGTGGGGGGGCCTGCAAAAAAGGAGAACGGTCCCCCCAGTATCACCGTAAACCTTTATGTCAGGTTCCACAACTGACTAAAATGACTCTGAAGCACCAATTCTAAATGCATAAAAAATAAACTTTTCCTCATAAATCGGTGGGGGTTTTTTCTTATAGATTTGCAGCTATTTTCTTAAAAAATTTTGACTTTTTTCATAAATTAAAAAAAAAAATTCTTATAAATCTGCAACTTCTGTCCCATAAATTCTCAACCTTTTTATCATAAATTTGCAATGTTTTTCTCATAAATTTATGACTTTTTCTTAATTTTTTTTCACTTTTTCTCATAAATTTAAAAAAAAAAATCTTGTAAACCTGCTATTTTTTTCTGTAAGTTTTTACCTTTTTTCTCATAAATTTGCAACTCCTTTCTCAAATGATTGTGACCTTTTTTTAAAAAACATTTTTTCATTCTTTTTTCCTTTAAATTTTCAAGTTTTTTTTCGTAAAATTTCAGTTTTTTTTCTCAAAAATTAGTCATTTTTTCCCCTGCAAATTTTCATTTGTTTCTCAAAAAATTGCAGTTTTTTTCTCATAAATTTGTGTTTTTTTCAGGATTTCTTTCTGTAAATTTTAAATATTTTTTCTTATAAATTTGAAACTTTATTCCTCAAAATTTAGCTTTTCCCTGTAAAATTTAAACCTTTTTTGTAAATTTTGCAGCTTTTACCTGTAAATTTTTAACTTTTTTGTATTAAATTTTCCTTTTTTTGAATGAAATGAACTTGTGTTTTTTTCTGTTAAATTTTCATTTTTTCCCTGTAAATTTTCACCTTTTTTCTGATAATTTTTTTTCTCTCATGAATTTCCTATTTTTTCTCAAAAATTTGATTTTTTTCCTGTAAATTTCCATTTTTTTTAATCAAAAGTTTGCAATTTTTTCCTGCAAATTTGCAACCTTTTTCACATAAATTTGCAACCTGGATAGATAGATAGATAGATAGATAGATAGACTTTACTGATCTCAAACTGGGAAATTTCCTTCGTCTTGATGCTGTAAATTTTATTCTAACTAACTAACCTGCACTTCTATAGTGCTTTTCTAGTCACAAAGACCACTCAAAGCACTTTCACTAGTACTAACCCTCTATTCTAAGGGCCTATAGGAGACAGATATCTAGGGACAATTTAGAACAACCAATTAACCTAACATGCATGTCTTTGGATTGTGGGAGGAAACCGGAGCCCCCGGAGTAAGCCCACAGAGCACAGGGAGAACATGCAAACTCCACACAGAAAGGTTCCAACCCCTGCCAGCCTGGGGATTCTGTATAATTAAATTGTAAATTGCTGCTTTTTAAATTTTGTAATTGTCATCTTTGATCACATCTTTCCACCTTTGTTCCTGTAAATTTGTACCTAATTTCCATTTATTTTGTAGCTCATGTTAATTGGTGACCCCCCCACCCCGACCCTTTACAAATAAGATGCACCCACTGATCCTAGCCAAGCTGTGAGATCCGGGTCTTCCCTGATGGTGACACTCGTGTCCACAGAGTTTCCACACACAGACCTGACCCAGACTGATCCCTCTAATCTAAGCCTGTGTTATCAACACTCTGCAATTTCCCAGTTTGGGATCAATAAAGTCCATCTATCTATCTATCTATCTATCTATCTATCTATCTATCTATCTATCTATCTATCCATCCATCTAACACTTAAACCTTGTCTGTATTCCAGTAAACGAGGTTGTGATGTCACTGTTGCCTCTCTGGGGTTGACATCAGCTGAGTGTTTTTGTTGTTGTCCTGAAGCTTCAGGAAGAATCAACGCCATCCATCCCACAGTGGGTCTGGATGAGTAGTTGGGGGGGGGGGGGGGGTCACCATGTCCGTAATCTGTCTCACGCGTGTCGACATGATTCGGGGTGGACCGCGGCGGTGGAACGAGCGTGACAAATAAATTTACTCAGACAGAAAAGAAAATTGGTGGAGCCCCCCACCCCCACCCCACCACCACCACCACCACCGCACACACACACACACACGACGGGGGACGGTTTAATGGAGTCCAATGCTGCTGCGACAAGTGACGACAGGAAGTTTTAGCAGTTTTTCATTGTTTTTTTTTAATCACCCCGCCATTTCCATTGCAGAGTCTTGTCCAGGTTTCCTCCCACAGAGCTGTTCTAAAATTAAACCAAGGGTCACCCTCTGATATTTTACCATCACACTAAAAGCTGCCAGCTTATATTCATGCTGCTGCTGTGTGGGAAGCATGAATAATTAGCAGGTCCGCTCATAGATCTCAGCACAGCAAGAAGATTATGAACATTAACAGCAACAGGTTTTTTTCTGCACATTCTTGCACAATAAATACAGTTTAGTTGGTGATTTTACAGTAAAAATGGCATCTGGTGTCTCTGTTACAGACTCATGAAGTGATGCAACACGACTGCAAGAAACTACAGGCAACAAAACTGAGAGTTTCGAGTGGATGCTACCCCCCTGCCCCGTTACCCTGCCCCCCCCCCCACCGTTCATAGGTGTAAATCAAGAGGGGGACAGCCAAAAAAAGAGAGAACTGTGACTGCCCCCCCCCATATCATCATAACCTTTCTACATATTACAGGACTGAGTAGCACCAATTTTCAGTGGCAAGGACAGGCCAAGACAAACTGACTCCAGTATCTGTTGCAGTGACTGACCAGATGATAGGTTTGTTTATCTCTGCTCTTTGTGTAGTGCATGTCCTTGCCACTGATAATACTGTACCTCTATCTGCCAAGAATGTGCCGCTAGTCCAGCAAAAGCTAGCGGTACTCAAATACTTTGCAAGCAGTTTCATGAAATGGTCAGTCAGAAAGCAACTCATACCGGCTCGGACGTCGCCCGGGTTAACAAGGTCAGGAGTTCCTGGCAGTGGAGGGCGAGGGACAGAGCTGTGTAGAGGAATCTGATCAGACCTAAATGAAACAGTCATTGTCGCCCCCAACAGACTGCTATGATGATGATGATGATGACGATGATGATGAGAACCAATTTTAAAAAAGTCACATAAATTTCCAGTGATTTCCCCATAAATTTCTAACTTTGCTTGTGTAAAATTGAAACTTTTTAAAATTAAATTTGATACTTTTTCCTTGTGAATTTGTCACTTTTTTCTGCCAAATTTAGGACAAAAAGTAAAACACATTTACGAAAAAAATATAACAAACACACACACAATTTTGCCAGAAAAAAGGACACAGACTTTTTACAAATAATCAAAAATTACCAGAAAAACGAGTAATTCTATGAGGCAAAAGGCAACAAATTTACAATAAAAATGCTGCCAATTTTTGGAACAAAAACACTTGTCATGGTGATGTCGTGAGGCCGGACTGTTGTCATGAGTCTGCTGTTTTACTGCAGTTTTTTTAGCCTCAGGCATTTTTGTGGCTCCATGCTGATGGGAGAACGGACGCATGGTGGCGCACAGCGGCACAGTAGGACCAATGTTTTAACATGGTTTACAGTCAACTGATTTTCTGGATCATAGTGTATATTTTGAGGACAAGATAACAAAAAAATCTTCTCTCTAAATATGTTCAAAGTTCAGTTTCACTGAAAGTTATGTAATCCAATATGGCTGCCGTCACATGCAAATTAGATGAGCTAATGCATAGCAGTGCATGCTTGTAGAAAGTTACTGTTACCACAGCAAAAGTAACCATGGTGATGCCAGCCTTTGATCTTTGACATGGTTACCATGGCAACAGTAACCATGGCGACTATGGCGTCCACAGCTCCCCTATGGATGTTCATGAACTTCCGCATATCTGGGGAGGCTGAAATTCGGGGATGCACACCCCCGTAACCTCAGCAAAGCACGTCTAAAATCTGAGGCCAGTCCGACAAACGGTTCGGGAGATACGTGCGGAACACACACACACACACAGAGATAAATTTACTCCAATCACAACCTTGGATCATCTTTTCCACATTTACAGTAAGCCATTATCCTTCCAAGCTACAAACTTTGAATTCCTGATATCTAAATTGAATATTTTCTTACAAAAACCTTGGCACCTAAAGTTAACGCAAGAATCTCTCACATGGCTCTTTGTGTAGCACAGGTTGCCGACCCCTGGTTTAGGGGCAATTACTTTTTCACATAGAGTCAGGTTTGGATCGCTTTTTTCCCTTAATAAATGAAATCATCATTTGAAAACCGCCCTTTGTGTTTGCTCAGGTCACAAAAACTAGAATATTAGCAGTAATTAGATTTGAGATTTACACAGAAAAACAACAACAGCGGAATATGAAAACGGCTGTGGCGTTTCAGTGATTTACGCAGCCATGCGGCGTCCAATAACAGCTCACTACGCCTCGTGGTGGTAATGATGTGCTTGCTCCCCGGTTCTTCTGGATCTGTTATAACTATTACAGAGTAGACGCAAGGTGGTAATTTGTGGGCCGAGCTAATGACCTTTGATCGGCTCAGATGTGAGTAAGCAGCGACTTAAATGCACGCATTCCCCAAATAAGAGGGTGTGAAGTCCTGAAATTAAAAGTGGAGAAAATGAGCCAGCGTGTGAGATGTGACAGGCTGTGTGATTAGACGGAGAGGATGCTGCTGAGCCTCCTCCACAACAACTAATCTGTTTTCTAAAGGCTTATTTATAGTATGGCAATGACACTAATGAAGGACATTTTGACGGCATTACGGCTCATTCAAACCAAACGTGAGACGGCTTCCAGCGTAAACACATCAGACAGCAGGCGCCACAAACACGGCCTTCTGCGCGGCGCCCGAAAAGACTGTGGCTGTCGAGTTTTAGGATGTAAAAATAACAATAATGGAGGCATGGGGGAGAACGGGAAGTTTGACAGATTTGAAAAAAATGGCGACCATCAAAGGTGAACTGACAGGAAGTGATGAAAGGAAGACAACAGCTTGGGTTTTTAAGCCATTCTTACTGTATAATAATAATCTAATAATCTTATTCTATGTGTCCATAAAACAAATGTAAAGCTGTTGTTTTCTATATTATACTCATTGTGGTGCCATCCTGATGTCCCACTACCAACATCCTGTTGTGGATTTTCTTTATATTAATAAATGTCCCTAGTTAATAAATAAAAGTGCAGAGTCAAAGATGCCTTTTCTGGGTATGCATTCTTGATCAAGAGGAAGATTTCATGCAGCAGCTCAGCAGAAATGTTCACAGTCAAAATGGTGTGGGCAGATTTTATACCTTAGAACAAACAAAGATAATATGTTATGAGAATGTTCTGTGGGAGTACGGAGCCTAGCTGTCTCCTGGGACTGACTTTGATAAGGACAGAGTCTCATAGCCCTATTTTGACGAACGTCTGCGTACATTTCAGACAGTCTTCCCGACATGTGCCAGTGTTTTTGTTCATTTCTGTCAGTGCATTTTTTAAATTTTTTTACGCCTTGTGTCACGCCATCAAATTACCAGTAGACAGTGTGCCCACTATGCGCCCTGAGGAGGCGCCTCATTTCAATGAGGTGTGGCGGTGCACAATCTAATGTGCATTATTATTATATGGCATTCTACGAGAATCCACTTTTGATCTGGAAAAAGGAGGTCTATCGTCAGAAGCACATTGTTTAATGATATTTCAGTGGCGTGTTTTGACGTGGTGCAGCTCCAAGGCTCAGGAAACAGCAGCGCTGGGATCTTGTAACAGTCATAATCTCCCGTCATTTTAATTATATGATGATCACAAACTAGTTTTTTTTTAATTCCATCCAAACTCTCATTTTAATTGGGGACATACCGTTGGAGTCTATAGATTAGGCATTAATGTAGGATTTTTTTTAGGGGAATGAATGAATGGACAAGGAGTGTGCAACGCTTTACTTTTCACTAACTCCCCAGAGAGACAGGAGATGGGACCACATCTGCGTTGGCCGTGTGCCCTGGGTTTCCAGCCCAGCAAGCATCCCGACAGCCACCCAGCAGCCCCTGGCAGAGGGTGCTGACAGTGGGCTTGCTTCATGGCAGGGGCCGGAGGCAGATGAGAAGCCACGCCAGATGCCCTCCTTCACTGCTACCCAGGATGGATAGAGGGAGACCCTTTGTTGGTGAAAGCAACAGGAGAGGGAGCACTCCCTGCACAGCTGGGAGCGACTTCCACACCATCATTAATGAAAGTTTATGAAAGTTTGCACAGCCATCATCCTCTTTTCTTCATGTCTGTGTTGCATCCGTGCGCACATTAAACCATTCAGCTGATTTTTCAGCCCATTCTTCCCCATTTGTTCTTTTTAAAATAACTAACTGGGCATCAACTGTGATTGATGTCCTCCTTATTACCAAGCAGCAATACTATCAGGTGCATTTTGGCTCTCACACACGGGCTTTGGTCAGGGTGATACCCATCTTAAACCGTCATGATCACAGTTCACTTTAGATAATGTGCCTCTTTGCACTAAAGGAATGGGAAGGAGCGCTTTGGATTGGATTATCCAAGACACGCCTCTGAATGATTAGACCAGCCTCTTTGCATCATGCACCGGTGGAGAGTTTGCTTTTACGGCATTGTGATAAGGAAATGAACTTGGAAATGCCTTTAAACGCGTTCTGCATCAGTGACAACTGATCATCCGACCCCATCGTTGTAATACAGCCCTTAGTGTCCAAGGAAGAAACATAATATACTGAGTCTAGGAGCATAATAGCAGGGACAGTGGAATATTAATTGATAAAATAAGAAAATCTTCTACAATCCCTCTCATGTCCATCCATCCATCCATCTAGCCATCATCTACTGCTTTTCCAGGGGTCAGAACCCGATGTCAAAGCAGAATGTGATATATCTGTAGACTGTTTGTGTAGGCCATGAGCGAGCTTTGGAGACCAACAGCTTTTGGGTGCCACCAAGTCCACATCTGGTTTGGAGAAGGGGGTCCACTCCCTTTCCCCCTTCACCTGCCGAGTATACAGGTAGTAGCAAAATGCAAGAACACTGACATGTTCTGTAGCTCCAGGTGCTGAATAAATGGCTTCAGTCAAAGATCAGCGTATCTGTTCAGTATCAGAAGCCCCTTCTGACAGTCAAAGGCTGGTGGTCTGATCCCCTGCTGCCCACCTTCCTCTCATGGTATGTTGTTTAATTAATTTTCCTTAAATTTGATCAACTGGCCATAAAAAAAACTCTTTAAAACTCTTAAAGGTAACTTCCTCCCAGCTGCAGATGCCTCGCTACTGTTCTGACCCCAGAAGTGACACCTCCATCCGTCTCATCACCAAGCCCGGGTGACATCTTGGCCTTGGCGCTGAGCTTCCAACACGCCATCTGGCTTGGCGTCACCTGAACCGCTTCTTATTCCTCGCTACACCCCTACATGCAAATGAACAGCAGCTACGCCTCAGATCCCAATCCATCAGAGTGCAATCAGAGCCAGGAATACAAACCAGGATTTACTTCTCCTCACTGGTAACACTGCAACACAAATGTCAACTGTGACATTTTCTCTCTCCTCCTCCTCCTCCAAACTGGGAAGTTTAGATGGCACCACCGTGCCAATGAGCCCTGTGAAGGACTGGGAAGCGTCACCAGTCTGTATGTATCTGAGAGTACAAAGAAGCTGGGCGTGGGGCCAGCGCTACAGCAGCAACCTGCTCTCTTCCCTCGTACCAATTTAACATCACAGCATAATTAAAGAGACTTGGCAGTCCCTGGGAGACGGTTTCATAGTCCTGGGCCCGGGAGCTCGTTGGAAGAGGGGACGCGGGATCACCCGGAGAACAGGAAACAGCGACAACATGGATGGACTGGTTTAGTTTAGGCAGGACTGGAGAGAGCGAGGGTTTACAGCAGGCCTCACTCTAAAATCTTACTCTGTTAGCCTCAATATGGAGCCACACGGGAGCAAATTTACCCAGGATGTTTAGTTTACACCCACTGACTTCTAGGATTCATAAGTTCAAGAGCAAATTTTGGTCGGCAGTACTTTCACCAAGACTTTTTTAAAGTAAAAAAAAGGGAAAAAAATGCAGAATAAAAAATTAAATAAAGAAATCATAAATAATAAATATAAAAACAAAAATCAAAGCAAGAAGAATATAAACAATAATAAGTAACAAAAATAAATAAAAATGAAAACATTACAATATATACTAAAAATGTAAATAATAATAATAAAATAAATAATTATAAACAACAATCTTCTTCTTCTTCTCTCAGGGGTCTCCACATCAGATCATCTGCCTCCATCTCCCCCTCTCCCTTCATCTTCCTCTGAAACACCAACCGTCTCCATGTCCTCCTTCACTACATCCGTCAATCTTCTCTGTGGTCTCCCTCTTCTCCTCCTGCCTGGCAGCTCCATCTTCAACATCCTTTGTCCAATATCTCCACTATCCCTCCTCTGCACATGTCCAAACCATCTCAGCCTTGCCTCTCTTACTTTGTCTCCAAACTGCTCAACCTGATATTCTCATTTCTAATCCTGTCCCTCCTAGTCACTCCCAATGAAAATCTTAGCATCTTCAACTCTGCCACCTCCAGCTCCACCTCCTGTCTTTTTGTCAGTGCCACCGTCTCCAAACCATACATCATAGCAGGTCTCACTACAGTCTTGTAAATCTTCCCTTTCACTCTTGCTGCTACCCTTGTGTCACAAATCACCCCTGACACTCGTCTCCACCCACTCCACCCTGCCTGCACTCTCTTCTTCACCCCTCTTGTGCATTTCCATTGCTGTGGATGTTGACCCCAGGAATTTAAACTCATCCACTTTCATTACCTCTACTTCTTCCATCTTCACTGTTACACCTGCCTCCCTCTCATTCACACTCATGTATTCTGTCTTGTTTCTACTGACTTTCATTCCTCTTCTCTCCAGAGCATACCTCCACCTCTCTAGATTATCTTCTACCTGTTCCCTACTCTCACTGCAGATCACAATGTTGTCTGCAAACATCATGGTCCACGGAGACTCCTCACTGACCTCGTCTGTCAGGCTGTGCATCCCCATGGAAACAAGAAGGGGCTCAGAGGTGATCCCTGATGTAACCCTACGTCCACACTTCTACCTTTTCTTTTCTCTCTCTCCCTGCTAGCATGCCTTCCCCCTCTCCTACTCCTCGATCTTCGACCAACAGTAGCCCAATTTCCACCAGCACCCTGTCGGTTAACAGCACCGGTCGCTGTCGTTGTTAACCCGGGCCTCGACTGATCCGGTATGAAAGTGTCATTCATCATGATCCACATGTCTGACTTGGCAAAGGTTTTATGTCGGATGGCCTTCCTGCCCCATTTACCCGAGCTTGGGACCGACACTAGGAGTACACTGGCTTGTGCACCATTTTTAATAACCCCCATGGCTGGGTTATTAAAAATGCATAATAAAAATTTTAATAAATAAATCATAAATAAAAAAATCTAAAAACAACAATAAATTAAACACAAAAAGTTATAAACAACAATAATAAAATAAATAAAAATTAAAACATTAAAAATATATAAAAACTTTAATAAATAAATAATAAATAATAAAAAAATACACAATAATAAAACAAAACAAAAATTCAATAAAAAATAAAAAAATAAAAGTAAATAACAAATTAATTAAGAAAACATAAATAATAAAATAACAATAATTAAAAATAAAAAAATTGTTAAACAATAATAAATAATAAAATCAAGAAATAAATAGAAAATTAAAATACATATTTTAAAAAAGTAAAATAAAACTGCAAATTGTGGACTTTTCACAGACCATGAATTCTTTGTCTGGTGCAGGAACTGCAGGCTGGTCCAGACCGACCGACACAGCAGATACAGTCGACAAAAACATCCAATTATAAAACAGCTTTAAAACCTAAAGAAAAAAGGTAGAAATTTATAAATAAAAAGTCACATTATTTTTTTAGAAAAAGTTGTAAATCTATGAAAAAAATGAAAATTTACAGGAAAAACTTGTTAATTTGCATGAAAAAATTTACAAATTTATTTTAAAAAGTTGTAAATTTGTTAAAAAAAAGTCACAATTTTTTGATAAAAAGTTGCAACTGGACGAGAAAATAAAACGAATTGAAAGGAAAAAATTGCTACTTTACACAAAAAAGTACAAATTTATTTTTAGAAAGTTTCTAATTTTTGGGAAAAAGTAAAACATTTATGAGAAAAAAGTCACACAATTATAAGAAAGAAAGGAGGAAAAAGTTGCAGATTTTTGAGGAAAAATCACAAACATGAGAAACAAGAAACAAGTCACACATTTTTTATGAAAAAGTAGCAAATTTATGAGAAAAAAACACAAATTTTTAAGAAAACAGTGACTAATTCAAACTTATGAGGGAAAAGTTGCAAATTTACAAAAAAGTGACAAATTTTTCAGAAGAATGTTGCAAATCTATGTGAAAAAGTAAAGTTTTTAAAAAGATTTGTATTGAATTATTTCTTTATTTAGCATTTCTGCTTCGACGTGGTGGTTGAAAGTCATGTTCAATATGAAAGGCTGACGATGAGGGTGAGGGGACGGTCTTCCTGCAGGCTGGAGGCCCATGTCCACGCCTTTGATTTCCACCTATGAACGGGCACGGGGGTGGGCAGACTTTGCTAACAAGTCCCCTCGTGTCTGAGTCACTTCCTTCAGTCTAAAAATGGACTCCTTCTTTGTCTCGTGGGGTCAACTCCTCTCCACTGTGGCACCAGTTGACATAATTGCGAGTGAAACAGGAGCCAAAAGAATCCCTCAGTCGACGCACGCAGCGGCCAACGTCTTTCCCCCTGACTGCACTAATGCGCGCGAGGCTCCGTGTTTGTTGTCCATTAAGATTTCCGTGGAGCTAATCCTGAATAAATCTGGAGACCTTCTCACCAATTACCTCCTTCGGTCTCGCAGCCGCGCGCGCTGTGACAACATCTGTAGCCATTCTCAGTATTAGGCGCACTGCAGCGCCTCTGAGGTGATGCAAAACTTGCTCGGAGATGAACTTGACAAACCGCCAAATAGCAAAATCATTAGCATGCACAGTAGCCGTCTAAATAATTAACTGTTAACTAGAGCAATGTTCTGCAAAGATTCGTCTTGTCTCCAGAAATAACTTTTAAAGTTGCAGGGAATCTGATCCTGTTCTGAGACGCTAATTGCTGGTGCACAGAATTCCTGTCTTTCCTCTAGCTTAAATAGGTTCTTATATTTGAGGTTTTAATTTCAAGCCCAAATGTTCTCAATGACAAAATGGTATGATAACAATTTTTACTGTGTGTCTGAATCACTGATGTAAATAAGCACGGATCCCAGAGGAGTTACTGGGGGGGGGGGGGGGGTCTCTTATTTTGGATTGATTATAGACACTAAAAAGCGATCATGAAAAGTCATCATGTTACAAAGACATAAAGGGCCCTATTATGGTGATCTAAAGAGAAAATCACACTTTGAACTTTTTTTTTTTTGAAAGTTGCAAATTTATGAGAAAAAAGTAAATTTTTTGAGAAAAAAGCTGAAAATTTATGAGGAAAAAGTCACAAATTTAAAAGGAAAAAAGTTGCAAAATTTTGAGAAAAAAAGTCACAATTTTTGAGAAAAAAAAAAGAAAAATTTATGAGAAAAAAGTAACAATTTTTAAGAAAAAATAGCAAATTTATGAAAAAAGTCACAATCTTTGAGAAAAAAACTTGCAAAGCTACAAGAAAAAGTTTTTAAAATTTACAGGAAAAATATGTATAAATTTATTTTAAAAAGTGGTATAATAATAATAATTTTTAATGTGTGTGTACATAAAGGATCCAACTTGCTGCTGACAAAAATGACACCCTGAATTCATTAGGAAAGTGGAAGAATTGTTGAAATAAATCGTCGTGAAACCTGGATGAGCCCCCAAGAAGCCCTGCTGATTGTGCAGGATAAAGGTGACCTTCAGCACTGTTACTGGCAGGGGGGTGTCTCTTATTTTGCACTTATTATAGGCACTAAAAAGCAAAGTGGTGCTGTTACAAAGACAGAAAGGGCCCTATTATGAAGATCTGAACCTTGCGCCATAGTTTTGGTCATTTCTGGAAGTGCTTCACCCATTTTTCTTACTTAATTCCCTCGTTGTCCAAACAACAAAGGATCTTAGTTTGTCTGTGTAATTATACGCCTTTTTCCTCTCTAGTGAATTTCTGATTTTTTACTCAAAATTTGCAACTTTTTTCCTCATAAACTTCTGACTTTATCCTGTTATGTAACTTTTAGACTTTTCTTGTTAATTTTGTAACTTTTCTCTCACAAATTGTTGACTTTCACCCCCAGTTTTGTAAATTTGCAACTTTTTTCTCTGAAATTTGTGGGTTTTTTCCACACATATTTGCAATTTTCTGTCTTTTCTTGTAAAACAGCATTTTTTTCCATTTAATTTTGAACCTTTGATCCCATTTTTTAACATAAGATATTTGCCTTTTACCCCTTATGTTTTTAATTTTTTTCTTGTAAATTTTTTACTTCTTTTCCTTTAAATTTCTAACATTTTTCCCTCATAATTTGTGACTTCTTTCTTGTAAATTTGCAACTATTTTCACAAGAATTTGCATTTTTTCATGCAAATTTGCAAATGTTTCTCATAAATTCATTACATTTTTCATTGTAAATTACATTTTTTTCTTGTAAATTTGACTTTTTTTCTTATAAAACAACACATTTTTCATTTAACTTTGAATCTTTTATCTCCTAAATTTATGACTGCTTTATATTATAAATTTGTTTTTTTTTCTTGCAATTTAAAAAAAAAAAAAATTCTTGTAAATTTTGACTTCTTTTCCTCTAAATCTGTAACCATTTTCCACCTAAATTTGTGACTTTTTCCTTTTAAATTTGCAGTTTTCTCATAAATTCACAATTTTTCATTGTTGTAAATACACGTTCTTTTTCTTGTAAATTTATGATTTTTTTATTGTAAAACTGCAACTTTTTTCATTCAAATGTGAACTTTTTATCGCCTAAATTTGTGGCTTTTTTTATATCATTAATTTGCCCTTTTTTGCATTTTTTTCGATATTTTTGATTTCTTTTCCTGTAAATTTCTAACTTTTTTAAATTGTGATTTTTTTCTTATGAATCTGTAACTTTTTTCACAAGAATTTTCTATTTTTTCCTTTGTGAAGTTACAAATATTCCTCATAAATTAACATTTTTTTATTTCAAATTAGCATTTTTCTTGTAATATATAAAATTAGACATTTTTCTTTTAACTTTGAACCTTTATCTCCTAAATTCATGTTTTTTTAAATCATAAATTTGGTTTTTTTTTCTTCTTGTAAACTGGGACCACAGCACTTCTTCTCCGTCTCACTCAGAGATTATTCCCTCCATGTCGCTTCTGTCTTGAACACCTAATTGCTTCCTCTGTTAATTTCAATATTATCACAGTAAATGATGAGCAGAGCTGCCAAATATCTCCTCTATATCAAAAACACCAGTTTGACTAAACAGACTCAGAACCACTCCTGAACGTTGGCAGTTGAACGAAGATAAAGTAACGAGCAATTAAAAAGCCTGCAGCGAAGAAAGAAACTGCAGACAGCAGGAAAAGCCAATCAGACCGATAATTAATTGATTTGACATGATTAAAATGATATTAATGAAACTGAGCCACAAACATTTTGACACCACTAATTAGCTGTTAGTCACGTCAAACAAGAACAACTCCAGCTATTTGACAGCAAACCTGGTGCAGGACTTTATTCTTACCAGAAATGAGCAGTTTTAGTCATTTTAGTTAATTTGTTGTCTCACATGACATCAGATTAATATTGTTGTTCTGCTGGGCTCAGTCACAAATAAGGACGTCAGAAATAGGTGAGGAAAAGAGTTATAAATGTAAAAGAAACATATCTGAAAGAAACTCACTAATTTATGAGAAGAAAATCTTAAATGTACAAGAAAAAACAGCAAAATTATGAAAATAAACACAAATTTATAACAAGAAATTTGGAGTTGTATGAGAAAAACATTAAAAATTTTTGAGAAAATTTTTTCAAGTCATTGTGGTGTTGGGGTTTAACACCTTTATTGTGAAGTGTGGTGTAGTGATGGCCACTTCCTGTTCCACCACTGCACCGCCCTATAAATAGCAGAGGGCCTCCATTACAGTCTCTTTGACCGGCGCCCTCTGCCTGCTGTCTGCTGTGTGTCCGTGTGACTGCATTAGTTCAATAAAGCTGAGTTCATCCGTTCACCCGGCCTCATCCTTTATAGAGGTATCTTACCATACATAACATTTGGCGATCGAGGATTAACTCATGGAGGCGTGTATCACACCACTCCGCCCCTTCCTCAAGCTCCCGGGCGAGCCACCGGTGCCTTGGCCGAGATGGTTTGAAGCTTATTATACTGCGCTCAACCTGGGCAAGCTCGACAAGTTAAGAGCACAAACGCTTCTTGTTCACAACCTCGGGATTGAGGGCCAGCGTGTCCTGCGCAAACTCGGTGCTTCAGACTCTTTTGAAAATGTTGTTGAGATGCTAGTAAGCCATTTTCACACCCCGGATAGCGTGACTGTCCAGAGGATCCAGTTACGGCAGCAACATCAACGTGTGGGTGAGCCTTTCCTTCAGTTTGTCACCGACTTCAGGCAGTTAGCTAGCGAGTGTTGTTTTGGGCCGCTGGAGGATGAATTGGTACGTGACCAGCTTGTGGGGCACACGAGCAGCACCACTATACAGGCTAGGATACTGCCGAGTGACCTGTCATTAGCCAGGGCTGTTGAGTTAGCTTACCAATTGGAGGCCACAGACAAGCTAACTTCAGAGCTAAACTGGCGCCAGTCACAGCGGCCGCCGGAGCCTCCCAATGAGGCATTAGTAGCGGACTCAGATAGTGAGAATTCCCTGGATGACAACAGTACAGAAACCAATGCTGCCAGCCAAAGGTCTGCCCCGAGAAAACCCCTTTGCAAGGGTTGTGGGTCCATGAAACACCAAAATAAGGCAAAGGACTGTCCGGCTAGAGGGAAGCATTGTAGCAGATGTGGACGCTTGAACCATTATGCTAGAGTGTGCCGTTTATCTGAGCCAGAGAACCCATGGAAGACATCACTCCGCCCGCCCCTGACAACCATCCATACGGTGTCCCCCAGTACCAACGGGTACACAGGTCTGTGCAGTGGAGCTGGACGGCATGGAAGTGCTGCTGCTGCTCCACACGGGGGCGGAGGGGTCGATGCTGAATTGGGCCACGGTGAGGAAGTTTTCCCCCACTACAATTCAATTCAATTCAATTCAACTTTATTTATATAGCGCCATTTCACAACAACAGTCATCTCATAGCACTATCAACTGTAGGGAGGACCCCCACAGTTGCAGAAAGACCCCAGCAATCAGGCGATCCCCTGTGAGCAAGCACTTGGCGACGGTGGAGAGGAAAAACTCCCTTTTAACAGGAAGAAACCTCCAGCAGAACCAGGCTCAGGGAGGGGCAGTCATCTGCTGCGACTGGCTGGGGGGTGAGGGGATAGAGAAGAAGAAAAGAACAGACATGTAGAGAGCAAACAGCACGATGGGGACTCAATCTATGGGAGAGAACAAACAAATGTTAATGACCAGCAAAAAAAAAAATATTTCATAGAGAGTGAGGAAAGGAGTGAGGCCCAGTGCATTACTGGAGGTCCCCCGGCTGACTAAACCTATTAGCAGCATAACTAAGGGAGGGTTCAGAAAACACATGATCCCTCCCTAATTGTAGGCTATATCAAAAAGGTAGGTTTTAGCCCTATTCTTAAAAACAGAGATCGAGTCTGACTCCCGAATCCAGATTGGCAGCTGATTCCACAGGAGAGGAGCTTGATAACTGAAGGCTCTGCCTCCCATTGTACTTTTGGAGATTCTAGGTATTACAAGTAAACCTGCATTTTGGGAGCGTAGTGCTCTGTTAGGATGATACGGTAGTATCAGATCTTTTAAATAAAAAGGAGCCTGATTGTTTAGAGCTTTGTAAGTAAGAAGAAGGATTTTAAACTTAATTCTAAACTCTCTACAGGATAAAAAGTAACCCAGTGCCACTTTATGGTTATGGAGGTGGCAGGCTGTGCACAGTTGTGACTTTGGAGTTTACAGTTCGGTGTAAATCTGCGATGATGGTTGACTTCAAGCTCCACGTGACGGCCCAAGGCGGCAACATCATGACCTGTGATTTGTTCTACGGACTTGGTTTTGCCATTAAAGAAGGTGCTGGGAAGGAATGGTCACGTTGTGGCCAGT
This sequence comes from Pholidichthys leucotaenia, assembly GCA_020510985.1. Taxonomy (NCBI): domain Eukaryota; kingdom Metazoa; phylum Chordata; class Actinopteri; order Cichliformes; family Pholidichthyidae; genus Pholidichthys; species Pholidichthys leucotaenia. The sequence continues at coordinate 7,241,608 of CM035839.1, read as the reverse complement.
GGAACACTCCGGTTCCAGCGGTCAATGATGACATTGTGTGGGATGGAAAACTAACAGACACCACGGTGGTCAAGCAGGACCAGTCTCACTCAGGTTCGGCGCAGGAAGGTCTCAGTGCCGGCGCTCAGGAAATGGTAGAGGGGGCTACCGAGCGTGATGGCAAGGTACCTGCATTGGCAAGTGACACCAATGTGCAAGTCCCAGATTCCTCCGGAGCTTGGCCGCAGAGAGATGGAGGGTCTGCAGCTACGATGGCAACCGCTACAACAGCTTCAGAAGAGGACGGGGCCAGACCGACTGGCATGGAGAAACCACGTGTCAAGCAGCACCATGTCAGGACGAGCCAAGCCCCTCTTCGGGTTATGGACTTGGTCCGGGTTCGAGGAGAGGCGCGTCCACGGTGAAGATGGGCCAGACGACAGCCAGCGAAACATCAGAGTGTCTGTGCATCGTGGCTAAGCTGGGCACAGCGTACTTCCAGCTGTCTGACGGCTCGGCGAGGCACGCCAATCTGCTCCGGCGTGTCCGGGAAGAGGCTTCTGGTGATGGGGCTGGACGAGAGCGGCAGTCGGTGGTGATGAGAGGAGGAGTTTTTGTCCGGGAGATCAGCCACTATCCCAGGGGCCTGATGCTTCCAGTGGCGTGTCTGCTGAGGGGCTGCCCCCCCCCCCCCACATGCCGGTTCGACTCTTCCTGCCCAAGGGACAGTGCTGTAAATTTTGTTAAATCGTTCTGGTGTTCATATGTTTATGTATGCTGTAAAATGTTATTGTTTTGTGTGTCTTTTATTAGGTTGGGAACATGACAGTGATTTTAGTTGATTAATGGACTTTAGTCTAGCAGGTGGCAGAATAATCCACCTGGCTGTGTGGGCAGGACGGTGGTCCACCCGTCCGCCCTATCTTAGGTGTTGCTGCGTGAATGAGTTCGGCCATTTGGAGACATTAGTTTTCGTTTTGTTAGTGTGTGATTCAGGTCCCAAATTGGGGAAGGATTTAATTGAATGAGTGGTTTTGGACTTTCTAAGGGGGGAGGAAATGTGGTGTTGGGGTGTAACGCCGTTTTTGTGAAGTGCGGTGTGGCGGTGGCCACTTCCTGTTCCGCCACTGCACCGGCCTATAAATCTTGGGCCGGCGCCTCTGCCTGGCGTCTGCTGTGTGTCCGTGTGATGCATCAGTTCAGCAAAGCCGAGTCCGTCCACTCGTCTGGCCTCATCCTTTATAGACGTACTTTATCATACACAACAACCATCCTAAAAGATATCGAAAAGTCACAAGATTATATGAAAATGAATACATTACAAAAATGAATTATACAGGAAAAAACTAATTTATTTAAGTCCCAGATGTATAAGAATTAAGTAAACTTTTTTTTTGAAAATTGCACATTTTGGTGGGAAAAATTTTTTGTGCAAAAATTTTCAAATCCATGAGAAAACAACTATGAGAAATCAAAAATTTCAAATTGAAAAGTTAAACATTTCCATCCATCCATCTTCTGCTGCTTCTCTGGGTCCAAGCAGAGAAGCCCAGACTTGCCCCTCCCCAGCCTCCAGTCCAGTGGCTCCACAAAATAAAGTTATGTTTAGCCAACATAATTATCTGCAAGTTTCATGATCTGCATATGTTACATTCACATGATTTTATTGTTTTGGCAACATAATAAAACCACGTTTCATGAGCTGTCTATGTAACACTGACATGATTTTGTTTGCACATGATTGTAGGAGTGGTGGTCTAGTTGGTAGAGCATCCGCCCCACACTCGGCAGGCCTGGCTTCAAATCCCGGCCGGGTCATGACCAACACCATATAAAAGTGGAACTTCCTACCGTCCAGCTTGGTGCTCAGCAATAATGGAACGGCAGAGGGAAATTTGTGGCGGCGCCTTGCATGGCAGCGACCCTCTGATTCTAGATGTGATTAACACTGTAGATCAGAGAAACAGAAGTTTGCTCTACTGTACATGATGGACTGAATGACAATAAAGTTATTAATATGTTGCCAAAACATCAAAATCATGTGACAGTAACACATGCAGATCATGAAACCTGCACATGATTTTATTATGTTGGCAAAACAAAACTTTATGTTGTGGAACCACTTTCAATGATTTTATTATGTTCGTTCTGAAAAAAAAAAATCAGTGTATGAGAAAAAAGTTGAAAGATTTAGTTTCTCTTGTTTGCATTTCTGCCTAGAATGATGACGATATTGGGGTGCCAGGTTGTGGGGATGATGCCGCCCCCCCAGCTTCCACCTATGAATGGTGATGGGGTGGGGGTGATTTTGGGTGGCGTTGCTCCCTCTGACTGGAACAGCGTCGCCGTCTCAGCTGTAATTGTAACAGCAGTTCTATAAAAAGCCTCAGGTTCCTACTGCATTATTTAACATTTGGCCCCTGTTTACTTTTGTTTTTTCTCTCCAGCCCCCCCACCCCCACCCCCCCGGCACATGTCCGCCTCAGACTGCTCCTAAATTCACCTCCCAGCCCTAATCACCAAAACAAGGCCGCGGTACATGAGAAACAACGTTATAATTCATTGGCTGCTTCCCATTCGCCTCCCTGCCGCCGTCTGTGCAGAAGCTAACATCGTGGCCCATATTTTAGCTCACGGCCGCCTCTCCATCATCATCCAGGCAAATAGCTTCATGCATTTCATAGTTGTACGCCCGTTTTGGAAAGGGCCCCCATAAATAATGACTGGCGCTGAAATGGAAACTCTGGAAACAAAAAAAAAAAAAGCTGTTACTTTTCACTACGCCGCATCTACTTCTGTTGTTCACAATGTGCTGCGTCTGAAATATGCATGAGACCAAATGTGTCCCCGCCACCGCCGTGGTAACGAAGCGCTAAGGAGGGAAAGATGAATCTTAAAAATGGGGGCAATGTTATGACATCTGCAGCCGTGCCTCTTCTGAGTGCAGAAACGACGGCGGCTCGTGATGGCGGCGCGGCGAAGGTTCGAATGTCCTTCATTTAATATTCTGGAGAGAAAGAAGGAAAAATAAGCAGCTTATTTATTTATTGTAATGCAAGCGTGATGAATATGTATGAGCAGCTATCAACGCCGTCACCTTGAGCGGAGGAGCTGGCGTGTTACATGTTTCTGTGTACGGTTGTGTGTGTGTGTGTGTGGGGGGGGACTCATTTAGAAAAACAAAAGGTTGGGAAAGCGGCGACAGAAGCAGTCAAGGTCAAACTCTCCGCTCTCGCTGACATTTACCTGACGGAGCAACAAATGGGCTTTTCAGAAGGCGCTGGACATTTTCGGCGATAAACAAACACGTTAACCAGGCGGGCTGACGCGTCCTGACTGAAGGCCGTTAGCCATGGTGTTATTGTTCTAATGCCCCCAATAACTGCAGTAAACAATAAACCGTTTATTAGTAACGGATTAAATACTGCATGTTACGTTTTAGTCTCAGACGTGTCCAGACAGAAGTCCAGCTCCACGGAAGCAGCAGGTCAGAGCACCAGGCCCGCACACACAGGCCGTCACAACAACCGTCATTTTTATTCGACATAATCACCCAAAACTGTTGCATCAAGTTTCCCACAGCACCGGAACGAAGGGCCGCTGCCACCGCTCACCTTTATAGTTTCCCACGTTTTCCCTCCAGTTGCTGCTGCTTCTGGTTTTAAGAGGCGAGATGTGGCAAGAAGCTGAAGTCTTTATGTGGAGACCAGCAGATTAGATTACATTTGTTTACATTCAATTTGATCCAGTTACAGTCATGTGAAAAAATTAGGACATCCTGTATAAGTCAGTGTGTATTTTTTTTTAACATATTTGGACATATGGATATTTGATATCAATGTTAAAAATACTGGGAGATTCATGTAATACAACTAAACAATTAAAAATAATTTAAAGACTTTTTTCAATTTTTTTGTAAAATGTAATTCTAAACAAATAGTGAGGAATAAATTAGGACCCCCCCCCCATCTTTTTAGGACACCCCCGCAGTCATTCCCACTTAAAATAGCTAAAATGTTAAAAAATGCCAAAAAAAAAACAAAACTAGAAAAGCACTCGGAGAGCGCAGACCTCCGCCAAGCGCCACAATTCCCCCCATACAGTGTTTGTGTGTACGTTTTCAGATTGCTTGAGCATGAAAACATATGACTAGCAATTGGATTCACAATGATTATTTGTTTATTTGACAGGGACAGTGCAATAAACACACAATTAATCAATGACAATCAATCTGATAGTGATAGGATTAGTGGTTCAGTAGTAAAAGCATTGCCTCCTTGGCGGAGGTAATAAACTGAAGTGTTGCTGTTGTGTCCATCTCCTCCACTGACGGATGCAAATTGGGTAGACAGGTTGCCGTGGGTTTTATATTATATTATGTTGGGGTTTCGCTCCGCGGCAAACGAGAATTTAGAAGCTTCGCCGGCAGAGAGCTCGTTATTGCGCAGCGCGTATGGCTGGCCGGTGAATTTCTGCCATCACTTTTAGCATTAGAGTGACACATATCAGGCGCAGCATTACTGGCGCCGGGATTCCTCTCTGTTCCGGAGCCGCAGGACAAAAGAAGGTGCGATAATGGTTGCCGTGGGTTTTATTGGGTTTGCGGTCCGCGGAAAAAAGAGCATTTGGAAGCCTCCCCCGGCAGAGAGCTGGTTTTTGCGCAGCCCCTATGGCTGGCCGGGGAATTTCTGCCAAATAATCCGGCGCCGGACAGCTGCCCGTGTCAGCTTTTGCAGCGTAGTGCAAACACAGGCACTCTAGCGAGCCCTGTTTTCTGTGTGCTTTTGTGCCTAAAACTTTGAAGAAGGCGGAGTTTGTGTTCATCAGACACGACGACCAGCGCCCTCTATTGCGCCTGCGCACATGTTGAAAATGGCTGTATGTCACAGTGTTGAAAAATGCTTTAAAAAATTCCTGTATCCAGACGGTGAACCGGATCACCCCCAAAATTTAATCAGTTCTTCCTTGTACCATTTCCAACAACGCCTGAAAGTTTCATGGAAATCCGTCCAAGACTTTTTGAGTTATCTTGCTAACCAACAGACAAACAGACAGACAGACAGACAGACAGACAAACACACAAACTCCGGCAAAAACATAACCTCCTCCTGGCCTTTTCGGCCTGGCGGAGGTAACAAGGTTACACATATATATGTGAACATTTCTTAATAAAGAACTGAATATTTAATAGGGTGTCCTACTTTTTTCACATGACTGTGGATTAGATTAGATTAACTTTGACTAGATTAGATTAAACTGGGTTCACACTATGGCCTTTGGACTGCCTTTTACAGACGTTTCGAAAAATCAGAGAAATTAGTCCAAATGTTGGTGAAATTACATTCGTGAGCAGTTTTTTTTTTTTTTCAATCCAGCACACCACAACGCAACTTAGGTTAAGTTAAGCAAAGGAATACTTAGACAGTTCAGCTGACATCAGTGTCAGACGATGCTCATAAAAAGATCAGCATCTGTGGAGGCTTCCTGCCATTCTGGACCTGCTTTTAGAATAAACACATCTCCCTTGGGCATACATTTCAGCATTTATCTTCATTTTAGAGTCCTATGTGGTTACTTCTGAATGCCCCCCCCCCCCCCGTTCATTCATTCATTCATTCCTCAAAAAAAAAAAAATCTATCTATAGACTCCAACAATAAGTCCGCAATTAAAATATGAATGTGGATGAAATTAAAAAAAACTAATTAGTGTATCATCATATAAATAAAATGACGGGTGATTACATTTTGACTGTGACAACTCTGTCCATTAAAATAACATGAAATCCTGTTAAATGTCATTCCCCACAATGGAAGCCAAACCAATACATCCTGGAAAATGATTCTGCATGGAGCAGAAAATTAAGAACAGTAAATTTTGCAATAAGGACATTTTTTTTTTCTTTTTGGGCTGTCACATTTTAGGAGACTATATATTCAAAGATTCCAAGATTCAAATATTTTACAGTTCATACAGGAGAACTGAAATGCCATGTCTCTCTCTCTTAGTGGTGTGCGCAATATATAAGAAAAGAAGGAATAAGGATGCAAAACAACAACAGCAGTCTATGTACAGTAATGCTACCCGTAGTGCAAGTAAAGATAAATGATAAAACCCAGCAATCCTATAGACAGAAAAAGGTAAAGCAGTAATACCCGTAGTTGCAAGTTCAATGCGGTAGTGTAGGTGCAGACAGTGACAGATTGGACTGCACATGTTCAGTATTGCAATAACAGACAGCGGCATGTATGGCTTTTGTGCAAATGGTTACAGTAAAGTGCAGGCTGGGAATCTGGCTACAGCCAAGACGGATAATTTTTTCACACATAAGGAGTTGTTCAGAACTCCTTATAAGAACTCCTTATACAAAGATATAGCACGATGATAATCAAGTCAGTGGCGGTAATGCGCCTGTGGGCTGGTTGCCAACCGCCAATCAAATCTAAAAGAAGAAGGAGAAGAGAAGTGCAGAGACATACAGCAGCAGATGTATTACTGTTGGTGTGCCAGTCTTTCTGTGCAAACAGCTGAGGTAGTTATTGTGTGGGTGAGTGTGTTACGGTCCAGGGGGTGGGGGAGGGTGGACAGAGTTTGGGGTCCTGATGGCCTGGTGGACAAAGCTGTTTAGCAGTGTTGTGGAGTGGGCCCAGGGGCTCCAGTACTTTTCCCTGAGGGCAGGGGGCTGAAAAGGGAGTGTGTGTGTGTGTGTGTGTGGGGGGGGGGGGGGGGGGTTCGCCTGCAATGTTGATGGCTCTGCAGGTGAGGTGGGTGAGGTAGATGTCTGAACGGGAGAGCAGAGGGGAACAGATGATCTTGCTAGCTGCTTTCACTGTGCATTGTAGTGTCTTCCGGCAGGAGGCGGTGCAGCTTCCATACTACACTGTGATGCAGCTGGTGAGGATACTCTCATTGGTGCCCCAGTAGAATGAGCACATGATGGAGGGTTGGGACTATTGCTCTCCTCAGTTTGCGGAGGAAATACAAGCAAGTTTTAGCCTTCTTTGACAATGATGTGGTGTGGTTGGACCAGGAGAGGTCCTCAAAGATACAGTATGTACCCCCAGGAACTTGATACTGCTCACCCTCTCCACAGCTGCTCCATCAATGATCAGAGGGGGTTGCTGTGTGTGTCCTCTCCTGAGATCGACCACAATCTCCTTGATTTTTCCTATGTTCAGGAACAGATTATTGTCTTTACACCACTGGATCAGTTGGCTTACCTCATTTCTGTAGTTGGCCTCTTCATTGTTGGTGATGAGGCCCATCACCATCGTGTCATCCGCAAACTTGATGATGTGGTTGTTGCTGTAAGCTGGAATGCAATCATGGGTTAGCAGGGTGAAGAGCAGCAGGCTGAGCACGCACTCTTGTGGGACCCCTGCGCTCAGTGTGATCGTCTTGGAGGTGTTGCTGCCAACCCGCACGTTCTGTGGCCTCCCTGTGAGAAAGTCCAGCACCAAGTTACAGAGAGAGGTTTTGAGTCCCAAGTGTCTGAGTTTTTGTATTAGGTGCTGGGGGATGATTGTGTTAAATGCTGAAGTGAAGTTCAAGACCAGCATTCACACACAGACGTTCTTTGAGTCCAGGTGGGTGAGGGCTGGATGGAGAGCAGCAGAGGTGGCATCTTCTGTGGAGCTGTATGCAAACTGAGATGGGTCGTGGAAGGGAGGGAGGGTGAACTTGATGTTCTGCATGACCAGCCACTCGAAGCACTTCAGGGGGTCAGTGCTACGGGCCGGTAATCGTTGTAGCCGGATGGGACGGGCTTTTTTGGGACTGGTATTATGGTAGCAGTTTTGAAACATGTGGGGCCAACAGCTTGACTCAGGGAGATGTTGAAGATGTCGGCCAGGACATTCTTGAGCTCCTCCGCACAGTCCTTGAAAATGCGATGTGGTATGTTGTCTGGTCCAGCTGCCATGGTTGGGTTGATATATTTTTTCTTTTTTTAAATTCCCCCTTCTCTCCAGTTCCCTTGCATCCATCTATGTCTGAAGTGAGTTTTGGTCTAAAAACATTTGCTTTCACCAGAATTTCAGTCAACATTTGCCAATGGAGTTTAACTTAGGCCGACTTTGGCGAACCCTACATAACTTAGCCCAGCACTCAGGAATTTTCACAAATTGAGCACAACTTTCACCAATGTGTATTTCCAAAATATTTTGACAAATTTTCAGCATGCTGAAAATTTTCAAAGAACACAACTTTCACCAGCATTTGCCAACCAACACCAACTATCATTAACCTTTAACAACTTTTACCTACCAGCAGAGCCAGCCGTTTGCCAAAACGTCAGTAAAAGTTGGTACAAACGTTGTAGTGTGAATCCACCCTTAGATTTACTTAGTTTAGTTTAGATTAGATTTGACTTGATTCAATTACATTAGATTAGATCAGATTCACTTTGACTAGATTTGATTCGATTAACTTTCTTAATTTAGATTAGATTCAATTAAATTAGATTCAATTATATTATATAATGTTAGATTAGATTAGATTAGATTAGATTAGAAAAGAAATCTTTCGTGTCTGGCATGGCTCAATACAGTTGTACAGCAGCAGTGGGTCAGGAGGTAGAGAAGGTCGTCAAACAACCAGAGGGTTGGTGATTCGAATCCCACTCTCCCTAGTCTTCCTGCCATTGTGTCCTTGGGCAAGACACTTTACTCACCTTGCCTCCAGTGTCCATGACACTGGGTATGAATGTGCATAAATGTTCAGTAGTGGTAAGAGAGGCCGTTGGCACGGATTGGCAGCCACGTTTCCGTCAGTCTGCCCCAGGGCAGCTGTGGCTACAGCAGTAGCTTACCATCATCACCAAACCATTATCTGTGTCTGTCAGTGGAGTGAATGAATAATTTATCCATTGTAAAGTGTCTGTGAGTGTCCGTGGAAAGCGCTATATAAATCTGATGCATTATTATTATTATATTACAACACAAGACATACCAACTATACAACAGTAAAATAATAAAACACACAAACCTATTAATTTAATTCAGACTTAGAAAAGAAATGACAACATACTAAATTATTGAATTCAGAATTCCATATTTGCTTGTTATTTGTTTAAAACCTTTATGGCAGTCGTTACATGAGAGTTCCGACGGAAGTTTTCCTTAGCCAAAGGGACTTTATAATGCTGTCCTGATGGTAGTAGCTGAAAGGACCAGTGCAGAGGATGTGTCGAGTCTTCTACGATTAAGACCGTTACTTTGTGTTTTTCCAGTTATTTTACTTGCTTTGTTTTGAAACATAAGCACCCGGTATATTACCAAAACACAGATGCAAAGTTCTGTCCAGTCTGGCTGGTGATGAAACATGCTGTTTCAGGTTTTAACATCACATCTGTTAAAATCCCCTCAAAGAAACACAGGCTGCTCGCCAGTCCGACCTGCATCCCAAGTGTAGCAGTCAGCAACGTGTTCTGCTGCACGTGTGTCATCAGGTCCAGGAACATAGACCAAGATGATGGAGATCTGTGCAAACTCGCGGGGTTAGTAATGGGCTCTAAATAACATGGCTCTAATTTAATGATGTTTATGACTTTCATTCTCTAGGACTGTAAAATTTGTTCCCCATCTGTTGTTGACAACCATACAGAGTCCAGCCCCAACTGACTTCCGCGTCTTTTTAGTATCTCTTGTCAAAGCGTAGAACAGAAAAACCGACAACCATGTCTCTGGAAAACAAAAGAGGCTGGTTTGGCGATAATCCAAATCAAATTTAATAAGTGCAGAGAGTTCAGTCAGTTTATTTTGTATTGAGCCACATTAGATGGAGCAATAGCCTCATATCTCATCTTCTCATTCTGTTCCTAATTCCTCCTCCGGATAACCTTTACCTGCCATTACGTTTGATAGGACAACTCCTTAAAATACACTGAGGTGTTCTGCTCAGGAAAGCTGCCGTTACTCATCGATCCCTGAAGGCGAGCCCGAGATCCAACAAACTAACAGGTGAATAAGGGAGTCTCCTCCCATCTTTATTCTGTATAGCAGGCTCTATCGACGTTATCCAGATCGCATGTCCTGACTCCGAGGAGGTGATCAGGATCCACAAACACATTAAGTGCATCAATGATGGAGTCAAACTGTTGTCACTAGGCTGCATGTCCACCAAACGCACTTTTTCCGCTGTGGGTGACTATTTTCTATTCATTCTCTATGTAGTTCAGCGTCTACGGCACTGAACACACTCGGCGCTGAAATGCTCGCAGCCGTGGCTGCTTTTTGTTGTGGCACTCAGGGTGCTCAGAGTTGAAAAAAGTTCAACTTTTCAAACTGCAGCTGAGCTCGTCAATGTCAAACCTTTCTAAGCAGCCAGTCAGAATTAAGGAAGCGTGGAACATAGGACACCAATACAGTCTCTACTCAGACTCCTGTTTTCTGTGTCATCATATTTTGCATCCAGAGCTGCTACCAATGCCAGAATACATTTCCTGTCCATTGTTATTTAGAGACCGCTATTAAAAAATAAGTAGAAAGTCTGACCACAGGAAAAGCAGAAGTGCTGAGCTGTGAGTGACAAGCTGTTGCTGTGATACAGGGCACAGACTTTTTTTTTCCTCAGAGCACAGCGCACAAATGCTGAAAAAAAGACATTCAGGGTGGTCGGGCGACAAAAAATGCATTTGGTGGACATGCGGCCTTAATTTTCCATTTGACATAAAATACTAATAAGAACAATAAAACCAGAATCAGAATCAGAATCAGATTTATTGCCATTGTTCATGTAGTACACAAACTAGGAATTTGTCTCGGTGCAAAAACGCCTTAAAAACACAAAATAGTGCCCCGCCCATAAGGTGCGTATGTACAACCACCTGGACAGTCTCAGGTTTGAACCAACTGCCTGGATTCATGTCTGGATCCTATTTAGGATTGTGATATTTTCATGAAATCAAAACAATAGAAAAGCATCATTTCATTGGAGTATGTAACTCTAGAAGCATTTCTGAAGTTGGGCCACAAATCCATCCAGAACTTCAACCACATGGCAAACAAATCAAACTAGTCACAAAACCTACTTAGACTTAGACTTAGACTTAACTTTATTAATCCCTTTGGGATGACTCCCTCTGGGAAATTTAAAATTTCCAGCAGCACATAAAAGGAGCATACAGATCAGAAAAGCAAAAAAAGCAAAAAACACTTAACATAATATACACAATATAAATACAGGGCTAAATATGGCTTGTACAAGTATGGTTAAGTTAAGGTTATTGCACTATGAATACCCTACTGTCCTCTGTACTCTATGTCCCCCCCCCCCCCCCAAGTGAGGAGTTATAGAGTGTGATGGCATGGTGGACAAAAGAGTAAGAGTACAACACTCAGTTCCACCTGAGTAATCTGACTGGACGATAGGGATTCCAGAAGTTACTATATTACCTGAACCCATAAACCATCTATGGTGCCCCATCAGGACCGTCAGCTCACCACCGTCTGGTGGCCAAGGTTGTTTTCAAGAAAATATTCAGTTTAGATGTCACAAATTCCAAAGGCTGTAACTTGAAAGTGGTAAGAGATAATGGCTTACTGTCAATTAGAAAGATGTAGAATATGATCCAAATTTTGAGATAGGAGTAAATTTATGCATCTAATTTGCATAATGCGACAGCAGCCATATCGGATTACATAACTTTCGGTCAAAAGTGGACTTTGGACATATTTACACAAAGGATGGTTTTGATTTTTTGTCTTTGTTGTTGTTTTTTTGCATTTTGTTACCTTGTCTTCAAAATATATGAACCACAAAATAAGTAGAATGTAAACAAATTGATAAAAACATCAGGCCTACTGTGCGTTATGGGTCTTTATACATCCATTTCCTCACCCCGGATCCTTATTTCGCCTTCTGCTGGTCATTTTCACTTTCTCTCCCACATCCAGAAACTCTCACATTTATCTTATGATTTATTCCACCTCAATTTCGGTTACATAACACCGCCGAACCAGCACTATTGTTCTTTCTGTCATGTGCAGCTCATCAATAGCAGATGAACAGTGTACATGCTCCAGGCCATCTTCTGCTGTCACAGAAGGTAAATATTTTCCCTTCAGAAGCTAAATAATCTCTTTTTAGAATCATAGTTGGCAAAATTTGGAGCAAATGCTTCCTCCATGTGGAAATACAGTGGTGTGGAAAAAGTGCTGGCCCCCTTCCTGATTTCTCTTTTTTTTGTTTTTTTGTATGTTTGTCACACTTAAATGTTTCAGATCATAAAACAAATTTAAATATTAGACAAAGATAACACAAGTAAACACAAAACGCAGTTTTTAAATGAAGGTGTTTATTATTAAGGGTAAAAAAAAACCAAACCTACATGGCCCTGTGGCTGATCCCCGCCACCCACCCGTTAAAACATAAATTAATCAGAATCAGAATCAGAATCAGAATCAGCTTTATTGGCCAAGTATGCACAACACATACAAGGAATTTGACTTTGGCTAAAAACTTGCTCTCGTTGTTCAGGTGGAGGATTTAAATAAGATTTAAATAAGGATTCAATGACAACAGAGTATGTACAGTAAATTACAGTCTGTCCACGTTTCTATAAAAGGATGCAAATATATACAGGAATATATGCAGTTATTTACTCAGACTATCCACACTTTGCAGAAATATATGAAAAAATATACAGTCATACAGTATTTCAGTGTGAACTCAGATTCAGTGATATAATGTGAATGAAGTAAAAAGCAGTGTGAGAGTTATGTGCAATGTAAGAATGGATGAAAAGTCATGAGTACAGCAACAGGTAGGACTAGGTGAATGTTAGGAGTTCATCAGAGTGATGGCTTGAGGAAAGAAACTTTTCCTGTGATGGGTGGTTTTGACCTTCAGTGATCTGTAACGACGACCAGAAGATAGAAGTTCAACAGTTTGTGGCCGGGGTGTGACAGGTCAGCACAGATGTTTCCCGCCCGTTTCCTGGTTATGGACCGATATAAGTTCTCAATGGAGGGTAGGTCGGTACCAATGATCCTCTCCGCAGACTTAATGATCCGCTGCAGTCTGGTCTTGTCCTGTTTAGTGGCAGATCCAAACCAGACAGTGATGGAAAAGCAGAGGACAGATTGGATGATGGCGGTGTAGAAGACAACCAGCAGCTCCTGAGGCAAATCAAACTTCTTGAGCTGACGCAAAAAAACCAACCTCTGCTGGGCCTTTTTCCGGACAGTGTCTATATGGGAGGACCACTTCAGGTTCCGGGAGATTGTGGTACCCAGAAACTTGAAGGAGTCCACAGTGGACACTGTGCTGTTGAGGATGGTGAGTGGGGGGAATGAAGGAGGGTGTCGCCTGAAATCCACAGTCATCTCCACCGTTTTGGCTGGGTTAAGTTCAAGATGGTTCTGGCCGTACCAGAGGATCAGCTGCTCCACCTCCCACCTGTATGCAGACTCATCACCATCCCGGATCAAACTGATGACTGTGGTGTCGTCCGCAAACTTCAGGAGCTTCACTGAAGGGTCCTCTGAGGTGCAGTCGTTGGAGTAGAGGGAGAAGAGCATTGGGGAAAGGACACACCCTTGGAGGGCGCCAGTACTAATTTTTCGGGAGCTGGATGTAAATCTCCCTAGCTTCACCTGATGCCACCTGTCAGTCAGAAAGCTGGAGATCCACTGGCAGGTGGAGGGGGGCACCTTGAGCTGGAGGAGCTTCTGATGAAGAATGCCTGGGATGATGGTGTTGAACGCCGAGCTGGTCGACAAACAGGATCCTGGCGTACGTCCCTGGGGAGTCGAGGTGTTGCAGGATGTAGTGTAGTCCCATATTCACTGCATCATCCACTGACCTGTTTGACCAGTAGGCAAACTGCAGTGGGTCCATCAGGGGGCCTGTGATGACCTTCAGGTGGTTCAGCACCAATCTCTCCAAGGATTTCATGACCACAGAGGTCAAGGCAACAGGTCTGTAGTCGTTTTATCCTGTAACAGAGGGTTTCTTGGGAACTGGAATGATGATGGAGCGTTTGAAGCAGGAAGGCACTTCACACAGCTCCAGTGATCTATTAAAGATCCGGGTGAAGATGGGGGCCAACTCGTTGGAGCAGACTCTCAGGCAGGACGGAGACACACCATCAGGTCCTGCAGCCTTCTTGATCTTTTGATCAAGAAGGCTGCAGGACCATTAACTGTGATTTATCACATCTTTGGAAAGCTGAGTTCAGTTTCTCTAGCCACACCCAGGCCTGATTACTGCCACACCTGTTCTCATTCAAGAAATCACTTAAATAGGGCCTGCCTGACAAAGTGATGTAGACCAAAAGATCCCCAAACACTAGACATCATGCTGCGATCCAAAGACATTCAGGAACAAATGAGAAAGAAACAAAGTCATTGAGATCTCTCAGTCTGGAAAACATTATAAAGCCATTTCTAAAGCTTTGGGACTCCAGTGAACCACAGTGAGAGCCATTATCCACAAATGGCAAAAATATGGGCCAGTGGTGAACCTTCCCAGGAGTGGCCGGCCAACCAAAATTACCTCAAGAGCACAGCGATGACTCATCCAAGAGGTCACAAAAGACCCCACAACAACATCCAAAGAACTGCAGGCCTCACTTGCCTCAGTTAAGGTCAGTGTTCATGACTCCACCATAAGAAAGAGACTGGGCAAAAATGGCCTGCATGGCAGCATTCCAAGGTGAAAACCACTGCTAAGCAAAAAGAACAAAGGCTCGTCTCAGTTTTTCCAGAAAACCCCTTGATGATCCCCAAGACTTTTTGAAAAATACTCTGTGGAATGACAAAACAAAAGCTGAACTTTTTGGAAGGTGTGTGTCCCACTACATCCAGCATAAAATTAACACAGCATCTCAGAAAAGGAGCATCATACCAACAGTAAAATATGGTGATGGTAGTGTGATGGTCTGGGGCTGTTTTGCTACTTCAGGACCTGGAAGACTTGTTGTGGTAAATGGAACCATGAATTCTGCTGTCTACAAAAAAAATCCTGAAGGAGAATGTCTGGTCATCTGTTTGTGACCTCAAGCTGAAGCACACTTGGGTTTGGCAGCAGGACAATGATCCAAAACACACCAGCAAGTCCACCTCTGAATGGCTTAAGAAAAACAAAATGAAGACTTTGGAGTGGCCTAGTCAAAGTCCTGACCTGAATCCGGTTGAGATGCTGTGGCATGACCATAAAAAGGTGGTTCATTTTCGAAAACCCTCTAATGAGGCTGAATTAAAACAATTCTGCAAAGATGAGTGGGTCAAAATTCCTCCACGGCACTGTAAAAGACTCATTGCCAGTTATCACAAATGCTTGATTGCAGTTGTTGCTGCTAAGGGTGGCCCAACCAGTTATTAGGTTTGGGGGCAATCAGTTTTTCACACAGGGCCATGTAGGTTTGGATTTTTTTTTTTACCCTTAATAATAAACTCCTTCATTTAAAAACTGCAATTTGTGTTTATTTGTGTTATCTTTGTCTAATATTTAAATTTGTTTGATGATCGGAAACATTTAAGTGTGAAAAAACATACAAAAAAATGAAAAATCAGGAAGGGGGCAAACACTTTTTCACACCACTGTATATGCTGTGATGGAGCCCTTGTCGTGCTATTGTTTATACTTGCTTCTTCGGTGCCCTGGAAGTGATGTTTCGAGGCGGTTCGGTTGAGTAAAATCAGTTCTCCAGTTAAGAGCAGTAAGCTACATGTGTCTGCCATCTGGTGATGTGAAATGCTTGGTACAACTGGGTTTTTTCTGTGCTTTTTGGACACATCACGTGACAGGCGCCGACCTACGCCTGGGACAGCAGGTGACGCAGATGTTTTATGACAGTTGGACAATAAAAGGGTTAAAGTCCACAGTGAGGTGCTATCTGAAAAGGCGCGGCCTAAAAATGAGACCCGCCTTTGTAGACACCTACAAGATACTTAACATCCATCCATCCATCTTCTACCGCTTTTCCGGAGGTCCAGGTCGCGGAGGCAGCAGTTCAAGCAGAGAAGCCCAGACTTCCCTCTCCCCATCCACCTGCTCCAGCTCTTCAGAGAGGATACCAAAGCGTTCCCAGACCAGCTGGGAGACATAGTCTCTCCACCGAGTCCTTAACGTCCTTTTACAACAAAAATGACAAGCTAAAGTTGGATTTATCATCTCTATTAGCCAACTGTGATACTTGTGTGGTGATGGACTTTTTATGTTATTTGAAAATGGCAAGAAAAAGTGACTGAAGTGTGCCAAAGCCAAATTGCTAGCATGTTAACTAGCTACTGGCACAAAGTCACAGTGACCCATCAACCTACCCAACATGTAGTACTGACTTCTGCACTGGAAGATATTTAATTTGGTAACATGCGTGGGGAATGACAACAGGCCTATCCTTTTCTATATCGTACTCATTGAGGTGCTTAGCAACAGTTCATTAAGAATGGACAATATTCAATTATAACCTGAAAAGTAATAATAGAAAGAGAAAGAATGAAGGATTTGTGGGTTTGTGACATATTTATTAGGTGATAATGTTTTCTGTGAAGTTCTGCAGGGCTCCATGTAGACTCTACATGGAGCGCTGTCCATGTCCAATCATGTGCCATGGAAGGCCAAGACCCTGCAGGTTTTACCTCCAACCAGTGTCTTCAACAGCAGATTTCACTGAACTTCTTCCCACTGATTGCTGATCAGTGAAAACACCTGCTGAAGAGACTGGGTAGAAGAGAAAACCTGCAGGGTCTTGGCCCTCCATGGCACATGATTGGACACCCCTGATGTAGAGGTACGCTAAAAACAACCATCTGAAGTTCATGCCAGTCACATGAGTTAAACTTCTGCTGTCTGCTTTGTTCCACATGACCAATATAACGACAGAACAGAGTCACTTTGGTTTCTGATATATGAATGAATGCTGGTTTTGTTACCATATACACACAACTATAATCACTTATGGGCAAAACTGGATAAAGTCACATTCGTTAGCAGCGTGCTGAGTAAATGAGAGCACACAGAAGATTGTTATCGACTTTCAGAGTCTAAATCAAAAATGTTGGCACATGAATATTTTCTGGCTCAATCTGTGTTTCTGTTTTCTGCTCCCAGCAGCTCAGAGACCGGCTGCCAATTCCAATCTCTATTATTAACCACATCATACTGCAGCCTGCTTATGACTCTTTTCTTTTTGTTAATTATTCTGGGTCCATCAAGTGTTTAGATTTGCTTCTTTGCTTTGGTGAATTATTAGTTTTACTCTAATCAGTGTTTGGAGAGCGACTCGCTCTGTTTGTCGCCACTCAGATCAGGGCGCGAAAGCTGAGAATTAAGAGCCAGAAAAAGTTGTCAGGGAGCTTGAACAGTATAAAAAATATTAAATGGAATCTAAATTGTGAAATGTAGCAGTCAGAGGAGCACGGCCATCACAGCAAAGCCTTCTGTTGAACTGGTTAACGAGGTTATTCAGCCAGGAATATTGAAGTGTCTGTGACACGATTTAGGAACTATGGATCAATATTCAGTATGAATTTATCTTCAATCGCTCATATAGTTGGTTCTTTTGACTTAGAACACTAAATAATGGAAAAATATTTCCAAATGAAATCAAATTTAGCACTGTGTTGCACTAACGTGATATCCTGAGACACACCTCGTTTCAGGATATGACGTCATGAGGTGAAGTTCATCTCGGCTGATCTGTGTGCTATCGATGTAAACATAAGGCGACTGTGATTTAATCGTTTGGTTTACAGAAATTTTGGCTTCAATTTTTTTTTTTATTTCCCCGATCAGGTGGTCGGGGAAATAAAAAAAAAAGCTCAGATATTCAGTTTCAGTAGGCAATGACATTTATAAAAATGAAAACTGTAAAAAGTAATATAACGTTCTTTCAACACAAAGTTGTTCATTTGGAGTAAAGTCAACACTTGGCTTTAAAATTCATAGGGAAGGATTTTACTTTCTAAGGAAAAAATATAATAAAATCACGATCGCCTTATGTGAAAAAAAAATCAATTACACAAACTCTTTTGTGGGCGAGTTTTGACTCTGTTGCTTCTCAGCGCTGTTTTGATATGTTGATATCGTCTTCAGCTGTGGGTTTTCGTTTGAAAACCGTAGGTATGGCAGTCGGTTTTAGAACCCATTTGTTACAAACTTTCGAGGCTAAAGATTCCTGTATAGCAGGCGCCTCCTCAAAACTGTCTGCAGCGAAATGATTGCTGCAAAGGACAGAAGATGGTGCTGGGTGCCATTTGTCCCGTGTTCTCTGTACTTGCTTCACCCATTTTTTAAGAAGATCTGGATCTTTTGGGAATGAGAACAGGCTTATACGTTCACCGGAGCAATTAGAACACCCAGCCGCCATGCAACGTTTCAGCATTTCTTTGCTGATATAGAAGCTAAACAGCTTGTTTACATTGACAGCACACGGATCAGCCGAGATGAAACTCACCTCATGACGTCATATCCAGAAATGAGGCGAGTCTCAGCAGATCGCGTTGGTGCAACACGGTGCTAAATTTGAATTCACTTGGAAATATTTTTCCACTTATTTAGCATTCTAAGTCAAAAGAACCAACTATATGTATCCTTTTTTTTTTTTTCCTTTGAAAGACAAAAGTAAAATAGAAAGATGTCTTTACCTTCTTTACATGTTTCAACTGCACTGCAGCCTTCATCAGAAGAGTCAGCTGATTGCTGCCAGGTGACATTTATCAGCTGATTTTCGTAGGCGGGGCCAGCTCAGCAGATCTGTCAGATCCGCTGAGCCGGCCCCGCCTCCCGCCGTCAGATGGTCTCTGGAGAATGTGGTCCCAGGTGTGAGAAAGCATAAAGGCCCCCTCATCTCGGTTCATGGTGTCTTTTCCCCGCTTTCTGATCTCTATTGCCTCCTTGATCCAACGTTTGTGTCTGTTGCTCTCCGATCCAATAATTTTTGTGTTGTCCCAGTCCATGATGTGATTATTTCTTTTGCAGTGGTCCGATATAGCTGATTTTAATGTTTCTTGTTCTGCTTTTTCTTTTTTTGATCTTGTGAGTCGTCCTTGCGTTTCCTTCTCACATTCCTTTTGGTGTTCTTTTTTTCTTGTGGTGAATAATCTTCCGGTTTCTCCAATGTAGGTTTTGTTACATGATCTGCATGATATTTCATATAATACATTGCATTTATTGTCTTGTTCTATTCTGTCCTTGGGGTGTACTAATAACTGTCTTAATTTTTTGTGTGGTTTGACTGCTGTGTTTATTTTGTATTTTTTCATGATCCTTTGAATTGGTTCCGTGATCCCTCGTATGTATGGTATAGTTATGGTTTCCTTGTTTTTGATTTCAGCTTTTGTTCTGTGTCTTGTGTCCTGTTTATTTTCTTTGTTTTTGACTTGCTGTTTCCCTTTGTTTATGGCCCATACTGGATATTGGCAGCGTATAAGTGCATGTTTTATGTGGTTTTCCTCTTCCTGTCTGTCTTCTTGTTCCGTGATGATGGTGGCTCGTTCATATAATGTCCTGACGACTGATAGCTTGTGTGCTGTGGGGTGTTCCGATGTCCAAAGTAGGTATTGATCTGTGTGGGTTGGTTTCCTGTAGACTGTGATTTTTATGCTGCCATCCTCGTTGTGGTGGATTTTCATGTCCAGAAAGGCTATGGTGCCATTTTCCTCCTCTTCGTGTGTGAATTTTATGTTCCCCGTACTGTCTGTACTGTTCAGATGGTCAGTGAGTTCTTGTGTATGTCCTTTCCTTATTTTTTCCAGAATGTCATCTACGTATCTCTTCCAAAGGGTGGGTTTGCATATTGTGGGTGCTGTGTTGATGGCTTTATTTTCCAGATCCTCCATAAAAAAACTGCTCATGATGGCTGATAGTGGGTCTCCCATTGCAAATCCTTCTTTTTGTTTGTAGATTTTTCCTCTGAATTGAAAATAAGTGGATTTTGCAACAAACTGTAGTAATTTGGATATGTCATGGACTGTGAGGTTGGTGCGTCTTTTTAGGGTACTGTCCTTGTTGAGGCGTTCTTGCACTATATGTAGTGTGACGTCAATAGGAGTCTTTGTGAATAAAGAGATGACGTCATGTGAGATGAGGATCTCGTCTGATTCTATTTTTATGTCTTTGAGTTCTTGTGCCAGCTCTTTTGAATTTTTACAGTGAAAGTCTGATAGTCCAAGGAGGGGTTTGATGATTTCAGCTAGGGCTTTTGATAAGTTGTATGTGACTGATCCAATGCTGTCTATTATTGGCCGCAGTGGGATATCCTTTTTATGTATTTTCGGTGTTCCATAAATCTGGGACCACATTCTCCAGAGACCATCTGACGGCGGGAGGCGGGGCCGGCTCAGCGGATCTGACAGATCTGCTGAGCTGGCCCCGCCTACGAAAATCAGCTGATAAATGTCACCTGGCAGCAATCAGCTGACTCTTCTGATGAAGGCTGCAGTGCAGTTGAAACATGTAAAGAAGGTAAAGACATCTTTCTATTTTACTTTTGTCTTTCAAAGGAAAAAAAAAAAAGGATAAATAATTGAAAGAAGACAAAATGAACCTGTTTGATGAACCAACTATATGGATGACTGAAGATAAATTCATACTGAATGTGATCCATAGTTCCTAAATCGTGTCACAGACACTTTAAACTAGGATACTTTACTAAATCTAGGATCATTTCTGAAGCCTTTTTAAACATTTACTGTTATGAAACATCTGCACCCAAAGCCCACCATGTCCTATAGTTAGTAAAGTCATTTTTAATGGAAACAAAAGTAAAAAGCAAATTAAAACCAAAGAGAAACGCCCAAATCACAGGCGTCAATATGAACTGATACAGTATATCCTGATTATCTGAATATTTCCACCTCTTTATTAGGGCTGGGAATCATCAATGGTGTCCTGAATCAATTCAATTCTGATTCAGCAGGTTCTGAATCAATTCAATTTCAATCTGATCTGTTTCAATATTGATTGAATCAATATCGGCTCTACCTGCATGGCTATCCTGTGGGTTTGCCTGAATTGCGAGTTGGTCCATGTCCAGACCGGAGATTCACAGCTGTAAAACTCACTGATAAGATGTAGTAATGATTTTCCCTCTGAAGATGTAAAAATGTTCCAACACTGGCTGTAGTGTTAGATTTGCTCGCTTGTTTGTGTTTTTACAGCATCCCTCCTCATGCGTGCTCCTGCAAAGGGGGTGGTTTCAGGCAGACAGACGTTTTTCAACACAAACCCGGCACTTCATACACGTGGTCAGGATGGAGACGTGGGGAGACGTCCACCAGCAGGCCGGGGGAGACGGAGGAAGGGAAGGTGTGGGAAAACTCATGGGTGAGTGGTTTTTTTTTAAATCACACACACTGTTTTTTTTCCTGATGTGTTCTGTTAATGCTCACTGTAAACACAGAAGTGAGTGCAGTGCAGTGACACATTTGATTGGTTACACTGATGACGTACACATTCGAGCGCTACTCAGGAAAAATTTGATTGGCAAACTGGCAGACTCCAGCAGGTTACACCACACCCCATCATCAAGCAACTCTAGTGGCGGACATCCGAAGCACAGCAAAGGAGGAAATAAACCCATTAAAATTAGGTTTTGTGCTTCAACTTTGCAGCAGTTTTAATATTAAAACACTAATGACTCCTAAAACGGCAGGGAGGTGGTCGGCCCAGGACGTCCTACACTGCTGCTATCACTGATAAAAGTATGTTTGATCCTTAAAATAAAGATCAAATAGACAGGTTAAAAGAATAAAATGACTGGTCAACATTAGTTTACAGGTGATAATAGCATTTAAGTCATTCCGTACAAAATCCTCGTGGGCCTTGTGCTCCATCATCTCTAATTTACAGTGCATCTGGAAAGTCTTCACAGCGCTTCACTTTTTCCACATTTGTTATGTTACAGCCTTACTCCAAAATGGAAAAACTTCTTTTTTTTTTTCCAAATTCTACACACAATACCCCATAATGACAACATAAAAAAAAAATTGTTTTGAGATTTTTTCAAATTTATTAAAAATAAAAAACTAAGAACTCACATGTACATCAGTATTCACAGCCTTTGCTCAATACTTTGTTGATGCACCTTTGGCAGCAATTACAGCCTCAAGTCTTCTTGAATATGATGCCACAAGCTTGGCACACCTATCTTTGGGCAGTTTGGCCCATTCCTCTTTGCAGCACCTCTCAAGCTCCATCAGGTTGGATGGGAAGCGTCGGTGCACAGCCATTTTCAGATCTCTGTAGAGATGTTCAACTGGATTCAAGTCTGGGCTCTGGCTGGGCCACTCAAGGACATTCACAGAGTTGTCCTGAAGTCACTCCTTTGATATCTTGGCTGTGTGCTTAAGGTTGTGTCATGAGTCTGAGCGTATGTTTCCACAGAGCTCAGACTCTCAATTTATTTCTGAGTATTGTTTGCCTGTTAGTATTATTTTGTTTGCTCAGCTGCCCGTACCTGCTGCTCATTTGTCTGTCCTCTATTTAAGGACTGTCAGTTCATGTTCTCATTGTGGCAGTCTTGACGTGAGTTGAATGGACTTGATTCCTCCATGTTTTTTCTCCTAATCTCCACCAGAGCTTTACCGGCTCTGGAGTGCCTCTTCTCTGTAAGTTACCCCTGTTTGTATTTTTTGTATTGTCTGCACTATTTTTGAATTTTTGTTATTAAATGTCACACCTGCAGTTCAGCGAGTGGGTCTGTCTTTCTGCCCCGGAGGGGCCATTCATGACAAAAGACAAGCCACAAGAATTAACACCCAGCTGCTGTAGTTGTGCATTTTCTCCCTTTATTTGTTTTTTCCACTCACCTGCGCACAGGAGTTCATCATGTCCCTGGCTCGCCGGTCCCACACAAATAAAGAGGGATTGTTAGCGGGGTCTCCAAGCTTGGAGAAGGAGTGGGCGGCGGATTTCATCCAAAGTTTTGTGGATGAAGCTCTCGCCGCCCGCGGACTGAAGAAGACCTGGGAAAGTATTATTGGAGCAGTGGGGATTCTGGAGGCACAGCTCGGCCTCTGGAGATATCCTCAATATGCGGGACTGCTGTCCACGGTCACAGCGCTTCAGCGATCCTTCCCCAAGCTGAAGATGGGGTCGTCTTCCACTGGACCGAAGCCGTCAAGGAGGCACTCTCCTCAACAGACATCCACCTCCTCTTCCGGCTCACCAGCTCCAGCGCCTACAAGTGCATTGTCTGCTCCACAATCGGCCCCGCTCCAGATCGCCGGAGGAACACCTCCACCTCCCAAGCAGCAGTTTCGCTCGTGCCGAGCCCGACTACTCCCGCAGCAGTTCCGCTTTCTTTTTCTCCTTCACCGGCTGTCCCGTCAGCCTCCTCACCCTGTGTTGTTGATGCTGCTTCCGTCCCCACTTCGACGTGTTTGCCTGCTGCTGAGGAGCCATCCATTTGTTCCCCGGCTCCGCCCGTTTCTGTGACTACAGGAGCGGCTCCTCCACAATCCTCAGGGGGGCCCATATTCGCCATTGCCACAGAGATGGATGACATTCCACCCGCTGCAGCAGACAACATCAAACACCGGGAAAACAGACAAGTTTCATTTCATTCTATTTCAATTTATGATGATATGCCTTGGCTTATTAACAGTAGGGAGGCGTAGGAAAAGCAGTCCCTTGAGCTCTCCCCACCTGCTGCAGTTGATTATTGCTCACCAGCCCTCTCTGTGTCCTCTCCTGTGGCCCCTGAGTGTTTTCCGACCCTGGGGTTGAGCCACTAGATGCAGGAGGAGCCTGTGGCCCTGGACGACCCAGTTCCAGTGCCAGCGGTGAGCCAACCCCCAGTCGCCACGCCGGACGAGCCACCAGCGTGGGCCACTTCACCTGGGGACACTGAGACTGCATCTACCATCATACCTGCTGCGGAGGCTGCCACAGCAGAATTAACTGCAAAGCTGGACCTCCAAGGGACCAAACCTGAGACGTCATCGTCGTCTGGATCGATGGAGTCCTGGACAGCGTTGGAGCTCAAGCTCGGACAAGTACTCTCCCTTGTTTTTCTCTTATCTGTTCTGGAGAAATCTTGCCTGGTTCTTGGTGAGGAGAGTCAGTTGCAGCCACCAGCTGCACCTGAGCTCACCTCGCCGGGCTTCGCCACTGCCAGTGACCCTGACCCTGTTCCTCTGCCTGTCTTTTCTGAGCCTTCTCCCAGGGTCATCAGGGAAGATCCACTTTTGCCAGATATCTCCATGGGTCCAGGCTCGCCACCTGAGGTCGTCGTGGGTCCAGCTCCCCCTGCTGAGGTGGTCACGGGTGCTCCGTCCCACCCGGGACCTCTGTGGGTGCAGCTCATCCTCTGCCCGAGGCCATCACCTGGGTCCCTCCTCCTCCTCGATCCAAGTCCCTGTGGGTGCTATGTCCCAGTCGGAAACCCTCATGGGTGCTGCGACCCATCATTAATCCAGCATGGGTGCTGTGTTCCAGTATGGGCCCGCCATGGGCGCTACGCCCCAGCCTGGGGTACACCATGGGTGCAGCACTGGCCCAGTCCGGGTCCACCGAGGGTGCAGCGTTGGCCCAGCCTAGGTCCACCACGGGTGCTGCTAGGGCCAAGTCTGAGCTCACCGGGGTTGCAGCAATGCTCCAGCCCGGATCCACCATGGGTGCAGCAATGTTCCAGCCCAGAACCACCGCGGGTGCCGCAATGCTTCATCCCGGAGCCACCGCGGGTGCTGCAATGCTCCAGCCGGGAGCAACTGCGGGTGCAGCTACGTTCCAGTCCGAGAACCCCGTGGGTGCATCCGTTCCACAGCCCAGGACCACAGAGGTCGTCGAGGCCTCCCCTCTTCTGCTTGACACCATCATGGGTCCCCCTCCACTGCCAGACACCGTTGTGGGTCCTCTCCCGCTACCAGACACTGTCGTGGTTCCCCCCCTTCGGCCCTTGATTCCCTCATCGGGCATCCCCGTGGGGGAGCCACCTAGTGGGTCACCCCTCCGGTCTTGGTGGCCGAAGAACTCTGGCCGACCTCCCGATAGACAGGGCCGCTGGGTTGGGTGGCCCAGGTTCTCTGGCAGGCCAACCAACTCATACCACCTTGCTGTCTGGCTGGCCTGGGACTTCGGCCGGCCACTCAAACAGCTGAGTTCTTTGGCCTAGGGCACCCAGGGGCCTGGCAGAGCGTGGGTGCGGGTCCTGAGCGGGCTCCACAGTTTTGATCCCCCCAACCTGTTTCCCCCACCTCCCACCCGGGGTGGTTTTTTGCTGTACCCTTTTCTCTCGGGGGGAAGGGGGGGGGGGGTCTTTTTGGGTGTTACCTGGGGGTGTCTGGAATCCACCTGTTAAAGGGGGGGGGGGGCTCTGTCATGAGTCTGAGCGTATGTTTCCACAGGTCACCTGCTCGCTCAGCTGCCCATACCTGCTGCTCATTTGTCTGTCTTCTATTTAAGGACTGTCAGTTCATGTTCTCATTGTGGCAGTCTTGATGCGAGTTGAATGGACTTGATTCCTCCGTGTTCTTTCTCCTCATCTCCTCCAGAGCTTTACTGGCTCTGGAGTGCCTCTTCTCTGTAAGTTACCCCGTTTGTATTTTTTGTATTGTCTGCACTATTTTTGAATTTTTGTTATTAAATGTCCCAACTGCAGTTCAGTGAGTGGGTCTGTCTTTCTGCCCCGGAGGGGCCATTCATGACACGTTGTTGTCCTGCTGAAAGATGACCTGTCGCCCCAGTCTGAGGTCACGAGTGCTCTGGAGCAGGTTTTCATACAGGATATCTCTGTACATTGCTGCATTCGTCTTTCCCTCTTTCCTGACTAGTCTCCCAGTTCCTGCCGCTGAAAAATATTCCCACTGCATGATGCTGTCACCACCATACTTCACGGTAGGGATGGTATTGGCCTGGTAATGAGCGGTGCCTGGTTTCCTCAAAACACAGCGCCTGTCATTCACACCAAAGAGTTCAATCTTTGTCTCATTAGACCAGAGAATTTTGTTTCTCATGGTCTGAGAGTCCTTCAGGTGCCTTTTGACAAATTCCAGGTGGGCTGCCATGTGCCTTTTACTAAGGAGTGGCTTCTGTCTGGCCACTCTACCATACAGGCCTGATTGGTGGATTGCTGCAGAGATGGTTGTCCTTCTGGAAGATTCTCCTGTCTCCACAGAGGAACATTGGAGCTCTGACAAAGTGACCATCAGGTTTTTGGTCACCTCCCTGACTAAGGCCCTTCTTCCCTGATCGTTCAGTTTAGACAGCCGGCCAGCTCTAGGAAGAGTCCTGGTGGTTCCGAACTTCTTCCATTTACGGATGATGGAGGCCACTGTGCTCATTGGAACCTTCAAAGCAGCAGAAATTTTTCTGTACCGTTCTCCAGATTTGTGTCTCGAGACAATCCTGTCTCGGAGGTCTACAGACAGTTCCTTTGACTTTATGCTTGGTTTGTGCTCTGACATGCACTGTCAACTGTGGGACCTTATATAGACAGGTGTGTGTCTTTCCAAATCATGTTCAAGCAACTGAATTTACCACAGATGAGCTTCAGTTAAGCTGTAGAAACATCTCAAGGATGATCAGTGGAAACAGGATGAACCTGAGCTCAATTATGAGCTTCATGGCAAAGGCTGTGAATACTGATGTACACGTGATTTCTTAGTTTTTTTTTATTTTTAATAAATTTGCAAAAATCTCAAAAAAACTTTTTTCATGTTGTCATTACGGGGGATTGTGTGTAGAATTTTGAGGGAAAAAATGAATTTAATCCATTTTGGAAAAAGGCTGTAATATAGCAAAGTGTGGAAAAAGTGAAGCGCTTTGAAGACTTTTGTACTGTACCTACATTTTTATGGTCCAAAATTTGGAGATACACAGTTGATGAGTAAAATAATCAATAGCGGCAGCCCTAAATTTTAGCTTCATATAACACTTTTCAAGAGACATCGTTTTGAAAAAGTAGTCTATTGATCCACTTCCAGCACATTTTTCTTTCACGCTTAGAAATCTGAGATAATGTTTGAACATGTATATCTCAAAAACTCTTGAGGATAAAAGCTTGAAATTTCCACTGTTGTTTCTCACCACAAAACGTAATTAGGATCTATAATTTGGGACAGTTACAAAGAAAAATGTTTGAGTATTGGCTAGTTGAATTCCAGCAAAAAATTCTTGAGCTCACACTAATAGTATAAATATCACATTGCCAGTGATAATTGGTAATTTCTGAATGGTGTCTTTTTGTAAATAAAACATTTGAACCTATACATGCTAATGAAATACTGGTGAAAATTTCAAACTTTTATCATTCATGGTTTATGAGATATTCATGCTCAAACATTTAACTATCAATATACATCTGCAAATTTTAAACCACAAAAACTTTCACAAAGATTTGTATTACTTTCTTATAAAATCTAAGGGAAAATTACTTATTTACACTTTGCCTAATGAGCATTTCTGATAATTCAGCTGAAGACGATGCAGAATTATGTCCTGCACCATCAACTATTCAGAAATTATCATTA
Source organism: Pholidichthys leucotaenia (assembly GCA_020510985.1). Taxonomy (NCBI): domain Eukaryota; kingdom Metazoa; phylum Chordata; class Actinopteri; order Cichliformes; family Pholidichthyidae; genus Pholidichthys; species Pholidichthys leucotaenia. The sequence continues at coordinate 7,214,215 of CM035839.1, read as the reverse complement.
GTTATCTTTTGCAATGTGATTTTTAAGATTAGTGTATGATCAAGAATAGGACTTTATAGGGAACTGTGTCAACCTTTTTTCTCATTTTAAACTAGCCAATACTCAGACATTTTTTTATATATTTGTCCCAAACTACAGATCCTGGTTCAGATTTATGAGGAGAAAGAATAGTGAAAATTTCAGGCTTTTATCTTTAAGAGTTCTTAGCTACTCACATTAGAAAAAGTGGCTGTAATTTGTGTGACAAAACATGCTGGAAATGCGTTGATGGACCATTTTCCTTAAAAAATATCTTGAAAAATGTTGGATACATGAAGCTAAAATTTCACAACATATATTATACGTAACCGAGCATTGGACGAGAACACATTTTAATCAAATTGAGCAGAAGGTCCAATGATGATTTCAGGTGGAATGCCCAGTTTTTTTTGTGAATTTCTGACTTTTGCTGGTGAATGTACTACTTTCTCACAAATTTGCAAATTTTCCTGTATAAATCAAAATGTTTTCACAATTTTTTTCTGGCTGTAAAGTTGCAGTGAAACTTACTGATTTACCACTTTTCTAACACACATTTCTGATACTACAACTAGAGAAGATACATTCTGTCCTGCACCATCAACTGCTTAAGAAAATAGAGGAGAATGACTACACGATATACAGTATAATGTACGTTCTACGCAATCAAATGTAGGTAACCATGGTAACATGCAGCTGTCCCATCTCCATTGTCTGATTCAGTCTTCAGTGATTCAGGAGTTTATCAATATTTTGAATTTTACAGATTAAATAATGTTTCCCACCAGTAATTTCTGATGCACATATCTAAAATTCACATGAGTATATCTGCATGAAGAGTTGACCACCTGCTCAGCAGACCACCTGACAGACATGGACAGAACTTCAGCTCCTCCTCACATTCCAACACATAAACAACTCTGTCTCTGTGGGAAACCACCGACAATAACACGAGGACAAAAATGTCATGTAGAGAAGTTAAGTTGTGAGCGGAGATGACAGAGACCCTCGAGGGAAACCCAAACACAAGAAGGACCGCGCCTGTTCCAGCCTTCCATTTTCTCTTTGTGTGCATTGCCTCCCGGAGGATCTTCCCTTCATGACTACAAAACTGGGACGAAGCCCAAGGAATAACAAAGGAACGGGGAAGAGGAGGGGGGAAATAAAAGGACAGGGAAGAGAAGTGGGATGGCAGTGGGTTAAAAGGTCAGGACGGGTAGAGAGGAAGACAGACCCAAGGGAGATGGGAGATCAAGAATGATGGTAGGAAAGAAGTTCCTGAAGACTGTTAAGTTCTTGATGAAACGTCGTCTTCTGTGGAGGCTTCTGTTCTGAACCCCACAGGAGTGTCGATTGTGCGCAAGAACGTCAGAATAACGCAACATGCTGAAATATTTCTGGGACTTTTTAAGATATTAAACGCACAGAGGAATGGCCTAGTTTGCCGTTTAAATGCCCCAGTTTGGTTTTCCTGACAAACCCAAAGACTGCTGCTCACTGGGTTATAAAGCAAACGTAAAGGGAGTTTCATCACTAAACACACACGTGATGAGGAGTTTTCCAGTGAATGAAAACAAGAATGAGACAGCAGATGATTTAATGGAGTTCTCCTGGCATTGGATGGAATAACCTCTGGAACCTATAGAAGCTTCCATCAACAGTATACCAAAAATTAACATCACTATGGGACGGCAGTGGCTCAGGAGGTAGAGCAGGTCGTCCAATAACCAGATGGTTAGCGGTTCAAATCTCGCTCTCCCCAGATATCCTGCCATTGTGTCCCTGGGCAAGACACTTTACCCACCTTGCCTCCTGTGTCCATAACACTGGGTATGAATGTGTATAAATGTTTGGTGGCGGCCGGAGAGGCCGTTGGCGCGGATTGGCAGCCACGTTTCCATCAGCCTGCCCCAGGGCAGCTGTATCTACAGTAGTAGCTTGCCACTACCGTTGTCTGTCTGGAGTGAATGAATAATGTATCTACTTGTAAAGCGTCTTTGAGTGTCTATGATAAAGTGCTATATAAATCCAATGCATTATTATTATTACTATATTCCATTTCTTCCCCCCGCCTAATATTGTGTTGGACTCCAACCCTGACCTGTCAAGGCATGGATTCCGATCCTGATCTGTCAAGGCATGGACTCCAGCCCTGACCCGTTGAGGCGTGGACTCCACTCGACCCCTGAAGGTTGGCTGCGGTAGCTGGCACCAGAATGCTAGCAGCAGATCCTTTGTTTGTCCAGCACATTTGTGAGGTTGAACTTTGACCTGTGGCATGACAATGATGGAGTCAGAAGCAAAGCTGGAGTTAGAACCAAACATGGTGAGGCAGCATTCAGTTTTTATGCTCCACACATGTGGAACAAATTCCCAGAAAGCATCAGGGCTGCAGAAACGCTCAGCTGCTTTAAATCCAAGTTAAAAACTTTCGTATTTGCTGCTGCCTTTCAGTAGAACAATTGTTAATCTCACACAATGCACTGGAACTTTTATTTCTTGCACTTTGTCTTTTTTAAATTCTTACGTATTTCTTTTGTAACTTCCTGTAATGCTTTAATGTTTTATGGAACACACTTTGAATTGTCTTGTCCATGAAATGTGCTACACAAATAAATGATGTCAAAGCAGAATGTGATATCTATGGACTGTTTGTGTTGGTCATGATTCTTGTTCATCATCTTTTAGGAGTGTCATCCTCACAACATCCCACAGGTGCTCAATTGGATTGAGATCTGGAGTATGTGGAGGTCAAGTCAACGCCTCAAACTCGTCGTTACGCTCCTCAAACCATTCCTGAACCACTTTTGCTTTGTGGCACAGCATGTTGTCCTGCGGGAAGAGACCACAGCTGTCAGGGAATAATGCTTCCATGAGAGGTTTATTGTTCCACAGACGATGCATATAAAATCAAACAGTCAACACTGGTCCTTCCAACGACCAAGCTTTGGTCAGCCTCTAACATCGTCGTCATCACTGTTTTTAACCATTTCAGCAGCACGGATTCTGCCAACAGCTGCTAAAATGTCAAAAACTATGAGGGCTGTCTGAAGCTGCGGCGTAGTGACGCTCCAACCACCATGTCCCGTTAAAGGAAAAACTAGAGCTGCATATTCCATCACCGCTGATGAAGTGAAATGAAATAATCAGCTTCCACATCAGTGTTTTTAGCCTTAAGTCCTTCTGATGGCCCCACTGTTCAGTCAGCTGTGTTTAGGTGGAGAGACGGTGATGGAGTGGAGGGGAAAAAACGGAGAAGAGGTGTCAACTAAATTATGTAATCCCGTCTCATTTAGGCCATTTTCTGATGCATTTTTCAGCAACAGAAAACGTTTACAGCTGAAAGGAAAGCAATAAAAACTGTACAGAAAATTCCAGAAAAATTAAAGCTCTACATTAGACGTTTGACTGTAAACGCTGCAGGGTTTCTATGTGGGTGGAACTGATGATTTAAACAGGAAAATAGACCCGGTCTCAATGAAGTGTGGCGGAAGTCTGGAGCCTGGACCACAGAAGAACCAGTTAGGCTACGGTCACACTGCAGGTCTTAATGCTCAATTCTGATTTTTTTTGCCAAGATCTGATTTTGTTCACATTCTAATTTAAATGTGACCCCCATCAGACTCCAGTGTGAACGGTCTACAGCTGTGAAGTGACCCTCATGCACAGAAGAAAAAGTAACGTCAGACACAGCGTTGTGTTTCAGGAAGTAAAAATGAGCCCAGAACGATTGAGGGGGACAGAACTTCTTCGCCTTGATGCAGCGCAGCAAAATAAAATGTTAAAAACATTCAGAAACGATTATGCACAAAATAAATGAGAGCAGCTTCCTTCCTCTACGGGCCAGATGACCGCTGTGATCAGCTCTGCTTTAACAGAACTGATCCATTAAACAGCTCTCTTGAAAATGACACCCCGTGTCTCAGTGGGATTACCTCTAGAAATAAGGTCCATAATAAATAAACGGGGCGGCTCGTACCAGCGGCGTAACACCGGTCCTGCACAGGAAGGAGAAGCCACCACAGACTCCCCTCTCCTGGACTGTGGGTCCTCGTATCCCCGTATCTGGCCAGTCCGCTCCACAGTCATGTCGGTATTAACTTTACATTTTCAATGTTACCGCGGCCAGGACTCGCCGTGTGCCGTTTACAGGGAAAAAGGACTTTGCAGCGTCCAGTAAATGCGCTGTTACTGTGCGCCTGCTTGTCTGACGGTTTAAGCCCTGAACACACACCCCAAAATTTTGAAGTTGTTGTGTAGTCGGAGCCGACAAAATTATGATCCAGTGATGAAGGGAAGAAGACTGATTAAAAAGAGAGCAGAAATCGGCTGCCATGCTGGCTGCATCCTCCACCACAGAACTGTAGCGTCTGTCTCACTTCAATGAGGAAAAAGTCGATGACATGACCTGACCGTTCAGACTGAGGTCGCTTTGGACAATATCAGATACAGATCTGAATTAGGACCACATATGGAAGTGGCCTGGGTCTGGTGTGAAAAACATCAGATGTGTGCTGTTCAGACTGTCATTTAAAAAAAAAAATCACATATGGGTCACATGTGTGCAAAAAATCAGAATTGAGCATTAAATCCTGCAGGGTGAATGTAGCCTTAGATAGACAGTTAAGGTGGAGGTATGAACTCTCTGAGCAGGTCTGAGCTAAACGTTTTACAACAAGAACAAGAAGAATGTAATATTTTTTTTTACATTAAATACATGTAAAAGTCAGTGATTACGTCAGTGTAAATTTACAAGAAAAAGGTTGCAAAATTATGAGGAAAGAAGTCACATTTTTTGGGAAAATGTTGGAAATTTACAGGAAAAAATTATGAATTGACAAGAAAAAATGGACATTTCTGAGAAAAAAGATGTAAATTAATGAGCAAAAAAGTCACACATGTTCAAGAAAAAAGTTACAAATTTATGAGAAAAAAACCAGCAAATCTATAGGAGAAAAAGTTGGAAAGTTACAGTTAAAAACGTCACAGTTTTGGGGGGGAAATTTTGGAAATTTACAGGGAAAAAAATGCAAATTGAAAAGAAATAAAATAGAAATTGTGAGAAAAAGTTATAAATTTATGAGAAAAAGTTACAAATTTATGAGAAAAAAGTGGAAAATTTTTGAGAAAAAGTTGAAAATTTGTGTGTGTTTTCTGCTTAGAAGTGGTGGCTCAAAATGATGCTCTTCAGTTCTGTTGCAGCATCTTAAAGCTTTGTGACAGTCCTGTGGTTTTTCCCTCTTGGGGGAGGTAGCGTCTCTCTTTGCCCTGACTGACCCCCGTGTTCCCCTCTGGGGACTATAATTCTCTGATAATAATTCTCGCGGTATGAACAGGAGTGTGTTCTGACCTTTTTTCCGCTAAAGTCCACAGATGGCGGTGAAGCAGAAAACTCCGTCTGACTCATCCATCACTCTGAATCTTTGTTTAACCTCAGCCTGAAACGCCTTAATTGAATTTCAGGCCACTCATGTTCATTTATTTCAATTTTTAAAACGAGCGGAGAATGCGTGCGGTGCAGAGCGTGGACCCACCGCAGTGCCGCTACTTCTCATCTCCACAAACCGCCATCCCGGCATGGGAAGTCTTAATGACGGCACTTCTGTCCCAGAGAGATCAAGAGGAGACGCGTTTAACCACAGAGGTCTTCTCTGAGGCGGGACGACACGACGGAGAGACGGGCTCCACAGCGGTGTCCTTTAGAACGGCTCTAGCTTTGGTTTCTGTTCTCGCTGACGTCATCCTCAGCCTGATTCTCCCTGCTGAGCTCACAGCGCCGTCCACCTCGAGTCTCTTTGGCTTTGTTCACTCGATGAGAGAACTGAAGTGGTGGTCAGACTGATGAACTCCTCTGTTAAGATCAGCAGCTGATGTGACGGGGGCGTTGCTAACCCCCGTGAGCAAAATGACCCCAATTCGTCCCCATTCATAGGTGCCCCCACAACCTGGATCCTCCCTGTATCATCATAACCTTTTGTATCATGTTACAGAGCTGAATCAAATGACTGTGAACCACCAATTTTCAGCCGAAAGGAGAATAATTTGCAACATTTTTCTTAGAAATTTCTGACTTTTTTCCTGTAAATTTGCTGCTTTTTTTTTGTAGATTTGTGATCTTTTTCCTTACAAATTTGCAACTTTTTTCTCAAAAATTTGTGACTTTTTCGTGTAAATTTGATACATTTTTGAAGATCTGTAATTTTTCCTAACATATTTACTACTTTTTTCATAAGTTTGCCTCTCTTACTTTGTCTCCAAACTGCTCAACCTGAGCTGTCTCTCTGATATACTCATTTCTAATCTTGGCTCTCCTCATCACTCCCAATGAAAATCTTAGCATCTTCAACTCTGCCACCTCCAGCTCCACCTCCTGTCTTTTTGTCAGCGCCACCATCACCAACCCATACATCATAGCAGGTCTCACTACCAACTTGTAAATCTTCCCTTTCACTCTTGTTGCTACCTTTCTGTCACAAATCACCCCTGACAGTCGTTGACCCCAGGTATTTAAACTCATCTACTTTCACTACCTCTACCCCTTCCATCTTCACTGTTACACCTGCTTCCCTCTCATTCACACTCATGTATTCTGTCTTGCTTCTACTTACTTTCATTCCTCTTCTCTCCAGAGCATACCTCCACCTCTCCAGGTTCTCTTCCACCTGCTCCCTACTCTCACTACAGATCATAATGTCGTCTGCAAACATTATGGTCCACGGAGACTCCTGCCTGACCTCATCTATAAGCTTGTCCATCACCATGGCAAACAAGAAGGGGCTCAGAGCCGATCCCTGATGTAACTCCACCCCCACCTTGAACCCATCTGTCACTACTACAGTGCACCTCACCACCATCTCACTGTCCTCATTCAAATCCTGCACCACCCTCACATACTTCTCTGCCACTCCTGACTTTCTCATACAGTATAAATTTAAAAATAAAAAATCTTCAGATTGTTATGACATTGATATGGTTTTAGTGAAAAATACAATAGAATACACAGCAAAACCCCTGACCTATATTTTTAATTTATCATTACAAACTGTTATATTTCCCCAAAAAATGAAAATGGCAAAAGTTGTCCCCATTTATAAAAATGGATAGTCACGGGGCAGCGCGGTGGCAAAGTGGTTAGCACTGAGGCGGCACAGCAACTCACTCTTGGCCGGGGGATCCTGGGTTCGATCCCAGCCCCTGACCAACAGTGATCTGTGTGGAGTTTGCATGTTCTCCTCGTGTCTGTGTGGGTTTACTCCGGGATTTCTCCGGTTTCCTCCCACATGCCAAAAACATGCAGGTTAGGTTAACTGGCATCAAACTGGGGATTCTAAATTGTCCTTAGGTCTGACTGTGAGAGTGAATGGTTGTCTGTCTCTCTGTGTTGGCCCTGTGATGGACTGGCGATCTGTCCAGGGTGGACCCTGCCTCTCGCCCAAAGATGCTGGGATAGGCTCCAGCCCCCCCGCGACCCGAAAAAAAGGATTAAGCGGAAGAAGATGGATGGATGGATGGATGGATGGAGATAGTCACTCTTTGTAAAATTACAGGCCAATTTCTCTCCTTCCTCAGTTTTAAAAAAACCTTAGAAAACTTTTTGTTTGTACAGTAAATAAATGATCTTCACTAAATAATGAATATAGACAGACAGACAGATAGATAGATAGATAGATAGATAGATAGATGTACTTCATTGATCCCAAACTGGGAAATTACAGTGTAACAGCAGCATGACAGCAGATGACCAAAACAACAAAAACACACACAGCATAAAAGACAAAGGGATGACCATGGAACGTAAAACTGCCTAGATAACTTAAATACATCGTCAATGAACAGATGATGACCTGTTTAGATACATGAATCATACCTGCTGTACAATTCAGGACTATCAGGTGCAGGGTGAAATGTGAGGCACCAGTTAGACTGTAAGCTGCAGTATGGCAGCATAGTTATGACCAGAATTCAACATCAGAGTGAGTTATTGTACGGGAAATGTCATGCGGCAGGAAAGATTTCCTGTACCTGACCATTTGACGGCAAAGCTGTAACAGTCTGCTGGAGAAAGTGCTCCACTGTCTGTCCAGTGTGTGGTGGAGGGGTGATCAGGGTTGTCCATGATGGATCACAGTTTGTTCAGTGTCCTCCTCCCCACCGCAGTCTCAAAGGTCTCCAGCCTGAGACCAAACACAGAGCCAGCCCTCTTGATAATCTTGTCAATTCTGTTGGTGTCTCTGGCCCTGATTCTGCTACCCCAACAGACAGCAGCAAAGAAGATGGTGCTGGCGACAACGGTCTGGTAGAAAAGCTCCAGCATCCTGCTGCACACGTTGAAGGATCTTCGCTTCCTCAGGAAGCAGCGTCTGCACAACCCCTTCTTGTACACAGCATCAGTGTTAGATTTCCAGTCCACTGCTGATCATGACAGCCAGGACTCCTGGGTAGGTATGGATAGGGTAGGTATAGCAAGCAAAAGCTTCAGCCTACACCATTTTTGGTCTGGTTAAGGAGGATGCAAGTTAAACATAATTTTTGATTGAATATGTATCTATATATGTATGGATTTGAATTATGTTGAAAAAGAATTATTTTGCGTTGTTTTTGTTTTTTTTCAAAAAGACCAAAATAAACCTTGACTAACTTAACCAGTACCACATTTCCTGTCTTGGCACCCTATCATAGGCTTTCTCTAGATCCATAAAGACAGTACAACTCCTTCTGACCTTCTCTTTACTGGGGGGAGGGGGGGGTTGAAAAGTTCATAGGCTGAAAAGTTCGTAGTCGTCAAATTTGACCAAATGTGGTTTATTTTTCAACCATGGGAATCCAAGCGCTGCAACACCAATGGAAGATGTGTGTGGACTGAAGGAAAGACTGTTAAAAAATAAACCACATTTGGTCAAATTTGACCTCTAGAAACTTTTCAGCCCCCCTGCCTTGTCTTTCTTGGCATGAAACCGTACTGCTGCTCATTGATTGTCATTTGATTCTGTAATTTCTGATTACTGATTCTGTAATTTCCCAGTTTGGGATCAATAAATTACATCTATCTATCTATCTATCTATCTATCTATCTATCTATCTATCTATCTATCTATCTATCTATCTATCCCTCTCCTCTTAACCTGCTTCAACAACGCTTTCCCATATCTTCATAGTGTGGCTGATCAACTTTATGCCTCTGTAGTTACTACAGCTCTGAGCATCACCTTTGTTCTTGAAAATTGGTACCAAAACACTTCTTCTCCACTCCTCAGGCATCCTCTCACTCTCCAAGATTGTGTTAACCTCTTGCACTCCGGTGTACCGCGGACGGGTACGTCTCTGCGTCCTAGAGCGCACGAGGGCGCTCTCGTGCGCCCTCGTGCGCTCTAGGACGCACGAGGGCGCTGCGTCCAAGCGTGCACTGAAAAAAAAAAAGAAGCTGCATTTCCGTTCTTCCACTACAGACACAGCCGCAAACAGATCAGATATGACTGACCTCTCATTCGACTAATAAGAGCCTTGAATTGGGTTTCTGAAACCTTGAAGAACCAATGACTGAAAACCTAGCAAGAAGGACCCACCTACCAACGCTGTGAATGCAGTGAGCCAATTGAAGCACAGAAGTTCGCAAGCTGTTTTGTGTAAGGCTGGGTGAAGACAAACTGCTGCAGCAGATGAAAAAAGGACCCACAGGAAGAACCGCCACAGACCCAGCAGCACGGAGACCACCCACAAGTGCGACCTGTGTGACAGGGACTGCCATTCGCGCATCGGCATGTTCAGCCACAGGCAGTGCTTTTTTTTTTTATTCCAGCAGAATAGACGTTTAGGATTCTCTTCCATGGTCATCATAGACCGACGGAGGCCGACGACAAAGGCTGGGTGACACACACGCGTTTGCCAGTCTTTTTGAATTACTACTGTTATTTGTTTTGAAAAATCATTCGCCAAAACCGCAATCATGGAAGCGCAAAACCGCAATAATGGAATTATGTTTTGACCGGGTTGCGAGACCAGAACCATGAGAGGGTTCCAAGCGGACCAGCGTCTTGTTCGTCTGACAATGAGGAAGAAGTTCGCCAGCTACGCTGCTGCTGTGAAGAGGTAAGTGTTATAAGCTAAATTATTCTTTATCCCTGAAAATTGTAATCAAAAATTACTTTTGACCGATCGGTAAATTACAGCTGTGCGTCATCGCCACATGACAGACCGCTGCACAACGGGCGATGTCCGTCCTCTGTAGCGAGGGTGGGGGGACAACCCCCCCCCCCACACACACACACAGCCCTGAGTGTGACCTTTCATTAGAGCCCAAGATGAAGCTTCTATATTAAATCACTCAAAAGTTACAGACGTTTTTCCAAACTGTGCCATTTGGCACAATTTGGCATAGTTCAAAAACGCCTGGGAACTACCTGAGAATAAAGCTGTGTAATATATTCATTTTTTGTGGTATTATTACAAAATTTTGACCTCAGCTGGATAACACTTGGTTCTACATTTCTGTTGCATTTTCCAGTCCGGATCTGAAGCTGTGTGTTATTTGCAAGCATTTGTATCCAAAAAAACACCCAGGCCAAATTTATTTTCTCCAAGTTCAGTATGTTTAGATGACTGTAACTCAGTGGCCGGAGCACTTAGAGAGATTATGACTGTTTTGCCAAAAAATTCAAAGTGTTTTCTTTTAAATGAGACCAACCCCATGAAGATGCTGCAAAGGGTTGAAGAACAGCTTTCGATTTACTTTGGGCATGTTATTTTTTGGCGTTTTTAGGGAAATTGACCGGAGTGCAAGGGGTTAAACAATCTGGTTAAAAAGTCCACTGCCATCTCTCCTAAACATCTCCATACCTCCACAGGTATGTTGTCTGGACCAACCACCTTTCCATTCTTCATCCTCTTCAAAGCTGCCCTCACTTCTGCCTTGCTAATCCTCGGGACTTCCTTGTTCACCATCTTTCCTTCATCCATCCTCCTCTCTCTCTCATTTTCTTTATTCATCAGCTCCTCAAAGAACTCCTTCCACCGTCTCAACACACTCTCCTTACTCATCAGTACATTACCATTTCTGTCCATCACCCTTGTTAAGAAATAAATCACCTTCTCATAAAAATGTGTTTTTGTGATGTAAAAAAAACAAGACCTCTATAAATCATTCTCAGACTTCTCCCAGCTTTAGTGTTATCTATAACCAATACAAAATACTGTAGTTGAAAAAAAACATGTTTGGGGAAAACATGTGGGACAAAAATATTTCCATCCCACGAAACATACCATGGAACACAGTGACGAACCTCACCAAGATTTGGAGAAAATATGGAACAACATGACCGAGAACAGGACGTCCTCCAAAACTGATGCGTCAAGTCTCCTAAAGCATGTGGTAGTGGTGATCTAATGGTTAGGGATGTGGACTGGTGACTGAAGGGTCGCCAGTTCAATCCCAACTGCTCCAGTGGAGCTGCTCAGTGACCACAGGTCAGTCTGTGGTTGTACTAAGGATGTACAATACACTACTATATACACTGCTGCTCTGGGACCTGAGGCAGCTTGCAGGTGTGAGTGTGAACAGGGCATCCTTGAAAAAGATTTCACCTCTTAATGGAACTCCCCTGTATAAATAAAGATTAAATAAATAAAATAAAATGTGGGAAAATGTGTTATGGTGTAAGGCCCATGGTGAAGCATGGTAGTGGCAGCATCATGGTTTGGGGTTGCTTTTCTACAGCTGGACCTGAGGGGCATTTTAACAGAATAACTACAATCCGCAATTGGGAAAAGAAAAAAAAAATGTGAAATGAAGAAAATAGTGAGGCAGTACGGAGACAAGGACACAGATTTACATTTTTTTTCTCATAAATCTGTGACTATTTTGTCTAAAATTTGCATTTTTTTCTCATAAATTTGCAACTTTTACTCATAAATCAGAAACTTTACTTCTAGTAATTTAGCAAATTTTTTCTCCAAAATTTGACATTTTTCTCATAAATTTATTTTTTGAAAAATTTGCAAATTTTTCTAATGTAAATTTGCAACTCTTTAATCATAAATTTTTGAGTTTTTACTTAAAATTTTCATCTTTTTTCTCATAAGTATTCAACTTTTTTCTGATTAATTTGCAACTTTTACTCATAAATCGGAAACATTATTTCTTGTAATTTTGCTTTTTTTCCTCTAAAATTTGTGATATTTTTATCATACATTTGCATTTTTTCTGATAAATTTGACTTTTTTTAAAAAATGCACATTTTTTTCTTGTAAATTTGCAACTTTTTAATGATAAATTTTTGACTTCTTCCTTAAAAATTTCCTTTTTTTGTCATACATTTTACATTTTTTTCTCATAAATCTGCAACTTTATTTCTTGTCATTTTGCAAGTTTTTTTCTCCAAAATTTGTGTCTTTTTCCCATAAATTAGCATTTTTCTCCTCATAAACTTGTATTTGTGACTATGTGACCCTTACAATAACTACCTCAGCTGTTGGCACACCAACAGCAACACATCTGCTGCTGCATGTCTCCGCCCTGTAACTGTAACCATTTGCACAAATGCCATACCTGCTGCTGTCTGTCAGTGCTAAACTGATCATGTGCAGCCCAGTCTGCACCAACACTACTGCAGTGAACTGCAACTATGGGTGAGACATCTCTAGTTTTCTGTATATAGGATTGCTGGGTTTTGTCATCGTTAATTGTTTATCTCTATTTGCACTATGGGAGGCCTGGGTCTTTCTTTTGTCACCATTTGCACTACGTGTTGCACTACTGTACATAGACTGCTGCTGTTGTTGATGTTTTCTTTTTTCCAGCCTCGTTCCTTTTTCTTTTTTATACTGCGCACGCCACTGAAGAGAGAGAGAAACGCCATGTCAATTCTCTTGTATGTCCTGCACATATAGTAGTACTGACAAATAAAATCTTTGAATCTTGAATCTATTTGTTTCAAAAATTTGTAATCCATCCATCCCTCTTCTACTGCTTAATCCTTTTCAGGTCGCGGGGGGGTTGGAGCCTATCCCAGCGTCTCTGGGTGAGAGGCAGGTCCACCCAGGACAGATCGCCCACCGGTCCATCACAGGGCCAACACAGAGAGACAGACAACCATTCACTCTCACAGTCATAACTAAAGACAATTTAGAATCCCCAGTTGATGCCAGTTAACCTAACCTGCATGTCTTTGGTCTGTGGGAGGAAACCGGAGTACCCAGAGCAAAGCCACGCAGACATGGGGAGAACATGCAAACTCCACACAGAGGGGTCACTGTTGGTCAGGGGTGGGATGGAGCCCACGATGGTCCAGGGCGGAATCAATCCCGTGACCTTTTTACTGTGCTGCCACTTTGCTAAACACTGCACCATCAAGCTACCCTTTTGTAATTTTTTTTCTTGTAAATTTTCAACTTTTTTCTCATAAATTTTCAACTTTTTTCCTCATAACTTGCAACTTTTACTCATAAGTCTGCAGCTTTTTTTCTTATAGTTTTGCAAGTTTTTTCTTTATAATTTGTGACTTTTTCTCATAAATTTGTATTTTTCCTCATAAATTTGTAACAATTTTTTCCAAAATTTTTGCCACTTTTTTTCTTGGAAATATGCAGTTGTTTTAAACATAAATTTGCAACTTTTTTATCATGAATTTTTGACTTTTTCCTTAAAATTTTCTTCTTTTTTCTCATAAATTGTCAACTTTTTTTCCCATAAATTTGCAACTTTTACTCATAAATGGGAAACATTATTTCTTGGAATTTTGCATTATTTTTCTCCAAAATTTGTGACATTTTTTCTCAAATTTGTGACTATTGTTTCAAAATTTGTATTTTTTTTCCCCTATAAATTTTCAACTTTTTCTCGTAAGTTTTCAACTTTTTTCCTCATAACTTGTGACTTTTACTCATAAATCTGCAACTTTTTCTTACAGTTTTGCAAGTTTTTTCTCAAACATTTGTGACTATTTTTTAAAAAAATTTTTGCCACTTTTTTTCTGGGAAATATACAATTTTTTAAACATAAATTTGCAGCTCTTTTATCATAAATTTTTGACTTTTCCTTAACTTTTTTTAATCTGTTTACTCATAAATTTTCAACTTTTTTCCTCATATATTTGCAACTTTTATTCATAAATCTGGAGCTTTTATCTTACAGTTTTGTAAGTTTTTTCTCAAAAATTTGTGATTTTTTTTCAAAAATGTCTAACTTCTTTCATGTAAATATGCAATTTGCTCCTGCAAATTTTAGTTTCTTTCTTATAAACTTGCAACTTTTTTCTCAGAAATTTACAATTTCTTTTTAAATGAGCAGGACAATAACCATGAGCTTAGCCAAAAACAGTCCAGATTTGTCACTTTATGCCCCCCCCCACCACCACCACCGACACACATGTAGCAGCTTTAATTGCATTTCTCTAATCAGACTGATGTTATCGCTAACACAGTACTGCAGTACCTCGAGTAATGTAGACGGCTGAGTGGAGTAAAGACACAGGAGTGAGTCGGTGACACTTCACATGGATGACTGATTCTTGCTAAACAGCTCACAGCCTGGAGACCAGAGCCAAAGGAGACAGAAAACAGAAAGAAAAAACCAGAGGAAGCAGCCTGGACTGTGACAAAAACACCAACCTGCCATCCAGCTCTGACATTGTTTTCTGGCCCTAATCCTTCTTTATCATAAAAATGTGGGAATCCACAGGAGACTGTCGGAGTCTCAGTTTCACAGTGATCATCTTCCATGGTGGGCGAATGCTGGGTAAGCTCCTCTAATCTGTCTGTTTGAGAGCATTTAGTCTCCAGCTGGTTTTAAAGCTGGATTCATGCTGCACCTCTGCTGCCCGCATACGTGCAACCAGAAACTTGTGTGACGAAATTTACGTCATCATCTCCAGTCCACTAGTGTCAGCAGAGCTCTAACTGCGGACGACTGTGTGCAGCCCAAATTTTATGAGCGCGTGGCCTGCCCACGACCTGGTCGCATTGAAAGCGCATGCACAAGACTGAACATGCCATTTACAAGATGGTACTACTTACACAGCATACCAAGACAAAGTAGACGAGAAAGACAAGAAGGACGCAGAAGACGAGGAAAAACATACAGTACATGAATCCTTCTGCAGCAGCTGCAGCTTGAGTGGAGAAGAGCGTTGGAAAATGGTTATTCCTCCTTTTCCTTGAAATGACGCCATTGTTGTTGCAACAAAAAAGAAATGTGCGTCGCTCTCGTGTTTATAGCCGGTGAACAAACTGGCGTGTTAGCGCATTTGCGCTACCCATAGAGCTGGGGTGAAACTACAAATAGCAGCTGTGCGCATGCATCAACCGCTTGGCCTGGAGGATGAAAAAAGTGAGCATGTACAGCACCACATGCACGCCAGGCTTGTTCAAAGAGCACGTGGACCAAAGTGGACCAGAGGTTAAATGCAGCATGAATAAGGCTTAACACAGGAGAGGAGAGGAGACTTTGACTTTTAAAATAAGCCTTTATTGCACACTCCAAAAAGATGTAAGCACACCAACATCATTCCACCAAGTGTGTCACATTGGAAAAAGTGCAAACTGAAGTGTCCCCCCCCCCACACACAACACAGAGCATTCCTTGCAGTCCACCTATCCCACATTGGCAGTGGCAGTAGTGCGAGTCCTCCTCGTTGTCCGTGCAAAGACGAGCCAGAGGCCCCCGCCAGTTCCGTTGCACATCCCAGAGACATTTTCCCCATCTCAGAAGGATTGGAGTCCTTAGACCATGTGGGTTTTTCAAGCAAGTCAACTGTGCAGCAGGCTCGTCCAGAGTGTAGAAAGAAAACGGTGGGGCGTCCATGCCCTGCAGGTAAAGATCCAGTTCCGTGACAGTCAATTACAGTCAATTAGAAATGTCATATACAAGTCTGATCAAACAATATCCCAAAAACGTGTAAAACAGGCAGAGGAACGACCGCCATTTATTCCTCCTGTCGGGCGCGCTTGACCCCCGTTCTCCCTGCTGCTTTACGCAGGGCTGTCAGGTGTTTCTTGAGGTGAAAACGTTTCCTTTCATCCAGGAGGTCCAGACCAACCTGTCTTACACAATGGTCCCCTCCGGCATACAACTAGGAACATACCGGTCGCTATGGAGGGTGAGAATATGTATGGGCACATAATCATACCATGTAGGATAACTAAGTAGACGGTTATGCTGTTTCATCCCACCTAGCAACAATGCTCTGCACTGTGTGTGTTTATATATTTACATATTTATTCCATCTAGCTACAATGCTCAGCACTGGGTGTGTTTATATTTATATATCTATATATTTATTCCATCTAGCTACAATGCTCCGCACTGTGTTTTTATATATCTACATATTATTCCATCTAGCTACATTGCTCCGCACTGTGTGTGTTTATATACTTGCATATTTATTCCACCTAGCTGCAATGCTCCGTACTGTGGGTGTTTATATATTTACATATTTATTCCATCTAGCTACAATGCTCTGCACTGTGTGTTCATATACTCATATATTTATTCCATCCAGCTACAATGCTCTGCACTGTGTGTCTGTGTGTGTGTGTGTATATATATATTTTATAGTAATATGTACATATGTATATTAGCTGCTCTTGCTTGCTTGTTTTTTTCTTGCCTTCTGATTGTTGCTCTGAGTGTTGCTATCCCTGTGCTGTTGCAATCCTGGAATTTCCCCGTTGTGGGACTAATAAAGGCTTATCTTATCTTATCTTATCTTATCTTCTTAGCACATCAACAGACTTAATGAATTTATCAGTGTCACTGAAGTAGTCAGTGACTTTAATGGCTTTGTTATAGGTTTCATCCAGAAAAGCATTTATTTCTTCCAGTGAATACAAACTCGTGTTTGTACTGCATTTTGCCTCAATAGACTCAGTATTAGACACAGTGTCGTTATCAGATTCCATTTCTTCGTCAGCACAACTCAGCTGACTGTTTGGTTCTCCTGGGCCAGGGGATTCATCATTGCCCACATTTTCCTGGACACCACCCACAGCAGCTGACTGTCGCCGTTCCATCCCCTGCTGTGTAATGGTAGCAGCCTCTGGAAGCACAGCCACTGATGTCACACAGCGAGATTCTGACGCACCATCAGGTCGGTGCTCCATCTCCTCCTCCAAAACGGCAGCAGCTGCCGGAGGCACAGCTGCTGACGTCACACAGCGAGATGATTGTGATGCACCATCAGTGACATTTTTGGCGCCATCGCCATCAACGCTCCCGGCCGTAAGCTGGGCCGCGGGCGCCACAGCCGGGCCGTCCACAGACACAGCGGCAGGCTCCGGAGCAGGGGCGGCGGAAGGCCCCACAACGTCGTCCACAGTAGCGGCGGGAGTGGAGGCCACGCCGCCATCCGCAGCTGCGGCGTGAGCGGAGGGCTCGCCACCGGCACCATCCGCGGCTCCATCAGGGCCCTCCGCCCGCTGCCTGTGCGGACAAGCGAACCGTTTATGGCCCACTTCTCCACATTCAAAACACTTCATCTGTCCCGAGCTCGCATACACCATATAGGATCCGTCCCCGTGTTTGACCCTGAAGGACACTTCCAGAGTCTGAGTGGGCGAGTCGAGGAACATGAACACCTGTCACCTGAGTGATTTCACATGTTTTAACTTGGTGGCCTTGCATCCCAAAGTCAGAGTTGTAAACGGGCCCGCAAACTTCCCAAATCTGCGGAGCTCCGTCACCAACTGCTCGTCAGTGATGAAAGGTGGAACACCTGAGACGGTGATACGCGTTGATGGGACAGATAAGGGGGACACCTGTACATACGTTTCCCCGATAACAACACCGCTTACAATCAGGGTGTGGACATCCTCTTCAGCAGCCAGAAACACAACTACAGCTCTGTTCATTCGGGACGCAAAGCAGATTGCGTCATGGCCCACCTGCTCGGCCACAGCCTCAAGGACCTCCTCCACAGTAACAGTGCTGTCCGAGGGAACGATCCTCACCCCCTGGTGGATAGATGGAGGTGGCATTTCCAAGGTCGCCATCCTCCACACAAAAAATCAAAAACTAGAAAAGCGGCCAGTAGTAGAAAACCGAAAAAAAGTCCCTACAAACCACGGAGCTCCCTATTTCCACCCTCCTCCTTCGGCCGCTGGAAACAGAGGGGAGAGGAGAGGAGAGGAGATAAAGGAAAGGAAAGGAGAAAAAGGAAGAAAGAAGGGAAGTGAAATAAGGGAAAGGAAAAGAGGAAATAAAGAAAAGGGAATGAGAGAAAGGAAAGGAAAGGAAAGGAAAGGAAAGGATAGGAAAGGAAAGATAAGGAGGAAATAAAGGAAAGGAAATGAGAAAAAGGAAGAAAGAAGGGAAGTGAAATAAGGGAAAGGAAAGGGGGAAATGAAGGAAAGGGAATGAGAAAAAGGAAGGAAGAAGGGACGTGAAATAAGGGAAAGGAAGGAAGGAAAAGGAAAGGAGGAAATAAGGGAAAAGAAATGAGAGAAAGGAAGAAAGAAGGGAAGTGAAATAAGGGAAAGCAAAGGAGGAAATAAAGGAAAGGGAATGAGAAAAAGGAAGGAAGAAGGGAAGTGAAATAAGGGAAAGGAATGGAAGGAAAAGAAAGGAAAGGAAGGAAAAGGAAAGGAGGAAATAAGGGAAAGGAAAGGAAGGAAAACGAAAGGAAGGAAAAGGAAAGGAAAGGAAAGGAAAGGAGGAAATAAAGGAAAGGAAATGAGAAAAAGGAAGAAAGAAGGGAAGTGAAATAAGGGAAAGGATAGGAGGAAATAAAGGAA